>CM034388.1:6762500-7962500 GCA_019925095.2 Dendrolimus kikuchii | reverse complement strand
GGACATGGACACCACAAATATCGTGATGTGTCGGGGACACATTTGCTATGAGTTTAGAAGCCAATGCCTGTCGCTAGCCATTTTGGCATAAACGGACTCCGTACATTTTCGTCATATCCGTTTTTATATATTTTATGTCACATCCATTTGTCTCGGAAACTACTGGGGAAGTAGCACTATACAATGGTACAATAAAATCGTGAAATAACAAATAAATATTTTTTTTTAACAGAAACACAGTTGTTATTTAAAACTTGCTTCATCCTAGAACTATTTTATAATTTGAATGAATATTGAACATTTTTTTAATTGTACAGAAAATTTTACAGCTAAACTTTATTCTTCAAGTACCGAAAAATGCCAAAAAAATTGAGAATTCACGAGAATTCAAAGCTGGTCTAAGTAAGGAAAATTGTGGTGGAAAAGCTAGTTATAGTCAGTCATAGGTGTCAGTCAGTCATCCGCGATTAACGCTAAGGTGATACTCTGCCGGTATCCATTGGTATAATATAGTCTGATGGTACAAGTCTCCTGTACACGGAAGTACGTTGCTGGCTGCTCAGGTCGACGAACTGTCGGCGCAAGCTCGAGGCCGGCCTGGGTGGGTGCGCGGCGTGAGTGCTAGCGGAGACGGGTTGCATAGTGGTGCTTAAATTTAATGAATTTTGTTTTTTTTTATTTCTCCTCACCTGACGATCAGGTTTTGTCAAGCAGTAGTGTTCATATTTTATTCGTCTCATTTTTAGGATTACTAACCATCTTAGCTAAAACGGAACCCTTATGAAATCATTATGTGCCTCTGACCATGATAGTTACTATTTTTTACAAACCACTTAGTCTAAATGAATGAATCCATTAATAATGATTTTTAACCGACTTCCAAAAGGAGGAAGTTCTCAATCCGACTTTATGTTTTATTTGTATGTTTGTTACGCGCTTTCTCCATAAGTTATGAACGGATTTTTTTCTTTTTTAAAAAGGGTATACTTCTGAAATGGTCCCATTGTCACCAAGTCTGAATCTGATAAGTGGATTCCAGAGAATTCGAAAGCAACCCTTGTTAAAGAGTGCCTAACACCTGCATTCATGGAAAGAAACAATTGTATACACCTGCCAGTGGTGCGATTTCTACAGATACTTCAAATATTATTTATAAAGCTATTCAAGCAAATAAAAAGTTAAAAAAATACCGACTTCAAACTAAAAGCAAAAAATAAATATTTCTATATCATCTTGAAGTCGGTGCCAAGTAAAACATAAAAAACAACATTGCAAAATGCACCGAATTCCAGATGTTGTAGTAAATACGTGTTGGCCTCCCCATGGTCTCACGCAAGCCCTCCAAATGTCCGGGCCATTTTTATGGCCACTGGTCTTGAAAGTCATACAAATAATTTTTTATTTTGTTCTAAAAGTACATACAAGAATTTTTTGGGGTTGGGACCTTCTTTTAAGTATTAATATATACTTGTGTCAGAAGGACCCGCTCTCAATTAATTTAAACATTAAAAGATAACTTTTATTACAATAATCCTTATACAAATAATTTTTGTGTGTCATGTACCTATATCTGTGTGTATGAATGCGTGTAAAATGTGTGTATGTGCGTGTGTGTGTAGATGTATGAGACTAAGTGTTTATATTTATGTTTACAAACTAAGAATACTATGTAATGTACACTAATAATTCTTCACATCTTTATATGTTCTCAATAATAATCAATTTGTAAAAAATTCTTACAGTTATAACATTTCATATTACTAAATTGTAATACTTTATTAATTTGATTAATTATATGTATGGAATGCATTTCATATTGGTGATTAGCAAATGAAATATTAACCCTAGTGGTTTTTATAGATTTCCCTTTCCTTCTTCCTTTTTCAACGCTTTCATACAATTTATAATACAATTTGTGTCTGTTCACTTTTTAGGTCAATGTACAAACTAGCCGTAAGTCAGACCATACCACTTCGCGACGATTGCATATATAGCGAAAGACAGTATATCTCCATTCCATTCACTCTCAAATAATTTCATATATCCATTCCTTTTCAACTCGCTGTAAAATGAGAAAGCTCCCAATACGGCTTGAAAAATTGATGTTTCAAGTATTATATTATTCTGTGTGTTGTATAGCTTTAAACTTATTATTTTTTAGGGTTCCGTAGTAATTTTAATAAAATGGAATCCTTGTATTTTCGTTGTGTTCGTCCGTCTGTCTTTATATGTCACGGGCGTTTATATAAATGAATTTTGACAGGCAACTGTAGTCTATATAGGGCTATGCATGATGTAGCAAACTTGCGAAATAACTGAAAATTTGGAATGACCGCCAGGCATGTACTGAGGGTTAAAAGTTTTTAATGTGGATATAATAGTCGTGTGAGGTGATATAACTTTTTTATTTAAATCAATAGGTTGGTAGATATTATTTTCCAAACTGGTAAGAATTATACTCACCCTTTAACTTCTCAACTATATGTGGAAACTTCTCAAAAATATTTGACGTTGAAGGGCTTCAACTTCAACAATTTTCATCAAAATTTTTCCTAAACAAGGCCCGTTGAGTCATACCTCTTCACACCCGTCAGACACTCGTACCTATGTTGCTTCTTGCTGTTCTCTTTCGACATTTTGAGGGGTCCCATGCAGTGAATGGCGAGTTGCTGTCTGATCTTTGTATGTCCTTAGGACATTGCGATAGGCAGGCTCCATATTTTCTTCTATAGCACCAGATTTGATTCTATGGAAGGCTCTACATTACCTGGAGATCTCCAGTTGATGTCAATAGTCAAGTAATTTTTTTTTCGCTCCCGTTTCCTACGATACTCCTATATTGAATGAGGCTTATCTTATGGTGCATTTTTACATGGCGCATCCACAAATAATCACCGTTTAACGCCATAACACGTTTAGGCTGGTATGCATAAACATTTAACTGATGGTAAAAATAAAATAAACGCTAAAACTGTGTGCATATATTATTTTAACTGTTGGTTAAATGTCTATACACACCAGCCTTACTTTAAGTTATATCAAAAGGGCCCTCTATATGTTAGCCTTCCCATGGGCCCACATAAGACTTCCAAAAGGCTGGGTCATTATTATGATCTGTTGTCAACATAATATTTATTATGTACTAACGGCCCCGACAGACGTTGTCCTGCTCTGAAAAAATAAAAATCTAGGACACGATCCCAGCGTCACCTACCGGTTCCAATTGCGGATTTAAACCGTCCGGGACCCACTCCAACACACAAAAACAAAGTCACCAAAATCGGTCCAGGTGATTAGGCGGATTCTAGAACCCGATCTCAGCGCCACCTACCGGTTCCAACGAGATAAAAAGTATCTTATGTCCTGGTTCTGAGCTACCTCTCCACTAATTTTCAGCCAAATCGGTACAGCCGTTCTTGAGTTATAAATAGTGTAACTAACACGACTTTCTTTTATATATATAGATATGTATATTTCAATACTCTGTGCTATTACGTACCCACAGTCCTTTTTCTACGGATATCCCTACACCAGATTGAAGTATAGTCAGCCACATTATCCTAAGATGAAAAACACCTACTAATGGTTTAAGACCCGTTTTTAGTTGAGTTTTTATTCTTAGTTCGACATTTCAGCTATTTGTTATAATGAAAGCGACATTTGTTCCAGGCTAAACCTTTGTTCCGCACGTAACTTGCCGGTTTATATACCAGCTCTGACCAATTTGTAGAATTTTGTATTGTTTTTTTTTAATTTCTCCTTCGTACGCCGATATGTTGGTTGTTATGATTTTTTTTATTAGTTGCCATTGAAAGATTCCTAGTTTTTTCCCAATCGTTTTGAATCAGCTCAAGGTCTATTTCTTAATTACTTTTCTGTGCGGCCTTGCGACTTCTGATCAGACTTCCAGTTTAACACTTTTTTGTCATTCTCCGAATTTGTAATCCACTTCTAAAAATCTTTATACACAGTACTCGTAACTTGTATTTTATCCCGACATGACATAAAATAAATGAGATACATGGGTTAGATTGACTATCTTCACTTTTGTGGAGATTTAAATTCGTTATTACAGTCATTCGATGATGGTAAACTAACTGCACATTGTGTAACAGAGATAATGTTTTACAAAAATAACGATAGACGGACTTAGCCGTTCATCTCACTCTTTATCCTGACTTGCCAAATCAAGTGCCGAGTTTTGTACACGATGCACACAAGTAATTTATGCTTAAAGTTGCATGTAACAAATAAGCTTATAGTCTAATGATAACGATATATATTTTGTTAAAGCTCTTAAAACCTTTGCTAAGCCAGTCTCTTCGAAGACCTCTTCAATTTCATAAACAACATATTATACCACCTGGTGGAGCCCCAATCCAATGTTATACGACTGCAATCTGATAATAAAGACCCTTTAAACACAAAAACAATCAATTCATTAACATTTGCTGAGAAATCAATATAATTCGCCACTCATCATTTTTTTAATAAACGCTTAATCGCTTTTAAAATTGCAAGTTCAACAATCATTTAACAAAGCAAGCGCAAAAAGCGCTCAACGATCGATGTGCGTAGCAACAGAATTTCTTTACCCCACTTTTGTTTCAAGCAAGGCTTTTGATACTGTACCCATAGGATTTTAAAACTTATTTAGTGAAGACTAAAGTGCATTTTTTATTGAGCACTTGTTAGTAAAGCATTAAAAACATTGAAACCGGGCTGAATATAATTGATAAAGGAGCACAACTTGATTTTTATTTGTCCTTTTTTGTGGCGTCCCTCAAGGCTCGCATCTTGGTCCACGACTCTCTGTACGACCTTGGTTTTTTAGGGTTACATGTTTTAATTAAATGTATAACATTATTTTGCGGCTTTTATTGAAATTTAGCTAAAGTTAAAGTTTTCCTAACCTTGAAATTAATATTTTAGTTCACATAGTTTATTATTTTTTTATTTATTCGTTCACATTCCAAATAGGGTTGTCATACATTTGAAAATAAAAAAATAAGGTAAAAAGTAATGAGACAACTGCGGTCCTTGCCACCCACCCTGGAGGGTTCTGTAGATGTTAAGAACGTGTACAGCTTTTTATCATTTGGCTAGGATTCCAATGAAAATTTAAACAAAATTGACGTAACAGATATATAGAAAACTTAGGTTTTTGTTTTTGCCAAAATGACTACGAATCTATGAAAACCTATTTAATGACTAGTTCCTATATCTTACTATTAATTCAATTATCTTACAATAGGTAAAAATTTGACATTACTTGTATAGAGCTTATGTCAAATTTGAACTATTAGTAAGGCAAATGAACGGTTATTAAGATATAGAAACCGGTCATAAATGATATCTACTCGATTGGGAACTCAACATTCGTTATTAAAATAAAGTACGCGTGCTTTAGTCACTATTTTATCATTACTTAAACACTAACTGCAATCTGCGACATCGTCCGCATTTGTTTTGAGAGATACACTTATTTCGTTATTTCTTACCAAAAATTACCAACGTTTTCATACTCCTAACTTGAGGAAATATAGGTCGCCCAAACAATGGTATGACGATAGTTTAAAAAAAACGTTTAAGGGAGTGATAGGGATTTAACTATTTTTATTTTTTTACATAAAACGTAGCCTATGTCCATTCCCAAGATACAATCTCTCTCCTCACCAAAATTTATTAAAATTCATTCAGTCGTCTAGTTTTGAAAAAAATACTTTCGATTTTATATAAGTATTGCAAGACATTGAATTTATTTCATAAATGTTGAAAATTTAATGTTTTGTTTAAAAATACCATATTAATATTATCATCTAATCTAAGAAGATTAATAAGTAATTTAAATATAACCTAAATTAATTAAAAGTATTCTGACAAAGAAAGTGTCCATTAGCACTTTTCTTACATACATACATAACTTCACGCCAGTTACCTTGCGGGGTAGGCACGAACAACAGAGCGCCATTTAGGCTTATTCTTACACACCTCACTTGCTTCTTTGACATTCATAACTCTTGTCATGCACGCTCGTCTGTTCTTAAGGCTCCTGACATCACCTTCTGCTAGTACACGATCAATTTGATCATGGAAGGTGTGTCGTGGCCTTCCACGACTTCTGCATCCATCCACTTTTGCATTGTATATCTGTTTAGTTAAAATTATAAAAATACTGTAAAGTATCTAGGTATGAAACCTAGATACTTTACAGTATTTTTATACGATGCTACGGTGTTGTTTTTATATACCGGATGATAATAATAATAAGGCATTTTGTTAGTGAAGTCAATTGGATTCATTTAGTTTAATACGCCTTTTTTTTGTCATAGATGGTATTAATTGCTTTTTGAACTTTTTCCACATCTTCTTCGTGAGTAACTCCTGTAGCCATG
Organism: Dendrolimus kikuchii; assembly: GCA_019925095.2. NCBI lineage: Eukaryota > Metazoa > Arthropoda > Insecta > Lepidoptera > Lasiocampidae > Dendrolimus > Dendrolimus kikuchii. The sequence goes on along the minus strand of CM034388.1, from coordinate 7,956,105 downwards.
ATGGCTGTGTCATCCGCAAAAGTAGCTATTTTGTAGGTGTTATTTTCAAGTTCTGGAATATTACTCGTGTATATTAGGTACAGGACCGGGCCTAATACACTACTCTGTGGTACTCCAGCCTTAATTTCTTTAAGGTCTGAAAAGCAATCTTTTTGTCGGATCCTGAACATTCTATTTTGAGATATATGATCATAACAAATCGGAATACTGGTTGGGTAGCATTTTTCATAACTTAAAATTCAGTTCTTCATGCCAAACCGATAATCGATTGCTTGCGCCACGTCTAGAAATACCGTAGAACAATCTTTCATCACTTCTAATGTTCTCTCAATGGTGTTTGTGATTCTGTGCACTTGATCTATAGTTGAGTGTTTTTCTTTAAATCCAAATCGATAATTGGGAATCAATTTTCTATCTTGTATTATTAGTTTCAGGAGGCGCAATAATAGATTTTCAAATAGTTTAGACATTATTGGTGAGAGAGAAATTAACCTGTAAGATGTGTCATGGGGAGATTTATCAGGTTTTTGTATCATGATTACTTCTGCAGCTTTCCACAGACTTGAAACATGTGTTAATCTAAAACTATCATTGATAAATGTAGTGAGTTTAAGTATACTCTTTCTAGGTAGGTCGCGCAGTACTTCCCTTACAATGATATCATAACCTGGAGCTTTCTTTTGAGCTAGTAGTTAAATTTTTTTACGAACTTCTTTAGGAGTTACAAATTTAATTTTCAATTTATAAGGTGATAGATACTCAAACATATCTTCATTATCATTATCTTCTTTTGGTTGGAATATTTTCTCTAAATGTTGAGCAAATTTGTTGGCTTTTTACATCTACATCGAGTTGTTTTGGTTTCTTAATGACACTTTGAAATCTATAACATGTGTTATAGGTTTGAAAGGGTCATTAACAAACCAAATCTAAGTCAAAGCTTTCCCAGTCTGTATTCTTATTAGTCAAACATAGGTTTTTTCTCGATACATAATGTGCTCATTCAGAGTTAAGAGTATAAGAGCATGATCAGAATTCATATCGTAACCTTCTTCAACGTAAAGGAGTTCAGATGATATGTGTTTATAATAAAGAAATTTATTAAATCAGGAAGTTTATTGGGATCAGTCGACCAATAGGTGGGCTTCCCTGTCGAAATAACATCACATCTATTTTATTTTATTGCATTCAAAGGGTCTCTATTTCCTTTGTAGTTAACCTAGAGCCCCAGTAAGTATGTTTTGGGTTAAAATCACCCCCAAGAATAAACCTATTTCCGAGCTCATTTAGAAAATTTGTATAATATAAAGATTTTATAGCATACCTTGGACAGTATATTGCTGATACAGTTACCGTGTAATCTTGATTGTCATAGTAATAGCTTGCACTTCTTGTTCTTCATGTTTCAATACTTCAAAATGATTAATATTGTTCTTGATCAGAATGGCACTCCCTCCCCGGGCTGTGTTATTTGGGTGGCGCGCATGATATGCTTGGTAACCTTTGATTGAAATAAAACTTTCTTTAGTAAAATGTGACTCAGAAATTCGATAGAAGTCATCAATATTTTCCGTATTTAGGACCACTTGTAACTATTTTGATGGCGCTAAAATCCAGTAACATTGCATGCCATAATTTTAAATGATGGTGGCATTTATATATTATTACAGCTCTCGTTGTTTGCTCTTATTTCTTCAATCTTTTATCAAATGAAGTCATGAAGTTTAATATAGAGTTTATTTTTGCTGCTAAATTAGATGATGTCTTACTTAGGAGTGGTTGCTGTGACAAATACAACTGCGACTTTGAGCCTTTAGTCACTTGAGCAAATGATATGCTCTTTGTTACGGGCTGACTCGTAGGAGCCTTTTTAGGTAGGTTTTTATTTAATAGTGTATTAGCGTTTGTTGTCTCCTTTAACTTTTTATTCTTCATTAGTTGTAGCTCTTTGGTAACTATACAGGCTCTGCAACTAACAGGGTGTGGTTCGCCACAGTGAACACACTTTGGTTTAGCTTCATAAGGCTTGGCTTGTAGTCTTTAGTCAGATACTTTCCTGTTCATTTCACACGTCTGGACTCGTTACAGCAGTATTTCTGGGTGTGTCCATATGCTTGACACCTTTTATACTGAGGAACCTATTTAGATGTTTTTATTGGGTTTATAATTGCTTTATATCCAATTATAGTCTTAAGGGAGTAAATCCTTTAAATTTCTTCATCTTTATCAAAAGACAGCATAAACATAGTGTTACGACCTAGACGCCGACAAAAGTGGATACACACCTGCATACCGTAAAAACACATTTTATTACCTTTCGGTATTTGGACTTCTTTTATTTACTTTGTGTTTAAAATTTGTGCTTAGAAAACAGCCCAATGTGTATTGTAATCTTTTATGGCAGTCATTAGCCAGGTGTGTCGGACTGATTCTAGGAAATTCGGTCGACGCGGCCGGGCAGACATATTGCATCTGTGCAGTATAAAGCAATACCTTTATTGAAAGATGAGGCAGTCGAGCGACAACCCCGAATGAAGTGAGACGTGTATACATAGCAGGAGGATCTATTAATGACGGACTTTGCGCATTTTATGGAATCACGACCTTCTGCATTACGTTTGGCTTTGTTGTGTTTGGTTATATTTGTACCTGTGTTATACGTGTTTGTATAGTTCTAATAAACTCTATAGTAATTCTAACGCCATTTTAATTCGAGTTTCGCGACTCGTAACAATATTTAATGGTTATTTATTCCTCCAGCTTAGTTAGTTGTATGTGCCCTGTATTTTATATCCTTTAGAAGATAGCTCAAACTATCCTGGCAGGTATGCATGAGTAGGGCAAATTGATTGCCGTTACCCTGATCGATCTACAAGTATCCTCCTTGTTCTCAAAAGAATACCAGCGGCAGTTGTTTTGCAATAGTAAGCTTGTGAGAACTCTGTACGATACATCATTATTTGTATTTCTTTATAACGCTATCTCCATTTCATATTCGTATAAGAAACGCTAGACTAGTCAAGAGAAAATCATAGAACTTTTGATAGTCTCCGATATTTTCCACGATAACCAGCAGTGGTTGAGGGTCTTTTTTAACACGTGAAGTTTTATCTTCTTCTTTATTTAATTTCTGATCTTACGTAGCAGTTTCTACTCTTTTTAAGTACGCACTCGGTTTCTCTAGCTACATCTTCTTCGTCTGTTCCATACTTGACACGTTCCGGGTTTCTCTCTCGGTCCGACACGTTTTTGGCCAGAGCTGTATTCTGGCTCTTGATGTCTTTTAGCTCTTGTTGCAGTTCTTGAATATGTTTTTTGAGTTCTAAAACTATGCTCTCAAAATGTTTGCGTTCTGGTGCTTCTTCAGTAAATCGCTGTTGTAGCAGACGCTCCGTGTCTGTTTTTATTTTAATTTGATTTGAAGCCATACTTAATTAAAAATGTAACTTCGCCTTAACATACTTACACAAAACACATGATTCACTACATAATAATTAAAAACTGGGACATCACGGTGACCGTCTTAGGCTACGCGCGATAGTGATTTTGCTGCAGATGCGATTTGACCGAGTGACTGGATTTGACTAGAGCAAGTGCAATGTGGCCGTTCTTGGTACGCGCCGAACAATCACTAATACTTGCTAAATGAAGTAAAAATACAATTGTAACGCAGAAACAGTATAATACCCGTTACTTTGTGGAAATATGGGTTGCCCACATGAATTTCCATTCGCCACTACGCCACTACAAGGTTTGTATTTTCAGACATATTGTAGTCTAAATCCTTTTGTAGGATCTATCTACTTGATAAACATAAAGATTCTTTCTCTATTTGATCGTGAAAAGGTAACAAACAGAGTTAATTTCTCATTTGTATATTAGCATGAATACAGGAAATAATAAACAATAAAACGGTATAAGTATACGCAATCTTAACATTTATCTATGTAGATATGTATGCATCCGGTGATATTGAAGCAAAGCCAAAATAATCATTATTATTGCTCAGATACTCGTTTCCTTCATTGACACTCATAATCATCCTATCGTTAAATCCCGGTCGCTTTTCGAGCATCAATTTTGGAGTCCGGGTTCTGTATTCTTACTTTTTCTTTTCGACACGATCTTTTATTAGGGTTCCGTAACAATTTTGGCAAAAAACGAAACCCTAATGGACTCTACATTTCTGTCTCTTCGTTTGTCTCTTTGCTTTTCATAGCCACTTTTCTCAAAAATTACTGAGTGTATATGGATGAAATTTCGCAGGTACTAGGTACAAAATGGTGTGGTAAAACCGATTGACAAGGAGAAAATTAGGACTGGCCGCCATGTACATACCTGACCTGTTGAGTATGAGTTAGTCATATCTTAAAAAGTGATAGCGATGTTTCTTTATTATATTTTTATTCAAGTCCATAAATGGGAAGATATTAGATTCCAAAGTCGTAAAAATTGTATCACACCCATAACTTTAGAATTATGCGGTGAAAAACTTAAAAAAAAAAAATGTGTGAAGAATTACAAAACTATCAACGAAAATTGTTTTAAACAATATACATTAAGTAGTTTTTAAGATGTGGGATATCTTTAATATATTTGTTATTTGTTTCATAGCCTATATTTAAAAAAACGGGAGCAGAGGACGTTTGCCACTTCTACAGAACCTTTTATAGTTCCTGGATACGTACTTGATTAATTTTTCTTGTTAAAAGGGACTAATTAATATATAAGATCATTGGCACGCATATCATCCCTCACGAAAACTGAACCCACAAACCTGGCTTACTTTTCTATAGGGACTTCACGGAGTTGAAATGGCAGGACATTTATTTCATTAGGAAGACATTTTTTCCAAGGATTCACAAACATAAATAAGGAGGATATCTCTATGTTAAGAAAATGTCCCTCAAATTATGAAATTAGAGCTCCTACTGTAGCACCACTGTCGTCCACTGTAAACAACTCAACAGACTTCACTCGGTCTCCTTCTTATATTAGTGTTTATAGACGTGGTGAACTTAACGTAATTGCGGACTTTGGATAGTACAGTAGCAGCACTCTGGTTGAGTTTTGGAACATTCATTCAGTCATTTTTTAATATACTTTTATTAACTCCACCTATATGTATGAATTATTAACATGCTTTTTTTATTAGTTTGATATGATTGTATGTATTCTAAGGAATCTTTCAACGTCATTTTTACCTACTGCTAGAAGGCAATACAATAATTTTATAACTTTTTCATAATATCCTGACCAGGATCAATAAGATAATATTGAATTATATAGACACGGCCGACTTTCAAGATATACACCTTAATTTATAGAATCTTCATTTTCATTGGACTGGATTGGTCTCTTCGAGTCCTGTCGAATAAGACTTCCCCCATTTTTGTGTTCCACCGAGAACTACCTTTTTCGAAAATATTTGGTCCGTCATATAGGTTCTATTATATGACCCTCCGAAAGACAGTAAATATTGTCCTTCTTTATCGAAACTCGCATCTCTGGACTACTACTATGGATTTCGTTGCAAGATCAAAAAAAAATTAAGGTTAAAAAACACGCTTTGATAGCATTTTAAATGTAGCGAACAATTTTCAAGTATGGGGATACATGATGTATATGTATATAAAATAGATAATTTTATTGTAAAAAAAACGTGGGGTGCATGATATCAGATGTACAATATGTAGAGCTCTACCAATAAAATATTTGTAACATTTATTATATCTCCATAATTAAAAAGTATTTCATATCTTTTAATTCGGTGTTCTATCAAAGCGTATTTTTTAAATTCAGTTATAGTCTAATAAAAGGTTGTCCTTCTATCGTGTAATTTCATAAAAGTGGACTTTTATACGTGACAATCTTTATATGTACACTGTACTCGGTGTGTGACACTACATGTTATGTAACTTCTATCATTGTCAAATAATTTTTCTTTTGGTTTCTTCTGACTACCCAGTACAAAATACAATGCTCCCTCCTATCGACCCCTTTATGAAAAAGTCGTGAAGATAATTTAATATGCCAATAAGCTTGACAGTATTGTTCAAAAGGTTATCAACGCCGATAATGTTGACATATAAAATTATAATTAACTTATTAATAGCTTCATTTGATGAAAGTTTTTGATTGTCGGGTTTTAATATCGTATTATGGAGCAATACAGTAACAATATCTAGTTTTAAGTATAGCTTTGCATGATTTACGAATCTAGCCAGTGAAATATTTATAAATATTCAAGTTTTAGAATGATCTTCACGCAAAAGCCTCAGCCAAATTGTAGGCTACACTGACGCTAAACGAATGATTTCTTGAGACAACTGGAAAAAACAAATTTTACTAAACAGTTTGGATGTCACAGATTTCATAGATCGACACAAGCACACTACACTTTTTTTAAATAAAAATATACAGGAAATGATCACCCCCCAAGATACCGCCAAAAACGGGAATATTGAAGCAATAGACTAGAGATGTAAATCCGTCAAAATATGTATGGTTACATGGTTATTAAGGTATACTTAAATGTTTTATATAGGTGTTATTTTTTAGTATTTATGTTAAGTATGTATATTCTTTACTAATAACATGAAAGGCAAAAAAAAATCGAAATGTGTGCTGGGACACATATTAGAAGTGAAACTTCAACGGACAAGTGGACAAACGAATCGCAACGGAGAAGTGGAAAAACTTCAACTGACAAGTGACAAAATGGATGGCAACAAAATTTTAACTTGAAGTTTTACGGGCAGGTTTTCAAATTGGACAAGTACATTAACAATCTGTCCGTAAAATTGTGTTGTTAAAATTTTGTTGCGATTCATTTTGTCACTTGTCAGTTGAAGTTTTTCCACTTGTCCGTTGCGATTCGTTTTTCTACTTGTCCGTTGAAGTTTCACTTCTAATATGTGTCCCAGCACACATTTCGATTTTTCGCAGGTTTACTGCAAATTATGATTTGGTTAGATTAGGTACATTTTAATGAATGCATTTTGTATTTAAACATATTTTATTTTATCAAACAAAAAACTGAATTCGATCCGGAACCAAAAAAAACATCCATAGTCTGCTCTAAAATTAATTATTAATATTTTTTTACACTGACAACAAATAGAGCCAGTGATGCCCAACCACGTGTAGAGCACAGGTATAGTTTGATGCAAACTTAAGTTTGCCTCCATTAATGACGGCTCGGAACATCGCACTTTCCGATTCGCAGGACGCGATTTTAGGTATTAGAGGGACGAGGTCGTCGGAGGACGAGGTATATCCTCGCTCGCTCTCTCGCTCGCTTTCTCTTTTACGGAACTTCCCCGGCGCTCGACTCACCAGGGCTGCCAATTTAGTGCTTTCGGAGCTAGATATAGCGCTTTTTAGGGCAACCTAGCTCCCAATTTTAATTTCATATTCAAGACTGCTTCAATACTTTTATATAACTTTTTGAATTATTCAATTCAGACATTCCACTCAAAAGATATCACGAGTTTAAAAATGTAAGTATTAGAATACGCGGCCGTGACGCTTTTTCGTGACAGAAAAATCCTAAGACCCTGTCTATATAGAAGTTTCACTTCAAAAACAAAATCGTAAAATAGAAAATGGCTCAATCATACCCACTACTGAATTGTTCTGTAGTACGTCTACAAACTTTTAGTACGTCTCGTCATTATTATAACAATAATAATATTCTTCTTTCCTCTTACTCTGTCTTTGTCTTACTCAGCGTGCACTGTTTGCTACAACTTCATTAATTCTTCAAAAAGTAATTCTGTAACATATTTCTGTATAAAACTTATAAAAAAAAAGATCTTAAGATATAAATAGAATAAGAAATATAAAGAAAAATATTTTTTACATAGACGTGTTGCTGGGGAGTTTCTTGCCGCTTCTTCTTAACAACACGTTGCGAAGGGGTGTACATAGAACAGGAAATACATACAAGTATGCCAGGTGGTAGGGTATTTGCCCGACTGACTGTTTCGGCATTAGTGACCAGGTTCCGAGAGCAGCAGCGCATTTGTAGCACCTTTGGTGTTGCAAATGTCCATAGGCGATGGTAACCGCTTTCCATCAAGTGGGCCGTCTGCCTGTCTGCTAAACACATGCAATAAAAAAAAATTAACTTGTATGTATGACCACCAAAAAGTGTTCTCCAGTAGAACTTATTTTGAATAAAAGCTTTTGAATTTGAAGTGTGCAACGTCCTCTGTTATCATTATATGGAAACGGAACCATAAAAAAGCGTTAAATTGAAATTATCATTAAAACTAATGAACTGATATTCTTCCAAATATTTTTGTTGAAAGTATTATTTAAGCTCTACAAGGTTAATTTTTTTATAAAATTTTCATCTCATAATAAGGGTGAGTCACACGCGACTTGTAAAGCTAATTTATCTCACTTTTAACATGCTATCAACTAGGGAGCGTACAATCAAATTAACTAACGTAATTTTTATGACTTTATAGAAGCTCGAAGCCTCATAGATTTTGTTCGAGTTTGTACCTACGTATGACGTCATAAGGAGTTACAAGTAAAAGGAGTCAAATAGCGCATTAATTTTTGAAAACTAATTGTAATTAATTCTATCATGATGTAATTTTAACACTCTTTTATATGTAACAACATTAAACTTTATTGTAACATATGTCCGCATCCCTACTTATTTCAATAAAGAAACATCGTTATAACAGTCTAAAATCTAGTCAACATCAACAAAAGTCGTAAAGAGTATGTACACTAAAAACATTTTCCACTTTCAGTTACCTATATGTCAAACACCCTATTTTTAGTTTCCTACAACGTTGTGTAGCGCCACACAGAGTACAGCTTTTCTGTCAATTTGTATCCATATAGATCTAGGAACCTTAATCTGTATGGTAATACTAGGATAATAATTTATACTTAGGTATAGGTACTATATTTAAAAGGAAGAAAAACCGTTTTTGAAAAGTAGGTCAAGAATCATATCACTGAAGCTTATACCTGGTTTACACGTATTAAGTTTTAATTAAGACTTGGTGCGTGTAAACTTTGTGTATACGACGGTTTAAGTAATAAGTTGTACTTGAAATTTAATTAAAATTTATTTCACTACTTACATACTTAATATGTGTAAGTCAACCATTACGGACTATAAATCAATATAACTATATAGAACGTAATTCTGTCTGTACGTATACTGCACATGCAAGCTATTCAGGGGTTGGTTCAAATAAGAATAAGGTAGAGGCTTTATTTCAAAATTGACTTTCCATGAAAATCACATCTACTATATTTATAAATATTATTTACTTCGTTTTAGGGTTCTGTAGACATTTTGGCAAAGAACCTTTATAAAATCATCACGTTCTTTCTTTCTTCTAAATGTCATAGCATTTTTTCATAAACTACTACGCGTATAAAAATGAAATTTGCTAGTAATTTGTATTTTTTATGTCACTAACACATACAATAGTGTAGTGAGGGATTGTAGTTTCGTTACAATGTACATTGTCATGGGGATATCCTTAAACAGGTTTTTAAATATCATAACTATTTTATATATATATCACAACTCTATTGTTCGTGCCTACCCCGCAAGGGAACTGGCGTGAAGTTATGTATGTATGTATGTACAACTATTTTATTAATTACTTTTTGATTTAAGACAATAAGTGGAGAGATATTCGCTACCAAAGTCATAAATAATGTGTCTATTTCTTGAACCGAAAACTTCTGAAAACAATCAAGGTGATAGATTCCCAAAACAACTTTCACGAAAATGTATAAGAACTACATTAGTCAAGTACTTTTTGAGACATGGAATATTTTTGTTTTTATGCTTGTTTAAGGTTTTGAAAATACATCCTAAGTATATATACCTATATATAAGAAGTGGTCGTGAGTCATCTCCATGGAACGCTTAGTTCTTGGACTAGTGCACACACTTGCCCAAATTTTTTTAACATAAATTACGAACATTAACGTCAAAATGAACATCGGTTTTAAAATCTTTCACGTTTTCCAAATGAAAAAAGCAAATATTTTATTAAAAAGGCGTGTAAGGGAAGGGTAATTGAAATAATTATTTTCGAAATCTCGACCGTTAAAATCGATTATGTTCGACATTCAAAAAGTTCTTTGTGCTTTTCAAATTAAATAATAAGGGTAATTTCAACTTTAAAATAACATGTTTATGGACTGATGGCAAGGGATAACACCTCTGTTGGTTACAATTGATGACATGAGTGAATAAAAGAGTTATGTAATATTTTTAACAATTTTATATTTTACGTCGGAAGGTGTAATATGCCTACAAATCATATTTGACCTAAAGATAACCTGACCTAAAATAACAATTTGAGCTCGATTTAGAAATAGCTTGGTATATATGATGGCAAAATCATAGTAAAAAAATTGATCCCTAGTTTCTTAGTGTTTATCAGTTGTAACATGTCCTCTTCACACATTCATCTCTTCAGTTACAATAGTGATAAAAACCACTTTCCATAACGTTACCCATTAGTATATTTTATCTTCAATAAGAAAATTTGAGTTTTTGACTGGCTCTTGAATAGTTTGCTGTACAATTTCATTTTCAGAAAAATGTGAAAAGTAACAACAACAGGTGTGAGATATTTATTGTTTTTAACCAAGAATTGTGGCGAAAATTCCAAATGTTTGGTCAAATGTCTCTTACCAAGTTGCTACAAAATATTTTCTTTTGGCGTTAATGAAAGACCTATAATTAGGTTAAGGCATTTCCTTGAAGATTATAATTCAATATTCATGTATAGTTGCCACTGGATGAAGAGGATGATTGGAGTAAAAGTTATAATAGAAACCTGCTATCGTAATTTTTGTAGGTGCAACCGCTTTGTACCAATGCATTTTTTCTAAACGGATTTCGGTTACAACCACCATTATGTATTACCTATTCCTAGTAAACACTAGGAGTAATTTTCGATCCAGTCGTATATTCGTACAAATGTGGCTTATATAACATATTTTATTCAGGAACCTGCAATCAAATTTCTGACAATTTTAAGTGCAACCATTACGGCAGTAGAGACAGCTGGGATGCATAGAAGGCTTAGCGTAGGCCTATGCCGTTGAGACACTAAACTAGATTAATTTAAATATAAGCTTTTTCTTATCGTAAATAGATGTAGTAATAAGAAAAAAAAAAGGCTTGTTTATTTATTTATGACAATAGAAGGGCAGACTTTTTCGACAAGTCTGGAATCAAGCTTCTTTATTCACTTCTCTACACAACTTTTGATATTTTTCTCAAAGTAACAAAATCTGGCGAATACCTGGTATTCCACATAAACTGAAGGATTCCGTAGAGGGGACAAACTTCCACAGTTTTTGTCATTTAAGTACAAAACACGAAAAAGCATTTTACCAAAAATATCCCATTTTTTCTGGATGATCTTTTCGGCAATTTTATCAGTATTACACGCAAATGCTCTCGAGTCACTAACTCGTGTTTAAAAAAGGCGTAGGTTTCATTCCGGCATGCAACAATTAACAGTTTTATGCCCTATAATATATTAAAATTACTACTTGCTTGAGGATGAGGAAAAATTACGTCGTGAAATTCACCTTGGAGAAGCGTGGTGGGTATATTGTTGCTGCTAAGAAAATGGCAAGGGCCAAGCCGAATAGTGGGACACTATGGGCTGTTATAATTACGGGAAAAAAGCGGTATTAATAGTGCAGACCTTGGCAGGCGGCGGCTTGTAAGCCTCATCTACCGCCGTGGTAAAACAACCCTAAGCATAAGGTCTTACCCACGTGGAGTTTTTAAGAGCTATTTACAGAATGAGAGACGAGTATGCGCGGAACAACCGATGCGTCTCATCTTAAATAGAGCAGTGGAAACCCTATAAAAATTTCCAACTACTTAACGTATGTTTGAAAAACCAAATGTTTAAAGTATTTTTTAAGGTCTACCCAGTTTGTTTTTTACTCAGAATTTTCCACTTGATAGTTGGAAGTTAAGTGGGGCAATTTAGATATGCAAGATTTTCTGAGTTCCTTATAAGAATATTTTCTGTCATTCCTAGTTATTCTTCTTTCATGTTCTTCAACCAAAATCATTGGCGAGTAGAGGACACATGCTAAGACAAATTCTAAAATTATTCACATATAAAAATCGGGCGGTAAAATAACACAATCATTAATTATTATCTGACTTTTGAAATATTGCGATAAAATAATTTTAATTAATGTTTATGCAATACTTAATAAGCTATTTGACTCGTTGTTATTTATGAATTCATAACTTTTACGCTCGTACAAAATCTGGGAGGCTGTGACGTTGTGTGAGGTTATAAAAAGTATCTCAATTGATTTGAACGTCATCTACCCCATGTAGCCAACATCGTTAGGTCACCCACGAACACAATTCTATTTTTGAAATTGAAAATTCGAAAAACCGTTTAAGAGAACACAAAATTAATTCCGAAACCAACAGTTTTATACGTCAATACTGTTGCTAGGTAAAATTCAGTACATGGTTTAAACTTTCGCGAATACACTGCACTTGTGTGCTAGTGTGAGTGTGTCTGGGTGTTTGTACATACTTTTGTAGATATGTGCGTGCCCTGCGCATAAAACCCTCAGTAAAGCAGTTGCATCCAGCCCGGTGCAATGTCTCTTTGTAATAACTTCTTTTTCATTAAAATTAAAAAAAAATAATTAATCAATAAAGTGCTGGAAATTCTTTTGGAAATTGGTAATTGTTAATTATTTTATGTAAAATCACGTTTAAACAAGTTCTTTGTTTTCCGCCATATTGGATGCGTTTTTGATCAAGTCCGTTGATTTTTGAGCTGCTCAGTGATTTTGGGTAAGTAGTATGTTTATCTGCATAAATGCGAACATCATCATTGAGATTTCCATCTTTAACAAATATATTTATAATCTAAATGAATTGTATTTTTTTTAGGTTATGTGAAGGAATTAACGGAAGCCCGTATTTGATTCTAAAATGGTACCAAATTTCAATTTTGGAAACGGAACCATTTTGGAATGGGTGTGATTTTCAAATTTCCTCAAATATTGAATTTGACCCGGAAATCGTCCGATAAATCAATACAGCTCTAGTGCGCCTGTGTAACTTTTACATTGTTAGCCGTTACAGGGTAAATAGTAACTGTTAATAATTTACATTATTAATAATGTTATGAATTAACAATGCAAGCTTTTACAATGAAAAAATTTCACAAAGATATTAATATAAAATGTTTTTTTCCAAAATCGGAAATGTTACATCATCGCCGCCATATTTATTTGACCTCTTTCTTTGTTTAAGCCTTGCGAAAGTATATCAAGTTTTTATTGATAAATACGTGGAGCATGTAATTTCTAATCTTACAATAATTTATAATTAAAAATATATATACTTATAACCAAATTTTATAGCAACATCAAGTCTTTGTCATTGAACATTTAGAATATCATTCCACTAGGATAGGTTTCGGGATTTAAAGTATCCCATTGTCCTATCATTATTCTATAGAGCCTCTAATTCAAACTTTATTGCAAATTATACAACAGTTTATTCGTAAAGTGGCAACAAAGAGGCGAATAAACAGTTTAATTTTTACATTTAGATAGGTATTAGTCTAAAGTGTTTATTACACTACGAAAATTTTCGGACCACTTTTTTAAATCAAGGTAGTTTAATTTAAAAAAGAGAGTTGGATACTTATATTGGCCACACCCTCTTTGTACCAGGACCCTAAATTAGTGTATTAGATATAATTAAGGCGTAAATTAAGTTCCCGTCCAAATTCTACTTGAGTCTTTGAATTTAAAATAAATAGAATACACTACTCTACATAGCCTTCAGTAACTACAATGTAGCTAATATTAATAAATTTGATTTACTTAAGGTTAAGTTTTCCTTATTGTGTTAGCGGAAAGTAGAATTATTATTCTAGTCTTAATTTACCTTCTGCTATAAGGTATCCAGAAAGTTGACTCTGTTCTTTGTTAAAACGTCATAGTGGTCATTTGTCCAATGTTGACAATTTTACAGCTACTTTATATATCTTACTAATTAATTTATGTAGTGGTTAAAGTATATTTCGAAATAATTCAAAACGTGAAAGTTTGAATGTGTATTTTGAATTTTGGTCTGACATACATATAAGACCAAATATGACATGAAAATTTGTCTTGATATTTTTTTAAAGCCCTTATTTACACTATACTAATTTAGGGATACGGTCCAAATGGGCGTGGGCGTGGCCTAGTTAAAAGATTTCGACTCTAAGGACCTGCGCAAACGTGGGACTTTTGTCCGTTAAGAACAAAAATAAATCGCGGTACGTTTAGTCTCATGTAGGTTATTTTATGCAATTGAGTAAGTGAGACATTTTATAATAAATTAAAAAACAAGTTCATACAAAAAAGCCCGCGTTCTGCTAAGAGATTACACTTTTTAAATTTGTGTAATTATAAAAATAATTTTAATTACTATTTTCCGTTATTTGACTCATTAAAGTTATGACGTCAGAAATTGCAACGCTCATACAAAATTTAAGAGGTTGTGGCGTTTTCTAGATGTTGATTCGACTCTCAACTTCCTTATTATAAATTTATTAGCAATCTATATTGATGTACAAAGATGTTTCTTGAGGATCGTCCCTCGTCAACGCAGTCCTTTTTTTACATTACATTACCGTGATCCAGGGTACTGTGATAAATGCTTTAAATGTTGCTGTTATGATATAATTTTTACACAATAAAAAAAAAGACCTAGTAACTAAGAAGTGGAATCATCAACCACTATCTAGTGATTGGACTGAAGGCACCTAATAACATAAGTTATTTTGAGCTTTAAAGAGAAACGAATAAAGAAGTTTAATTAAGTCGCGATTAGAAAAACGCCCAGCGTCATACATACAATACTATAAACTAATTGTGGAGCTTTAATCTGTCTGCAGTGTGATTGCACATTCCTGGCTAAAATAGTTTATATGTATAAACCACATACGGGTACACAATCGACTTGAAAATAGAATCTTAACGGTCTTATTCACATTGAGTTATAATACATTTATAGGCTTCTTTAAGAACCTTAAAGAAGCCTACAAACTTGCTCTAACTCAATATGAATAAGACCGTTAATTAATAGTAAATGAAGGTTACTATAACCGAAATGCTAACATGAAAACATTACATTATGTTACATTACCTAATAAGTAATAATTAATATTCCGGAATTTTCACATTTTCCCGGATTTCTTATTATTTGACTCTATTGAAATTACATATTTTGAAAATCTTTTGGATCACTAGTTGATAATGATAAATAAATGATAATGTATGGAAAATAGAACATTTTGCTCTAAAACAACCCTGTCCCTTGGTTTAGTCCGTTTGATATTCCTTCACAGAAATTAATCCTTATCAAGCTACACTATTATTAGGTAAAATAATACAGAAGTGTTAATTTTTCAAAATCAGCAAATACGATTCCTTACGAGGGTAATTGATTTTTCTAAAATCTAAAGTACTACTTTATGTATTCGTTTAAATCGGCCTCGAGACTCCTTTGTTTTTCAATTTAGCATAGTTTAGTAATTGGCCCTGAAGGCCTATTTAAAAAATTCACCTATACTTATATAAAATAACTAGCGGTTATGATAAACGTTGTCCTGCCCTGAAGAAATAAAAACTAGAACCCGATTCCAGCGCCACCTATCGGGTATAATTGTGGATCTAAACCATCCCCGAAATTCTCAAACACAAATTTTTTACACCTTGGATTACATTATTGAAGTTTTAGTAGGTATCCCTAATTTTATCTAGTAAGAACTCTTTATAATATTAGTAGATATAGATTAACTTCATTCTTTAAACTTAATCTATACATATAATAAAACTGTATAGATCGAATTTCTGTACAATGAAAAAAAAAAACTAAAAACCAAGTCAGGGGGATGTAAGAAGTGAAATAGAACTAGTTTAGATTTTTTTCAAATTTTTGTTGCTCTGTTCGTCTGTTTGTCTGTCTGTTTGTACCGGCTAATTTCCAAAACGACTGGACCGATTAAAATGATATTTTGTATGGTGGTAGCTTATATCCCTGGTCAACATATAGGATACTTTTGATCCCGAAAAATTAAAGAGTTCCCGTGGGATAGTTAAAAAACCGCGCTCCACGCGGAGGAATTCGCGGGCATCAGCTAGTTTATACATGAATCTAATATGACCATAATATTCTGGTTTTAAATTCGTTGATGTGTATTTTTATTACTTACCTATGCCTTTCACAGACAACTGGTGGTCATTTGGCTAGTGCCTAATTAGTATTCGACAATCCAGCAAGTAACGCTTCCGGCCTTTTGGACACCTTACCCACACAAGACTATGACCTAGGCTCTAGTCCTAAGGGATTATAGGTAGAATATAATATACATAATAATATTGATAAATTAGTTTTATTTAATGTACAGTTTTCCTTATTGCAAAACGTTAATTAGATTAAATTAGGTAATATTTATGGAAAGAAATGGCCGGTTTAATAAAATTACCGGGCGAAACTGTAGAATATATCTAGTGATAATATAAGTCCACACGTGGGCGTGGGCGTATCACGAGGCCACTGCCACCTTATCATATCGCAGTGAATTATTGAGTAAACATCGCGATAAACAATGATGAGGTCGAAGACCCTTATCCTTCATGGAGTAGGTACGCGACTACTTGAATACGTTCTTAAATAGATATTTAATACGCACTTATTTTCACTCACTTATGTCAATAAATTAGTTTAATCATATGAGTAAGATTCCGTATAGGTAACAAACATCATTTGGCTACGGAGCCCTAAAGCATTTAGTTGAAAATAGCCCATAGGGTTAGAAGTACCGAAAGAAAGGATATCGATCAGGCGTTTTCAGAGAAACTATAATAATTTTGAAGTTCTACAAACTTAATATTTTCAGAACAAAGGAAATCTTAATATCTTTTACCTCTTTCTTTCTGAGCGCCTACATAGTTTTATTCTATAAAATATAATTAAAGAAGGTACAATCCTTCTATTTTTGTGTCATAATAGAAAAATGACAGGCAAAGACACAATTTTACGTCTTAAATAAAAAGGTCCTTAAAGAATATCGTCACGTTTCTTCTCTTGTAAAATTTTAGTTGCAAAATTTTGTTTATTACTTTTTTAAACGACAAAACAAACAGATCTTAATGAAATTTGGCAAGGACAAAGATTGTATTATGAGAAAGGGCTAAGGTAAATGAATTTTATGTCAAAAACTATGACATAGGAGAAGTAGAGCATGAATATCTCTGTTGGCAAACTCACAATGTACATACAGTCCTCCACATAAGGATAAAATTAATATTTAGGCCTTTGATATAAAATGTTCAAGTTATTTCTCAAAGAATTAAGCCATGTGGTTTATCCAAAAACTGTCAGATAGACAAACGCTTCAGTTGCATTTCCATAAGTATTTCTATAATATACCCTTATTATTACTTATTTTTTTTTACTTGTCAGCATTTTGTAGAACAGATAATGAAATCTGGCTAAACGATATTTTTATTATATGTTAAAGTATTTTACATAAGTTGTAGAAAAATATTTAACAACCTTAATTAAAGGAACCAATAGGTACCTATTGTACTTATTTATCAACAAAAACATATTGACTTTTAAAGTTTCTACCTATTTCCTTATGGTAAAGAGGCGTGTCTTTTATATAGCAACGTTATCCTCCGAAACTATACCTAATATACCATAATAAAACATACTACCAGGTCCCTACTTAAAAAAGCAGGTAGCGCCAAAACTAATAAAAGAACCATAAACAAAATTCCGACCAACCGCGTGGCCTAGTTAAAATCTTAGAAAAAAAAGAACAACGATTCGAAATTCGAAAATCGACCAATCGTTCAAAGGGACTCTTAATTGGAATAGACCAATGTTTTCTATGCGTTGGATAGAATGCAGTTTTGAACTGGCCAATCAGGTGCGCACGCGTCTCCCGCCCTATAGGGCTTGGTAAGTCTGGCAACGTTGCGTAGGGACATCGTCTATGAAGTATAACATCGGCGCAGGCGCATGGGCTTGGTAAGCCTTATCTATTTACGTTATTTCGTGGTACATAAGGGATAGTATATATCATAGAAAACTTTTATATCTCTATGGTTTATCAGTAGATCTTGACACGGTGCGATGGGCAGGGCAATATAAGTCTTAAATTCGGTCTAATAATTTAATATTAGCAGAAAAACTATGAATATGTGAGATATTACGAGAATGGATAAGGTTAGAACAACACTTATTAGGGACCTTTGTATGTTGAACCTTATTTTTTTAAAGATTTGGTAATAACGCTGTTGGCACACCTGTATCATAGATGAAAAATACTAGAAATGACAGAGGCCTAAGAAACGTACCTATATGCCTACATAGGCCAAGCTCCTATATCCTTAAGTAGGGAAGTAATAACTTCACAGGCAATATTATTTTGTTTTTTTTTAAATTTTATTATTAAAAATATTTTTTGGTCAAATCTGTACCATAATAAATCTGTAGGCGCGTCAAGTATGGACACTGATTTAAAAAAGAGAAAAAATCAGAAGGGCTAACTCGGACCAGCACATTCCGAATATGCAATTTTTTGGAATTTTTGGCGAACGGACTTAATAAAACTCGATACAGAACGAGTTATGTCTCGTGTCACTATACCTATACTTATAGGATACATTTTATTCTGATACATGTATCAGAATAAAAAATCGTACTGAGTTATGATAGATAGATAGATAACTCTTTATTGTACACCAATACAAGTATGAACTTAAAGACTAAAATTATATCTAGTTATGTACAAAGGGCGGTCTTATCGCTAAAAAGCGATCTCTTCCAGACAACCCCAAGTTATGTATCAGGATAAGTCACGGAGACGACCCTGTTTTCATGGGATAGACAAATATAGCCAAAAAGATGGCGCTGCGAACGCGTTTTGTCATGTCAGCAAACACATTGTCATGACAACCTGTCATTACTTCTAATCGTCTAGCTTTGTCTCGACTAATGTTGCTGAGAAATTGAAAGACGACATTGTGGTATGCAGTTTTGTTTTAAAAATACTGCTATGCATAACATAAATTAAAAATAAACAACAGTTGTTAGATATGATTGTTCAGCAAAATTTCCGTCTTGCGGTAGACTGTGAACACAAGAACTCTCCGTAGGATTTCATGATCATCCAAAAACGTCAAATAAACCCTGGAATGGAGTTGAAATTAAAATATACTATTTGTAATGAATCAAGCTTACTACTTGCAGAAATGTTACCAAGTATCATGACAACAAGCCTAATAATAATTTAAACTCTTAAGCATACCAAGTTTTAATAGTACAACTATGAAAAAGAAAAGAAAAAGAAAAGAAAACAAAAAGAAAAATAAATAAAAAGACTCCCCACTTATTTTCCTAAATAGAATTAAGAACTAGGCTAAAAGAGACATGAAAAAGAATAGCTCTGTCTTGCACAATGACGGAGGAGAAGGCGAATAAAAAATAAAAAAATAGTACAACTAGTCCCTTGTAAATTTGTACGGTTAGTCCGTTTGTTTTTGATTTTTGTCATGTTTAAATAACAAAACTTCGAAAATTAGACAAGGGTTTGTTGTATAATGCACATACATAGGCTTCGTAGAATTAATATCCACTGATATCCACTGGTTTTGGCATTTACCTGCGAAAACTCTAAATATTGCATTTTATGGAAACAGTCTATATCTCAAAATTTTTGTTTGAAATTATTTTTAAAAGTACCTACAAGGAGGGAAGATTCTATTTTTACAAATTTGAAAGCAAATATCTGGCAATGTATGTATGTATTTAAATAATATGACAATGATAAACATCATAATATTTTTTTAAGAAGTAAATAGCAACACTGCATACAATTATGTACGTAAACTGAAAAAGTTTATAACTCTTAGTAAATGTATGACAGCAAACCCTAATCCTTATAATTTTCACGATCTCACTACAACATTGTGTAGCGACACATTTCAAGAATATATTAATGAACAACTTCATTTCACGAAGTTGGTTAAAAAAAATTCTGTCTAGTATAAATATATTATTATGTAAGTTGTTTCATTAACCTTTAACTTATTAATTATGTATTGGAGTGACTCATTCGAAGTGTGTTTTTCAAATTAATATTTATTTGAAACGTAGCCGTGTTCTACAATTTTATGTACCTAGTAAATAATATTAGCCCATAAATTTCCCACTGCTGGACTCGGCAGCACAGCGATGGTAACAATATAGGGCAGAAAAATTGCTTCCACATTGCATGCTTCCCGGCCATGAGGAACCCACGTCATTTGAAACACGTAATCTCAAGAAAATATATTCCCCCGGCGAACTGTTCACGGAACTCTAAAAGTGTAAAGCGGTTTCGGATATACCACGCGACTCGGTAGCTTGACACGAAATCTACGCGTCGGGCGACGTCGCAGGTGATATCTACGCGTCGCGGGACATGTTGCAAATTTGACACCCACTGACTCGGTGCGATTTTCGTGTGAGTGCGACCTGTACAGAGTCACCTGATAAACTTTGCTGCGTTTTTTCGTTTGGAAGAGATTGCTTCAACCAATAAGGCCGCCCATTATCTTAAGACAAAAATATCTGTTACTATTTTTATGTTACATACATACATACATAACTTCACGCCAGGTCACTTGCGGGGGTGCCAGCCGGGGTCGCGGAAGAAAAGCTCACGCATATCCCGTGACCCCGGCTCATGGCGTCAGGTGGCACCAAGGGGTTTTAGTGGGTATTCCGGCTCCTCTAGCCGGCGAGTCCCACACTCCCCCGCCGAAGTCTCCCCGGCGGGGGGTCCGCAAACGGATTTCCCCTTGTAAAAAAAAAAAAAAAAAAGGTCACTTGCGGGGTAGGTACGAACAACAGAGCGCCATTCAGGCTTATTCTTACACACCTCTCTTGCTTCTTTGACATTCATAATTCTTGTCATGCACGCTCGTCTGTTCTTAAGGCTCCTGACATCACCTTTTGCTAGTACACGATCAATTTGATCATAGAAGGTGTGTCGTGGCCTTCCACGACTTCTGTATTCATCCACTTTTGCATTGTATATCTGTTTAGTCATTCTTTCATCATCATCATATTTTTATGTTGATGTATAATAAAGAGTATTGTTGTTGTTTGCTTAGTTGTAGTATTAAACATTGCTCCTCTGGTGCCTCTCGATCACAACTGGGTAGAGTGGTTGAGTGAGTAAATGTAGAGCAACTTTGTGACACAAGAAATAAGTTGTCAGGTGAATACATACCTCAAGCATTCGATGCCAACACTCAAACCCAATGTCATTGAGGTAGAAATAAAAAATAGATAAATAGAATAAGTAAAAATATACTAGAATTAAGAAATAGTATTATGTAATTATGTAAAGTAGAAAAATAGCAGTAGACTGCTTTTGGCACAGAATTTTATAGTAAAGATTTTTTATGCATTATATTAAGTATTGCAATTAATAAGAAAAAAAAAGGAAAGAAAAGAGACAAAAACCTAAAAATGAACAAAATACAAGCGTGTGCGTCAGGAGAAAGAGAATATTACCAAAATATATCAATGGCGTCTTGCAATGCAGGTTTCCGAGCCGAATGGAATTATATAATAATAGAGAAAACAAGCTTTGCACTCAACATTTTTCTTCGTCTTCAATGTGTCGGTTTCACTTATAGGTATTCTTGAGATTGTACATACATACATACATAACTTCACGCCAGTTCCCTTGCGGGGTAGGCACGAGCAACAGAGCGCCATTTAGGCTTATTCTTACACACCTCACTTGCTTCTTTGACTTTTCTTGAGATTGTAACCTTGGCTATTCCAATGTTCCAAAGTAGACGCATATGTTTTTCAGGCTTGCTACTGCCTTAGTAAGTAACAAACAGTATAGACCTCTGCATACCCTTATAAGTGAATAGGCGTGAAGATATGTTAAAAACTAAGCAGTTATGCAACTGTAGGTGCGCAGGCGCCGACTGACCGTCGCGCCTAAAAGACAGACGGATTACGTTATTATATAGTGATGTAGCAGTCTTATTTCGATATGTTTTTTGCATAATTAGTTTTATTCCTACACGAGTACAAACCAGCTGGTTTTGTCTGTAACCCATCAGACGCCTGCGAAGTAAAGTTCTTCGGAAGAATCTACATGTGGTTGCTTACATATTACTTATATAGTTGTGATTCACCAAGCAACCACGTCGCATTCCAAACATGTGGGATCAAATCCTTAAAATGCGTGGTACTCAGGAAACTTTTTAGGTTAAGGGTCATAGTATAGAAAGAAAGTATATTTATTTTCAAAAAGAATTAACAATACAATAACAAACACATTTAATGCAACTTAATAAACAATAATATTGTTATATATAGAGAAGAAAATAATATTATATTACTCCAAAAAACTGCTTCAAGCTCAATACTTAATTGTTGTTTTTTTATTAGTGTAGTTTAATTTGGAAAATAGTTAAGATAGTTTTGTTTTAGTGTATATATTGTATTAATAATAATGATGAATGATATTATTGATCTATTGGAATAAGGCTGTTTTTCCGTATTTTTAGTTGCCATGTACCCACGAAAAAAAACCTCATAAAAACCTTCAAATTCAGATTATTCGTCAATTCGCCCTACTTGATTATGAAAGGC
This sequence comes from Dendrolimus kikuchii, assembly GCA_019925095.2. NCBI lineage: Eukaryota > Metazoa > Arthropoda > Insecta > Lepidoptera > Lasiocampidae > Dendrolimus > Dendrolimus kikuchii. The sequence continues at coordinate 7,933,370 of CM034388.1, read as the reverse complement.
GAATACTAGGATCATTAATCTTCCATTAAATAACATAAATCTTGGAATCTTAATATACAATAAAAAAATCTACGTAACTAGATCGTGATACGGTGACCCGTATCATGATTTCACTTCAATAACTTCCTATTTGAATAGTTTATATATGCATTAAATAATAAAATGGCGAAAAATGATATACGAATAACCTATTCTGCTTATCTAAGATTTAGGAGCTTTACTGATTAGGTGTTTTATTGGACCATTGTTATTCTTTTTGAACAGTTTCAAATTTTACGAATTTTGCTTTCTTTGTAAAGTATCTATTTAACATTATTATTCAGATTCAGCCATTGTAAGGTATGCCTTATTACCTATATACCTTATACGTCTTTATAGACCTATTATAAATAATTGATATATTGGAAAAAATAATAATTATGTATTTTTATATTTGGACATCACTACGTCCAAACGTAACGGTGATCAATCAATGTTTACAGACAACATTTAAATTTAGAAACGCCGGTAGTTAATTGCACTTTCATATTTCGATGGAATCCAACGGACATTCGAAATATTAAATGTATTTTTTTTAATATAACCACACTATTATATATAGTTACTGGTCTTTTATCGTCCAGGAAACTTCATAATTTAAATAAGATATTTTTTGTTTAAATAAATATCCTAATTAATATTAGTGATAACTAAACGATTAGAATAATCGTATAGAATTAATATTCGGTTATGATATTTTATATAAAGACGCATCATACACCACCCTGGTTGTATTAGAAATAGCAAATAAAAAGATAATATAAATATAAAGATAAAATATATCATAAAGTACGTAGTACTTATTGTTAGAGAATGATAAATATGATGCTCTGTAAAGGTTTAGATCTAACTGTATATAAACATCCAGGATACAAGAAAAATATTACAATCGTTGAAAATATTTTTCTATTAAGTGTAGGGTTTTATGTGTCTAAGAAATATATTCGAATAATTTTGTGGTTTATGAACAGAAAAGACATCTTATGTACTAACTTAAAAAAGCATAAAAATACGTTACGTAACTATTTTTCAGGTAATTATTACCTTGTTACGTTGTTGCCAAAATAAAACATGTTAAAACTTTACCAAAATTTAAATTAAAACTGCTATTCGTACAACGCATAATCATAAACTAGCGTTTTTAGAATTTTTGTCACACAGTTTGTTTGAAACATTGTTTAGAATTTTCTCTAATATAAGCCGCAGTAGATCATTTTTGGAACAAAAAAAAATTGTAGTAGAATGAAACCCATTGGAAAAAGAAGAGAATATAACAAAAATGAAAGGAAAAATAATTTACAGGCGATCTGAGGTCGGGAAGTGGAAAGGGGGTGAGTTTTAAGGGTGAAAAACTGTTTATCTCGATTTCCGGCAAAACTACAAGTCCTATGAAAAAAATATTAATAACAAAGTTGTAGGGAATAATAAGATCTACAACTTTTGTATTTACACTTTTTTCACATTACCTCAAATTTTACGTGAAAAATTCAAATAAACAAGTTTTTATTTTTATCTTTTACAAAATTAAAAAAAAACCCCACGAAATTTGTTGAAAACTTACCTTTTTATGTCCCAAACACACTGTAATTTTTTTGATTTAAAATATTTATTTTTTCACCTTATTTTGACTTAATATCGACAAAACGACCCTAATTTTCAATCGAAAATTCTCGCGTCAAAATATCAGCTTTTTTTAAAAAGTCGAGAGGCTTTTTGTTTGTTTAAATCTCTATGATGGTGTAAAAAAAATATACATTACTACTGTACATGTTCTCAGAACATGCAAAGAAATAAGAGGTAGTAAGGCCCAAACCCTCCTAGAACCCTTCCCAATTCTCTATGAAATAACTTTTGATGGGCTAAGATTTTCCGTAGGTCACTCAGGGATATAAGTTATCTTAAAATAGCAATAAATAGGCTATCTACGCATAAATTTTAGCCCATCAAAAGGTATTTCATAGAGAAGTGGGGAAGGGCTAGGACGGCCTGGGCCTTACTACCTGTTATTTCTTTGCATTTTCTGAGAATATTTAGCATAGTAATGTATATAGCCTCTTTGCTTCAATAATGAGATAAGTCCAACAACTCAATTTTTATTTGATAATTAAAAGCGTCCAATTTTATTTTTCCGAAAGACGTGGTTTCTTTTATAATACTATGTTATAGATTTAGGGCAGATTTTTCAATCAATGAGAAAAAAGTTATTCAATAGAATAAAATATAACAGATTATAATTTATTTGACTGATAACTTTTAAGGATTGGAAAATCGGCCCTTAGAGTAAGTTATACGTTTCGACATAACAATTTTCTAAAGGTGAAAAGACTGTCCTTTAACATTTCAATTTTCGAGATAACACGTTATTGAAGCAAGGAAGCGATATTGTTTTTACACCGTCAGAAAATAGAGATTTCAAAGAACAAAGAGCCCACCGACTTTTTAAACAAAGTTGATATTTTGACGCGAGAATTTTCGATTGAAAATTAGGGTGGTTTTTAAATATTAAGTCAAAATAAGGTGAAAAAAATATTTTAAATAAAAAAAATACAGTGTGTTTGATACACAAAAAGGTAAGTTTTCAGCAAATGTCGTGTTTTAATTTTTATTTTTGTAAAAGATGAAAATAAAAATCCAAAAAATTGGTTATTTGAATTTGTCACATAAATTTTGATGTTATGTGAAAAAAGTGTAAATACAAAAGTTGTAGATCTTTTTATTGCTTACAACTTTGCCATTTAACTATTTTCCATAGGACTTGTAGTTTTACCGAAAATCGAAATAAACCATTCTTCACCCTTAAAACTCACCCCCTTCCACTTCCCGACATCAGATCGCCCGTAAAATTATTTTTTCTTTTTTTTACCATTTTCAAAGGGATTAGCACTGGTCTAATATGGCTCAACGGATTTTAATGTAAATTTTTGGGATTAAAACCAGGAATTTTATCTTAATTTTTCACGTGTTTTATTTTGACATCTTGCTAAGGTTCAGAGGATATGAATATAAAGTCCAAGTCCCGCATGAAACAACGGACGCAGCCAGGCGAGAATACTATTTCTACGGTTATTTCTAGGATTCCTTGGCCATATAAGCGGAAAATGGAAGTCTTATTAAATGGTCGTCTATTTGTTTGTCTATGTACATCAGATTTATTTTTTCTTAGAAAGTACTGGATCTACATGTATGAATTTTTACATTGGGTTGTAGTCTGTATAGCGGTATAAAGGTCTTAATCGTGAAAAAATAAAGCAGTCCACCATAAATGTAACTATAACTTGATTTTTTTAAGGTATATGTTGCAATCTTTTACCCGCGGCTTCGCTCGCGTTCACGTAAATTTTATAGACATAATGGAGAAACGGTCGCTGGTAGTACCATATGCATTCCATGTAAAACAATAACAAATCTATCCCACGGGAACTGTACAGTTTTCTAGGATAAAAAGTAGCCTATGTGCTATTTAGTCTATCTCCACATGTGTATGCCTAATAAAGATCCATCCAAACTTTCGCATTTATAATAGTAATATTAATAGACCCGCATTGGGGCTTTGTGGCCAAGCCTTAGGTGAGTAGCGACACCTCGTACCCGACTCCAGGGGGGGTCAAGGCAAGGGCACCCACATTCGTGCTTGCCTTAGCCAGCCGGCGCGGAGTGGAGATCGCTAGTGCTAAAACTCAAGCTCCAAGGATGGAAGCGATAAATGGCCTAACAGAAGTTGCTTCGGTGAACCTGCAGCCCACCTCTCGCCACCCCTTAGCTACTCATTCCCATGTTGCTCCTCGCCAATCTTGTACGTCATGTTTTTGGATCCCATGCAGGGCGGCGAGTCACCGTCTGCTCCTTTTATCCATGCTCCATGTTTCATGAACATTGCAACGGGCAGACGCCATAGACCCAGATCCTTAGTTCCACTAACAGTTCATACCAGTAGCCCTGTACCTTTTGTTCTCATTTCCTACAATAATCCTACACTAACCGGGACTTGTTCTAGGGTGTATTACTATGTGGTATAGACTGGGATATTCGCCGGTCAGGGTCACCAGGCCCTCTACGTGTTCGCCTTCCCATGGCCCCATGCAAGCCCTCCAAAAGCCCGGTGTCTTTAAGGACATACATGAAGGACAAAGGCTGGGAGGGATTCTAAATGTCGTGACGTCACATTCGATATATTATATTGTTATAATATATTTAAGCTTTAAAATAAAAAATTTGAAGTATCAACGAACAACTTCAAAACATTTCCAACTATCTGTATGAGCATAATGTTTAAATTATTAAATATAATGTACTCTATCTCATTCTCTCGCACGCTTAGTCCTATAGGACTAATGTATACATTTATATGTTTATCTCTTTTTAGTGTCGCTTTGTCGTTTCATCGAGTTTCAAATCGCAATGATTCTAAAGAAGTTTCACTTCAGTATTATAAGATATTCGATTGAATGCTTTTTTAAGGATCTGTAGTCAAATAATGAAAATATTAGACATTTGTTACCTCTAAGAAATCCTGCGTTATGCACGGATTAACTAATTTATTAATAATAATTTGATTAATATGAAATATTTGTTCTTTGCAGATTTTCTTCGGAATGATACTAAATTAAAATGTAAGTGTTATTTTAAATGTTTGAACTTATATTTTTACATGATTTTTTGTTACGTAATAATACACAATAGTGATTGCAACTGAAATATCGTATTAATTTATATTCAGACCAGAGTTTGCCCCGAGGCTACGCCGCGTGTTAATCTCTGGGAAGTAGCTTTATTTTACTTACACAAAAATTTAATTCGATTTCTTTACATATAATAATAACAAAGAAACTAAGTCCACGTAGTTTAGATAACTGCCCAGCTAAACATAGAGGTGTGTTAAAGCCAACCTGATTTGAAATAATACAACATACAACAAATGACATGTTGTTTATGACAACGTAGGTATTTGTTAGTGAATTGAAAAACGCGATTGCAGCGCCATCTATTTTGCTAATCCGTTCATTCTAAGGAAACAACTTCATTTATCAGGATGAAAGGTATCCCAAGTTTAACTTGGGCAAGTCAACACTATGTTAAGTTCCTTTTTTTTATGGTAAATAGGTTTCCGTTTGACCACGATCACGCCCAGTGCCGGACGATGATGCGGTCAAAGATGGAGCACGCTTACCTAGATAGTACCTATTCATACGAGACTTGAAGATACCCGGATTGTACTTTTCGGGAAACACAGACTCTGGCAGTGCATTCCACAATTCTGCCGTACGCAGAAGGAACGTGAAGGCGAAACGTTTAGTACGCACTGGTTGCGTTTCCACTGTGAAACGGTGCCATAGACCAGAGCGTCTTGTGGTCCGAAGATGGAATGGTGTAGGGGGAATCAGGTCAAACAGTTCAACCGCACACTCTCCGAAATGAATCCTATAAAAAACCGATAGACTAGCAACCCGGCGTCGATGCTCTAGGCTTTGAAGCCTTGTATTGACAAGCTGCTCGCTACCAATCAACCTCTTGGCTCTTCTCTCAATTGACTCTAGTTAGTAGTTTCACTTATATACGTTCAGTGTTATCCAAAAAAGATGCGATTGTAGCGCCATTTATATCACTATTTTCGTCTAACCCACGAAAACTACGTTATTATATAAGTTACGCTAGCTTTATATCAAGTTTCATTTCAATTCGTTCGGTAGTTTTCACGTGATGCTCTAACAGCCAGACAAACAAACCAAAATTAAAAAAAAATCCGTTTTAGGATCTCCTGGTCCGAATTATCCCCCCTGATATTTTTTAAAATTTTAAATGCATTGTACAAGCTCAAACCATTTACAGATTTATTACAGTACTAGGATATGTCCACGACTTGTCCACACTTGACTTGAAATCGCCGCGAGATTCCCGTGGGATTCTCGGGACGTAAAATACCGCAGTATTTAAAAAATAATGTAAACTATAATTTTAGTGAAAACTGTGTCGGAATATGCTAATTTTTACACACCCGAACAACTATACACCGCTCCCGGGTAAATTTCCGCGGGATTCCCGAAATAAAAAATATAACACATTTTATTACATTAAATTTGCTATCGATCAGTAAAAAAATACATTGGAATTGGTTTTTTTAATCTGGCCATTTTAAATAATTCCTTGACAATTTTCCGCGGGATTCCCAGGATAACAAGTAGCGTAGAGTTTAAGTCTCAGAATTAGTTGTCGATCAGCGACAACCGCATTGAAATGGGCCCAGTAATTTTTATGTGAATCTCTACTACCAGTTCCAGCATTAGTTTCGCCCCTTCAAGATCGGCAGTAGGTAAATTGGCAGCGTCCCTGGTGTTCCAAAAGTCCATAGGCATCGGTAACCCCTTTTAATCACGTGGGCCTTCAGCCTGTCTTCTATAGGTACCTACCTACTTCAGCAATAAAAAATATAGTATTAGTATTCCAAAATAGTAAAAAATATATCATCCTTTAACTTGTGAACTTATGATACAGATAATTCTGGAAACGGCAAGAACACTTTCGAACAAAATTGATTTCAAGAAGATCTGTCAGTTAATTTTGAGATGTATTTTCTACATATTGTATTTAAAATTATTTTTAGAGTTCTCTAGTCAAATGACGAAGACAGTGGATGTTTATCACTTTTACAGAACTGTTCAATGTTGATAGTCCAACACGTACTTGGCCGATTTGATTGTAGCCATTTGACGTACGTAATCTAAAATCGTACCTAGCCAACCTGTCACCAATGTTATCATGAAAAAATTCCCCGCGTATTAACAATCATACCAGAATAGTTTATATTGAAGTAGGTCATGACTCGAATAGATGACGTAAGTGTAAACCAACACTTATGTACATACAATGTGCACAGTCATACAATATGCATTCATGAACTTTTACATGGGATGTTCATCCATGTAAAATATAAAATTGACCAAGTGCGTATTGTAAACGGTTCCGTCACTATTCTTGATATTTGGCTACACAAGCCTAAAGAAAGTATTCGAAAATGTACCTACACCATAATCACGAAAAATGCTGATTTTTGTTGCACGCAATGTTCGAGCCTCATCTTGAAATTTTCAAAACAAAATTCACCTTTAGTTCAAAAGTTAGATATTTATTAACCGACTTCAAAAGGAGAAGGTGCTCAATTCGTCGTGTGTATATATATTATGTTCTCTTTTATGTATGTTCAGCATTTTTTTTTTACTAAAAAAAAAAAATGTTCAGCTATAACTTTGTTGTTCCTGAACTGATTTTGTTGATTCTTTTTCCGTTCGATTTAGCAAAACTTGAAATGGTCCCCTATAAATTTTATTTTATTCCTACAGACTATGTGTTCCGAACATATAGCAGAAGAACCTTGGCAATCTGGAAGGCTGAAATGTTACATTTTTGCGGTTTTTCAGCCATAACTTTTTTGTTTGTGAAACGCTTTTAGTCATTAGTTTTCCGTTCAATTAATTATAGTTTCAGAATGATCCCATGTTATAAATTTCATTGGACTTAGATTTTTAGTTCTGAAGATATAGCAATAAATCCATTAAATCGTGTAAAGAACGTTGTAGTGATTGACGTCTGTAACTTTTTTGTTTCTAAACCAATTTTGATAATTTCTATTGCGTTCGATTGAAAGTATATTCATCGTAGTCTGGTATCAATTTCATTGTTATCGGACTTTGGGTTTCAATGATGTAGTAAAAAATGGTTAAAATCGGGTAAACATATAGTTTTTGAGGTATGTCATTCATAACTTTTTGTTTCTGAACCGATTTTGATTATTCTTTTTGCATTAGATTTAGTTAGCTTCAGAATAATGCCATATAAATTTAATTACTATTAGACCCTGGGTTCCGAAGATATAGCAGAAAAATACTCAAAATTAAATAGAAAACGTATTAAAAAAAAAATATTGTTAGGTTTATGACAATCTTAAAACGAGTAAGTACCTAATTAAGATCAATAACGTGCTGTACTAGACTCGACTAGGACTAGGAAAGCGTACAATGAAATTGATAACGGTAAACAGTACGCGCGTAATTTGAGTTATGAGATGAGTCGTAATTAGAAAACGTCGTCGATCGGACTTGAGATTCAAACGAAAATGCAGTCTGCCGACACCAGACGATGGGCGTAGTCATTTAATTAAACAATTGTCGTTATGCACTTATACCAATCGAACTTTTAATACAATGGATAAAAATGGGTTGCTCGGCGCGGCCTTATACTGTAAATCTAGTTTCAATTTACTACTATTTTGTTGAAAGAATTTGAGCTTCGTAAGATGACGGCGTTTTGTCTATAGTCGGGGGTCAGTAAAGGTGTGCGAAACAATCCTCTCTGTCTAAGACCAAGCTGATTAGCCCGCAAAGACATTTTTGAAATGAAGTCTGGACAATCAATATCGCCTCTAGTCAACTTCATAAAAAAGAGATATAATTTATATTGCGTCTAATATCAAAAGGCAAAAAATTATATTTTTTTACAGTGATCGTTGTAGCATTTGGATGGTTGCTGTGCACTAAATCATGCATGAATTTTTACAGAATTTTGACTTACACTCACGAGTGTAAATTGCATCAAACGAGTACTGGCTCAAGAATTTTTTGCAACGCCATAAACTTTAATAACTATATCATCATTAAGAATCGCGTATGTATGTTGTTACCAATAGAAAGACAGATATATAGAGACAGATAGCTGGGTATTAACTCGTTAATCGGTTAATCGTTAATTAACGAAGTTAACATTTTGAGTAACGGATTAACTTTTAAGTTAACTTAAAAATATGTTAACGGACTCGTTAACTTCTGTTAAATTCCACAAAGTCAGTTAATCGTTAATCCAGCAACAAATCTTTAAAGAGCAAAGCTCAGTCTCGTCAAAATGTAGCTAGACATAAAGTCAAAAGACTCGTTAAATGATGCGGTATTCCTCGGGGAACAGATGTTCGCAAATCTGTTTATTAAATATAATACTACTATACCCTCAAGCGCTGCAGTTGAACGTCTTTTCTCCCCGGGCAAGGATATACTACAGCCGAAACGAGCCTTGCTTTCAGACGAGAACTTCAACATTTTAATGTTCATGAAGGGGAATATTCTTATTATGCCAGATGACTACATTTACAGATAAATTGGACGGGTTAGTATCGTTTCGTCTAAGATGTAAGTGGTCTATGTAGCAATTCGTCTAAATAGCAATTGGTCATTATATTACTATCAAATCGTCTTAAAATTAGTTCGTCTAATTAGTGTTTCGTCCAGAACGCAACTAGTCTATCTTAATAAAATAAATTCTAAACCTTAATCCAAGTTAATAAAAAAAAACATTGTTTGCCAACATGCCTATTTTAAACATATTAATGTTATTATTATATCCCGCTTTTTTTATTCTAACCTGTTAACTTCCCAAACCAACAGTTTTTATAAGAAGATGTAATTATTATCACGTGTTAACGGATTAACGATTAACGTTAACTTACGTTAAATTTTCTATAATGTAACGTTTTAACTTTTAACGAAGTTAACTATTTGATTAACGGTGCCGAGCTATGTATATATATATATATATATATAATAAATGAACAAAATAAATAAATTATGTATGAGGCGTTGAGATTTTCGATAGAATATTTTTTATGGTTCCACAGCCAAATAACAAAAACGTTCGTCGTTTCTACGGAATCCATAGTTGTGCCATCCACTTACTCAATTTATTTTTATTTTTCCATGATTTGACTGCAGTATTCTATAGTTGCATATATAATATATCTTTTGCTAAATTGCATGTATGATATTTATTGTATGGGGCCAGTATTTTTTTTAAGAAAAATCACTAATATAAGACAGACGGACAGATATGATGATTTTATAAGGGTTTCGTTTTTGCCAAAATGGTCAAAGACATCCTAAAAAGATCACAATATGACACCTCTATAATTAGGTTTATAAGTGGTATATTGGTTTCAAAGGAGAATCCATCAAAATCCCCTTTTGAGATTAACAGTATTTTCAGAAGTTTTCTAAAATCTGGAAATATCTAGATGGTAGTCGGTAGACATTAAAAAACAATTAATTATTTTTTTTGTACAAGTTACGTTTTTGGGTTACTACGATTATTTTCTATTGAATGCTATTTTAGGGCTTCGTAGCCAAATAACGAGAATAGTGGACTACGGAGTTTTTTGTTGTGCGTGCTTATATTGTCATATAAACTAAATAGAAAGAAATGTCTGAAAATGGAAAGAGTTGACTGGATAGATTGTGTGAAGGATGGCATGATGATTTATTGTGTAACAAAGGCGTATGCCAGTATAAAGAAGTATAGAAGCCCCAAATGGTCGAGCTAAAAAAAGCTATCTCTGTCTTATGAAAATGTCCTTCAATATGTAACTACTGCAGTTAGGAGATAATTTTAAAGAAGGCGTAACTAACACTTTAAAATCACTTTGGTGCTAATAAAAAATTGGCAACTATCAAATAACATTCTGTTATGTAATTGTATTGTTCATTTTTGTTATGCAAATTAATTGTAATTAAAATTATCGTAGCGAGTCGATTTAAACTTTTAGCCAATAATAGTTTGTTTCACTTACAAAAGGACCCCACGAGCAACCATCTTAACAGTTTACAATATTAAATGTTTCAATTCAGCGTACTCCACTCCCTCTATAATTAATTAGGAAGTTCATATATCTCTCGTTGCCAAGCTTAGTGCCATTCTGAGATCCTAAAGAGGTTGTTTTCGCAGATTTGTATGATAAACATGACAAGTACCAAAACAAAGTGAAATTTTCTACAATGTCTTACAACTATCAATATATCTAGACATGTGTTAATTCCACTACGCGAATCTTCAAAGACGGTCGTTTTAGCCTCTCTGGTCTGTTTTTCAACCATTAATTATTGAATAGTAAGTAGCACCGCTGGACACTTTTTCGGTTCGACCCCCATGTAAGATGGTCCTCCTTACTTCCACCCTTCTTAGAGGCTACCATTTTGAATCGAACGTTTTTCGTGTAAGTGCCATAAGCGTGGCTCGCCTGCGTTCGGCTCTTTCGGCCGGATGAACGAACTCTCCGGCCGCGGCGGCCATGTTGCGTCGTCGCGTGGCCTTGCGCGCGCGCCGTCCGGCGACGCTCTTTTATATCCACGTGAAAGTACTCAACGGATACTGATTTTGAAGCGCTTTTAGGTTTCGCCTATTGCAGTGTGAGGGGTACGAACTTTTTCTTATCCATCCATATATAGATGACGAGTTATGGTGATATAAAGAAATATAAATGAAATTTTATTACAACGAAATTTAAAATAAAAGCGCCATTTATACCCACTACTCTACAAATACATTAAAGAAAAATTAAGGTAAATAAACCCAATTAATTAATATTTGTTAGATAGATTGTACTTAATTCTATTTATAATCCTTTAACGCTATACATAGAATACAAAATCTAGGTCACAGTCTATATAGGTAGGTCTATAGCTAAGGTTCCCAGGCTGGTTAGGTTATAATGCTGGATTGCCATAGTTATCCGTTATCCAAGGTTGTCACCAGCCAAATGATCACCTGAAGAGACAAGAAAGAGAGATTGTGTTTAGAAAAATCTTTGTAACTAGATTCTCACGGCCGCGGTCTGATTCTTACTTTATCCATTTTTGTAACGGATGCGTGTAACGCCATACATCGATCTTAATATTCTCTCATCTCAGTTGCCTGGAGACGATTTTGGCCTATCACTGTAGTGGCCCAATATTCGGACCTATATTACGTAAAAAACTGCAATACTTATATTATAAACGAGAAATCTGTTTTTTTTTTAATGTTTATAAGTTTCTTTTTCACGGCATTGTAAATAAAATTATATATTCTCAGTAAATTTTATCCATATAGACCCAGTACTTTGCCAGAAAAATGATTGAGACGTTAAAAGACGGAAATTTGAACGGACATGACAAAGATATAACGAGAGAAATGAGAAAAAAAAGTGCGGTTTTGACAAATGACTACCCAGAAACCCCAGAAATAGTATTCTCTGATACGTATTTTGTTGAATTTAAACACACAAGCTCCCAAAATCAAAAACGAGTACTCATTTAAATAAATGCATTAAAAAATGCACCCCTCTGACAAAAAAAATTAAAACAACCCCTGTACAGACACCCCTCTTGGATAAAGATTATATAAAAATGTTTATAGATATATTATGTTAAGGGCGATTCATATTTTTTCCATATAAATACGCGTATTCCTGAAGAGTTCAGTTTTATTGCTATCTTTCATCATTGAATATACCTATATATGTAATATCAGTGGCGTGGACTTCATACAACTCGATTCCTCATGGCCGACTTTTAAGAAGCTAGCGACCAAAAGGTCGAAAGCGCCATGCTTTCATTGGCATTTACACGTTCTGTTTTTTTTTGTTTTTTTTTTAAGGGCCCTTCAGACCCCTTTTCACCCCTAACATAGTCAGGGCCTTTATACAACTAACTTAATATTAGGTGTTCTTTTTTCAAGACACACCTTTATATAATATATCATACATCATACATACTACTCACACACATACATACACACATTATCATATATAATCTTTATTACCTATATGACGTCAGAGGTGACGGAACCCTCCATCACCTCGTGCTGTTGCGCTTCATAGCCTCTTTAACCAGACGCAAGCAAAACCGCTAAAGATGCTGCCTCGAGTCCTTACCTGACATCAAATCAAAAATAGTAACCTCTGTGATCCTGGTTTTTGTAACGATCTTGAGGTCGCACCTGGGTTGGTTGTATACCGGGCACTCTAACAACAAGTGTTGGATGGTTTCGTCACCTCCGGGAGTCACAGAAACATGCTGGTCTGTCTCTTAATTTAAACCTGTGCAGGTAAACCGTAAACCCTCCGTGTCCAGTTAGAGCTTGGGTCCAATACAGTGTCAACTTGACGTCCTTTAGATTACGACGTGCAGCATGAAAGGTGGGGAAGAAGAGCTTGAGCTTACACGTTCTGTTCAAACATATGATTACTAGTGTCTCTATAAATTAACTAGCAATCAAAGGGACGCGAAAGCGTCATGAATTTTTTTGGCGCTTTCGTTTTTAATTCGTGCATATATTATTACTGTATTTCCATCTCTTACACTCGGCAGCTTTCCACACGTATTCGGCGAAATAGCAACTCCTCATTCAATCGGGCACCGGCTCTGGTTTCAAAATATGCGATAAGATTGCAAAATCAAAAATACAAATTGTAAAAAGAAAATACATCGCGAGTTAGCCAATTTTCCACTCCGCGCTACTGATGTATAAGTATATATAAATCAAGAAAACATGTGGGCAGTTCATTGTGTCCCTTATTCTCTTTGAACATTAACTAAAATTGCTTCGGAAGCGCCGGTTGAATTATGATTTTTCAATAAAAAAATCTATGCCATTAAATTTATAAATAAATATAGCTGTTAATTATTATTTTATAATATCAGTCCATGAATACTCTACTGCTAGGCACGGGCTCCCCTATATTTAATAGATCGGACCGTATACTTACTACAATTGTCCAAAGCGAAATAGCGGATTTCACACATCGGTTATATTGATGTGCAGATTTCATAATTTTATTTTTCTTCGCCATCAGAACATGATAAGGTAAAAAACTAAACGGTGAAGAGTGCTGCATAGTTTCCGGCCACTATTTGAACCCATGCCATTGGAAAGAGACGTGGGTGCGATAATCAGTGGGACATTAAAAATTGTGGGCTGATATATTTTAATTTATAATTAAAATGTAGTAAAAATATATTACGACCATTTTTATTACTTTGTGGACTAAAATGTAAGTAGGTTTGTAGATAGACAGATAGACTGCGGCTGATTTTTCACGTATAAATGTACGATACCCTTAAATTATCGTTACCATGTAACTAAAAAAGGAATAGACGAATTGGAGTGAAACAAAGCTATATGTTAGAGTGAGACAGAAGGTATCCCATGTTAAATCTATTTGTGCTCTCAAAAAGTTACATAAACGCCCTTCAAGGCTTTTATATAATATTGTTTATATTTAAACTTAGACCACAGTTTACGGAAGTCGTTTAGCGTACTATAGGCTATGTTAGGTGTTTCTCTCGTGGATTAAATGAAATGAGGACATTCGTAAGAGAACCAAGGTTACCAACATATTTCGTAAAAATAGCAAACTGAAGTGAAGTGAAGTGGCAGTGGGCCGATCACGTCTATCGCAAAACTGATGACCGATGGAGCAGAAGAGTCCTGGAGTATTGATCACGGCTCGGCAAACGTAGTCTAGGACGCCCTCCAGCCCGGTAAACTGACGACTTATGTAAGGTCGCCGATAGTGGCTGGATAAAGAAAGCGTAGGATCTGGGTAGCCAGTGTAAACTTGGTGAGATCTATATCCAGCAGTGGACTGCCATAGGCCAACAACACAATCTTATGGAAACTAGTTTGTTACGTGGGAAATAAATGTCTTTTTATGCGGCCTCCACCAAATCCTGGTAAAAGAGGGAGGCCTAAAGAATGTTGGCTTGACGTCGTGAAAGATGACATGCGTGCTAATGGCCTCACGATAAAGGATGCCGAAGACCACGGGAAATGATGAAGAAAAAAAGGAAAGCGGACCCAAAACGTTGAAGCGGATGGTCCGAATTCAACCGGGATTTAACCCTAGAACTATGAGTCACTAATGATAAAGGATACACATAGGTAATAAATGTCCATATTTTATACGTAGTGACGTTTACTACATTAATTATTATTTATAATAAATAAATTCGGGCAATTTCATGGTAGTCCAGGAACAAAGGAAGGGTTATAAAGGTGGCAAAGGATCTTTACGTCATTTGCCTTCCGTAACAAAAAAATTAATCCAAAACAAAATAAAAACTACTCAACGGATATTATGTTTTGAAGTTCTGCCACCACAATTTTTTCAGAAATTCCTCTGAAAAGTTTAAAGTTAGAACTGAGTGAGTCCGGAATATTAATTGTCACTTGTTCACACAAATAAAATTATTATTAAAAAACTTACTTCAGAATTTATCAAGTTCGCACTGTATCAAACATGATTGCATGTTTGACAGCCACCCCTATTTTTTTAATGCACCATTGTGAAGAAGTACTAGATACACTTTCCTGATAAATTTCATGCAGTACAGATCTAGCATTTACTAAGAATAACAATGATGACATACAAAGATAATGGGCAGAGGCAAGGACAGACATGATGAAAGCATACTATTTCCTTTTTTGCGAAAATGGCTACTGAACCCTAAAGAGCCTTTAAGGCAAATCCAGACTGATAAATGAACTGGTTTTTCTGCCTCTTTTTTTAGTCACATATTAGCAGATACCTAACTTTTTGTATGACAACGCGTCAGATTTACCGACCATTCTTTCCGAAATTAGGTAGGTCATTGATCTATTTGACGTCTATGCTACTAGTTGAGCGAGTCTTGCGTTCGACTACATCCAAAGTCGTAGTTAAATTCTGACTTTTTACTTTTAATTAAATATTATCGATACGAAAGCTTGTTGTGCTGTTAGAGTTAAACAATTGAACCAATTTTGATAAGGTGTGGTGAACTTTTTTTATAACACTGCTTCCTAAGGGGGTAAAAAAGGTATATAAAAGATTATATCTTTGAAGTCGGGAGTGTACAAATTGTTATACCTGTACGTTTTTGAAAATAACATGACAGACTACTACTATTATTACGGATTTGTTAATTTTCTCTTTAGGCGGTATAACAAGAGATGATAGTTTCTGTAGTTTTTCACGACAGAAATATGACAGTGATACTTAAGCTTTCGGGTACGATGGACAAAAAGGTTTTTAAAATTCCACCTTTTTTTTATTGTCAGAAGCGGCCAAATGCGACACGACCAATTTTATGAAAGTGATTACTTTCGCTTATAAATGTTTGCATCACCAGGAACGATGCCAACGCGTTGATAGCCTTTAGAATAGGTTAAAGGGGCTGGGATGGTTGGACGAGGTAAAAGGGATTGTTGGGACCCACCCTTCAGGAGTTCCACATATCCCTTCTTCCCAGGCCCGAGGATGGTACCCCAAGAAAAAATATTCCTGCATCAGCAAAAAAGGTAGGAGGGATTGGATAGAGAGGATGAGATAGAAGGAGAGTTGGGTTAGGAGGATGAGACTCAGGCCAAAGAAATGTGGGCCACAGAAACTCTCACTCGCTGTATGAAACAAGTGTTACAAGGTGTACCACAGTAGTCATGAGAACCATAGTGTATATTAATATGACATAGACAATCGTCATAGATAATATTTTTAGTTGATTAATCGATAAATCGAATCATCTTATCAGATGATTCGATTTATAATTAAATTACCATTTTCTATCAGTTAGGTAATTTTATAAGCCCACTAAATTATCGTCTATATAATTTAGTGCATCAGTAAATAATAATTATTATTTTTTTGTATCCTGGCAACACTATGATGTAATGGCTATTTTTAGCAGTGATGCAATGTTATTGTCTTGTAGGGTAGTATTTTCGTATAAAAGGCGTAGCGGCGTGTAGACGGTGTTCATTGGTTAGCTTAGGCGTGTTGCTGGAGAGTTTCTTCCGCCGCTTCTTCTCCTCCAACTATAACACGTTGCGAAGCGGTAGTAATGATAGACCAGGATCGGCTCCGCCAGCGGAGTTGATAATTGGTCCCCAAATAATCACTTCAGCCTGTTGGCTTAGCTCATTCAGCCTTTTACGGCTAAATCTCAATATAGAATCAATCCCGCGCAGCGGTCGAGCCGAGGTCGAACCTCACAGGAGGTGCCTCCTCGAGCGCGTTGCTTCCGGGCTGAACGCCTCCGCTTCCATGGAGTCGGGAAGCCCCCAAAGTCCGGTATCGCTGAAACAGTCATCGGCGGCTATTCAGCTGGGTCCAGCTCCAAAAAAAAAAGACGGTGTTCATTGCTTACTGTGCTGTGTGAATAGTCACATCAAAAGCTGAACAATTAAGGGGAAGCCCTGCCCAAATTGTTAATATTTGGTATATTTGGTACTTTCTTACCCAAATCTCTGCAAGGCTGTTACACAAGATTATCTCAAGGTTATCCATTTCATGCAGATATTCTGTGAGAGCCGGGTATCACACCGGTTGAGCCCGTCCTAAGAATTTTAATCAAAACAAGGGTTCCAGCATAGTTCGTAATTTTTGACATAATTAAAAATTATTGCTGACATTTGTATGTTGTAAGCACACTGGCCAAGGCCGGCAGCACATTAGTAGCATCTTTGTTGTTGCAAACAGGTGACGGTAACCAGTTTCCATCAGATGGGCTGTCGGACTGTCTGCTATATTCTAGGAATAAAAAATAAACCAAACGGGCATAATAAGTTTATTTTTAAAACTACATACTAATGGCCGAACACAGGTCGGCAAAGCTTCCAGAATGTCGATTTAATTTTTTTATGTACGTACAAATAATTATAGGTTATGACATCGGCCCAAAGCCGAAGTGAAACTGTGCGTTCGTCGCTACTCCCGCTCGCTTTTATATCCGTAAGATGACAAATTGAGTCAAGTAGTAATCACAACTACCCGCAAATATAATTTACTTAGTGACCCAACTTATTAACAATAGTACTATAATCTAAAAATGTGTTGTAATTACGTCACTGTATCTATTATAATTTGTAACTATATTTATTTATTTTATTTGTGCGTAATATGTACCTGCATATTACCCATTTTGATTTGGCGAGGTTGCATAGCCAGTCTTCTATACACCTTAGCCATATAGGATAGCATAGAAGAATTGACCTAGGCTCAGTGTTGTACTTATAGTCCTAAGGAATTATAGGTAGAATACAGCTTAAGTATCTAGTATTAATTAATTAGATTTGTGACTCAGTTTAACGGCAAAATTTCTGAACATAGACGTTTGTTACTTTTTCACGCAAGAACCACCGAATACATTTTGATAAAATTTTACAATGCTTATATACAGCTTAGTTATCAGAATTACACACAACATAATTATTTACAACAATTTGTAAACATACTACTTAAATGGTATCCAACCTGCGCGAACGAAATTGCGGACACGGCTAACTTAGAATATTGAAGAGAATATTTTATGTAAGTATTATTAAATATGGTAAATGTTTGATCTTAAACTTAAAGAATTAGGTAAGTAGGACAGGCAGTCACGAAGTACATCTGTAAGGGAACCCACGGCCCTGGCAAGAGGAGCTTGGACGAGAACCGGCGGAGTGTTTTAGTGGGTATGATGAAAATATACTAGAGACACCCCCCACTGCCGGTTCCCGAGCAATTGGGTGGGAGTAAACTACACCTGACCTTGAGGAAAAAGAGTCCTACTATTTCCACATATTAGCGTAGATAAGTAGTAGAGTAGGAATATAGTAAAGGAGGTAAGTAGTATAGTAGGTAAGTATTGGCTAGTCCAATGCTTCTTACCTACTACACTACTTAGAGTAGGTAAGTAGTAGAGTAAGTAAGCAATAGAGTAGGTAGGTAGTAGAGTAGATAGATGGTAGAGTTGCTAAAAATTTACGTAGTAGGGTCTGTAGGTACTCGAATACTCTGAAGAAACATTAGAAAAAGACTTCACAGTCCGAGCAAATGCATGGCAGTAGGAAACGTGGTGTATAGTTAGTGGTATACTGCAAATTGACGGAGAACCCCATTGCAACTCTCCGAACAGTGGGATATTTGTAAACTGTATTTCACATCAATAAAAAAGGTATGTAGTAAGGTACATACTCGTAAGTAGGAATTACTATAGGTAGATAGTGGAGTAGAATAGTAGAGTAGGTAGATAGTAGTGTAGATAGAGAGAGTAGAGTACATAGATAGTAGAGTAGGTAGATAGTAGTGTAGATAGAGAGAGTAGAGTACGTAGATAGTAGAGTAGATACATATGAGGTAGGTAAGTAATAGGTGATTAGTAACGAAGGTAAGTAGTAGGGTAGATAACAAGTACGGTAGATAGTACCTAACTAGTACTTTATAGTTCTATATGATTTGTGTATTATCCTTTATCCAATCTAGCCAATATCAAGAGCCTATGAAATTTCAAGTTGTATAATAATTATCAAGCAAAAGCCTCAAATAAATTTTTGATTTTTGACCGACGTCAAACTAAGGAGTACATCAAAAGATCCTGTCAAAAACTCTCCATAGTAATTATTATACTTAGTTCTGTGCGCTATAAAGCTATTCTTTCAATCATTTATTCAGATTTCTCATCACAATTAGCCTGTATTACAAGCATGTATTTAACGCATCGTCAACCTGGAGGTGGGATTGTTATGTATTAAAGGGGGTCGCAGTCTGTTAAAATATTAGACCTATTAAATCAAAAATATGAATAAATTATTAATTTAAATATTATTATAATTTTGTAGTGAAGGGGTCACAAGACCTTTTACTTAACTTTTTGGATATTTTATGGGTCGCGACTTAAAAATCCTTGAGAATCAATGGCTTAATGTATCCTCGTAGCCATTAAGCCTAAGCGCCTGAGATAGAAACCTCTTTGTGATTACCGGAGTATTGGTTATCAGAATAATTTAATTACAAATTAATACAATATCTATTTTACAGTCAAAACAGCTATAACACTACATCATCATACAAAATGTCACAGCCTTGTATGGGTGTAATTCGATATGACGTCATAATTGTAACGACTCAAATTGCTTAGTGAATTGGAAATTTTTAAGGTTACGTATCCGTTATAGCAAAAATGGGATTTTTATGTTTTCGTCACGTCCGTCCGTCTGTGTGTCCGTTTTTGTATGTCTACCTATATGGATAAAATCTAGTAGGAATAGTCGTACTCATGCTATCTATATATCGCCATACAGTGCTGTCGTGATACTCGTATTGCGAGAAAAAATATATTAGTGGTGGTCACCACGCATGTATTTGAGGGTTGAATTTCTTGTTAGTAGATATACATACATACGTAATCATATGGGGTCTGTCAGATCTTGAATAGTTATAATGATGTTCTTTAATGAATTACTGATTTAAATATAGGGGGGATAATATTATCTTCTAAAGTCGTGAAAGTTGCATCCCCCTGTAGTAATCTTTGAACAATGGAGTAGAAATTTTTAAAATTGTAGAGCTTCAGTACTACTTTGAACGAATTTTGTTTTTAACAGTATTAATTATTATTGATACTTATGGATTTTGATATTTTTGAGATATGGGATATTTTAAAATAAATTATCGTTTTATCATTTCATAGCCTAATGACGAAATCAGTGGACGGTTATATCCTCTACAGAACCCTGTATAGTTCGTGGACTGTCACTCACTCGCCAGATTATTGTTATTTTATTTATTTAAAATATATTTTTCAGAGCAAATGAATCTAAAATTAAAAGCTTAATAAGTATACATTTAGTTACAGTTTTTGATATTTTTTAATTGTTGATAAGACAACCTACGAGTCTCAATAGTGGTTACGTTCTTTATGTTCAGGTATTCATCTAAAAAAGACAATTTTGGGGGAAATATTAGTATATAATATAGTTAAATTAAAATAAAACAATATATGTATAATTTTCATTGTACATTTTAGTATATAATGTCTGTTATATAATTTTAATTTAGAGTAAAATGTATTTTTCATAATATAGTTATTGTTCAAAATTGATAAGTTTTACGTTAAGACTATATGTTAAAATGGAATATAATTTGATAAATGACGAATAGAAATATAATGAGACGACTAGGTTTTATTTATATATAAATAAAAATATGCGATCTAAAAATGCTTGTAGACAATATAAAAATTGATATAAAAATAAAAATCCCTTCAATATATTTTGAATGTATTTTAATAATAACGAAAATTCAAAACATTTCATGTTTTCGACTATTTTTAAATCATTTTTCATTGGTTAACTTTGCCGTCGATATTTGTCGAAACTTTAGGTGTCTACCAAAAATCAGTTTTAAAGTAAATTTAATAAATATTACTAAATATATACGAAATAATGTCTAAATTTATGGAAATGAAACGTTTTCACATATTGTTTTCTATAACATAACTGAAAAAAACATTTTGAAAACTTCTATAGCCGTAATCTGAAACTAATTTTCGTAAATGTTTTACAAAACAATTTTAAAAGGTTTTTTATGTTCTTAAAGTTTTTAATTACAATAAATTAAGCCTTTATGTGTAATAATTAAGAATTTTCATTTCAAAAATAAGTTAGTTTTAGGGCAAGACACGAAATTCAAAACTGGCTCTACATGATACCCTAAATAACTTTGTATTAAAGATACCAATACACAAATGCTGTTATAAAAAAGTTTTTTTAATAAAAGGGGAATCCTTCTTTAATCAAAAACATTTTGGATTTCAAAGAATTTCTAATTAAATCACGAGAAAGAAAAGTTTTTTTAAAGTGGCGAGTTGACCTGCGCCCGCGCCGATCACCGTTACTTCGAAGTGGGAGCCGCGAGTCATATCGTTGTCTCGCTCTAACGCGTACCGCCTACCTCCTCCCCCTTGTAGGCGAGACAATACACTAATTGAAGTTTTTTGATACTTCGACTGGATATAACGTGTGTGACCTGATTTACTTTTATGATCACGACTTTGTTTCATAATTTGATATTTAAATGTAAAGCCAAATATCAATTCTACAAGCTTCTTGTCACTAAAAGCTGAATATATAGGTCAATAGTAGTAATATTGATTATATTATAGTCGTTATAAAATCCTTTTTAGGCCGGCAGCACATTTTTAATTACCTCAGATATTGCCAATGTCCTTAGGAAAATCTAACTACTTTACATCAAGTGGGATGTTAAATTGTTTGAAGTAGTTTAGCTACAAAAAATATATAATGTGAGCTTTCCAGTTGATTTCCTTCCCAAAAACTTGGAGTCTAGGGAACTACATCTAGCAAAGACCTTCAATATTTTTAAGATATTAAGTAATCTATATACTTTCCTTCTCTGAGGTACATATATTCAAAATTCTATTTATATTGGTTTAAATTCAAGGCCGTTAAGAGGTAAAAAAATATTATTATTAAACATACTAACAGGCCCGGCAGACGTTGGACTGCCCTGAAAAAATAAAAATCTATAACCCCATTATAGCGCCACCTACCGGGTTTAATTGTAGATCTGAACCATCCAGATACCCACTCAAACACACATAAAAACTCACCAAATTTTTGGAACCCAATTACAGTGCCACCTGCCCATTGTAAATCTAAATCACCCCGGTGCTCACTCAAAAGCATACATAAAATTTCATCAAAATCAGCCTAGCGGCTTAAGAAGAGTTCAGAGACATACATACACATATACGTAAGAATTATGATATATAAAGATTAATTATTTTAACAATTTCAAATTTATAAATCTAACTTTGGACAAAGTATCCCCATACCCTTGATCAAACATAGCTTACCTAATTTTGAACAATGTACCATACTCATTAAGTAAGCATTCTTATACATAATATTATATTGTCAAATGTTACATAACAGTTGTTCTGATGTGCTAATTATTTATGTTTTTAAGTTAAACTTCTTTAGAATCTTTGTAATTTGAAACTCGATGAAACGAAAACCGACACTAAAAAGAGATAAACATATAAATCTATAGGATCTATAGGACTAAGTATATGAAAGCATGTGACATGAATTTTACATTGTGCAGCACAGATTAGAGATGACTCTCTATTGACATCTTATTGACATAAGACCGATGATTAAACATAGGTCCAATTTGGACCGAAATAAAACTGATAATAATATTTTTTAGACTAAAACAGTGAAAAATTGAAAGTGATACTTAAGAATTTTATTTTAAATTATAATATGTTGACGGGTGTAGGCTAAAGAAGAATTATCTGTGAGTATATTCTCTAAAGTTTGAAATTTTAAACTGAAACTTTCAGAAACTTATTATTTTTGGTCTGTAAATTGATACCGTAACGAGAAACACAATTTGAATAATAAAAACATTATTTGGCGATTTATAAAATTAAAAAAATTTTGGAGCGACCTCTTAATTTTTTTTAAACTGTCCTTTGGAGGGAGTTCTTAAAACATACAAAGCTAAAAAAAAATCATACGAAAAAAAAAGAAGTTGGTTTTTTTGCGCCACCCTAATATGTATATATCTAGGTATATTTATATATATACCTAGTCTTGCCATAAATATTGTAACAAAAAGCTTTTTTTTCTATTGCAAATAACATTTATAAGTTAGTTATTTACAGTGTGTTAGTTTAATACATAAATATAAGACAATTTAAAATATAAAAAGCTTATTCAAAGTGGTCTCCATTGGCTGCAATACAGTCCTTTAAACGTTGAGGTCAGTTATCAATAGAAGCACGCACTCTTTCCATGGGAAAATTCTTCACTGCCAATCGTATGGATTGTTTTAGGGACTCCAAATTATCAAGGCGTACTCTCTAAAACTGACCATAAATCATAATCCAGCTGATTAAGATTGGGACTTGACGACGGCCAGTCTTCAGATCTGATGAAGTCCGAAACGTTCGTCTCCAACCAAGACTTCGTGGACAGAGCTTTATGACCCGGCGCCGAGTCTTGCTGGAAGGACCATTCTTGGTTATTAAACATGGTGTTGTTAAGGGGCTTAACTACCTTCTCAAGAATGGTATCTTGATACACTCGTGCCGATGTTTTGATACCTTTTTCACAAAAATATGGCTCAGTCACTCCTTCATAGCTAACACCCCACCAAACCATCACTGAAGACGGATAACACCCACGTTGCACTCTCTCGACTAATTGAGAAGCTTCCTTAGAGCTTTGAGCATAAATACGGTCATTTTGTTTGTTAAAATGTTGCTCAATTGTAAAAATGTTCTCATCCGTAAACAAAATTTTTCTGTGACCTCCCTTTGCGTACCGCTTCAGTAGTTGTTTCGATTTTACCACCCTATTCTTTATTAAATTATGAGTTAAGAAATGACCAGTGCGTCTCTTACAGGCTGCAAGTCCTAAGTCATTTTTTAAAATACGTGACATGGTTCTAGGTGATATCTTCCTCTCCCGAGATAAAATCTGTTTCTTTCGGACAGGATTTCTTCGAATTCTTTCCCTTACTGCTTTAACCACCTTTTTCGTACGAACACTACGTGGACGGCCAGATCTTTTTCTGTCACAAACAGAGGAGGTCTCATTATACCTATTAATAGCCCGGTACACAAACATTTGACTAATACCAAGTGTATGGAGAGTTTTAAAAATTGCATTTGGCTCCATACCTACTTTGTGTAATACAATCACAGCGATTCGGTTCTCTTTATCGCCCCACTCCATTTTGATATCGCAAAATGTTGTACAATGTACTGGCGCCAAAATGAGAAAACACAATGAAGAATCATATAAAAATTATAGATTCCAAATTCAAATGTAATATTTTGTTTATTTTTAATTGTAACAGTATTTATGGCCAGACTAAGTATATATATATATATATTAGTATATATTAAGTAGTTGTACCAGTGTTTTTGAAAAAGTATTTTGATTTGACATAGAGAAATATAATATAGATGGCGTAAGCGGCAACTTAAATATACATACGTTATGTTCACTACTATTTATAAGTCATATTCCTACTTTGAACAAATAATTGCGTTTCTTTAAGTATAAATTGTTTTCGTCATTTGTATTTTGGTGACACTCCTAGGGTATAGAATTATACATCCCTTATTCGAGGGAACTGTTTAAATGTGAAATTATTTGTTGACGACGATTATAGGTTAACATATGGAAAGTACGCATACCACGTCTAGAAATATCTAGCCTACCTTTTCTCTCATAACGTATTATATTGATTACAAATTTATGAACCACTTCGTTTTTTTCATAAATATTTTTACCATCACAATACGCAGTCAAAATGGTTTTTTAACATGTACTTCGATATACTGTGTAGGACCAACTGTGAAATTTTCTTTGGATCCTCGCTCAACAATAAATTGTCTTAGCTGATAAATAACTGATTAAGTGCTTGAAATAGCTTTGCTATAAATAGAAGCCGCTTAGGTAGGGATGGATGTCAGGCATATTTTAGTCATCACTCATTATTAGCGTTTTCAAGTAACCTTAATTTATATTATTATGTAACGAACAAATTTTATTTGAATTATTAATTAGAATTTGTATTAATATGTTTATGTGACAAAATACATAGCTTATTTATTATATTCCAGTAAAAAATAAAAACAATTTGTATTTAGTAATTGACAACCCTAGGTATTGCCCACCGATCGTATCGTGCGTGTATTTAGCTCATTAGGCTGTCTACACAATGGCGACTTGTTGTAACTCTTATAAATATTTTTTATAGATAATTATTTGTTCATTTTAACGCAGGTTTTTGACTTGAAGTAAAAAGTGTGTCAGAATGGATTCTGTTATCCATGCATAACCTTAAGTATCTCTAGTAATGAGGAAAAATCAGTTTATATATTTTGATTTTATTGACGGCCTTATAAATATAAATAGATTTGTGTGTATTTCGTACAAATTTACTTAAGTGATTAGAATTAAATAGAACGAGTTTTTTATCGTACCGATTTTAATGTGTGTGGTGTGTTTATTTAAAGTTCTGTTTCTCCCTATAACATTTAATATCACACGTGATCACGAATAGTCATAACCACTCAACATCAGATAGTTTATCCTTTGACTTTAGCGATTTTATTTGAAAACTGAGCGTTGTACTTATACGACTTTAGTAATATCAGAAACTTCATTATTTATCTGATTTTAAGTTACAGGTCAACGTGTTTTTCAGTAAACATAAAATATTCTGTTTTAAATGGCCTCTGTGGTTTAGTGATAAGTCTTGGTGCGCTTAGTTCACTATAATGCAGAGATTCCGAGTCTGATTCCCGGCAAGGTAAATTCTATGAAAAAATTCGTGTTTTAAATTGAGTGTTACTTATAATTCTTTTGTAATTTGCTTACCTTAAGAAAGTACAATATGCGTGTTTGTACGCAGATCTATTCAACGTCTTTGATTATTTTATGTGTAGAAAGATATAACAAAATTCACGTTATAAATTTATATTTAAAATTTTATCATGTTTATCTGTTTTCAATAAATGTTATGTAGTAACAATAGTATATGTATGAATCACGAGATTGCATTTGGATTTATTGGTAAAATGGTTGAAACTGTCCTTAAATTAACATACGAAAATGAACTAAACCATGATATAAAAATACAAAGTATCAAATCCATTCAAACCGTGTAAGCAGATCGGACGAGTTTTGAGCAAAAAAAGTAGCTTGCGACCGCCGCCTATTTCCACCTCGGTCTAATACACTGTGTCTGAAAAAGACGCATGTACGCTTGCTCACGCGCCTGTCTGGAGGCCGGTACATTGAACTTTAGTCATTCGAAATGTATAGAAATATTGCCGTCTCTCTCTCACGTTCGGCAATCATTTGAAACTTGTTTCGTGGACTAAATAACGAGAGTTTTAGCCATTTGCGCTGACAAATACTTTTACGGTGTTTCTTAAGTGTAAAGGTAAGTTAAATAGCCTAAGAGCTGATTAACTGATGGTAAGTGTATCCACCAGGGATATCAGTTCTATATCCTGTAGTCACCTTCTCTTTTGAGTTTTATAATAAATGGTGTAAAGTGCAAAGGTAGGTTAAATAGCCAGAGAACTTTGTTACTGGTGGTAAGTGTATCCATCAGGATTTCCGCTCTATAAACTGTAGTCACGTTCTTGACATTTTAATTTTTTAGAAAATTTATGAAATGTACCTACATATAGGTAGGTTATTCCTATAGTTTGAGAGCTGATTACCTGGTGGTAAGTGTATCCAACAAGAATGTCGATATATTGTATACTGTAGTCGCTTTCTCCAGTTTAGAGTTTTATAATAAATGATGTAAAGTGTATAGATAGGTTATAATAGCTAGAGAGCTGGTTAAATGTATCAGCCACCTGGGTGTCCTGGGTATCAACTTCATTCAGTGTACTCACCTTTCCCACTTTTGAGGTTTGCAATAAGTATTACCTTATTACGTGCGACTTTGTCCACATTTTTTTTTACTTTTAATATAGTGAAAAGGCAATTGTAACGCTAAAACATTTCTTCCTTTATTTTTTACTAAAATCCTAAATATAAATTTTCATATAAATTGAAGAGGATTGCCAATACAAATTTTCATCCCTATTGCACCTACTTCAAAATTGTTTCTTCAGCTTTGTCTATGCTTTGTTGTATAATAAAGAGTTTTGCCTTATCTTACCCTTACCTTATTTATACCCTTTCAAAAGTTACGGTCTATTCTAGGATTTAGACATGGGAACAAAAACGACTGGGCTATTGAGATGGGTTGCTTCAAAGTTCCCATAAGCTTCTTATGAGATCTTTGCTTTCCTATCCTTAAGTATAATGCTTTCCCGCTATCCAGTAGCGATGTTTGAAAAATACACAAAGCGGGAAGCCAGTGGTAATTTGCTACTCACTTCATAAAGCTCACGAAATGGAGAAAAACAAAACCTCGGGCAACGCACCAAATTTCCATTGATCACAATATATACCTAACCTTGGAATTATGACTAAAATATATTGGACACAATGTAAGCCAAATCCGTTAACACTCAAACTAGAGAAGATTGTGGAAATCCCCTGTTAATATTAAACACATGACTGCATCTGCATGGACTAACCACAGAAGACGAAGAAGTAGAATGAGTCTTGCTAGGAAATAAAACTTGTTTTACTTACTATAGAGCCGCGCTCTGTCAGGTTTTATCTTCTTCGCCCCTCTTGGTTAAGCCTCTTCCAATGTAGGTAGCTTACGGATATGGAATAACAATCAATAGTTTTCTATATAAGTTTACTACCGCTTGCATATATAATATATACTTACATATACAATATATATGTATATTTGTTTTTTTTTAAACTATGAACATCCAGCTAAGATTTTTCTACTGTGCTGTAATATGATGGTATTTAGAGTGATCAGCCTCTAGTGGCACAAATGGTTTACAGGCGATTCTAACATCTTATCAAACACCTGTCACCTGCGTCTGTGCCTGCAGTTTCTTTTTGAATTAACAAAAACTCAGCTGCAACCCTCACGTTATTTTTTATTCATTGTCAAATGCTTCAATATAAATTTGTGTTTTATGCCTTCTTTACGAATTAGGAGTTACCAATCCTTACAAATGTGTATTACCTTCAAGGACGTTTTTTTAGACATAAGGTAGCCTATATCCTTCCCTAAATACGATCTAAAATTTCTTTAACTTTTCGTTCAGTCTTTTAGTCTTAAAAGTCAACAAACTAAAGGACTTACTTGCTTTATTTTATTTTAAGATTAGTATAGAACTTGAAGGGTTTAATCGTACTTGTGTTTTGTTCAATATAGTGAATTTAAAAATTCATTATACAAACTAAATTGTATAGGTATACAGCTCCATCTGTTATCAAGTAGCTGGAACTAAAAGCCATAACTGATAAAATTAATATAATGATTGTATCTTCTCTTTTATTTTAAGTTAACTAATGCCCTGGGTTCTATAATTGCTCTTTAAGGAATATGTTATACTAAATAATTAATCTTTTACGTTAGTAGTTTGAGCATAGGCCATTTGAGTCACTGTACTCAAAGGTCCTGGAGATCTATCTATTCCGCGGTGTATACGTCTTTTGGTCGCAATATTACTGGCACCAAACAGAGTCGGTCATTATTTTATACATTACAACCATACTTTGATTGTCCGGTGAATACGAATACTACGAGGTGTCATATATCTCTGTATTTTAAATATACTTACTATTTTAAATTTCATGAAAATCTGTTCATATCCAATTCTGTGATAATAAAAGAAATAAAAATATTAACAAATCTCGTTTCACTTTATTCTCACTTTATTTATGGCTTCCTCCAAAAATTTTACTAATTTTCGGTTCAATTTTACTTTACATATTTTTCGGAATAAAAGGGGACTTTTTATTCCGAAATCGCCGAAGATTTTTTTAGTTTCTTGATTTCACTAGAGCGTTATGTAGCACCATATAAAATAAACATCTCGACAAATAGCAACCAGATAGAACCAGTAGTTTTTGATAAAATTTACTATGACATACCAGACCTTCGTGCCATTTTTATCAAAAATTAAATAAGTAAAAAAGCTTTAAATTAAATTATGAGGATTTAAAAACGTCCTTATGTTATAATTATATGATTAAGTTACAATTTTTTTTTAAGTTGTAGGTTATATTAATTGTATATTCTAGTTTTTTTAAATATTTAGAATCCATTTTTCTTATTCTTGTAGTCAATAAGGCAAATACGAAACTAATATAAAAATTTGAAAGTGAGTTCGGTCCTTGTTTATTTGTTCATATCCTTTAATGATAACTGATATTTTAGAAAATTTGCTGTATACGTAATATAGAATATCATTTACAAAATAAAAATAGAACGATGAAATTCAAAAACGATAATATTAGAACATAAATTTCAATGCAACAAAGAAATTTGAATATAATTAATCCCAATACATCGACTTACGTATTCTAATATAGTCCCCCGAGGTTAATATAAACGTGAGCTCGTCTTTTTCTATGGGTAAAGTGCTCAGAAAGCTTTCAACGTTATATTTAAAGAAAATCACATTTTTGATATAATAGAAAATACATGATTCCAGATATGTTTCTCTAGGAGCTTAAGAATACTGCCTACCCCGTGAACGCTTAGTCGTGATGTTAGAGTATATCTGACTGGAAATCTAGACTGGACCCGACCCAGACGAGGTCTCGCAAAGTCATTGCCTCGTGAACCGAGCGCGTTTCCGTAACCATTAAAGACACGATATTTTTATAGGAGTAAAAAAAACAAGAAATTACTTTTTAATTTTCGAAAATACATATAATGTTCATAATTTGATTTTTTTTATAACAATAAAATAAAGGCTACAGAGTAGTAGATGCTGAGTATGGGAGTATACAATATGTCCGTTTCTCTGTTGAATTAAAAATACAAATAATTCAAATGAATCAAGACAACAGTATAAATTTATGAAAGACGAATACTATAAATAACAGTCTTTCAATCAGTTCCTTAAATTCAGTTCTATAAACAATATAACTTACGTAACTCCTACATTTCTACTATTGGGCAGCTTTTACTCTAGATAATTACCCCTTAAGATATTAGCTAAAGTTTAATATTAGAAATATATTTTTAGACCATATTAGTAAAGTTTGAAATTTTATTTTGTTTCTTTTCAATTGAATTCTTCAATAAAGTAATAGAAAGAAATCAATAAATTACAACATATGCTTGGTACTACTCAAAATCACAATGAATTAATACTAATGTCTTCTAGCTAACAAAATAAAATTAAAGATCAAGACATAGATACATATATAATGGGCATTACGCCTATATTGACTGCCAAATTTTAGGTGAAATTAAATCTGAAGAAACTCCTTAACGCAACCTGGTGACCAAAGAGTAGACTGTTATTGGTATTCAGAGTATAAATAGACCACCAGAACCAGAACTTTTAACATATTTCTTTTGGTTACACTTTCTTATCCAAATTTCATATAACCACCCAAAATAGTAGTTTACACCCTATTTTAAAATAATGTGTATTTTAAAGTTATTGAGAATTTTATATCATTATATTTTTGTATTTATTAATATGATGTTAAGTATTTTAGGCGCGTCAACTGCACTATAAAATAGGACAATATTATTTTTACGAGTCGCGAGACTCTAATTAAAATGCCGTTAGAATTACTATAGAGTTTATTAGAACTATACAAACACAAATATAACCGAACACAACAAGTCCAAACGTAAAGCAAAAAGTCTTAATTCCATAAAACGCGCAAAGTCCGTCACTAAAAGATTCCCGATTGTAGTACACACGTCTTGCTTCGCTCGTGGTTATCACTCGACTGCCTCGTCCCTCAATTGGGGCATTGCTTTATACTGCACATAAGCAATATGTCTGCCCGGCCGTGTGGACGAACTTCCTAGAATTAGTTTGTACTTTAAATCCGAGACACCTGGCTAATGGGTCGACCGAAATGGCCATAAACGAGTACAATAAAACAATGGACTGTTCTCTAGAATAATTAGTAAACGCATGCCAATAAATAAGTAAACAAAAGAAGTCCAAATGCCGTAAGGTAAAGGTTTTCTGCAGGTATGCAGGTGTGAATTAGTTTTTGTCGGCGTCTAGGTCGTAACATTATTAAATCTTCTTTTCTTCTTTTTATTTCAGATTGGTCAAGGAAATGCTACAAATCCGCATTTTAAAAAGGTAGGTTTGATAAGTTTCATTGATAGATATTTGAAAAGTAGATAGTAATAAGGTAGATTGATAACCACAATAATTGATATTTGTAGAAAAAGTAGTTTATATCCCAACCCATAAAGAAGAAACAAATACTTTGACATTTATTAATTAATATATTTAGATAGAGACAGAAAACTACATCTCGAAAAATACTATAGTTTCCCCAGAATACAAGCCAGTGAAGTCATATGAATAAATTGTCTAGTTTTTTTTTGTAATAATAATTATTTTACTATAAAACATAATCGTTGATAATAAACTGTACCCAACAAATAGCCCTTAAAAGTGGATAATACGCCGCTATTGGAAACTTTTACGTATTTGCTGTTTAAATCTTGAGTTCGTGGGGTCCTGACGCTCAGAAACTTAATAGAAGCGTCACCAAATGCTTCGTAATCACATGAAGCCAAAGCGTTAACCCTTGCAGCCATTAAAAAAGTGTTTATTTGTTGGCCACTAAAAATTATTATTAGTGTCTTTTGAAAATGTTCCCCATCAGCGACAATGGTTTGGGACCAATTTGTTAATTATAATTTTTTAGTCAATATTTATTCATGGGTATAATTGTTTTATTTTTTAACATGCTTTTATTAGTTTGACCTGTATGTATGTTGGTATGTATTACATTTTTACAATTTAGTTTTCACCATTTTTTAAAACGTCCGATTAACTTGAAAATTTGCACACGTGTTTAGGACTGATGACAATACATCATTTCATAACTTAACCCTCATGTTCTGCCAAGATCGTCGGGTAAAACAGGTTAGCTATAAACTATTCTTAAAATGACAGGGCAAAATTTTAGATCTATTGTCACATATACGATATACTACGAGTATCTCAATTATAATTACTTTTAGTTAAAAAGTTAAAAATAATAAAACGCCGTTAATAGTAAAAAGATATCAAAAAACACGCTTACAAAATTTGACCTACAAAATAGAAAATAATTAATATGTATGAAGAGTTTATTTTATACCGTTATTGTGAAATACGCGGGAGTGCGTTTTACTATATTTCTCATAATAAATTTTCTTTTATAAATAGCTATTAGAGAAATATTCGTAGTTTAATGTCAAGCACCCCACACTTTTCACAATAACCCTGTAGAACAAACACCTTCATACTTAAAAAATACTTTCTGTGTTTTACTTCGAGTGTTTTTTAGTTTTTTAAAGTATACTTTTTTGAAGTTCTTTTACTTTTAAAGATCTTATAGATATTAACTTTAAGTGTTTTATTGAATAATATCTTTAAATAGACTCAGTTTTCTAATTAATGTGGTGTCGTGTCGTCGCGGACAATGGGCACGCGACTATTCACGCACGCACACTTGCGCTGGAGCATCCGTGCAGTGAAGCACTCACACAATCGCACCGCGTAGCGCGGTAGCCGTCAGACCGGATCGTTCTTTATATTGCATTTTATTGTAACACTAGTTTAGGGCCGCGAGTTTGTACGTCGCTTCTTAGAACAGCTTCTAACTTTAAGAAAAATGTCTTTATTACAATTTGTTTGCAATAAAATTTTCATATTTATTTATTTTTATTGCTTGAGTTCTATAGACAGGCAAACTGCCCACCTGATGGAAAGACGTTACCATCACCTATAGGCATTTGTAACACCAATGTGCTGCCGGTCTTTAGGGGGGAGACTGGAACCTGGCCACTGATATCGTGGCATGCTCTAGACCAGAGGTAATAGCCATCCAAACGGACAAATGCCCTACCACCTGGCTATGGGTTGGTTTGTCGCCTTTCACGACAGGCTGCCCGGCCGCAGGAAATTGTTTATTCTTTCTCCGTTCCTGCTCGTTTATCCATATTGACATTGTAACACTAGTTTATGGCCGTGAGTTTGCTTACTTCTTAGAACGTCTTGCAAATAATTAAATTTAACACATAAACGTTATCGAGGCGCCGCAAAATGTTTGGTAGACGTCTCACGGAATCGTTTGGCTGGCTTTTTTTTCCAAAGAATAGATAAGCGTTGCCATACGATGCGGCTACGTTACCAGAATTATGGAATCGTTCCCAATGAAGGGTAGTTATTTGGGACCAATGTTTTATGTATAAATATTTCCTCCTTTTTATAGCTGGTTTTACTGTTATTTAATAAATTAATTTTCAAACAGTGCTGTGGTTCAATACTAAAAATAAGTAGAAACTTAAATTATTTTTGCTGAAAACTTGAATGGTGAAAAAAATAAAGTATTTAAAAAAATAATATACTAGGTATCAGATACAAGTGAACATTAGTTGTAGGGATATTGATTGTTTTAATGAAGAATTATGTTTTGTGTTGAAATTTTATTTCTTTACTAAAATATGCCTTTTTGAGCTGCTATTAGAACTCTCTCATTTGTAATGAGTCAAAGATGATATTTGACCGATACTTTTGCTTGAAGGTTATTTTGAAACTTCTTGAATATTCATGTATTCTTGACATTGGCAAAGCCACTGTTTAGTGCCATGTGACTTTTCGAATTGACACAAAAGGTACATTCTTTGGCGCCAAAGACCTACAATTTGGCTGAAGCTAGCTTCTAACGAGTGAAATTGGAAAACGATACGGCCTCTGTGGTTGAGCAGGTTAAGCTTTTGACGGTTTACTTCACTGTAACGCAGAGGCTCCTGGTAGGGCAAATTTAGGAAACGAATTTTCTTCGTTATTTACTATGGTCTGGGGGTCTAGGATCGGCTCCAGAGTCTTCCGTTATATATTACCCATAACACAAGCGTATCTCGCTTAATTTGGGGATATGCAATGTGTGTGTTTGTCTGCTGATTATTATTATTAAACGGCGAATTTCAAATAAGAACTTGCTTATTTGTATACAAATCATAAAAATGCTGAAATAAAAATCAAATAACTAATATTTACATTTAATAGAGAATCATCGTTAGCACCTTATAAAATATACTTTAAAAAATATTAAACAAAAGATTTCAACGCGTTTCAAAATTTTGTGTGTGAAAAAACTGACAGTCAATAGAAATCAATCTGGCAAGTGCGTCACATATATTGAACTAAAGATTAACCTAACTTAACTTTTTTCCATAGGACTTGTAGTTTTGCCAGAAATCGAGATAAACCGTTTTTTACCCTTAAAAACTCACGCCCTTCCACTTCCCGACCTCAGATCGCCCGTAAATTATTTTTCCTTTCATTTTTGTTATATTCTCTTCCTTTTCCAATGGGTTTGATCCTACTATTATTATTTTTGCTCTCAATAATTATCGACCCTGCTCAATAATGTATAAAATGAGGTGAAGTTTAATTAATGGAAAATAGAAGATATTGTTCAAAAACAACCTTCCCTTAGTTTACCGTTTGACATTTTTTCACACAAATTGATCCTTACAAGCTACCCTACAATTTGGTATAATAATACAGAATGTGTTTATTTTTTTATATCAGCCGATTCTATTCCTGATAAGGGTAATTGATTTTTCAAAAATCTAATAATACCACTTTAGATTTCGTCAAAATCGACCTCGATACTCCTTTGCGTATTTTTAGCTATTTCGTATAGTTTAGGATTTGACTCTGATGACCCACTTGAAAAATCCCCCTTATGTTATGTACCCCTTATATGTATACATGTTACAAGTATGTAACTATACTATACCCCCTGTTCGTGCGATAAGGCACGATTAAACGATGCAATATTTATTGGTAGTGTCCCAGGTATATCAGATGCAGGAGTGATCTGGAAACTGCAAAAATTCAACTCACTGAGCAGACCATTTCGGAATTTAGGAGGAACAATGAAACCAGACCATTTCTGGCGCAGTTTTACTTGAAAATAGTAAACTGAAATAAAACTAAGTAATAAAGTAAATACAGATAAGTAAATTACATATAAACCAAGGCCCGACATGCAATAGAAAATAAATACATACATATTATTACGCCTGTTTCCAATAGGGATAAGCAGAGGCGACTTATCTTATTCTTATCTGGCTTGCGACGATCTCGACAAACAACTTTCGCTTCATCTACTTTCATTAATCCCTTCATACATACAGCAAATAAATAAGTAGGGTAGTAAAGTAAGAAATATAAAAGATCCCAAAAAGACCCTGACTATGTTAGGGGTAGACGCCAAAACCTAAGAATTAAAAGAACTATGCGACAAGCGTTACTTTGCTTGGAAATTTGTATTTTTTTTTAATCACCCCAATTTAAATAACAATGATGGCCTTTGCAGTCCACCCCCAAACACAATGGACTTATATTAACCAATAGAAAGTCACCCCACGACTTTCAACCCTACCATTTTGTTTATACATAGGGGTGTGTTGCGATGCAACACAAAATCGTTGATTAAATCAAATATTTTTGTCTCTCTACATTTTGTGCTCTGATTTACCACAGTGGACGTTTGTTACAGAACCCGCACATAGTTCGTGAACCGCCACGCACTTGCCCAATTTTATTATTAGATATATTCAAAACAATATTAATCACCACATAATCAGATGTGATTATTAATATTTAAACGATTTTAATTTAAATTTAAACCATCAAGTTTACCTAGATGAGAAACAGGCATATTAAGGACTAGGAAATGTCTGCGACTTCGTCAACGCTTGACCTCAAATTTGCGCGGGATTCCCACGACATAAAGTACCACAACATTTAAAAAAGAATGTAAACTATCGTTTTAGTGAAAATTGTCGGAATAAGCAAATTTTTATGCTCCCAAACTACTACAAACCGCTCCCGGCAACATTCCAAGGATAAAAAAATATCACACATTTTATTACATACAATTTGCTATCGATCAGTGAAAAATCACTTTAGAATTCGATTTTTTTTAAATCTTGCCATTTTAAATCATGCCCGCAGGATCCCCAGGATAAAAAGTAGCGCAGAGATTAAGTCTAAAAATTATCTGTCGATCAGTAAAAATCGCATCGAAATCGGCCCAGTAATTATTACGTGAATACTGAACACACAGACAAAACGACAAACAGAAAAGAAATTTTAAAAACTGTATCGTGTTCCCCGTCGTTTATATAGCCTATTCCAGTTGTTTTTTTTAAATAGCTTCAATGTACAGTCACGGCATGTTTAGAATTTTATAATAATTATAGATAGGTATGACATTTCGGATCTGGATATGGATACGAATATATGAATAACTAACTGTTGCTGGCGCCTTTGCTCGCGTAAATTAAAAATAATCATAGTTTGAGCAAACTTTCATCCCCTTTTTCACCCCCGTAGGGGCTGAATTTCCTAAATGACCGATACACGTATACATTTATTTTTAGCCAAAAGCATGTGAGTACGTAAAATTTCGTACTTCTTTCTTACTTTGACGAATGATAATGAATTTTCACACAAACTTTTATTCCTTTTTTCCCTCCCTGAAGGGTTGACTTTAAAAAAAATAGTTCTTTATTACTCACCGACAGTATATGAAGAACCCGCATGCATATTTTCACGGACCTAGCCGCAGTAGTTTGGGCTCTGCGTTAATAAGTCTTTCACTTAGCCAGTGAAATCAAGTAATTATATATTGTTACGACCTAGACGCCGACAAAGAGAAATTCACGCCTGCATACCTGTAGAAACACATTTGATTACCTTTTGGGATTTGGACTTCTTTTGTTTACTTTGGTTTAAAATTTGTGATTAGAAAACAGCCCATTATGTATTGTAATATTTTATGGCAGTCATTAGCCAGGTGTGTTGAATTTAAAGTAAAAACTGATTCTAATAAACTCGGCCCACGCGGTCGGGCAGACATATTACATCTGTACAGTATAATGCAATACCTCCATTGAGGAAGGAGGCAGTCGAGCGATAACCACGAGCGAAGCAAGACTTGTGTACATTCGGTAATCTATTTAGTGACGGACTTTGCGCGTGTTATTGAATTACGATCTTCTGCATTACGTTTGGACTTGTTACGTTCGGTTATGTTTGTACCTGTGTTATACGTGTTTGTATAGTTCCAATAAATTCTATGATAATTCCAACGGCATTTTAATTCGAGCCCCGCAACTCGGAACAATATGTATAGATACCGGTTTCAGTTACGATTATGGGAATCAAATTTTTCAAAAAATCCGCTAGTTTTGGATAGTTTCAGTTATATGAATAAAAAGTTTTCATGATGTGTCACATTTAACGCTTAAATTTCTCCAATAATAATAATAAATAGAGTCCATCCCTATCCGAAATTATCTGGATCTTTATATCAGATTAATTTTTATTTTAGATATCGCTTAGTGTCAGTTACGTTATCCCTGATGACAAGCATTGCTTATTGTTTATCCGCACTGTCTATTTTACCAGCTATTGTACTGCCACCTGCACGAGACTTATAATGCCCGGTTCGTGTCTAATCTAACTATCTATTCTATTAGTTAAAATTTTACATGAACTCCATACAAGTAACGTTAATTTTCTACCGATGATAGAAGTAATTTTAATTACTCTTTAAATAATAATGGTTAATATGCTATTTATATATTTTTACTCTTACAAAGTTATGACGTCATTAGATTGTACACAATCTACGAGGCTGCGAAGTTTTGTAAGATAATAAAAAGTGCTGTCGTTGATTAGACTGTCCTATTGACCTACCCACTGACCTACCTTATCCCTATTGATTGGCAAAACGCAAAATGTAAAGAAAGACTACAATTGTTTTGATAAGCTTTACCTATTAATATGTAATGTTGTTATTATATAAAGTTTTTTGACCTTTTCCCCAACAATGGGTAACAAGGCGATACGCAAACCTTTGTTCCATATACTTTATTTGGCCTTTAGTAAAGTTATTTTCATACACCTCCATTGCGTGTGTAGAAGCCTTGTAAAAAATACTTAGAAGTGTATATAATCCTTGAGGTCTTGAGTGATATAAGACAATTCTATAGGGTTATTGTTCATATTATAAGAGAGAAAGTTTCTCACCATGGACGGATGAACGGATTTTGATAAAATCTTTTAGTAATATACTTTCGTATGAAACATTGCTAACATTTTTATAGAACTGACTGATAATACCTAAACCATACTATTATGTATACTGAAATAATAACTAACCATCAATTACATGTATGACGACTTCGCATAATCATAGTTTTTTTTCGGTTTCATTACATATATAACATATATACAGAATGTAAGCCGTGGTAGCTTAGTTGTTGGGACACTCTTGTCCCAAACTTAAAGGGAGCGGGTTCGAAGCCTGGTCGGTGAAGCATTCACCACACAGGCAGTTTTGTGACCTAATGTACACGTGCAGTAGCCCGTGCTAACGGTTAAGGAAACAATTGTGATGACACCTGCACAACCAGATAAACGATGTGTCAAACCTGCCGACCTGCTTAGGATAAGGGCGGCAGATATAGTTTCCGTTCCTCTATAAATCGGAGGTCCAAGTTATTTTTTTACTACAGAACTGTATAGTGGAGAATATAGATAGACTGTATAGTCCTGCTAAATTTTATTCATAATAAGTCTTTGTCTTTCAAGACCACGGGCCATAAAAATGGACTCGGTTTTTGGAGGGCTTGCGTGGGGCCATGAGAAAGTCAACACGTAGAGGCCCCTTGAGAAATTTAATGTAAATGTGGCGGAATACTGACCGGTGATTATTCCTGTCTACACCACATAAAAATGCACCCAAGGACAAGCCCCGGTCAGTCTAGGACTATTGTAGGGAATATGATCAAAAGGTACCGGACTATTAGGATGAACTGGTAGTGAAACTAGGATCTGGGTTATGGGGACTATGGCGTCTACTCGTCGCACTGTTCGGGGAACATGGATAAATAGGCAGACTGTGACTCGCCACTCACTGCATCGCGCCCTAAAAATGCCATACAACATTGACGAGGGGCAACATGGGTGTGAATGACTAAGGAGTGTCGAGAGGTGGGCTGCAGGTTTACTGAAGCTACTTCTGACGTTATGGCATTTATCACTTTCACCCATGGAGCTTGAGTCTTAGCTCTTGCGTTCTCCACTCTGCGCTGGTCGGTTAAGGCAAGCACGGAGGCGGGGGCCTTGCCTTGACCCCCCTGGAGTCAGGTCTGAGGTATCGCTACTCACGTAATTCCCACAAAGCTCCCATGCGGGTTAATATACACTTATAATAATAATAATAGTAATTATTATTATTATAAATGTCCGTTAGCGGTCTAGTAGCGAAGAGCCTCGACCGTCATCTAGAGAAGCACTCGTTCGGTAAATGGGTGAAGGGCCAGGTACAGAAGGCGGTTCTCCTGAGCACGGCATGCATTGTGCGGAAGTTCCTACCTCTGGAGTCTTAACCACCGGTAGCCTAGGTCCCGCTGCCGACGAACGTGATCTTTTTAATACATACATATATGTATGTGTACATTAAAATACATAAAAGAGAACTACACATGTGTAATCATAATAATATTAGTGACTGTGACATACTAAATCAGACGCCCAGACGGACGTGAAAATTCATTGCGTATCAGTTTTGTTCATAACGCTAATAGAACCCTAATAAACAACCATATGCCGGTATTCTATATTTTACTACTACCCATTCTGTTACCGTAATTGGTAAAAAATTGATATCACCTTTTAACCAGTAATACGCATACGAATGGAAACTACGTCTATAGGTACAGTAATATCTAAATAAGTGACACGAAACTAGACAAGACTGCTCGCCGTAAAAATAAATAAACTAAATCTGTATAGCTATACAAGGGCATACTGCATTGATAAAGGGTCGTCGCCCTTTGGTAGACAGATAGACAATAGCGTCTGGCTCGGTCTGGCTGAGACGGTTTAGAATAGTCTGAATAATAGGTCTGTAATGACTAAAACAAAATATGTATCTAATATATAATAATAATAAACAAATGATCGATCCTTATGCCGATTGCTGTCACTGTAAATCCTCTTATAGCAAAGAGCCTGGATTGACAACGTGATAGGCTCTCACTAGACTGTTAAGTGAAGGGCCACGTACAGAAGACAGCAGGCTGGACACGAGACATGGAAAAAGAATACTATTCTGCCATGCACGGGACGACGGGAGGAGGTTCCTGTCTCTCTAACTGCCCGGTATCTTAAGCCCCACGCCCCACTACAGATGCACTTTAAGCTCTAATATTTTTTTAAAGAAAATTTATTTAAGATTATTTTAAGAATACTTGTTTGCAAAAGAGTGGAGTCTTAGCTCACTAAGCCACACAGTACCGCTCGTAGGTATGTCATTATTTCAGAATTGTTTACTTCATCGTTCAAAAGTTAGTACAGAAACATAATTTTTATTTTGGATTTAATGCTCTATTAGGATTCTGTAACTAAATAACAAGAATAGTGGGTGCTCGTCATCTCAACGGAATCCTTCAATCCGTGTAAAATGACACGCACTTGACCCATTTTTTAATACACAAATATATAAAGATATTACTTAGTCCGTCTTATAGAAACAAATTATTGTTGTTATTGTAACTAAAGTTATTGAAACTTGACAACTTATGTCTAAATCGGTACAGACGTTTAGAATTACTTATGTTGTAATAACAATGCACGCAAATATATATGATTAATATGATTTCATTATTGTCTCATGTTAGCATTATTGTTGTTTATTATAGAACATTATTTAACATTATGTCAAA
The DNA here is from genome assembly GCA_019925095.2 of Dendrolimus kikuchii. Classification (NCBI taxonomy): domain Eukaryota; kingdom Metazoa; phylum Arthropoda; class Insecta; order Lepidoptera; family Lasiocampidae; genus Dendrolimus; species Dendrolimus kikuchii. The sequence continues at coordinate 7,892,296 of CM034388.1, read as the reverse complement.
TTCCAGACGAATGGGGTGTGCTAGATTTAACGAAATCGGACAAGTGCGTGGCAGGCTACAACTACAAATGATTACTTAGAGGTAACAAACGTTCTCATCTGGTTACGGAACAACAAAATGCATTGAATAAGAAAGTAACTAACTACTAAGCTATATGTCAAAAACTAATTAAACTATATTGTTCAGACTAATTTTCGTTGAAAATATTTTTGATACATTTTCTCAATTTTCTTTCAAATTTTCCAGTTTATAATTCAAGTTAGAAAAGGACCACACACAACTTTTACGGCTTAGGAATCAAATATCTCGCCACCTTATTAGCTTAAAAAAAAAATACCTGACTAACCATACCCACATGACTACATTAAAAAAGCTTTTCAAGTCTCAGTTACATATATGACGGCCAACCGTAATTTTTAGTTGTTTCGCAGTTTTACTGTACCATCTATATGGATTCGATAGTTTCCGAGGAAACTGATTGTGGCAAAGATATACTGACAGATAGATAGACTGACATGACGCTTGGTTGCTCGTACGAGTTTTACCAAAATAGTGGCGGTCCCAGAAAAGGCATCAAGGATTATTATTATTTATGGCTTTTAGATTCGACTAATGACAATACATTTTTTCAGTATTTACCCCTAATCTTTTTAGTTCATTTTACTATAGTATTGCGTAGTACATATGGGCATATAAATTATATAAGTATTCCTAATCATTTTTAATTTTTGAGCAAATTAATTATGATGCACATGACCGACGAATAAAAAGGTCGGACAGTTCATGACCAAAATCGCTACGGAACCCTAAAATCAATGTCAACCCTAATCCTGAGAGATGTGCAACTCCAAACGCCAGACGGTAATATGTCACTTAATTTTCTCAAATAGTCGTTTTAGTTCAGTAGCCCGTATTCCCTCGTCGGGATAGGATGTGTTGAACGCTCCTCTAAAGTACGTGAGTCTGATATCGTTATCACAAGTAAACAAACAGCCTTGTTGTGCTTTTTGTTAGTAAGTTGTCATTGTTAAATATTCCGGGAAAATGTGACTCGAAACTAATAACATTTTTATCATTTCTAAATGGATAAATATTATTTTATGTGTAAATAATTTTAAGGGATTTTTTTAATACAAACAGTAAACTGGATTGTTTTTAGAATAAATAAAATGAAACACTATATATTTATTTTTGTGATTAAGATAATACAAGTGAAAATTAAAAGAGCAAATTATTCACAATAAATAAAACCTTAGTATGATTTTTAAATATAATATAATTTTTTTGTATCTGTTCGTTTTGGAAAGTTCTAATGTCAGAATTATGATAAGAAGGGTTTCGAAATTGATAAAATGTAAATAAACTTTATATTGTGATTAATCGTAGAATGTAAAGATAAAGAGAATTTTGCTAAAATTAAATATTCTAATTTATAAACGAGTGAGATTAAGTGAGTAAAATATATAGTATTTTTGAAAGTGTTCAGTGCGATAGAATCTTAATAAATTATGTGTTCACAGTTATGTCAATACCTTCATGAAGAAAAATAATTACCTGTGAATTTAAAGAGGTATGTAATTTTATCTATTAGTTTTTGGCCGAAAATTGGAGGACTGTACAATATTATTCCCAGAAAAAATAATAGTTTGTTTGGCTAAACTTTTGCACAGAGTGTCATCAGATTAACGGAAATTAAGTTTAGGGGTATACATACGCCTTATATATAGAGACTAGACTTGTTATTTGGGCTAGGAAACATGTTTTTAGGGTCCATCAACAAGTTTTGAATGAATAATGGGAAAAACAAAAATACGTTTGATAAACAAGGTTATGTCACTTTTGTTGAAAAAAAGTTTGATTTGTGTTTAGGAATACACTTACACCTGATATATAAACACTAAAACGGTTTTTTAATTTAGTAAACGAGTTTTTAATTAGTTATTATAATTTTAACGTTCATAATAATAAATCACAGTACTGTCACTTTTTTTACTTGACAACGATAATAGGCATAAGAAAAAAAATATTAACTATTCGATATGTCAATAATATCGATTTTTAAATACGAAAATTGTTTTTTTTTTGTGAGGGGTGATCGAAAGTCGCAACCAGTGATTAAAACGGTAAATTGGTTAGGTTGGGTTAGTCTTTAGACCAAAGCGCACGAGCCGAGCGAGCGAAGCGAGCGTGCCGCGGCAGCGGCCGGCGAGTGCCAGAACCGACTGGTCACCATTTATTCATTGATATCTATTTAAATGATGGTTACAAATTGGTAATGTTTACAAAAAAAAATCATATCTCAAAAACTAAATGTCTCCTAGACATGGGGGTTGCAGAAGGGAGAAGTACTCCTCCCCCCCTTCCCCCTCCGCCCCCCTACTACTTAAAATTCAGTGACCACTATTGTAAAGTTTAACCGTTTGTTTAAAATGAACAATAGTTTCACAATAATAAAAAAAACCTGCGCCTCGGGACGCCAGACAGAAGTGATAACTAAACTCAACTTAAACTAATCTAAATTGAAAAGTATACGCAGTCATGTAAGAAGAATACTTACTATTTCCATGACGCAATACCTAATTGGTCCCCGGATCACTTATTGTTCGTCAACTATAAACTATGATATAATATTACTCTTCAAAGTCGTTTCCACACTGCAGAGGTCCGTGATTTTGATAAAGTGAATAAATAATCCCTTCAACAGATATCTGTTTTAAACATAGTGGTCGGTCGAGTTTATAACTATACATTTCCAGTTGGTCAGCAATCTGGTCATCCACCTAATGGAAGATCTACCGTGACGTCACTTGCCTTCAACTTCTCCAGTAATCACAAGTCTCTCTATATTGTTAGGTCTGGTCAGGTTTCCAATGGTATTACTGGTAGCAATAAATATACTGTAGTTTACACTGTATGACTCGTGCTATATATTAATATTGATAACACGGTCTGTCTGTCTGTTTTCGTCAATAGCATTGTATACAAAGTAGAAAGGTTGTTGAACTGAAGATAAAGATCTAAGTGTCATCTGTCTTAAATGCGATGTTTTTAGATTTCTATCTACCTCGTGTCGATAATATGTTTTACGTATAATATAAAACGCTTTTATCACGGCTTCGTTAATCAAAATTTGTTATTGCATAAAAATTATCCTATTTATGTAATTGCTGTTTAAAGGAGGAGTAGCGACAATAAACTCTTTAAAAAGAAAGCTAAAAAATAAATTGATGTCATTTTGGCAAAATCGAAACCCTTATGAAAATCTCATGTCCGCTCATACGCCTGTACGCCTCTTTCTCTGTTTTTCTATATCACAGTCATTATTCTCAGCAACTACTGAGTCAATATCGATGAAATTTAAAAGGAAGATATACCTATGGTATATTATCGTGCTATACAATGAAATAAAAGTGGAAAACAACTAAAATTTTGGCTGGCCGGCTATGTGTAAATAGGTAGTAGATACTAAATTAGTTTCGAGTGGATTAAATTCGGTCATATTTTTTTTTGGTCCTTTAATCCAAAGATAGAATTCGACACGCACTTGCCTGATTTATTTCAGGGTTGGTTTTAATCAAATGAGAAAAGAATGGTTGGTCACCTCGCCAATCGTTCTTTGTGTGGGCTGACTCGCACTTGGCTAATATTGGTTGTAAATATCTGTAGCGGTTGAGTTTTTGAAGTGAAACTTCTATATAGACGGGGTTTGCTCACGAAAAAGCGTCACGGCCGCGTGTTCTAATACTTACATTTTTAAACTCGTGATATTTTTCGAATGGAATGTCCGAATTGAATAACTCAAAAAGTTATATAAAGGTATTGAAGCAGTCTTGAATATGAAATAATTTATTTTGATAAGGATGAATTCCAAGATACAAATAAAGAGGCTTTTCTAGCGGCGGCATTTTAATAAAAAAAATTAAATAAAAGAACACTTATTGTGGCATAACTATAATAGTTAGACATATGCTGTCGCGACACTTTTTGTAAATAATGTGGTCTGCAAAGCCGTAGTACATTATTTTATTCTATCATCAATAGTTTTCGCAGCGCACGCGATTTTAGGTATTTTTTTATACCTTGGGTTACATTATTAGAGTTTTAGTAAGGATCCCTAATTTTTTTGTAAATATAATATGGCCTATGTCACCCGGGGATAGTGTAGCTTGCCACAGTGAAAGAATTATTCAAATCGGTTCAGTAGTTTCGGAGCCTCTTCAATGTAAACAAACAGTCTAATCCTCCTCCATTCCTCTTTATAATATTAGTATAGATATTCATATATATTTATTATAAAATTAATTAGATATTTGCATATTATAAAAACGCCAAGATTTTGTGCTGAAAGTTGTTTAATAAAATTGGGAGCTGGGTTGCCCTAAAAAGCGCTATATGTAGCTCCGAAAGCGCTAAATTGGCAGACCTGGTGAGCCGAGCGCCGGGGAAGTCCCGTAAACGAGAAAGCAAGCGAGAGAGCGAGCGAGGATATACCTCGTCCTCCGACGACATCGTCCCTGTAATACCTAAAATTGCGATCTGCGCATCGGTAAGTGCGATGTTCCGAGCTGCCATTAATGGTGGAAAAGTTAAATTTGCATCGAACTATACCTCTGCTCTCCACGTGGCTGGGCACCACTGCCTCTATTTGTGGTCTGTGTAAAAAAATATTAATAAATAATTTTAAAGTAGACCATGGATGTTTTTTTGGTTCCGGATCGAATTCAGTTTTTTGTTTGATAAAATAAAATATGTTTAAATAAAAAATGCATTCATTAAAATGTACCTAACCTAACCAAAACATAATTTGCAGTAAACCTGCGAAAAATCGAAATGTGTGCTGGGACACATATTAGAAGTGAAACTTCAACAGACAAGTGGAAAAACGAATGGCAACGGATAACGGTTTTCAAATGGGACAAGTACATTAACAATCTGCCCGTAAAACTTCAAGTTAAAATTTTGTTGCGATTCATTTTGTCACTTGTCAGTTGAAGTTTTTCCACTTGTCCGTTGCGATTCATTTTTCCACTTATCCGTTGCCATTCGTTTTTCCACTTGTCTGTTGTGATTCGTCTTTCCCCACTCATCCCTTAGCATTTCGTTTTTCAACTTGGAAATTAAAATACATTTCAAAAATGTATAATATTGGTTTAAAGTAAACAGTAGTTATATTTATGATATTGATACTTCGGAACGAAAGGTTTTTATGTTTAATATTGAAAATGCCCAATCAATTGAGTAGGTGACACGTTTTATAATAAATTCTAAAACAATGTTCGTATCAAAGAGCGGGCGTTAAAATACCTCGTTATCATCATACTTCTAAAACATTAATCGTGATAAAAATATTTTTAATTGCCTACTCTTTAAAAAATATAATCAATACGCTATTTGTCTCGTTAAAAATGTGACGTCATAATTTGCTGCACTCGTACAAAATAGCTTCGGCGTTTTGTTAGATGATAAACAAGTGTCATAGATGATTTGACTGTCAACCGGGGTCTCCAGATGAGCTTTGCAAACTTCCCGAATTTGATAAATTTATTATGTTAGAAGTAACATTACATCAAGACTGTCGTTGTGATTAGATACATTTTAGTGCTTGGATCGAATTTTATACCCCCAAGAGACAACATTTTTTACCCACCTCAATTTTTTTTTGGGACAAAATTTTCTAACCTGGCCTGTGTGTGTGTCTCTAAGCTGTGACATCAACACATTCATTTGGCATCAATCTAACTACAATTTGACTTACGCTTTTGCTTTATTTTAAAACTGAACATTCATGGATACTTGACACTTGCCAGATACACATATCGTGCAGAGCCATTATTTAAAGCGAAGTTATTATTATTATTTGCTACCAAACCCAGGCGCTTTTAACTGTGTAAAACGTCGATCTTATGAAGTAGAAAGGATTTTTTTTGTTAAGTCATGCATTTTACTCTATGGGTTTTATAGTTTTTTGTGACTCCATTGTTGAAACGGATCAGGGGTTCGATTCCCGATTAGGGTTATCGCCAAGGGGTGTGATAATAAAAGGAATTTGCCAATTTTTGCAAAAAAATATCGATCACCCTTTTTTTAACTTTTTGGAATAAAAAGTTATACCGTTTTTAATGTAAAAAAATATTGTTACAATGCGTGTTTTTTACCTAAATAACGATGTAACAAAAATACGTTTCAAGGCTATAATAATAATATAATTATGTTTTACACGTTTAATCCTGATTGCACCCTGAAGTTTAAACTTTCCTACTTTTATAGAATAAAATCAGTCGAAAATCGAAAGTTTTAATCAATTATGTTTGAATTTTTGACAAGTTTTGGTCTAAGCAAATATGTTTTACGTAACAGAATGACAAAAGTGGTTTCTTTGAGAGCTTCTGGGGTTGAATGGTCCAAAAATGGTGGGAAATGATATTTATGAATGGAAATAGTCTTTATTGAATTATTTGTTATGGTCTGAGTGTCTAGTATCGGGTCCAGAGTTATCCATTACATATTATCTACCGATAACAGAAACGTAGCTTACTTAGCTTGGGGATATATGGTGTTTGTGTTTGTCTGTCGATAATCGTCGATTTATTAATAAAAAGCTAAAGAATCGTGCTATATACAATTTAGAAGCTAATTGTCACGTGCCTAACGTACCGACGCTTTAGAATACTGTCTGTACATGTCCTCTCTAAAGATTCGAATTCACGCCATTAACAGGTTTACCGCGGGGCCAGTTTTACGATAAATATTCAGCTGGTGCTTTTCAGATTGAATCAGAGGCAACCTGAATAATTCTTGTAGTGGGCGGTAGAGGCCTTACATGCCTCAAGTTTCAATAGTTTACTTAACGTTTCATAATTTAATAAAACCAGCAAGCACTGTATGAAATAATTAGCCACTCAATTTGCTTGTGGCTTATTTAAACTTTATAAAGCTTTTTATACTAATTTCTCGACATTGCTAAAACATAAACATAATTCGATTGTTGTTTTATTTTTAATATTTATTCAATCTTTTATCAAAGTTGATGGTGTAATAGCTAACGAATAGAATAAATTGATTCTTTCTTGAAAGAAATATATATTAATTTTTATCACATAATTATGTTGAGAGTAAGTGCACAGAGCTTCCGCACAGAGAGCAGGCACGAGTTTCGCACCACGCACTAGAGCAGGCAGCGTGAAGTCTATGTTGAAGATTTTCAGTCTCAACCCGCAGTGAATGTGTTAAAATTTACAATTAACGATTAACGGTTCTTCTCAACAGAGTCAGCTGTACGAAACGTGCGCAAAAAAGTTGACAAAAGCGTCTTTTTTATCTTTCTTTGTTAGAAAAGGGATGTGTTGCAATGATTTTATTAATCATTCAATAAAAAACGGCTAAGCGTATCCCAAACTACGCACAGTCAAAGGATCCGTAGCACAGAGTACATTAATATAATAGGCGAATCCGTAGAGATGATGAAATGTCTGTCTACGTATAGTACTTTTTCTCGGACACTAGTGGTTCTACTTAATGAAATTTGACAACAAGGTGTAGTTAATATGGTAGTACAAAGTTATGTAGTGAAATCGCGAAGAAATTAAGATTAATACATGTAATTAAAAGTTTGAACAATTTTGTTCAATGTATGTCGTGTTGAATATCACCATTAGTCAGTTCTTGGAAAAAATGAAATGAGTTTTTAAATGAGGTTGTAAGATATTATCTTCCAAAGTCGTCAAAATTGTGTTCTACCCAGTCTAACCACCACAAGGTGAAAAATTATAAAGAAAATACCAGTTGAGTTTACAAAATTAAATTTTCAATGAAAACTAGTATCTACAATATCCGTTGACTAGTTTTTGAGACACGGAATATTTTCGATTTAGTGTCTTTTTTATTGTTCCTCAGATAAATAACGAAAATGTTTATTCCTCTATGGAACCATTCGATGTGCATGGTCTACGAAGCTTATACCTAATTTATTAATGACCTAAAGAATAAAGTTCCTAGTGCATTCCTATAGGTAAAGGCATGTTAATTATTGCAGAATATTCTGCAAAAGTGGGCATGTTTTCTAGGGAAACGATATGTATCCGACAGACGGAGAGCAGACGGTTTTTTACAAGGCCTCTATAGGAACCGGTTGAGGGCCCTGTATGTTGCAAACCATAAGCGGTAGCGGTCACTACTATAATAAATAATCATCTTAATATTTTTAAGTTTGGCTCCTCATGATTTGGGTATTTAGCCATTGTGATGTACTCATTAATATTCAAGTTTTATAGTAATGTTCAATTAAAACTCTCTGTCAAATTATAAGTCTTTCACTAACGCGAAACGAGGGAGTTTTTTGGGAGCTCAAAAAAGCACATTTCATTAAATAGTTGAGGATTTCAACACAAATATACAAAACTGTTGCCTTTTAACCAATATTTTAAAAAACGAAAAATCTAAAAGAAAACGACACAACAAAACAATTCATCAAAAACTCAATAAATAATCAAACAAATATGTAATATAATATTTTCTTAAGTTTTCGCGACTTGTATACATAATAAAACTACGTTTTAACGGTTTTAAGCGCGGTAATTTTATTTGATTTTTCCGACGTTTCGGCCACTTTTCAGTGGCCGTGATCACGGAAGACAAAGATGTCAAGTGTCAACGAGTATTGCTAAAGTTTTATTTAGCCTACCGCCAACTTATTAATTTTAATTATTTAATTTTTAATTTTGTTTATGGTTATTATTTAATCTATGGGAGCCTATTGAAATCAAAAAACACCCAAATTTCAATAGAGAAGATGGTTGGCAAGTACCACCTGTTTGGGATCCAATTATCAAAACTATTAAGACCCAAACCCAGCAAAAACCAGCTGCCAGACCTCAAGACACTGTGAGCTCTTTCTGCGTACAACGGAACACAAACCAACTTGACTGATAATTACTTTTATTTTTCCTTCGACCCATTTTAATATTATATAAAATTATTAGAGCTAGGCATGTTGCTGAAGAGTTTCTTGCGCCGCTTCTTCTCTTCAATCCATAACATGTTGCGAAGCGATAGTAAATTAGATTAGGCTCCCATAGATTAAATAATAACCATAAACAAAATTAAAAATTAAATAATTAAAATTAATAAGTTGGCGGTAGGCTAAATAAAACTTTAGCAATACTCGTTGACACTTGACATCTTTGTCTTCCGTGATCACGGCCACTGAAAAGTGGCTGAAACGTCGGAAAAACCAAAATCAAATAAAATTACCGCGCTTAAAACCGTTAAAACGTAGTTTTATTAAATATGTAATATCCAGCAGGAAAAAGTGGTCAGCATTTTGGTAATGTTCCCAAAATACGATCGTTTAAGAATCTTATACGTAATAACTTGTTTTAACATTAAATTGTGCATATCCTTTCATGTGTATATATATATATAAAAAGGACTAAAATAAGTTATTATAAGTAATTGACTTATATTAACAGCTATGATTTTAGATGAAGCATCAAATCTCAGTTGTGTGAGCGCCATTTGACATTTTCTTACTTAATTTATTATTTTTTACAATTAAACACATTTATGTATACAGGTAATAGTTTTCTTATATATGGTTCATCCAGACAAACAGGGTATTAAGTTAAAAGTAGCAAATATTTCAGGAGATTGATTTAAAAAATTTATATCGCTGACGCTTGAAATAAGTTAATAGAAATTATTTTTCTTTGTTACCACTACCACCCACCATCTACACTATACCCACTACCACGGTAAGAAGATACAAAATTACAGAGGGAGTGGTCAGTGTGGATATGCAATGTTCAAATAAATTACGTCTACGTAGTCATGCTGCTCATTTCTCTCACCACTTTCCTACTTGTTGCGTTGGAAGTGCATACGAGCACCGCCAAAAGTAAATTTTCATAACTTATTATTTTGTTATAAAATTATACGATCGTTTTTATTTAATTGAATTTAACTGCCCTTTTTATTATTTATGGTATTGCGGCATATATTTTAGAATTATCTCTTTGGCAAATTAATACGAGTACACCCAGTAATTTTCCAGAAATTACTGTAACATACAAAGACAGGATGGATGAACATGACTATTTTATACAGGTTCGATCAATGCTAATTAATATGTCTAAGGGATTATAAAAATTTTGTCATGTCCGTTTAACTCTGTTAAATCGTAAAATTTTAAGACAGTACTAGATTAACGTATTTAATTAATTCCGCTATATTCTTTTATTTTGTTACACCAAACTTTCTAAGCCGGCCCTGCAATTTCTCGATGCAACAACCTTTTACTGCATACCCATATTACCGTCTGGCTTTCAGAGATATAACTTACCCTCACATCACTTAATGGGCAGACAAACTTCTTTTATTATGTTGCAAAAACACCAACACTCACGTTACATCATGGCAATGATATTGTCAGGAAAACAGTGATAACCTATTGTGTGTAAAGAGCTAAGAGGAGAAATACTTACTGCATGTCTGCGATTGCGTTAAAAATTGACACTACTGAGACACTAGATACTTATATGAAGTTTGTGTCAAATTTTACCAATATTAATGGATAGTAAGCCAAGAAACCAGGCACATGATAATAACACCCCCCGTCATACGTTACTACTCCACTGCTTAGATCGCAACGTGATATAAGCTTTGACATAATGGATATAAATGAAATATGTATGTGTATATATATATATACAACTAAGTATCACAAATAACATTGAAGTGTTTTGTGTTTTAAAATAAATGCCAATATCTACATAAATAATGCTATTTATGTTACGCCTAATCCAAACCAGCGCCTAATAGTAATTGACTCTCTGTCTGTCTAAAAGACACGAATAGACTTCAAAACGGCTCAGTGGATATCTATGAATTAGAAATTAAAAGAAAAATTTTAACTTAGATTTTCGTGTATTCTATTTCGATATCTTGTAACTATTATTACAAATGTCCATGGGCAATGGTAACCACTTACCATCAGGTGGCCCGCCTGTCGATTTGCTTACGAACAAATATTTAAAAAATCTATCCTGGCCAATACTCCCGTGTTTGTCAAACCCCATGCAAACCAAGTCGCGGGCATAGCTGGTTCTAGAATATGACCCATCTCTGGTCTGAGTGTTACTGGAACAAGTCATCCCAGTGATGTACGTCATACATACGTTATTCATAATATAAACTTAATTTGCGCACTTGGAAATACACAATGTGTTAGTCTGTGAACAACCATTGGAAGTTTGTTAGGATACTAGGATATGCCCGCGACTTCATCCACGCTTGACTTGAAATTCCCGCGAGATTCCCGTGACACAAAGTACGGCAGCATTTAAAAAAGAATGTAAGCTATCGTTTTAGCTAAAACTGTGTCGGAATAAGCAAATTTTTATGCACTCGAACAACTACAAACCGCTCCTGGGAAAATTCCCGCGGGCTTCTCGGGATAAAACGTATCGCATATTTTATTATATACTATTCGCTATCGATCAGTAAAAAAATCGCATTGAAAATCAATTATTTTTTCAATATGGCCATTTCAAATAATTCCCAGGGCAAATCCCTCAGGATTCCTGGGATAAAAAGTACTGCAGATTTTAAGTCTAAGAATTTGCTGTCAATCAGCAAACGAAAACCGCATCGAAATCGGCCCAGTAGTTTTTACGTGAATCCCGAACAAACAGACAAGAAATCTAAAAAAATTGCATCGTCTTCTCCGTAGTTTATATAGTCTATTCTAGTTTTTTATGTAGCTTCAATGTACAGATATGACATGTTTAGAATTTTATAATATTATAGATTTTGTAACAAAAAATACATCAGATACGAATAAACGCTAAAAATAAACTATGTTATAGCTAAATAATTATGAGGGAAGAGCAGAAAGAGAGGGAGGGAAGCGTGCCTAGAAGGCTGGCTGAATTGTCTGTTAGTCTGTTGATTTTTATTTTATAAATAATATTGTTTAACAAAATATTCGAAGTTAACATTTAAATGTCCAGACAATTATGATTAATATACCTATTATTGAATGAGGAAAACAATATAGAAACAACATTGGTTAATATAGAATGGAATAGAAATTATCAATCGCTTTTAATTTAGGAGGAAACAAACACATTAATATTAATTCTTTAACATATTTCCGAACAAAAGCATGTACCTAACGCTTATGTTATGGGTTATTTTTAGGGTTCCGTAGCCATTCTAGCAGAAATTGAACCCTTGTGCAATCGACATATTCATCCGTCCGTTTTTCTTTTACAAATTACATTTGTTAGAAAGGTTTAGTCTATATGGCGCTACACAATTCTGTAGTAAAATCATGAAGGATAGTATTCTTTTTCCATGGTAAAATTAAAAATAAAACAAACAACTGAGGTTTGTATTTTTTTTTCAGTAACCGTATATTATCTTTATGATGCGTACATATGTTTAAATAATGCCTTTATTATTATTTAAGCCAATCGTGCTCGCCACTTTAAATTTTAAACTATAAAGCGGAAAATTCCTTAAAACATTGATGTGGTATATAGCTTTAAGAATATTTACAACGAAAAATGACTTGCACAAGATTCGTTGGTTTGGGTTTTTTTTTATTTTATTGTTTCCGATGCTAAAATAGTAAATGTTCATCATCTCCACGGAAGTCTTAACTGCGCATGGAATGATATACATTAGGAAGACTTTTTTTATCCGCTATGGTGTCCTAAAAATTCAAATTGTTTCTTGCATAAATATGGTTTATAAATAACATATGACATTGTCGATTATTAAGATATTAATAATCGACAATGTCATATGTTAAAATATATAAAATAGTTCATTAGAACTATTTTCTAAATGTGAGTACTGCGTGTTGTATGGCAGTTTGAGAAAACAATAACACAAGGTCGTTTATTGGCGACTCCAATTCATATGAATCAATGTATAATATAATATTGTAACCAATACTACTAACCTCACCGGATATGCCTCAGACATAACAGATAACAAACAAACAGACAAACTAACACTAATGTTATCTGTATATTATTAATACATAGTAAGACCTGCGACGATTGGACGACATTTTTACAGCGTGATCTATATTATAACATAGATAAGAATGATTATTTCTAAGAAATATATTTTATACATTAGCTTTTGCTCGCAGGTTTGTCCTAATTGTTCTGTTTAGGTTCATAGACTGCTCAAAACGAATTAGTTTTGGCTGGAACTTGAAGAATTATGTTTTACTGGGCAATTTTATTTTCAATAAATGTGTAATACTGATTAAAATTCAATTGTAGTAATAGAATATTTTGATTGTTTTAGGGAAGAATCTCGTATTTGTATTGAAAATCTAAATTACTTAATGCCATGTGCCTATTCATACTAGTAGCTACCACAAGATCTCTATCGTTCGGCGTCAGTCAAAGAACTACAGTTTGGCAAAAACTTGTCCATGAAAATTATTCCAAAAATTTAAAAATTCATAAACGACATGATGACAAGACATGTCACGTCAATAGCTAGATGTACAAATCGAGCATAAACAGGAAGTTCTTTTAAAGAACACCTCATAATATTTTACTTACTTACCTTTACTTTACTCCCTTCAGGTATGTTTTTGCGAAAATGGCTACTTCGTATTTTAGTGTACCGAAATTTAAACCAACATAGCACTCATTTTCAATGTCACTCTCCTAATCCACACATTTCAAGACTTGGTTTAAAGGTCTTGTAACCAAGGCGTAAGATTTAAAAAAGGACGCAATCTACCCATATTCTTTTATGCATTTTAAAATATTACTTGTGGACATCCAACAACTACATATACTATATCATACCATAGTAGTCACGAAATTTCATGATAATTGGTTCATTTTCACGAAATGAAGAATTAACAAACAATATCACTTTCATATTTGTTTTGTACAATTTAACTATTCTCATGTATGAATAATACATATTTTTTCTGTTTTCAGAATGATTACTTGAGAAGTATTGCGAAGATGAAATATCAAGAAGATATTATGAACTTCGAAAGATGTCAGCAGAGAAAAGTGGATTTCTTTTGGGTAATTATAAATTTTTAACATACTAATGCTTTCCTAAAAATAAATGAAAATACCAGTCAAATGCAATCAGTTAATCGAATTGAAGGGTTACATAGACGGGAGGTGACGAACGTCCGCGGTTTCCATCATTTGGGTACGAAACCATAAAAGAACCGTCAATTAAAAACACCTATAACTCAAAGGTAACTAACAGGTCTTCTCCAGACCAATTTTCGTTAAACATATCTTTAAGCTCTTGAATATTTTTAGAAATCTTTACTTTTTGGTTCAAAAATTTTACAATTTCCCACCTACTTACAAACTTACACCTAGCATAAATTAAAAATTAATAAAAATCATTAAAAAAAAATTTACCACACTTAATTTTTTTTATTTATTTTTTTATTGCAAGAGTTCAGAAGACAGGCAGACGGCCCACTTGGTGGAAAGCGGTTACCATCGCCTATGGACATTTGCAACACCGAAGGTGCTACAAATGCGCTGCTGCTCTCTTAAGGGAGACTGGAACCTGGTCACTAATGCCGGAACACAACTCAAGGTTGTTATGGCGACATACTTTAGACCAGGGGTGGTAGCCATCCAGTCGGGCAAATGCCCTGCCACCTGGCCAATTAACCGGTCTCAGTAAAATGTGGTCGTACCTGCGTAATTGTCTCTGTTGCTGTTTTGCATCTGTTTTGTTACGGACATGGAGACTATCGCGGATGCGTAATACCCCATGCTTACGTCCTCTGAAGTTTTTTTTCATCCATTAGTTACGTACGTATGGCGGCCACCCGTAAATTTCTTTATTGCGATTTTACTACAGCATAGTGGCATATTAGAATACACTTTCCGAACATTCTTTTCCATATATGTAGTCCTAGTAGTTTAAAAAAAGGACAAGTTCGGGGCGTACCACGAACTATGATGGATTCCGTAAAACTGACAATGGTCCACCATACCGTAATCTAAAAAAAGCAGTCTTATCGAAAATATCCTATAATTTTACTAACAATAATCCACATGACTACGTAAACATTTAAAAAAAATCAACTCTCAATTACATGTATGGCGACCGCCCCTAGTTTTTAGTTGTTTCACCATTTTTTGCTACACTATTGTAAAACACTACAGACTATATACATTTCTGTAAACTTTCATCCACATAGACCCGATAATATATAATAAATATTACTAGGTATACCTAGTAATATTTATTGTATATTATCGCTATGTTATAAACATAGCGATGCATATGACGAAAACATTTGCTAAATAAAATAGGGCTACAGAAGTTTAAAATTTTGCTGAGTTTCTTTATCCCGTTTTCCGTTCATCAGCATCACTACTGATTAAGAGTTTGACATAAAGTTCATGCCTAATGTTCATTTTCTACCAATGATTTTAAGATAAATAAAATAATGGATAGCAAGATATGAAAACTGAGCATAAATAACATGGCATTTTTTTTATAAATGGACTATAAATATATCTCCAATCTGAAGTAGAGAGATTGTATTATTTTATTTTTTCTATTCGAAGTATACAGCCTACACAATATCTTATCATCTATAAGTCCCGAATTTGCCACTTCTGAGAAAGTCTGATGTTATTTTTGAATTTTACCGTTAAGTATGATATTCTATAAAAGTATAGGTATATTATTGATTTTATTATGTTCGCGTTATATACCGTTTGCGTTTAGAACGTCTGGTCAGGCTCACGGTCGGTTTTTCTACGTTTTCTTCTCTACTTCGCGCATCCTACATAACGTCAAGCCAGTATTTTTTGGAGCTACTCCTTTTCTTGGTCCTGGTTGAGGTACGGCTAAACAACTGTTCCTCGCATAACTAACCGGTTTCATAAAATCTATTTGTGCCAGAGTGGGTGGCTCACTTGCGGGTATTTCTGACGCTGTCTTTCCGCGCGACTCTTCCACCGCGTCATATTCATATTCGTGACACGCAAATCCTACTTGTGGTATTTCTCTCAAGCACAAGAAAAATAACTTAAAAAAAGATTAAAATAAAATAATACGGGTATGCTTAAAGCCTTCTTTTTTTAGACAGGTAAACTTTCAAAATAATTAAAATTACATTTAGAACCAGCTGATGCCACCACTTCGTTCGCGTGGCATTTCGATTCCGTATTCATATCTTCTGAAACCTGCAACATGAAATATTTGACGAAAATTTAAGATAAAACTATTTTTTTAAGTACTAAGGCGGTGGCCTACTACTGACGCCGTAGGCTGCATACTGTGTGATGCTGTCCGTGACCGTCGATTGCTTATTATGAAAATGGGTTATAGTGGTCTCTTTCAAAAGTCTGACGTAGCGCACATACACTGTACGCGGCGTCCAACGTCCAACGTCCATATGTTATAACGTCGCGTCGAAGCGAACTGTGTTTCGATTCTCCGAAACTTTCTGTGCTTTTAGATCTTTTTTTCTCTCTTACTTCCCTTGCTATCTTGCTTTTCATCACTTTGGTTAGGATAAGGTTTTACTTCTTCTCTTCTGCTCGTATTTCTTTTTACTGGACTTGGCTTTACGCGGACTCCTATACTAGTACGGGTTAAAGTATTAGGCTTTACTTTGGATTGGTTTCTATAACGCATTTTCCTTATAAGCATTCATTGCTCGTGTACAGCATTACACCCAACATAGCCTACGGCGTTTGTAACAGCCTAGCGCTTAACATTTTGATTGAAATCTGTTGAGCCTTAGTTTATGAGTAAATGAAATTAAATGGAAATTTGCTTATGATATAAGTACATTGATAAACAAATCTTAAATTATCATTAGTTCAACATGCCACTACCCATGGCTCGTGCAAAGATTAAATTGCCTTATTCTCCTAATAAATATAGGAGTAGGCAACGTAGAAGTTTTCACAGAATTTAATTTAATTCTATACCAAAAATTTATAAAATGCGTGTAGGACCAGGTGATGTGGTTAGACGAAACATTTTTATTGTTTTTGTCTTTTGGCCATACGGCCAATATATTATAGGGATATTTTCAATTAAATTATTATTATAGGGTTGCATAAAATAAAAAACAACTTTATTAAAAATGAAACATATCTTATTTTATTTATTTTTGTTTTTTGTAACATATTTTTAATAAAATATGACAAATCATTAATATATATCAAAAATAAGAATGGACGTAGAATAGAGCCCTGGGGCACACCCATAGATACACCAGTCCTACGAGATTTGAAATTGTTAATTTCTAAGTTATTTAGGTAGGACGCTAATAGGTACAGCATTGTGTAGTGGCATATAGAACATTTCTACGAAACCTCATAAACTGGTAGAATATATAGTTTCCGAGAAAAGTATTGTGACACAAGTATGTACACAAACAAATGGGAAAGGGACAATCCATTTTTGCCAAAAATACTATGCAACTCTGAAAACGCGATATTTCCCGTGGGATACCTAATCAAAGTGTGCAACTAAAATTACGAGGAAAATCCTATAATAAGTACTAAAATAGTAAATAATTTTAAATTAAAACTGTAAAGCATTAAAACTACATTGTTTTTTAAAAAGTATTGCTATACAAAAAGTTAAAAATAGGTGGGGAGGTGTCTAAGGGGTGTCTAGACGAATGGGGCGAGGGGGATGTCTAGACGGATCAACTCTGTTACTAATGGCCCCCACACACTTTTCGATCCGATTTCATTACGATTTGAACAGATTGCTTCTGTTTTATATTATAGAGAGGTAGAGTTAAAGACCTTCAAAAAATTATCTTCAATGGAAGTTAATTCGAATACAATTAATGCCTTAAAAATGAGTCTAGGTTATTGAAGTCAATGGATAACATTTTCTGGCCGGCTACGTTACCCCACTGGAATGAAAAAAATATTACTTCGATTCCTTCATTTGAATAGTGAAAATTTCATGTCATAACTGTATTAAATTTATATAACTTTACAAGCAAAGTCCATGGGCAATAGGAATTTTTAATTCAAAAACTAAATTAGGACCATATTAGAATTAGCTCTGAAATAATAAGGACCTAAAACGTTTTATGTTTCAATTTCATTCACGAAATATTATAATACCTACTCAATATGAATACAAGAGCTGTTTGTTAGTCAGCTTTTATTTTAACACGGTTTCTTTACATTTGGTTATTGCACTGAGATTCTCTTTTAAAGTGAAACTTCTTTAGAATCGTTGTGATTTGAAAAGCGACACTAAAAAACATAAACACATAAATCTATAGGAGTAAGCCTGCAAGAGAATGAGATGGAATACATTACATTTAATAATTTAAACATTCTGCTCATACAGATAAGAGTTGGAAATGTTTTGAAGTTTTTCATTAATACTTCAAATTTCGTGTTTCAAAGCTTAAATATAACATATTATGACTTTATAATGAATGACATGTGATGTCACGAAATTTAGAATCCCTCCCACCTCTTTTCACACTTTATTTCACTTCGACTGTTTGTGCACTGCACACACACACACGATTATTATTTTAGTACGGGTCTATAGATTTAGTTATTGTTCTGAAATTGTTCTAGGACGTTCAATGCGTTGCCATTTTCAAATATTTTAGACAGTCAGTGAGATGTAATTTATTTTGTAGATATGTATTTCTATGGTATGTATATTAAGTATATATCTATGTAATATATAAAATTTATGCATATATATATCATTTATGTATTTATTATTAAAATGTAAGTAGTTTGTACTACATGTTACGTATACCACCATCGCCATTATCATCTCAATTCATTCCTGGGGTTGTCTGGAAGAGATCGCTTTTTAGCGATAAGACCGCCCTTTGTACATAACTAGATATAATTTTAGTCTTTAAGGTCATGTTTGTATTGGTGTACAATAGTTATCTATCTATCTAATCAGCCTCACAAAAATGATTTTGGAAAAAAATACAAAACGAATCTTAAGCGTCAAACGAGTGTGTATTTTTATCATACACATAAATATATCGACATTATGACCTACCCGACTGGATGGCTACCACCCCTGGTCTAGAGTATGCCGTCATAACAACCTTGAGTTGTGGTCCGGAATTAGTGACCAGGTTCCAGTCTCCTTTAAGAGAGCAGCAGCGCATTTGTAGCACCTTTGGTGTTGCAAATGTCCATCGACGATGTTAACCGCTTTCCATCAAGTGGTCCGTCTGCCTGTCTGCTGAACTCCTGCAATTAAAAAAAAAGTGAAATACACAATTTCAAGCGCCGCACTGGATCAAAAACCCGTAATGGCTGCTTTACACATATTAAATACGTAAGTCGTAAAGAAAATGTTAATTAAATTTAAATGCTACTACTAGAAAAAAAAACAACACACATGGCACTAGATAGGACAATATATATAAGTATAAATATAAGGCCCACACTGCACATGCACTTCCTCACAACACCAGCATGTAATAGATACACTCTACATTAGTATAAGTTTAGTATTAAAACTAAAATAAATTAATATAATAAGTTATTTGTAAGATACATACACCTCAACACAAAAATCAATAAATTAATGTCACACACAAGAACCATAATAACTAATAAGCATGTTACATTCAAAAAATTAAATCTAGAAATTAAGTTGTAAAAAAGGATACGGAACTCGAGTCCGTAGAGTTGTTAATAATAAAAAAAATTGCTACTACTCATTGTAACTTACTACTAAAATCATTGCTTATGAATAAAATTATTTAAAATTAGTATATAAATTAAAATAAAAGTAATCCATTTTAAACATGATATGGTGATGAAAAGTTATTAGTCAATAATAATTTAATTTAAATTTACTTGTACTTAATTCGTCAAAACGAAACTAGGTATTAGAGATCTTTAAGATAAGACCTTTTTATAACTATCAATAGGATAGTCATAAAAAAATCTTGTCTTACATGTTGTTATGTCTGTAACATCGTATCGTGTAAATTTACCACGTCTCCTTTCCTATTATGGGCGCCTGGTATTTTAAAGTCACGTTTCACTTTAAATAGGGCGTAGGCAGACATGTAATATTGGTTAATCATAATTAGCATATACTTATACAAAAGACCTCATTGCCGTGCTATGGTCATTAATAGTCAAGTTCGATTTTTGGGTAAGGTTTTTACGTGGTAGAGTCATGCTGGAATCATTACTTGATTACAGCTTGGCTCGATGGGTACGATACCACGCTCTCACAGAGTATCGGCATGAAACTATTAGTCTTGAGCTAACCATGTTTCGTGCGATGAGTGAGGCTGTGAGAGTTCGGATGGCCCCCTTCCTCCTCCCCTATTTAATTCCTTTTATCCTATCCCTCCTATTCCATCCCCCCGTCCTATCCTAAAGGCTGGCAACACGCTGGCTTCGCCCCTGGTATTGCAAAACGACTACAGGCGACGGTAACCACTTTCCATGAGCTTTTCATTTGATGGGCCGTCTGCTTGTGTGCCAGTTTCGCAATAAAGGTAAAGGTAAATTTTGGAAACGGCTTTTTTAGGGCTTCGTGTCCATTTGGACAAAAATGAAATCATGGTTTCGTCATGTCAGATTGTCTTTGTACGTTATAATGGTATGTCAGTAACTACTTGGTTTACATGGATGTTTGATAGGAAGACATAAATTCTACATATAATGCGCTACACAATGGTGTAGTAAAACGCGAAACAACCAAAAATTTAAGGTAGCTGCGATGAATGTAACTGTGAGTTAATAACACGGTCTCTGTATTTGAGTGGGCTAAACTTTTGCCGCCCTAGCTCACCGGTGGGCAGAAGTCTCGAGTATAATTCCTGGCATGGTAAATGTTGTAAGCAAATTTTCCCTATTTACTATGCTCTAGGTGGCTAGGGTCATCTTCAAAGCAATCCTTTGTATATTGTTGCTTAGCTTGGGAATATACTCGTACAATGTGTGTGTTTATCTGCCGATTAGTTTTTTAATATTTTTTTTATAGATTCATGTTCATAGTTAATATTCTATTCTATTCACACTTATTGCCCATTTTTAACTAATATTATACATTTTACGAAAATAAAACTGCGTAGCAAATCTTTAAGTTTACCCTTTAAGTTCCCGGCAAAAACATTTAATAGATTTGTTTCCCAAAAGAAATAGATACAAACATACATAACATTTTGAATACTCATTTGACAAAACAATGTTCAAAGGTCATCTTAATAAGTTTCTTTTAATTTTTGACTGATCCCATCTAAAAAATGTTTCAAGAAATAAAACATCAAACGAAAGAAGATTGACCTGTGACGCCACCTAGACATGTGGGATTTACGAGCTTTTCAAAGCTACACTCTTCACTGGGCGATTATCATTCCCAGGATCTTTTACCAGAAGTAAGCGTTCCAACAATAATTAACAACTTAGAGTGGCAGTGGACTAGTCATGTCTGTCCCAGGACCGACGGCCGATGGCGCAAACGTGTCCTAAAGTGGGGACCGCGTAATTTTTTTTTTTTTTTTATTGCAGGAGATCAGCAGACAGGCAGACGGCCCACTTGATGGAAAGCAGTTACCATCGCCTATGGACATTTGCAACACCAAGTTGCTGCAAATGCGCTGCTGCTCTCTTAAGGGAAACTGGAACCTGGTCACTAATGCCGGAACACAACTCAAGGTTGTTATGGCGACATATTTTAGACCAGGGGTGGTAGCCATCCAGTCGGGCGAATGCCCTACCACCTGGCTGTGGGTTGTTAAGTCGCCTCATACGACAGGCCGCCCGGCCGCAGGAAATTGTATTCTTTCTCCGTTCCTGCACGGATACAGTAATATAAGACGCCCTCCATCTCGGTGGACTGACGATCTGCGCAAGGTCTTCGGAAACGGCCGGATGAGGAAGACCGGGATATGTGGTGCAAACTTGGCCTAAATCCAGCAATGCACATTCATAGGCTGAAGAAGAGTTCCATCAAGAACCGCCTCAGTATATTAGTCTTAAAATTCCGTGTTGATTAAAAAAACCATTGCACAGGTGCAAAATAATTGTGTGAAAAGAAAAAAATCGCAATAAAAAATGCCGTGAGAATACAAGCAGATGGCGGACGGAGCCCTTTACAAACTGTTGTACAAAAGGCGCGGGACTTCGGTTTTTTTCGTTAAAAACGGTTTTTTAAAAATAAATTATATCGGTGTTTTAAATGTGCTACTGTAATGTTAAAACTACCGATATTTGTAATAGATTTATGGATTCAGATTTATTATTTCGTAAATGTGAGCCTTATTCATCTATTTCATCTCGTGATCCCAACTTTTA
Source organism: Dendrolimus kikuchii (assembly GCA_019925095.2). Taxonomy (NCBI): domain Eukaryota; kingdom Metazoa; phylum Arthropoda; class Insecta; order Lepidoptera; family Lasiocampidae; genus Dendrolimus; species Dendrolimus kikuchii. The sequence goes on along the minus strand of CM034388.1, from coordinate 7,869,980 downwards.
TTTACTGGAATAAAAAGGGATAGAATAGATCCTTGGTTCGGGTGTATACTGTTCTGATCTCAAGTGGTTACAAACATAGGAAGGAGAAAGTCATCATCATCATCCGAGCGTTAAATCCCGGTTGCCTTTGAAGCGTTCACTCCGCTCAGGACCCGCTTTTCTACTTTTTCTACCCCACTTCGCGCGGTCTTCAACATCCCCCGTTTTGAGACCATTGGTACGGATGTCAACGTTCACAGCGTCAAGCCAGCATTTCTTGAACCACAAGACGCTCTGGTATACGCTATCGTTTCACAGTGGAAACGCTACCAGTGCGTACTAAACGTTTCGCCTCCACGTTGCTTCTGCGTATGGCAGAATTGTGGAATGCACTACCAGAGTCCGTGTTTCCCGAAAAGTACAATCCGGGTATTTTCAAGTCTCGTGTGAATAGGTATTATCTAGGTAAGCGTGCTCCATCTTCGACCGCATCATCGTCCGGCATTGAAGGTGATCGTGGTCAAACGCAAACCTATGTAATATAAAAAAAGCCTTCTCCTTCGACCAGGACATAGCGGAGGCGGTATGGATAGACATTTGTTTCCCATATAATTAACCGGCTTCCGTAAAACGTGCCCGTATCACCGTAAGCGACATTCTTGTAGTTTGTCTGCTATGTCACGGACATGAAGACTACCGCGGATACGGGAGTTGGTAACGCGGTCTTTCCGCGTGACTCCACAGAGCCATCGCAACATATTCATCTCCGTGACACTGGAAATGGAATGGAAAGGAGGGAGTATCTTTCATTAATTACATTTATTTCTCAGTTTCAGGTAATTGGAGCAGCAGCATACTTTTGAGCTGAAGTGGCAGTGTGCTGGTCACATTACGTAGGACCGAGGGCCAATGGAGCAGGCGAGTTCAGGAGTGGAGACCACGACTTAATAGACGTATGTGCGGCCGAACGGATCGACGAACTGAGCAAGGTTGCTGGTAGGGGCTGGACGAGCAAAGTGTAGGACCAAATCTAGTAATTGAGTGCAGTTGGTGATTAAACAAGACCTGGGCTTGCCGTTTGTACGAAGGATGCGCTCCGCTTCCACTTTCTTCGTTCGCATAGTAAAAAAATGAAACTCATTGCTAGAGTCTTTTGAATTTCCCGATACCTACAACCTGGGTGTCATCGAGTACCTTCTGGGGAAGCGTGATCCATATTAGACAATATCACGGTTAATCGTAGTTAATTGCTAACCTATCCTTCAATAAAAAAAATCTTTAACCTCAGAAATGAAGGAAAATGATGGATCTGCTGTTTTGAGGACTTCCGTTGGATATTAGTCTTAACTAATTTTATAATTTGTTGTAAAAAAGCCAAATACAGTACTATAAACATTTTTAAACGACTTAATTTACATATATGTATATAAATTGACAATGTCATTATCCTGATCCCCATATTAGGTTTTCATCTGTGACTTGGGGGTTACTTATAGACTCTCATGGGTGTTTATTATAAAATGTTGTTAGATTAAACTTATGAGCACATAAATGTTTGATCAAGATCCAATTTTACTCAGCAAATATTCAGTTTCATTATAATTTAAATTTTGTAAACGTTCAGCAAGTTTTTTTTTTTACTTTTGAATTAAGTAAGGGAGTAAATAGATATTTCTTTATAGTATTGGTACTTCATCTATAAACCCACATTAACCTTTTTGGATGTACACCATAAAGGTCCCACTGCTAGGTTCAAACTTCCCTACTTTAAGGGAAACAAATGCTATACCGGCCATGCAAGTCCAAGGTGAGTTGGCGGGTTTCATACATTACTTATCCAGATATGCAAGTTTTATGATGATGTCTTCGTTCACGTTAGCGCGTGGTAATTGTCACAATATAGATATTTCGTCAGAAAACTTCTTGGATTTGAATCCACGTCACTAGTAGGTATAAGATGCAGGTGCGTTATCTACTGGGTTTCCATGACTTACAGACAATAGTTAAATTAGGATGGGTCAATAGATATGTTAGATAAGACTATAAGGTAGACAAGAAAGAAATGGATAGATGATGTAAATGATGACATGATAATATATGGCTTGACGGAGAACATATGCCAGAATAGAGAAGTACGGAAGGAAAGGACATAACCATATCATTGGGATATACTGTCCCAAGTCGATGCACATCAACTAACTGTTACACGTATACTCTCGCCTGCAGCCCTGCTAGTACTGTCATAGTAACTTTGCTCATAAACACACGAGACACTGTATCCACATACACTACGGTGTGGATTACAAATGGTTGGCAAAAGGTGAAAAAAAAGAGAAGAACATCAAATGAGCTATCATCATTTAAGTGTCAAACCGAAGCCTGGTATCTGCTTTACTACTTTAACTTCTCCAGTTCGCTCTGTATACTACAACCCTTATTGTGAAATTGTTGATGCATGTCTTAACAATGATTTTATGGATTATGCTCATTACGAAAACGAAAGGTCACTGATGAACAAATACAAACTAAATAAAATGAAATATACAGGCTTTATTCAAAGTGTACTGTCAGAGTCTACTTCGGAAATAAAAAAAAATATATAATGTAATTGCTCACCAGTAATTTTAGATTAGTGGAGCTTAATAAGATTGACATATTTATGTCGACAACAATCCAAAAATAGCAATAAAAAACAAATTGCTTTTATTACACTAATGATTACACCGCATTTCGATTTTTTTATGCCTCTGGTCTGTCTGAGAATATGTCTGATGGCCAATCATAATTTATAGAATTGTCACGATTTTAATGCTAGAAACATAATTACATAACTGCCTATTGTAATCCATGATCTTCGGTTATTAGAAACTAAAATTATCTATGATATACATATGTATCTAGACAGACATACAGACGGACATGACGATTGTTTAAAGGTTCTAATTTTACAAAAATACCTATAAAAACCTAATAAGCTTTGTTTAATCTCCCCGCTCCAGCTCGTATAATTTTTGAGTTAGTGACTGTGTCACGCAATTGTAGTTAACGATTTAATGCGTTGTTTTTGAGGCAATATCGTTATTAATTGTAGTGAAGTTAAACATTGAGAGATAACGTATGTGTGTTTGTATATATAGTATATACTAATACTATATACACACACTATATACTAATCTATACACATATATACATTATATACATACATTAGTATACACAAGACGCATTTTCCAGACACTAACGCCAACATAATCTCAGATGGAGCAGGGGGGACATAAGGCAATCAAAACTCATTAGTTTTCGTAGCTTTTTATATAAATGATAAAAATACTTGCATATATTTAATTTAATATTTTAATAAATTAGATCATGTGATTTAAATTTTATTTAAAACACTTGAACAATTATTTAATGATAAGGTTGTGTTAGTTTTTTTTGTTTTTGTAAATGTTATTTTATAATTTACTTTTATTTTACCCCCTCAACTGAAACCCGTAGATCCGAACTTGTGCGTTTTTAATACGTAGGGGAGTCACTGCGACTTTTCAGTCGTCGACGCTCGGCAACTTTTTGTTGCAAGAAATTGTACACATACAAAGCTGTGTTACGGAGATAATAATATGAGAAAAATTAAATTAATAAATGTTTGTAAAAATACATTTTACGATCATTTAGAAAAATAAAGCTACTTTTGATACCAAATGTCATCATTTAAATGCGGTTAACACCTATTTTAGTGTCATATTTAGGTACATAAAAAATAGAATATATTATAAATTTTAGGAAAAATATTCAATATAAATAAATAAAAACATCAAATAAAAAATACACGAGATGGTTGTATACTGTCTTGCGACAAAAAATCGCAACATCGTACGTCTGCTTAGTCGCAAGTTCGGCTTCCACACAAGTTTGGTGATACGCGGGCGCAGTTTTGGTGGGATAACATCGTCTCTTCATTACGTTTTTTTTTCTTATTTTGTTATCTGTATTAGTTTTAAGTTTCATAATTTTAATTAAATTCTTTTTTGGTTTATTATTGTTACTAGATTTATTTGCTGTATTTTTTTTATTAAACTATATTTGTTTTCATTGATAAATTGTTATAATTCCTTATAGTTTATTTAATTATGTAGTTAGATTATTGTGTAGATAGAAATGTAGAACGTTGATTAAAGGTGAACAATATGATATTGATTGTTTGTAGTGAAAAATCGTGTTTTTGAAGAAAAATTTCAAGCATTCTGTTGGAATGTACTTTTTCAAATAGCCACACGATTTCTATTTTTTGGCGTCAGTCAAACACTTGTAATTAGGTTGTTAAACACGTATAATGATACATGACACTAACTAGATGCTTACCTCTACACAAATCGTACAGAAGCTATATTTAAAAAGCTATATTTAATATATATATTTGTTTATTATTATTTATTTTTAGTATTGACAGTTTTTTTTTACAGTAGTTTTGAAACTTAATTAATTTATATACAAATCAATATAGTAGGTACTTACAGATATTAACGTTTTACATAACTGTAATCCTGTTGTTTCTAACATCTAAGAAGTTTTATTATTCATACAATTCAATGAACGTAGAAAATTTTGCTGTTTTTGGATATCTGAATGTTTTAGTTTTTAAAAATGATAATCTACAAGTCATCTGAAGAGCTCCTAATCCTATTAGAGAGTAAGTAGATCACGCCGTAGATAATTTATAATTTATCTCTCTTTTGATCATTTTTAAAACATAATAGGCATGTGGACTAAATAAATCAAGAGTTGTAAATAAACTCATTCAAAATATTTAAGCTCTGACTGTTTTGATATAAAAATATATTTTGAATATTAATTGTTATTTACTTATGGCATCGTGTAAGATTTGGAAGGTTACGATTTTTTTTTTTTTTTTTTTATTGCAGGAGATCAGCAGACAGGCAGACGGCCCACTTGATGGAAAGCGGTTACCATCGCCTATGGACATTTGCAACACCAAAGTTGCTACAAATGCGCTGCTGCTCTCTTAAGGGAGACTGGAACCTAGTCACTAATGCCGGAAACAACTCAAGGTTGTTATGACGACATACTTTAAAATTTTTATCATTGTGTATTATGATAATAATCCAAATCTTTTGTCTTTGTGCTTTGACGTAATAAATGTACATTTTGTGTAAATGAAAAAGTATTTGAAATCGCTTTTAGTCTGTTATACATATAGCGCCATCTAGTATCGAGTAATACAACTGATCGAGTATGAAGGTGCACACAAGTTGCGAAGAAACCGAAACAGCCGTCGTCGTGGTGAGGTAGTAGGTTGTATAGTACTGCATTACAACATTTGGGAGAGACTGTATAGCCTGCTAACTTTCCTTGACGACGGCATAACATCGAAAAGAAGAGAGAAAAAAGAAAAAACGAGATTGTCTGAAGAATTATTTTATTTAGATACTAGTGTCATTAATAGATTACTAAGTTCTGCTATACGATTTTGACAAGGCCCGTGTTGTGGTGTTTGTTGATTAATATCAAAATAAATAACGATACAAAATTAAATTATTTTCTATTATAAAAGTATATTAATAAATTAAATACTAATAAAATGTTATGTTTATTATGCAAAAATATAAGATTTTGTTTCTTTGTAAAAGTATCAGCTCTTCAGGTGATCAGAAGAGTATAGATTGTTAGTTCGCGATTTAAACGACATGGGTTCAATTTCTAGGCAGGTAATATGGCACTATGAACACATTTTTTTTACTTAATGTACATGGTGTATTCTTACAATAACTATGTACTGATGGTGAAAGAAAACATCGTAACGAAATCTTTACATCTAGATGATCGATGTACAAAAACTACCAATGCGCCTTGGACAAGCGTGGAATGCCCCAGCAGTAGGGTGGCTATGGGCTGATATCCTTCATGTAATAAACCTCGGCCACCGGACCAGTATGGTGATCCAATGAAGCGACCTTAAACATAAAAAAAACAATGACCTGGGCTCAGTTTATAGTTTAGAATTACTATAGTTAGGATAACACGTGATATTAGTATTTAAATTGGTTTATTTAGATAACATTCTATTTGTTGAACAATAAAATAATATATATGGAACAATAATACTGTAAACTTCAATGGAAAAAGTCGTAGATTATTTACTTGGTCTCTGGCAGAGCAGAGCGCGCCCAGAGGAATGGCACGCTATATGGCAATGCTGATTCTGGACGAAGTTGAACCAGCTTTATACCTATCAATTTAAAATTTATATTATTGTTGATTAAAGGATTTACAAAAAATAATAAAAATTGACAAATATTTCAATTGTTTTTATTTTACCTAACACTAATTATTTATAATTCATTCTTACTTAGAATCAATAAAGGGTAACAACGTTCACAGATATTTTTTCATTTGGCTACTAAATTCTAATGAAGCATTAAATCAAAAACACTACATCATATCTGAAATAAAAATACTCATCAGATCTTGTTCAGGCAAATGCTTAGATCATATAAACGTCTAGATCACGCATCATTTGCACAAAAACGGCCCAAAAACAGTGCACCAAAATTGGTGCACTGGCTTCAGTGGCTTCCCACGCCTGTTAGTGTCGTTTTGATTACTTTACTGGTTAGAGCTCTCGCAAAAAAAAATATTATGCCGGCCTGCGCTATTAAAATGTGTCGGAACTATTTTAAAACGGGAAAGGATAAGGATGAGATGTCATTTAATCGGAAAACTTAACACTTTTCTCATGATTTCTTTGTAAAAACGTGAAATTTAATTTCGACATTTTCAAGGTTATCGAACTGAGTGATGTTGTCAGGTGATAAGTGTGACTTATTTTCCAAAATTTGGGGACTTTTGTTACGATTTTTTTTTTTATTTATGAAATATGAATAATTGAAAAAATCTATAGAAAACAGACATGTAATGTTTGTGTGTCCGGTTTTCTTAAACTAGTTTATATTACGTTTTAGACTTCCTACGGATCCAATTGTAGTATATTGTTGGACAAAGAGATGGATTTTGAATCATTTTCGGAGATATTTTTACACTATGTTTTTTATATTTTCTTATCAACGGCACAATTGTATTGAAATAAAGTACCTAAAATAATTATATATGATCGTGACCGATAAGATGTAAGTTGTGTGAAGGATAATTAGAAAATTTAAGAATACTTAACCATCATATAAAATTATTTCTAATCTAACCTTAGCGCTTTGGACAATATAAACTTTTTAATGTAACCTTATGACGTTTGACATAGAATTGACAGAATGCGTGCTGCAAATATCGTTAAAGAGGATGTAAAAAAAACTGAATATCGTTTAAAGCAGATGCTTCGGTCGGAGTTATCTGTACTAATATTATAAAGAGGTAAAGTTTGTTAGTTTGTGACGTTGTAGGGGGTAATCTCGGGATCTACTAAACCGATTTTAAAAATTATTTTACTGTTGGAAAGCTACGTTAACAGGGAGTTTCATAGGCTATATAACATGACGCTTTATACCACGGGATCGGAACAGACCACGAGTGAATCCGCGCCGGGCCGCTAGTAATATTATAGATAACTCTTTATTCTCATAATTAAGATATTAATTTTATCTGTATTCTGTTAGCTGCATCTCCATTAATTCCTAATAAAGAAATAATTTAATACATTAATATGATAAAAAACAAATTTTAGTTCAGAAAATAATCAAACTGAATTAGTTTGAATAAAAACTTTTGGATATGAATATTTTTATTTCTATAATAGCCCTTTTCAAGTGGTTTAGTTGCTCTTAAGTCCCTACATTAAACTATCCCGTGTACCTACCCCGTAGTTCCTACTACTGATATAAACTTTGGATTATACATAAAGCCTACTACCCAATATGAACCTATCGAATCGTTCCAAGTCTACTATTACAAATGATTTCACTGACTTTTAGCGCAGGATAATCTTTAGGTTATAAATAGTCATCTAATAACCTTCGTGAACATGATGTGTAACAGAAAAATAATTTGCCATTATGAATAGCTTTTTTTAATTATTATATTAGTATTGGTAATTAATAGACTTATAAATATGTACTAATATCTGTACAGACATTTTATTGCGAATTAAAATTACTACATGTGCTATGAATGTGTTATGAATATATTTGTGCATGTATTTTTTTATGGTTCGTTCCAAGACACACAACTTTTGTTGCTAATACTTTATTTAAAAAAAAAAACTGAAACCTTTGAGTAATATTAAATTATAACACATAAAGCGATTAAATCATAACGATTATTTAAACTTTTCACTTACATAAAAAATATTTAATTATAAAAAATGGGGTAATATTTTTTTCCTGATATCCCGAAAACACGGAGTGAATTTAGTAACGCTTCGCGTTTTTGATGCCGTTTTTGGCGATGTTGTTTGTTAGCAATGCTCTCTCTAGACATGTTATATCTCAAATTGCTGTGATTTGTGTAACTCTCCATACGCTTGGTATTAGTCAAATGTTTGTGTACCGGGAGATCTCATTGTACCTATTAATAGGTACAATGAAACCTCCTCTGTTTGTGACTGAGAAAGATCTGGCCGTCCACTTAGTGTTCGTACGAAAAAGGTGGTCAAAGCAGTAAGAGAAAGAATTCGAAGAAATCTTGTTCGAAAGCAAAAGATTTTATCTCGGGAGATGAAGATATCACCTAGAACCATGTCCCGTATTTTAAAAGATGACTTAGGACTTGCACCCTATAAGAGACGCACTGGTTATTTCTTAACTCATAATTTAAAAAAGAATAGGGTGGTAAAATCGAAACAACTACTGAAGCGGTACGCAAAAGGAGGTCACAGAAAAATTTTGTTTACGGATGAGAACATTTTTATAATTGAGCAACATTTTAACAAACAAAATGACCGTATTTATGCTCAAAGCTCTAAGGAAGCTTCTCAATTAGTCGACAGACTGCAACGTGGGCATTATCCGTCGTCAGTGATGGTTTAGTGGGGTGTTAGCTATGAAGGAGTGACTGAGCCATATTTTTGTGAAAAAGGTATCTAAACATCGGCACAAGTGTATCAAGATACCATTCTTGAAAAGGTAGTTAAGCCCCTTAACAACACCATGTTCAATAACCAAGAATGGTCCTTCCAGCAAGACGGCGCCGGGTCATAAAGCTCGGTCCACGCAGTCTTGGTTTGAAACGAACGTTTCGGACTTCATCAGAGCTGAAGACTGGCCGTCGTCTAGTCCCGAACTTAATCCACTGGATTATGATTTATGGTCAGTTTTAGAGAGTACGGCTTGCTCTAAACGCCATCATAATTTGGAGTCCCTAAAACAATCCATACGATTGGCAGTGAAGAATTTTCCCATGGAAAGAGTGCGTGCTTCTATTGATAACTGGCCTCAACGTTTAAAGGATTGTATTGCAGCCAATGGAGACCACTTCGAATAAGCTTTTTATATTTTAAATTGTTTTATATTTATGTATTAAACTAACACACTGTAAAACTTATAAATGTTGTTTGCAATAGAAGAAATAAATTTTCGTTACATTATTAATATTTATTTAGGTTTATGGCTTGGCAGCTAGGCCTTGAAGCCAGATCTTAGTTTACAATATAGTTTTATTTTCTTAAGCCTATGTTTAGCATAGCTGAACTGTAGGTAATCAGCTAGTGCCATTCAACAGTTCTTGTGACAACTCAAAAGGCCACATTTGATTATACAGTTCACATTTCTCACAAAACACATAATTACTACTCAAAAACTATCAATATCCTACAACTATTGTTCATTTTAGAGTAATTTTACACATTTTGGAAAATAAAACTGCACAGCACAACATCTCCTTTCAGTTCCCGCCAAAAACGCAATTTTCGTTACAATATTTATGGCAAGACTAGGGATACTACTAGTATGTAACGCTACCTTTTATCTAATAGCTAAAGTAAATGCAAAAATATTTATCTTAGTAGATATCGGATAAAAATATAGATGGCACTTTTACGTAAAAATAAAACTGCTTAATTTCATTTGAAGAAAATGCTACTGTTTATAAAGTGCGACATACTAACAATCCCCTATGGGACATATAGGTGAGTTTCTAAAGAGGAGGAACGTTTGCTGTTCGACCCATTTATAGATTCTAAAATTTAGATTATAAATCAAATGTAACCCAGAATACTTACTTCATATCTCAAAAATTATACAAAATTATTTTATTTACAAACTCCATTAAAAATAACAGCTATTACCCAACTTGCGGCAGCTTGTAGCCCCTTTTAAAAACAAGGTCGAGTACCACTGAAGTATAACAATCAAAGGAATACTTTTTGACTTTGAATCCTTCCGTATCGACATAATTAGGATGTATATTTTCAAGATATGACTTTATTTTTATCTTCAGTTACATGTATGTTAACTATATATTTATTTATTTCACATTATACAGCAGCCCGTAAAATACACCTTCATGCCAAATTTTATCCACATAGATAATGTAATTTAAATGTTTGCAGAACACTTTAAAAGGTACAACAATAAAACACATTCGTAAATACAGCATACATTATTAAATTTTTAAAAATCAAATTTTAATGAATATTTGAGACAACAACAAGAAATAATTCTAAGCAGTAAGGAGATCTGGTGCGGCTCCATGTAATAAGACGTCTGCCTTGGAAACCGCGTCGCACCATGCGGACAGCCGCGCGGCCAATGCCGCGGCGCCCGCGCGATCTAGCGCACGGGCACGCACCCAACTTATGTGAGCCACGCCACCAACCTAAAAAAAATCAAATTATTAGCGAAAAGAATATCACCGCAATAAAATTTATAGATTTTATATATTACTAAAGTTTTTCCCGCGGTGACGCCGCAGGTCAACCTGCGTACTTCTTGTTTAAGGAGCAGGCGGTGTAGGTTACATTGTATTAATGTTTTATGTATTTGCCCCTGGAAGATTCAATTCATTTTCTGTCGCAAATTACCCCCTTCCCCGTCTATCTCTGTAAACTATATAAATGACAAAAAAGACAAAATGGACAAAAATGACAAAACCTATCCTAGTTTCTGGGATAACCTTTACGTAAATCTATCCCATTATCCAGGATGAAAGTATCCCTTGGCCACCCTCGCTATTAAAATTACATATGTACTGAATTTCAGCCAAATCGATCCAATAGTCTTTCCATAAAAGGATCACAAACAGACAGACAAATATATTCTTTAAATATATATATATATAAATATATAAATATATATATATATATATATATATATATATATATATATATATATATATATATATATATATATATATATATATATATATATATATATATATATATATAGCCAGCCACACATAAATAAAATACTCTTAGGGTCTGTTTCACAATGTACAAGTTAAGTACCCAATAGCTATTTAACAAATTAATTATGTGGCACATGAAAGTGCTGGTTAGTCGTGATTGCGTTTCACCATCAGCTTGCCTATAAATTTATTTGGGACATAGCTATTTGCCACTTACTAATTGGTAGGTTTGGCAACGTCGCATTTTGTAGTTCCGTTTTACGAAAAACATGTATTAAGAAATGCATTCTATGTTGTAAATACATGTGAAAATATGTTTTAATCATTTCAGTGTACATTTTACACATCTTTTTATAGATTCTATATAGATACAGCTTGAAATATGTCATCCCTTAATTTACATTGATCAAAACAACATATACATTATTTTTTGTATTACTGTGAACGGAATGTCATTCTCAAATGAACAAACATGAAGAAAGTTACAACATTAACAAATGTTTGCAGTATTGGTGTAATTTCAGACTTTGTTTTATTACATTATATTCAATAATAATTAATAAATATAAATAATCTACAACATTTTTAGTAAGTCAAAATCTTATCCTAAAGTCCGTATCATCCAATGCTTGCATATAATTAATGCGTTCCAGCTAAATGATACATAAAATCATCTAATTCGTCTTCAAGGGTATCAAATATTTTCATTTTACAAATATATCTTCATAAAAAACAAAACTTTCAACAGTAATTGTTCAAATCAAAGCTGTCAACCATATGTTATGGCTGTCGACTAATTTATATGGCAGATAGACTTGCTATTGGCCACCTGATCTGACATATAGTTTACAGGGTGCTTTATTTGCCAGTTAGTGCTATTTATCTATTGTGAAATGCAAATGTTGTCTTTATTCGATAAATAAGATGCAAGTAGCTTATTGGGAACTTTATTTGGACTTTGTGAAACAGGCCCGTAAAATACTGTATGATTCTAATTTATAAAGTTGAATTTCATTACAAACTTAGTAAATACCAACAAACTCACTTGATCAATATGGCCGCGGATGAGTTTCTCAGCTAATGCCTTCATAACAAGCAGTTCCACCTCGTCAATAGGTATACGAGCTTCGCGAGCTATCTCCGCGAAAGTCAGCTTGCGCTGTGCCGAAGTTCTGTTGAAAGCCATCTGAAAACATAATTATCTCAGTGTTTATGTTTGGGAACAGATGGTATAATCGCCAGTTTCTTCGCAACAGATTAGTGGATTCTACATATTGATATTTTTCCACAATATTTTTCTTCACCATGTGTGGTATATAATCATAAAGTTAAAGAAGTTTTTCTTAAATTGCCAAACTTTAAAGAGTTCCCATGTGTAACCTGAATTCATTAGCCGTGCCTTACAAATTCACAACTGTTAATGCATAGTTTTTAATGACTATACCCCATAGATGCTAATTATATTTCATTTGGCAGTTAAATTTTAAAACTGTACATTATAAATAATATTCAAAGACTGAGAAGAACCAGAAGTGATAGAAACAACTCTAACTTGAGAAAAGCAGTATGCTCACACTGGTGTGTAAATGCAGGATAAAAATTACTTATTAGCCACTTAGATATCAAAAAACTTTGTTATTTATTCTTCTATGTGATTCTACTCTACTCAGAACATTCTACTCTTTAATACCCTCACCTCCATCAGGCACAATATGGCAATCTTCTGACGTAGTTGCCTATCAGCCTTGTGCAACTCCTGATGAGGAACTCTTGGCTTGACCCTCTCATATGCAGCCACATCACCACGGCATACGGCTGATACCAGCTCTTTGGCCCAGGCATCTTCAGTACCTTCAACTGACTCCAGTATTGGATGGGCTAGCTGGAATTTCAGAATAAATTATACAATTTTAAGTACTCCAAACTATAAATCCAGCAAGGTATGGTCTTCTTTAATGGTATGCGTCGACAACCAGCCTTGTCCAAGTCCAGCTGTGTCACTCCCCAAGGTCACAGACATCTCTTAAAAATTAGCAAGTGGCAGTGGTCACATCTATCGCAGAAGCAACGGCCAATAGAGCAAACAGATACTGATAATGTGGAGACCGCATTAAAGTAAATGTAGAGGACGCCCTCCCGCCCGGTGGACCGATGAACTGCGCACGGTCACTGGCAGGGGCTGGATGAGGAATACGGGAGACTGGAATATGTGGCACCAACTTGGGGAGGTCTAAGTCCAGTAGTGGACGCGACTACAAAGCGAGAAATAAGTAAGTAATCAATTTGTACTGACCAGCTCGGCCAAGTCGTAGACGTCGGTCGCGATGACCGCGGCGAGCGCGAGCCGCGTGGCTATGAGACGGCGCTCGTGCGCGGGCAGCTCGGCGCCGCCGCCCGCGCACCCCACGTGCCGCAGCGCGCACCGGTAGTACTTGCCCACCGGCCCGCGGACCCTGCACATATACAACATCTCTTTAAATTAAAAATGAGCTAGGTCTCTTATGAAACTTATCTCTCATTCACTCGGTTGCCGAAACAGAGCACAATGTCGTTAATAAGTAATGTAAATAAGTCGTTATAACTAGAAAATAAAGTTGAGAATAGTTAGAAAAACAATAAAAAATATTATATAATCATATTTATTTCCTTTGAGCTAAGATCAAAAATATTATGTTTACACAAGTAATAAAGTAAAAGTGCCAATGTGAACTAAAACTTTACTGTGCATATCTGATTTCACAACACGACTTGCTCTATGTCTTTTGGCTCTTGATAGGACCAGAGAGGAGTCGTTCCAATTTCTACTCTGTATAAACTGAGTTAGGTGAACTAAAGCAAGTATACGGTTCTTCAAAGGGAATGAGCTATAAGTTTTCTTGGTAATAAACCATTTTGCACAAGTCTACTTCTCTCTGGATATATTTAAGTTATAAAAATAATAAATAATAATATCAGCCCATAAATGTTCCACTGCTGGACTCGGGCCTCCCATTATAGGGGGATCAGAAGTATACCCGCCACTCTTGTCCAAGGCGGCTTGGCAGGTTTGACACATCGGTTATCTCGATGTGCAGGTTACATCACGATGTTTTCCTTCACCGTTACTAGCATATGGTAATTGTACGAATATGCACATTAGATCAGAAAACTGACTAAGTGGTGCATGCGTTCCGGCCAGGATCTAACCTGCGCCCTTTGAGTTTGGGACGCGTGCACTAGCCATTACGCTACCATGACTCGTATTTAAGTTAATTAATTTCAAATTTATATTTCTGGTTCATTTCAGCATCTCGCAAGACAGGTACACACTTAAAAACTATGTTGTATCTGATATATTGCCACCTTTTTTTTTTTTATTTTTTATTGCATGAGTTCAGCAGACAGGCAGACGGCCCACTTGATGGAAAGTGGTTACCATCGCTTATGGAAATTTGCAACACCAAAGGTGTTACAAATGCGCTACTGCTCTCTTAAGGGGAACTGGAACCTGGTCACTAATGCTGGAACACAACACAAGGTTGTTATGGCGGCATACTCTAGACCAGGGGTGGTCGCCATCCAGTCAAGCAAATACCCTACCACTTGAATAAATGTAATCAAAATGAACAGAGGTGTTTGAGAATAAATCCTAAAATCACAACTTTGGTAAAATTGAGTTAACTACACTCTTCTGAATTGCATAGACTGTACTTGTAAAAATGACCCAAGCTGTTTATTTTAATTATTTATTAACAGTAAACTTCTACCAGGCGACCATTCAAAAAAATTACAAATGATGTTGTCTCCTGCCTTCAAATCTATTAATAGGACTTTCATCAAAAATTGCTAGTTTTATGTAGAACCTTATTTTGAAATTATTAAACTGTATTTTGAGACAACACTTTTTTATACACTAGGAATATTTTATATACCCAGTTTATCTATACTCATCATATACCTATGTACATAAAACAACAAGGTCTTTGTAACAGCCTATATAAAAAGTCGAGTTTCACCTGTAATACTCAGAAGCCAACTTATAGAACCTGCCATGAACTGGTGTGACTCCATCAGCATCCTCCAGGGAGCCTTCCAACTGTTCTATAATTTTTTCAGTAGAGTCCAAGTCATTCAGATGCTCCAAGTATATCTGACCCTGTAGGACCTAGAAAATTGTGATAACAGTGCTATGAATTATCAAAAAATGCTAAAGAATGACTACAGTTAAGTAGAAAAAAGTAGTTCTGAAATATTCTTTAGACTTTAACTAACTCGTTTAGTGGAATTAGCACTTGTATAGATATATATATATATAATGGTTGTTGTATAAGACAGCTTAGGATTCTAATTTACTTTGGTACTTGTCAACTTCATAATACAAATTTGCTTGTCCTAAAGGACTGCCTTTAGGACATAGCTCTCAAGGTCATATACTTGTAACTGTTTGACCTTGTTATTTAAAAAAATATTTAAATCCGATACAATTCAAAAACTAAACTCATTGATTTGATGGAAGAGTGGCATACAATGCTCTCATTTTATCTATTATTTTAGGAAGGTTTAGTGTAATAAACAGGAATTATAGTAAAACAATATTTTAAAAAATATTGTAAAAAAAAATCATTATTAATACCACTGCTTCATTTGTACTGTTGGTTTCTGTTTTAAAAAAAATATTGTTTTCTTTCGTCCTTGTACTATGGTAGGACTTCTTGCAAGAAACTACTAAGGCAATTAATGTTTTGTATATTTGTGGAATAAACATATAACTATATTGAATTTCCAAAATAGAATATAAAACATTGAATTGAAATGGGGTGTGGTATAGATATATGGCACAGTTATTTATTACTTGAGATATAAAATTAATTTTGGGTGGTACTAAAAAAAATAAACATGGAGGCTAAGCCTTAGCCTTCTAACCTATATTAAAAAAGTTCAAATTTGTTCATAATAAATAAATGTGCCATGTATCTATACCCCACCCTTGAAATGTTCCATTAATAAATATACTATTTAATCTATAACAATTTATAAATAAGTAATTTATGTACCTTATCTATGTATTTTTAATTTAAATATATTAAAAAGTGTTAAATATTTTCTTTGGAATTTACCTTGCAAAGTGCTACAGCCTCATCATTAATCTTGACTTTGGGCTCTATTTTCTCTAGGAATGTGATGGCCTCTTTCTTATTTGTGTATTGTTTCACTATATGTGCAACAATCTCTACAAGGGATAGTGGGTTAATCCTGGAATTTTAAATTTTGGATTTTTCATCTTAACAACACATTGATGGCCACTGCCATCTAATTGTCTAAGTATTTGTCTACTTAACTCACTAAAAGGCAAAGGTACCGGGTTCTATTGTCAGCATGGCTAATTTTATGAACCAATATGTGCTCCAACATTTACTACTATATGGGTGTTTGGATTCAGCCCCAGATTGGTGCCTTATATATTACCGATAACACAATTTGCTTAGTACAATATGTTTGTCTGCTTTATCATAATGGATTTGATTTTTCAAATTGTCACTCACCAATCATGATGTTATAAATAGTTAACTATTTAAAAACAATAGACAAATAAATTTAGAAATTTATTTGGTTAAATTTATACCTAAACCTAAAAATATGTTTATAAAGAGGCAAAGCAGTAAAATAAATGACTTGCAAAAAATTAACTTACTTGTTCTCAAATGTTGTCAGAAAGTTGTTGTAAAGTTGGATTAAATTGTCGCCTTTCTGCAGCGATGAATGTGTTACGAGTTCTTGAACTTTTAAAGTTAACTGGTGCCATAATCTAAAACATAAGGTTATATTGGCAGTATATTCACAAAGGAATTACTACAATTAGCTGTAATACAATTATTGTAATTTTTTAAATATGAAACAATGCCTAAAAACTACACGTTTTTGTACGATTTTGGTCAATAAACAACATATTCGAAGCGTAAATTTGTAAATGAGTCCCGTTGTTTACAGACTAAAATTTCGTAGATTACTTACAGATTAGGTGGTAATTACTTACTTTTTATTGTAAAGCTCCTCTAATTTAGACCAATCTGCGGCTAATTCTGGATCAGCAGATTGCTTCTTAGTAAGAAAATCATTGACATCGATAACTGCAAACTTTACAGACGCCATTTTTCAAAATTTACTATCGTAATGATGTGAAGTTGGCAACTTATTGCAAGCAGTGTTGTGTTTAAATCGATTTTATTTGTAATCGGTTCAGATTTCCGGTTATTTCCACCATGGTGTGTCTACAAATCTTGAAAGTGGTAAAAGATCCTTTTGATTACGTGTAGCCAATAGACAAAAATATAAGAAATAAAATAGCGAAATGTATATAAATAAATGAATATACAACACTTAATAACACTTCTTTTCTGCTTACTAAAGTAAAAAATTAAGTATTGCAAATGGCGTCCGCGTGACGGATGTTAACTAATAAGATGCATTCTCAATGTCGTAAAAATGTTTAAAAACTATGGAATTTGTGCTCGTTAAAATTTTAACCTTTGGTAAATCGGTAAGTTATTAAATCAACTTGTATTATTATACACTAATTACGTAATTTTGATTTTGTATGATCAAGAATTTTCACGAGGTCCAATTGGGAGTCCATTTCCTGTCTCTTTCATTTGTTATGATACGCTTGTGATTATTTACAAACCATATATTTTTGTCCTTTTCCTTTGCACAGTGTTTTCTGCGTTTTTCATTTTTAAGTACCCGAGCGAGACAGCGGGAGGCTCCTAGGAAAAATATGAACTGAAAGTGTGTACTAAGTTAAAAATTATTGATTTTTACCATCATTTTAATGCATACAGCTCGCTAATTGTATAGTTTTGTTCACCGCTTGCCTAAATAACGTAAGTACTTTCGTTAATTAGACGTTTTTCTTTACAGTAATTATCTGTGAAAAATCAAATTTCAGACCACCATTTTCTATTTTGTGAAATTTTTCAGTACCTATATTTTTTGTTTTAGTAATTTTGTGATATTGATTTTTTTGTGATACGTTTTGTTGTGTGTTGGTTGGTATGTTTATAACATTGGGGGCCTGTAGGATACTATTTTTGGACCGACGAAATGGTATCTTAACGCTCGACTCTTGTGTTCTTGAGCCATATTATATCTGAAGTGTCTCGTGGTTACATTTTTCAGTGGTCACCTTAAATAATCTTGACGTGCAGGTTATTCATTTGTAAGTACTTATCTAAACACTGTTTTTATCATGTTCATTTGTTTTATTGTATTAATTTTCTTGTGTTCGTGATATTTCGATAAATAAAGAGGGGGTTGCAATTAAATTATTTTTGATTTTAGATAGTACCGTTTTATTTCATATCAATTGGTATTAGTAGCAATGATGTTTTTTAAATGGTGGCTGAATATGCATGACCTTTGCCGTTAATTGGGTTCTAGACAATATCTATCATATATGTATTTCGCCACAGCTAAACTTATAAAATCATAAAGCCCGTAGGCACGTCGATCTATCTTTCTATGTAGATACATATTATGTTAGAATCATTTTTCTCAAAAACTGTTTAATTTATAAAGATGAATATTAACAGAATATTGTATTAAATATGCTACTACACAAAAGTGTAGTGAAATCGCGAAAGAACTACAAATTACGCGTGGGCGCCTTACATGTATGTACTAATTGATGATTTTTTCAGTAGGTAAGTATATAAAGGCTTATGGTGTACCATTAGACAGATCTTAAAAATCATAATTACGTTTTTAATTACTTTTATTTTAATAACATATTTTCTTTCGAAGCTGTAAATGAGGGGGTCCCCTATAGCTTTTGAACTATGCAATTAGATAATGAAATTTTTTGGAAAAAGTCAGTGATTAATAAACTATTTTCAAGAAAATTGGCTTCATTAGGATTCATTTGTAATATGGGTTGTTTTCGATCTAATTTGTTTGAGGTCTTGTGGCCAAAATATCTGTCACCTCTATGGCACTCACAATAGATGTGAAATAACACGCACTTGGCCCTTTTTTAGCTCTCCAAATGGCACTAAAGTCTGAATGCCCGAAGGCACTTACCCGGGGCCAGTTTAAGCAAAGTCGGGGTATTACCTAATCTGGCCCCAGTAAATAAGTGCCTAGCTATGAGAAGTTGTTTTATCGGCCATTGAAAGCTATGTTTGCGTCGAACATAAAAAATAGAGTTCACATGATAAGATTAGAATAGGAACCTGTTATGCGACTCGTAAGCCGCAAAAAGTGTATAATACTAACGGCGACCCGCGAATTCGCCTGCATTTATCCTGAAAATTTACTTCACGGATACAAATGTTAACGACCACTGCCCGCCTTTAGGTCGCACACCCGGCGATGACGCGTGTTATTCGCCTTGCTCGCTCGCTAGACACAAATCATTATATTTTGGCCAATTTAAACATGATAAATTAATGGGTTATTCTAATGTAAAAGCTATATTGCTCTAAAGGTTCTTCAAAATCCGTTCGATAGTGTTTTGTGTAAAAGATTAACAAACATTCATCCTCAAAAATACACTAGTTTATAATGTTAATAGAATTAAAGTATAACTATTCTGGTAGATAATTGTGGAAGCTGGTTAGTTACTGTGGGCGTAAGTCTACTAATTTTGGAGATACGAAGCCATTTTCCCAAAATGGGACCTTTACCAATGGTCTTAGAAGCTGTCGTCTATGTCACAGACGTTCGTCTTTGAAACTACTAGCTCTATACCTACATTTGTCAGCACTGTTTAGTCTTCGATTATTTGGTTTTCACATTATCTCATATTAGCTGATTCTCATAAAATTTGTACAACATAATTATACTCCTTAGTGTCGAAAGTGTTAGAGAAATGCGTTCTGTGGGACTGAGACCTCGAATATAACAGCAGGATTTATGCACAAATTCCAAGTCACTCGGTGAGCTGTGTTCGGAGTATCTCGTATTGATAAAATCCGAAATAAGGATGTCCGTTAGAGAACCAAGGTAACCGACATGGTTCACGAAATTACCAAGCTGAAGTGACAATTACCTGATCTCGGCCTTTCGCAAGATGGTTAGTCGATGGAACAGACGAGTCCTCGAATGGGAATTACACCTCAATAAGCGTGGCGCCCCGGTGACTTGCGTAAGAAAATCAGAGAACCGAGATATGTAGTCAAACTAAGGGACGCTTACGTCCAGCACTGAAAGGCGGTTGGCTGACGATGATACGCCTTAATATCACAAGTATCGGTTAAGCTGAAAGGAAAAGTCTATAATTAGGTACATCGTTAGGCCTGTCCTATATGTCAGTCAAACGTGGTCTTTACTTCAACGCCGTAAGCAGGAGTTGCATGTTAGGGAGATGAATATGCTGCAGTAGATGCGTTGACTCGCACGGAAACACCGCGGCAAAAATCCCTGGTAGCCTTCACATCCATGACATAGCACACAAACTACGAGAGAGTTGCATACGCTGGTATAGCAACTGGCTAATTATGTTTTTTCCACGTACAACCGTAATCTAGAGGGAACTAACTTCTTGTCTAGGTTTATTCTCTGCGCTACAAAATTTTAAGAAAGCCATCATAAAATTTTTCGAGATCAAAAAAAGGCTGTCCACGAAGTATGAATGGTTCAGTAGAGATGACAAACGTTCTCTGTTTTTGTCATTTGGCTACGAAGCCATAATATATGTAAGTAATGTAAAAAATCTCAAAAATTACTCAACATATCCTGTCCAAATTTTGACCAAGATATTTTAAGATATTTTGACCAAGTTCAAAAAAGGAGGAAGAGGCAGACCTCAATTTGTCTATACTTAGTCTGGCCATAAATACTGTTATAATTAAAAAGAAACAAAATATTACATTTGAATTTCGAATTTGTTTTTTATATGATTGTTCACTGTTTTTCTTATTTTGGCGCCAATACATTGTAAAACATTTTGCGATATTAAAGTAGAGTGGGGCGATAAAGAGAACCGAATCGCTGTGATTGCATTACACAAAGTAGGTATGGAGCCAAATGCAATTTTTAAAATTCCATACGCTTGGTATTAGTCAAATGTTTGTGTACCGAGCTATTAATAGGTACAATGAGACCTCCTCTGTTTGAAACAGAAAAAGATCTGGCCGTCCACGTAGTTTTCGTACGAAAAAGGTGGTCGAAGCAGTAAGGGAAAGAATTCGAAGAAATCCTGTCCGAAAGCAAAAGATTTTATCTCGGGAGATGAAGATATCACCTAGAACCATGTCGCGTATTTTAAAAGATGACTTAAGACTTGCAGCCTATAAGAGACGCACTGGTCATTTCTTAACTCATTTAAAAAAGAATAAGGTGGTAAAATCGAAACAACTACTGAAGCGGTACGCAAAGGTGGTCACAGAAAAATTTAGTTTACGGATCAGATTTTTTTTTCAATTGAGCAACATTTTACCAAATAAAAAGACCGTATTTATGCTCAAAGCTCTAAGGAAGCTTCTCAATTAGTCGACAGAGTGCAACGTGGGCATTATCCGTCTTCAGTGATGGTTTGGTGGGGTATTAGCTATGAAGGAATGACTGAGGCAAATTTTTGTGAAAAAAGTATCAAAACATCGGCACAAGTGTATCAAGTGTGTGTATCATACCATTCCTGAGAAGGTAGTAAAGCCCCTTAACAACACCATGTTCAATAACCAACAATGGTCCTTCCAGCAAGACTTGGCGCCGGGTCATAAAGCTTGGTCCACGCAGTCTTGGTTGGAAACGAACGTTTCAGACTTCATCAGAGCTGATAACTGGCCGTCGTCTAGTTCCGATCATAATCCGCTGGATTATGATTTATGGTCAGTTTTAAAGAGTATGGCTTGCTCTAAACGCCATGATAATTTGGAGTCCCTAAAGCAATCCATACGTTTGGCAGTGAAGAGTTTTCCCATGGAAAGAGTGCGTGCTTCTATTGATAACTGGCCTCAACGTTTAAAAGACTGTATTGCAGCCAATGGAGACCACTTCGAATA
The DNA here is from genome assembly GCA_019925095.2 of Dendrolimus kikuchii. Classification (NCBI taxonomy): domain Eukaryota; kingdom Metazoa; phylum Arthropoda; class Insecta; order Lepidoptera; family Lasiocampidae; genus Dendrolimus; species Dendrolimus kikuchii. Next base: position 7,847,718 of record CM034388.1, on the reverse strand, counting down.
AACTTTTTATATTTTAAATTGTTTTATATTTATGTATTAAACTAACACACTATAAAACTTATAAATGTTTTTTGCAATAGAAAAAAAATTCTTTGTTGCCATATTTATGGCAAGACTAGGTATATATTTTATGTAAGTAGTTTTTTTAAGCGCTACAACGTTGAATTTTTCCAGAATTTTTACTCCGTAATTCAAAAGTGGTACACAAGGAAAAAGCAAAAGTTGGAAACGCATATCTCGTCACCTAGCTATTTAAATAAAAAAGTTACTGAGAAACATCTGTGGCGACAATCCTGTCCTTTCCCCCAAAAACATCGGAAGACCCAAGTCCAGCGGTAGGACGTATATGGATTGGTATTATTGTATTTATTTGCCTGAATAGATCGCACGCGCGAAGCGTTTGTTAGCCAAAAGGTCCCGTAAGACCGTCGACCTCTGCGCGCCCCAAAATAACCGGCGCGGGGGTCTGGCCTGGTCTATTTTCGGAGATACCGTTTTGAGGCCAACACGCTTTCTTGGAAAGGAACTCGCGTCGTTGAGAGCTTTTATACCGCACTAGGGCCTGTTATATAGCATTATAACAGTGAATGGGAGAAAAAAAGAACGATTTGAATTTTTCTCCAAGGATTCCCTACGCAGAGATGCCTGGCGGAGGCGGACATTTATTCTTTTTCAGGGTTCCGTTGTCATTTTGGCCAAAACGTAAAACTTATGAAAGCGCCATATCCATCCGTCTGACCATCTATGTATGTATGATACATTTTTCTCAAAAGCTACTAGGTCTTTATGATTCAAATTTGGTAAGAACGTGTAGTTCGGAGGTCCCTAAACCTTTTTATATTGTAAAGCACTTATCTACCATGTTTTTCAAGAGAGGGTTTACCCCGTTGTTTACCTATATTGAAGTTACGTGAACAAAGCGGATTAACCTATTGCGAAATCATGAAATGTGTTCCAATAACTCCAATAGTATGTAATGTGCTTTGTTGGTCACCAAAATTATTCAATAAAAAAAACTTAACCTTAAATATATCTTATTAATTAATATTAATTAATATTATTTGATTCTGCCTATAATCCTTTAAGATTATAAGTAGAATACTGAGCTTAAGTAATATCGGCCTATAAACGTTGCACTACTGGGTTCGTGAAACACTTTTTAAAAGACTGGACAGTAGATACACCCGTGGCGCTTAGTGGTGTGTTTCACAAAAATCGGTTAGCTCGATGTGCACGTTTCATCAGGATGTTTCCTTTCACCGTCGGCTCGTGGTAATTGTGAATACTAACAATAAGTCTGAAAACTCACTAATGCTCGGGACCTCATTATCCATTCTTTTACCTTACTATTTACATTTTTTTGTTCTAACTCGGCCTCCGCCGTCCTCTCCCTCCGCCTATTTATTTTGGGGTATAATTTAAGCTATTACCAATTTAATTAGTTTTGTGTTTCTTAAATAATAGGGTTTGCCCGCAAAATAGTAGATTTATCACCAAAATGTAGTCACCAAACAATATAAAATCAATACCACAATAAATCAACTAAAATGATGGAGATATAGGGTCTAGCACCAAATAAATGTTTTTGTATGTATTGTAATACGTTTGTCCTAAGAAGTATTTAAGCAAACTAATTTAAAGAGATCACCAATAAATCATATACAATATACAATCACAAGTAGTATAAATATATTTAAATAAAATTTCTAGCAGAATAGTAAATAAAACACTTAATTAAAGTCAAAATAATCAATATTTATTATTAAAAATAATAATCACTGAATAATCAGCGCTGGTTTGGCTTTTGAAGGGTGCCCCCTTTTTCTTTTCTGGCCGATAAGCACATTTTTTGCTTAGAAAGCGCGCCAATTTGTCTCCGCCTCTTTGAACATATTTTTATTAAAATTATAAATTGATGTATTAAATTGGTAACGAATACTATTATTTTAATAACTGAACGAAATAAAATGTAACTATTGTATTGGTGACAAAATAACAAATAAAAAGGAGTCGCAGTCAGGGATCGATAATCTATTTATTTGGTGACAGATCTACCATTCTGAGCACAAAGCTATTATTTAAGTAATAAAACTATTATTATAAGAACGAAGTTTATATTCATCTAATGCACTACATTTTTATTGGTTATCCATCTCTTATTTTACACATATATTAACATTAATTTGATAGTTCATACCTGGGAACACTTTTTTTTATCTCAGAACGAAAATATTTCGTGGCGATAGATCTATTTATTAGGTGATACAATTTGATGACAAATATAAATTTTGGTGTCAAGAAATATAGTTCCCTTTATTTTGTCGGACTATTGTGTTCTTTTTATTTTTTAATTTCTTTTGCAGGAATTTATTAGGTATTAAGCTTAACTCTAATTGTTCTAATATTAATAAATACGTTTATGGAGATTAGGTCAATTCTTAAATTTTAACCACTAATAATGCATAAGGCACACTGGATAGTAAGATATAGGAACTGGCGCATGGTTCTTTGTCAGTATTCGAGCCCACGTCATTTGAAACGCTAGTCAAAGACGCGGTTAGCCACGAATCTACTATTGCTATCCGTGGGTTGCTTACATTGAATTCTAATAAATTTAGCCACACAAACATTTGGCTACGTCAATTTCTTATATCTGCAAAGTATGAGAATCGATACCGGATGCATATATATACAAAATTGCATGTCTGAATGTTAAGCTAAATTGTTTTGGACCTAACACAAAATATTGCTGCGATATGACGTCGAAATGAATACATCGTTTATCGTGTCTTAATATGGCAGCCACTAATAATTTCGTTTTAGGGTTTTAGGGTCGTTGTAGGGTAGCCATTTAGCAAAAGAATATCCCACCGACTAAAAACTGCAATAGTAAAATGGCTCGCGCCAGCTTTTCCCGTGGCCATTTTGGCAAAGATGAAATCGTTATGTAAGAAACACGTCGAGCTATCTGTCTTTCCATCTGATCTTATGTCTGTGTAGTTCACAGATATGTTTCTCGGAAACTACTGGGTCTACATGGATGCAATTTGATATAAAGATGTAGTCTAATTATAGTTCTACAAAGTTATATAGAAAAATCGTAGAAAAATAAAGACTAGAGGTGTCTGACATACGTGTAATTAAGATTTGATTTTTTTTTCAATATACATATCGTTAGGCAGATATTGATAAAACATAATATATTAATAACACCCCATAAATGTCTCACTGCGGGGCTCGGGCCTCTCACTACAGGGAAAAACATAATGTTGTAAAAATTGTTTTCCCTCTATGTATAAGACGGAAAATTCTGAAAAAGTTAAACATAAAAATACTTTGCCTGAAATTGGTTTTAATTTTGAAATATCCCCTTTTTTTATGATTTTTTGGATTGAATGCTTTTTTATGATTCGGTAATCATATAACTAAAAGAGAAGATATTTTTTGTCACCTTGACGGCACTTTTCTATTGTGCGCGGCGTGCCAAGCACTTATCCAATTTATTTATTAAAGTAAATAGGTCAAGAGTTATTCGCGTCAAAATTCATAAAAAAAACATCCTAACTGTAGAGTGAAAATTATCCTCAAAAACTAGTTTTAACAATATTTTTGAGAACTGCTTTGCTTGAGACCTTCGGTGTCAATGCCTTAGTATAAGAATAGAAAATGGTAAATCCCTTATCTCAATATGCCATTTAAAAGTATATTCTGATGACTCAACTCGCCGCAGACAGACCCCCGCCCGATTCTATTTTAGTCGCGCCCTCTTAGGTCGTTTACCTCTTCGGACCCCTTAAATAAGCTTCCGAAAAAACAAAACATGTAGTTCTGGGTTCAATATGAACTTAACCATTATTTGTGCATGAAATTTACGTCCGTAACATTGGTTGCGTAGGCTATGAAGACTTATTGATGATATATTATCAAATCATAAAAGTAAATAAAAAATAAAAATCCTGTTTTGGTCCATAAAAAAATTGCATTGAAATCAACTGAGCTGTTTCAGAGTTTATTCGAAACTAACTTTCAGACTGACAGATAAAAATTCTGAAACGATAATTAATGAATAGGTATCAAACAAATAGCAGTTTTCGCTCAAATTTTAGCATTTATTTTGAAGTCATCAACAGAACCCGCCTCTGAGTTTCACTGTATTGTGCGGACCCATCCTTAAATCACCGAACCAAAGAGGCCAAAATTGTATAAATATTAATATTAATGCAAGTAATTAAATAGTAAAAATAAATACTAAATTAGTAGAATGACCCCAGTAATACAAAAACTTTCAACATGGCTAATGATTGCGAGCGAAACAGATATATAATGTGTGGAAAAGAGAAAGCGATACATCCCCTAAGTTTTTAAACAAAAAGGTTTCTATGCCAAAAAATCAATATCGTTGCAATATGAACTTTTAGGTAGAGATACACCTTTATGTTATATTTTATATGGTAATTAATTAATAAGATTATGAATTGTGACGACTTATTAAAGGTAAATTAGAAGATGATGTTTCAGTTTACACTTCTATTTCTTCTTTTGAATATATCTTAGCACAATTTGCGATTATTCAATACCAGTTAGTATTCTTCCAAGTGTGTCTAATGATACCTTTCCTATTTTCACGAAAACAGCGTTGTGTAACAGTGGGTATACTAATTACTTCTCCTTGCCTTACATCCATAATGTGTACAATAATATTAGCCCATAACCGTCCCACTGTTGGATTCTGGTGTCCCTATTTTATGGTCAAACTGGCGATATACCTGCCACGATTGTCTAAGACAGATTGATGGGTTTCGCACATCGTTTTCTTTTAGCGTCGATACACTATAATTGCAATTAGCACGTCCATAATCATATCGTTTACGAACTTGACAATTGTATGAGGGTTCCATTTTTGGCAAAATGGCTACGGTACCCTAAAAATCGATTGTATTGCTCTGGAAAAACCTCGATTGTAATGGTAAATCCCTAAAAAGCGCTTGTAAATTAACAGGAGCTTTAGAATATTTCTCTGATGGGTTCATTATTGTTTTTAATTATTGAAAAATGTTTTTTCTTTGCAGGTAACATCAACATAAATACACATCCAGTATTCATAGAAATTAAAAAAAAACTCTAGTCCTTAAAGTTTCTACTTAAAAGTATTGAATGTACTTAAAATTATAATATTTTTACATAATTATAAAAATAAAACATAAGTTATATTAAACTCTGTGATAAATCAGACTTTTATAATCATTATTATTATCGTGCAATTTTTCTCGTTTTAAACAAATATAAAAAATACCAAGTGCAATTTAAATAGGTAATCTAAAAAAGTGAAAATCGGCCAAAGATTAAAAAATACTAAGTACTGAAAAAATGTTTTTTGAATTAATTTGAAAAGTTACCTGGGAACGACAAGAGATGGCGCTGCCCCCGCAACAGTTTTGCCTACGATGGAACTCTTACCATACGAATTTACAGGTATTTTGAATTTTCACACATACGTCTTATCTATTTTACAGATAAATAAAATTGAAGTATCTGTTTGTAATGCCGAAATAACAGCTTTTTACTTATGCATATGAAAGCACATAAGGTACTCATACCAAAAAATCAAATATTAAAATTTTTGTCTGTCTGCCTGCGTGGATGTTTCGGCTAATCTCTAAAATGATTTGGCCGATTTTAACGGAACTTTCACTGGCAGATAGCTGATGTTACGAATGAGTAGCTTTGACGAACGAAGTCGCGCGGGCACAGCTAGTAATAAGTTGCAACAACCGACACTTCGTTTGGGGTGTTGCAACACATACCATGGAAGAAAGTATAATAATACTATATCATACTATCCATTCTTTTGCCTTATCATTGGTGAATATTTATTTTTTTTACACAATTGACTTCAAACTAAAAACCAAAAAAGAAATATTTTGTACAAGATGTTGAAATCGGTTCATTTTGCAATTACCTTGTTGTTTTTATGTTTTACTTGGCACTGTCTTTAATATGTTGTAGAAAATATTTATTTTTTAGTTATTCATTTGAAGTCGGTTCTGTTTTTGTAAAAAATCGCCATTTTTAGTTGCTTGAATAGCTTTAGAAATTGTATTTTAAGCGCCTGTAGAAATTGTACTACTGATACGTATATACAAGTTCCTCTTTTGTAAAGGGTAGGGGCTCCGCCCTATTCGACAAGGGTTGCTCTCGAATTCCCTGGGATCCACTTATCAGATCCTGACTTAGTGACAATCGGACCACCGCAGGAGTATATGCTTTAAATTTTTTTATTGAAGATCGAACCACAATTGACGGAGAAATCGCGTAACAAACATAAAAAATAAACATACCGTCGAATTGAGAAACTCATCCTTTAGAAAGTTGGTTAAAAATTGACATTACTTGTATGGAGTTTATGTATAGTAAGATATAGGAATACGGCATGTAAATATTAGAAACTCGACATAAGTAAAAATTGGTCAAGTTATTTTCGGATTACTTATGTAAACTGTTCTGTAGAGAGTTTTTTAAGAGGTGAAAAAGCATTATGCATACCCATAGAATAATGAAATACCTTTGTGGATACCACACTGCTCAGGTACCACGGGACAAGCAGAGGCAGACAGTGACCGAGCGAATTATGATAATAATAAAATTATTTCCTTTGCAATGTCAGGCAGTCTTCCCAAGACTACTCCTCACGGAACAGTTCGCCGATGTAACGTTGGCCTGCGAGTCGAGGCAGCTGCGTTGCCACAAGCTGGTCTTATCCGCCTGCTCGGCATATCTCGAAAAGCTGTTCCTACAGAACCCTTGCAAACATCCCATTGTCCTGATGCGGGATATGAGGTAATACATTTTTTACGTTAATATATCCTCTTCCTTTTAGGGATTCGTAGACATTTTTGGCAACAACGGGACCCATAATCCAAGTCGATCTTTCTTTTTTTGACATACGGATAACAAGGTTTTATAGGCTATAGTGAAATTGTGAAGAAAATAAAGATTAGCGGTGGCTGCCATGTAAGTAACATGTATCATATACATAGTATATGTCTATGTAATTTTTTAGATAAAAGATACATTCCTAATAATATAATAAACAGAGTGTACCGGAATTCCTATATTTATTTAACACGTGTACTAGCAGAAGGTGATGTCAGGAGCCTTAAGAACAGACAAGCGTGCATGACAAGAGTTATGAATGTCAAAGAAGCAAGTGAGGTGTGTAAGAATAAGCCTGAATGGCGCCCTGTTGTTCGTGCCTACCCCGCAAGGGAACTGGCGTGAAGTTATGTATGTATGTATGTATTTAACACTTCCAAGAACATCGAAAAGCTATAGACCAGTAAGTTGTTATCAAAACCAAGTTTGTAAATGTAAATAAATATTTTTTTCTAGTTTATTAAAGTTGGTTCTAATAACAGCTGCTATTGTCGTAGGCAATTTTTTCATATTTTTGCAATTGATAAATTAGTATAGAATTTTTAGGTCATCGTGTATAAATATGTAAAGGTACTTTAGATAAAGAACTCTTAAAGTCCCAACAAGGTAGGCAACGCATCGGCTCTCTTAGTATTGAAAATGTCCACAGGCGGCGGTAACTACTTGTCATCAGGTCTAATAATTTTTTACTTGCAAACATAAACAAAGATACTAGTAGTTACCCGCGACTGAGTCTGATTTTATTTTTAAATATTACCCACGACTAATCTCCTTCCCAAATGTTATGAAAATATGTTCAACCGATTAGTAAAACTAACAAACCAACAAATTCATTAAATTTGTATGTATTCGGTGAAGAAAATGATGGACTGCAGCGCTATCTAACGATAAGTTATAGCAAAATGGACTGCGTTCACGTTTTTCGTAAAAGTACTTGCAATGGCCTACATCTACCTACTCTATGACCGTTCCAGGTTCAGCGAAATGCAGGCATTAGTGGACTTTATGTACAAAGGGGAAGTAAATGTGACCCAAGAGGAACTGCCCAGCTTGCTGAAGTCGGCTGAAGCACTGCAAATCAGAGGTTAGTTACTTTTTAGAGGTTTTTAGGGTCAATTACTTTTTACAGGTAATTTTTTAGTTAGTTAGTATTAGTCATAAAAATTTCCATACCTATAGTTTGGGTTAAATCCGATCAAAGATACAAATAACTTTATATATTAATGTAGAGTAGAGTACAAATTTTATGTATTTTCACCAGGTCTATGCTCAAGCGACACGTTAGGGCTGTCATCCGATTCGCAGGTGAAATCTGAGAGCAAAGACTTCAATGTGGCGAGTGAGGCGTTAGTTGCAAACGCGCAGAGAGGTAGCAGTAACGTTAACGGTGAGTTGGTCCGAATCCTGGCCGGGGAACACGCATCGCGGGGGCAATCCTTCTGATTTGTAAAGGGTTTCTATATCTCACTATCCATTCTTTTACCTTGTCTTTGGTGTAAAATTGCCATTACTTGTATAGAGTTTATGTGTGGTATCGAATGATACAATGACATGACGGTTTTATAAAATTGAAGTAATTTTTTTATGGCTTATTATTCCCAAAGGGTTCAGTTTAAACGACATTTAAATAAGGGGCCCAAGTTCTTGTCGGATCACGCAAATGGAAGAGTGCCGTAGTGATGAGAAATGTTCACTGTTTTCGTCAGTTACTTACGAAACGATAAAAACAGTCATAGCCTACCTTTTCAATTGAATAATATACACTAAAGCTATACAGATATAACCCGTAGAAATAACGATAAGTATATGATTTGTAATTAAGAAAGCATGTCCTCTCCTCTCCAATTGAATGATGTAGGGTGTATTGGGTTGGACATGATTATAAAATGAGTTTGTAAGAGTAATATGACATTTTGCACTGAACTAGTACAATGTACCACTTCAAATAAGTCATGTAGATTAATTTGTACGGATTGTACTGCGGCAGTACATTTGAAGCGATGAGGCCGGTGAGGCGGTGAGCATCATTCTCTTTTTTGTCCTGTTCAAAACTTCTAGTTCGGAAATGTTCGTTAATAACAGGGTGTGTTCGGCCTGGGTTACCTCATTTTACAGTCGAACTATGACATGTCATGTTGTCCCTCTTTGTCACATGAATATCCGTAGAGGCGTTATTTTACTTTTGTAGTATAAGCCTCGTTCCGTTCTTTCTCTTACGTTTGCAGCGTGAATAGTAAGTAGCACGACAAAAATGTTGTAGTCTTACATTTTCAAATTTTGAGCCGTATCAGTTCAAATGTATTTTGTATGGAGCGAATGCACTGGCTCACACGTGTACTATTAATCATTAGTATATACTAAAGTTAAGCGGAGGGGAGCTATGGAAATAAATATATAAGTTACTTATAAAGGACCTATTCTCCGCTCCTCTCCTCTTCGTTTAGGTATAAAACGAGTTTAAAGCTTAAATATTTTTCAATATGTCAGGTCCATCCCAAACACAACAACAAAAGCCTAATAGCAGTATCCCTTCAGCAACCACAAACGGCACTAAGAAACGGAAGTCTGAAGACAGGGGTGTAGTCGTCAAGGAGGAGACAGTCGAAGAAGACGGCTTGTATTATGGGGAGTTGGACAACGACCACATGGAGTACAACGAGGTATGTCCTTTTTTAGGGTTCTCTAGCTTTTTTTGGTTTTGAATGCAAATGACAAAAGAATTCCCAGTGTGTAACCACGTACAGTAAAGGGTTTAGTAGAGGTGATGTTCTGGTTTTATCATTTAATTAATTTAAATCTGATAAAGACGGAGTCAGTTTATCATATTTATTACATTCCGTCAACTTTTATTTAACGTTTAAATTATACTGATTTCAAATATCAAAAATGTAATCTGCCGCCGTTACTAAGGGTACAAAGTCATATAAGCTGTTTCTATATCTTCTATCCAGTTTTTCACCTTACCATTGCAGTGGTCGGAAATTGCCATTACCTACTAATATTGAATTTATGTCAAATTTGTAGAAAACCAGTAATAACGAAAGCTCCATACGCAAAGCAGAAACATATTAACTCCATTCAATTTTCGAAACAACTTTTCTTACCTCTAGTTTCTCCATTTAATACGCCCTCAGCGGCTTAAAACTTAGTTTAAACTTTAAAAAATTGTCATTTTAGGACGAAGAGCCCGGAAAACCAGGCAGCAGTCTCGGTCAAACTTCTGGTAAGTTACGTACTACATTTTAATTATGTATCACTAGAAAATTTCAAAGAAAAATTATTAAAGTAAAAGTTAATTAAATTTAATTGTTATGTTTTATGATACGTATTGCAAATCGCTACCAAAAGATTTTTTCGATAATTATGTTTTTAATGCATCTATTTTATAATTATATATCTATAAGATACAAAATGAATTTTACATTTTTTTTATGTCGTATAAAATCTAGATGGCGTTAAATTGTCTGTTATAAAATACTCTTTGTTTACTAAATACAATATTGTATCGTGTAATTTTAAGAATGATAATGAAAGTTTTAATTCAAATTAATTTATTTTAACACAAACATGGAGACAAATTATCGTACAAGTATTTAGTAGTAGATACATATATATCGTCTTACAGAGGCATACAAACTGTTGAGCTTGAGATACCTACTAAATTGATTCTAAAGCAATACTGCGATGGTTTGAATAAATACGGCTGCACTAATCAGTTTATTTCACTTTTTTTATAAAAATCGTCACTAAAACTTTCAACGAACATTTTATTATTTCAAATATGTATCTTTAACTCCAAATCCATGTAGGGGTTTTCCATAATTACTTTTTTTTAATTGGGAGTTGTCATTCCTTATATTAATTACTCCATGATAGCATTCAAAAACTTCGCAAAATTGTTAAAAAGATTTTTTATTTCATTCTGGTTAGACCGGTAAGGTTAGCAACATGGCTGCTGTCATAAAAATTTATTGTTCTTTTTTTTTTAATCCAATGTTTGTTTGCAATGTGACATCTTTTGTATTTTATGTCACTTGCTGTTTTGTTTACACGATTTTTTTTAATTAATTACTATTTAAATAAAAACTAAAATCAAATTTTATATATTTTTTTAATATGTTATTCTAATTATTTTTTTAAAGTATCCTGACGATATCTTTATATCACGCGTATTTAAAACTTTAATATTCAGTTCGATTTTTAAAGTGTTTTGTGCAAAAATACGGGAATATCATGTTGTGAATGGACATTGTCAATAAAACAAAACAGAAAATAATATAAAAATGTCTGTAAGGTAGGCCAATTTTTCATATGTTTATTTGAAAAATTAATAAATTATAAAATTGAACCATGAATGACAGATTATTTTCTTTTTTTATTCAAATCGGTCTAGTAATTTTTGAGTAATATTTTTTCTTCTATCGCTCGTGTGTAGTGTTTATTATATTATTTTTGTATTTACCAGGATTATCTTACAGACATTTTTAGTAAATTATTTTTGTTTTGTATGAAGTTTTTACTTTCGTCATTTTTTGAATATATAGATGTTCATGGTTCAATGTTTTTATGTAAATTAGAAAAAATATTTATTGTTAATATTTGCTTTGTTAACGATAAGACGTGATTAAGGCGAAGTTCGAAAGAACGTTAGCTCATGTACATGGTGTAACGGAAATCTTATACTAACCTATTAATTCTAAAAATATTAAAAATTAGCTTGAGACACTCCTATACCTTCTGTTATCTGAGCAAAGTTTTTTGAAGTTTATTTAAATTTTGTTTGGATAATATTTAGCATCGAGTTTAAGAATAATTTTTGATGATATTAGAATTTATGAATTGTATAGGTTTTCCGAGATATCGTTGTATAACTTGGTTGTCCCTTATTTGGTGTATCGTTTTTATTACTTTTCAGTGAAGGGTCTTTTTATTCTTATTTATCGTTGTTCCTTGATTCGTGACGGCCGAGTAATTATTTGATCATGGCTAATGAAAAGTGGAAAACGTCGAATTAAAAAACCAAATCAAACACGCCTTCTTAAATCCGTTAACACTTAGTTTCAATTATTTGTTACTGTATAACTGAAGAAAATACTAAAATATAATATTTGTAATTATACTTACATCTTAATTTTTTCTAACTTTTATTTTATTTTATTTTGCAGGCCGTCGCAGTAACTATATAAGAGTAAAGTCAGACAACGAACTCTTTTTTCAAAACAAACTCCAAAGTTTAGCCAAAGCAAACTCTGATTATATAAATAGACTTTCGAAAATGAACGCGTCAGAGATAAAAAATGAATTCACAAAATACGGTTTCAACACAAACTCCACAGAGGAATATATACAAAAATTGCATGAAAAAGAAGAAAATGATTATTACAAATCCTGGTTGGAACAAAATGGGGAACTTGAAGTGTCTTTATTAAAAGCAAGTCAAATAAAAAAGCAAAAAATGGAACGCAGCGAAAAATTAAATTCGAAGTCAGAAGTGGAATTGATTCCAAAGAGTGTTGCCAGTGAAAAGAAAATGCCCAAAATTGGGGAAAAATGCCCGATAAAAAGGCGGGGTCGGCCGCCTATTTTTAAAGATAGAAATATAGATATTGGTGATACGGTGCTTAAGTCGGATTTGGATCAATTTTTAGAGGGAAAAGAAGTTAGTTCTTCAGGGTTATCAAGAAAAGACCTAGAAAGAGTTATGATGGGTAAATATAACCCGAATAGACGTTATTCTAATGAAGCTATGTGGGCAGCCTTAATGGATGTTAAAAAAGGAGGAAGCATCTATAGGTGGGTTTTTACATAGCTTTATTAACACCAAAAAACTAATTAACGTAGGTTTTTCAAGATTATATAGATTATTGCTAATTTAAATTCACCATCCTTAACTTCCTTATTGCGAAGCGACGGTGTCTCATTTGCATTACCTTCCCACGATTGCCGGAAGGATGAGGTTGTGTCATGTGTGCAACATAGTGTTTTCGTTGCCAGCGGCACAGCGACTGCAGAATGCCTATTATGCCATTCTAGTAGAACTGGCTTCAGTGTAATAATAGTTTTACGAAATAGACAACATTGATACGTAATCGTCATTATTATTCGTTTTTATAAGATGTATAACCTCAATATAAAAATAAAGTAAAATTATTTTAATTTACATAGAATAGAAAGTAAATTTAATTTTTAACTTATATGTTTGAGCTTCAAAATGTTCTTCAGTGGAACTTATTTTGAATTGAAACTTTTGACTTTGAATTTCTTTTAATTTCCAGAGCGGCCCAAACTCACAAAGTGCCTAGGAAATCACTAAGAAACTGGATGAAAAGGTGTCACATAAAATCATCTTTCCCAATGCCACAACAACTGAAGCAATTTGTGGAAAACAGTAAGAAACAGAAAGAATACAAAAATTACGATTTACAAATGCAAAGTGGTCTACAGACAGATGGACAAAATTATGGAGAGAAAAGTACTGAAGACATTATGAACTATGAAACAGAGATAGATTTTGGGAAACATTTTTTGAGTTTTACAAACTCAATGTCAAGTGAGGACGAGGTTATGAAAGATAATGGGGAGAATGGTAATGGGAATAATGGGGATAATGGTAACAATAGTGATGGCAACGCTGTTATTGATATGTCTGTACATGAATGATTATTCAATTTAATATATTATAGATTAATATGACTGGCAAAATTGCATCATCGGTTCTTAAGCTCGAAACGTTTTGTTTTCGAATGGCTTTTGTTATTTTCGAGTTTTGTGCCGACTTAATAGTCAGTTTTGAATTATTTTTTAATATCTTTCATGTACAGACAGCATTGTCCAATTTTATAATATTATAGATAAATTATTTAAACAAAGATTGTATGGCGTATACGAAATTTAAAATTATTTAAAATGCAAATACTGCCAAAGAGGAAGCAACGATTACGTTTCACATATAAATTTTCATTTTTATTTTGGTTAAATCTACAATTATTGCAATATTAAATCCAAAGAAAAATAATATTTATTTACTTTATAACTTATAAATATTTACACTATTTTTTAAATGAATAATTTGCTATTAATAAACATATAATAAATATTAAAAAAAAAAAACAGATTTTGAACGCGTTTGTATATTTATTTCATTTTCAATCTGAATTCACTTAAATTCCTTAATTAAAGCTAATGATATCTACCCATAAAAGTCCCATCTTGGGCCCTGGCCTCTCCAGGTTTGGGTATTTATATTCGTTAAAAGGCATTAGTATACAAATAGTTCACAACCAAATGAAAAACGCGTTAAAGTCCATTCAAATGTACTTTTAATTTATGTGTAGTCCGCGCCTTAGGGTCGCTCTTATTGAAGAATCTAGCCTAACCTATTTAGTCGTGTTGATTTTTAACAATTTGATCTATTAATGTCTAAAAGGTACTAAAATAATATTGTTACAAGTGTGGGACTCGAATTAAAATGCCGTTGGAATTACTATAGAGTTTATTAAAACTATACCAACACGTATAACATAGGTACAAATATAACTAGACGCAATAAGTCCCAACGTAATGCACAATTCAATAACACGCGAAAATTCCGTCACTATATCGCTTGTCGAATGTACACGTCTTGCTTCTATCGTTATAGTCGCTCGACTGCCTCACCCCTCCGTTCGATTATTGTTTTATACCAAACTGTATAATAGAACAAATGACCGTGTTCACCGAGTCAATCCGCACACCTGGCAAGCAAGGATTAGTTCGACACTAGACGACGGCCATAAAAGAAGTAGAAAAACAATAGCATGTTTTTCTGAACTACAAATTCTAAACACAAAGTAAACAAAAGAATTCCTAAATCCGGTGGCAATAAAACTGCGTTTTATGACCTGCAGATGTGCGATTTTCTCTGTCGGTATGTAACAATACTTAGACACAAAATACTACAACTATTAGTCTTAAACAGCTCTAAAGTAATTTATATATTTTAAATTTTTTTCTCAATACTTTTCATAAAATTATTTAAAACTTTAATTTACCTTATAAATTCTGTTAGCTCATCGAAATATAATAGAATTTCACGACTATAGTAATAATTTTTCTGTTATTCTGTCTTAGAATTATTCAAATAATTGAATAGTTTTGTTATAAATAATAACTGTTTGATTTCGTGCTTTTGTTGAGGCGGATGTTCTATCGACATCCCTTTTTGTTGCACGTGGGTAATATATATCACTGTCATATAGTGTTTTACTGTCAGTGTCAATATGTTTATAAATTAACAGGACTCTTCTGGTATTGCTCAGCCATCTAAAGGTAAATCGAACCAGTTTTAATGAGAGCTGAGGTTACATAGGTTTTATGCAGTATAACTGAGAATAGCAATTATTGCATAGTTGGCCTTTAATAGCATCGCAAAATTAATGTTGCTTAACCTATCTCTGTAAATAATCTATAGGAGCGATTATCTTTGGCGCGGCCTATAATAGATTCGAAAGTCTAAAAATACGACCTGTTGACACATTTTAATTATAATAATAAAGCCAAAAACATTGTCTACATAGACAGTATTTTATTTATTTTTAAGTATTACTATTTTTAATGTTATGAAAACGTTTTTTGATAGTTGGAATTTGAATTGTATATACAAAATTTTACGTAAGTGGTGATGTAGTATATTTTTAAATTTGGATTTAAATTTTAGATTGGTTTTTGATAATCCGTCATATAAATAGAAATTATAAATTGAAGTGAAATTAGCATTTATTTCGAAATGGCTGATATGCGTTTCAATTTCGTTGGTTTATTTAAACGAATTTTAAACTTTGTTTGGATAACAGCTGGTTTAGGATTGCCTAAGTTAGTTTTTGTTGTTTTCGGCATTGATGAGTTAATATAGTTTCTGGAACACCGCTTATAATACAAAGTTTTTGGTATATTTAGTAAAAACCTATTTAAAAATATACATGATTACTACTTACACAAATCTAATTGGCCTTGAAAAAACAAACATGTGTGCTTATAAGGACTTCGTCCATTTATATATATTATTATTCTATATATTTATTATTTAATTAGGTTTAAGTGATTAAAATAATAATGATGAAAGTGTTTATGAAAAGACTTGATATAATTAAATAAAAGAAGTTTTTCTAGCTTTTAATATATTTAATAAAAATGTAGATAATTTTATAAGGCCCTGTTCATTTGTGATTGGTTTTTGTTTTTGATTTTATCTAAAGTATCCCATAATAAATTACATACACATATATACCATATATACGTCCGAAATAGTATAACGTAATAGGTATATATCATCATATTAATCAAAGTATCAGAAAGCAGTGATAAATAATTCAACAACTGTTTTTTTTAAACGACCATTATAAATGTTTTAAAAATAAAACCGTTTGCTAGTGATTACCCGTTAAAACTGCTACTTCAGTTTACGAATTTTGCAAGCTATGTTGGTTCTTTAACTATTATCCTCATTTCTGATTCTAACCATAAAAAGTCAATAAAATGAATAATCTAAAAAACCAAACACAACACAATTGGAATCGAAAATTGTTTAATATACTTAATGTTATATTCTCAAAAGAATATAAACACCGAAACCTTCGTATTATTTAGGTATATAATTAGAATTTATATTATTAAATTACTCACATTAATTTATTATTAATAATAGGTTTGATCCAACACTATTTGATCGATCTTATTTGTTTTCACCTCTCAGACATATGGGGTCGTTACAATAATATGTCACCGCTATACTCCTCTATTCGCTGTGAATGCTGATTCATCCTGTGTCAAACTATAATTCACCACACAATCCATCTTTTTCAGAGTACATTTTTCATAAACGAACTTTCCGTTATTTATTTATTCCTATTACTTTCTAGTGTCAGCCCCAGAATTGTCCCCTGTATGACCCATAACAAATGTAACTTACTTGAAAATACACAATGTGTGTCAACCAATCATTTATTTAAATGTGTAATATTCTTTTTTGTTATATGATTTTGATATCTCCTCATTACATGTCTATACTACCTTAGTCTTCTTTCTTTTAATTTTCCATTTACGGGTCCAATTTTCAGAGCCCATATTCATTAGTGTCTCACTTTATCCATTCCCGTGACGCCACCTTAATGTAACAGTCTCTGATATACGATGGCCGAGAAGCATTTATAGTAATTTATCAGTTTCAAAAGCATAAGACAAGCCCACAGTTAGCTAAATTAAAAAAATCGAGCTTATTACGATTAAACTTCTTTTTCCAGGATTTTGATTGGATTGGTTGACCTATATAGGGTGGTATTAGCTAATTCTTTATGTTTTTGAATGATTATTACTACAGGATTTCTGAAACACCGTGTCTATATTTAATAGCAATTAGGAACCTCTCTAAACAACAGAAGTCTGTTTTACTGATTTCAAATCTTGTTGGAACAGATCTATTATAGAAATTCGGTACTTAATTTTGATTATTATATAGTTATACAATAATTATTGTATTATTATTAGTGTTTATAATTTTCTCAACTAATGCTTAAATTTGTAACGTTCTTCTTAAATCATTTGCATGCTGTTGTGTGTATGTTAAAGGAATTCTTCAATAGAAGGCATTTTATTCAGTGAATAATATTTTATTTTGTATTGAATATACAGTGAATTTTAGGATTCCGTACCAATTATATGAAAAAAACCAGACCATTATATTTAAAATCTTAATGTCATTTAGATGGGCAATAAAATGTATTTTATATGCTGCATATTTATAGACTAGGTGGCCTGCAATACGTATGTAAGTGGGGATTTGAACTTATCTGTATTGATATACTGAAAAATCATAATATTTCTTAATTGCTTTTATAACTCGTTAGAAGGGGAGATATTTTGAATTGGAAAATTAAAAAAAAATTGGGATATTGGTTAAATTATTCGTTTAAATCAGGAACATTTTGGAATAACTCCTTTCGGGTTCTATAGGCAAGTGATAAAAGTAGCGATAGTTCATCATCTATTACGGAACCCTTCTTTGCGCTTTAACTGACACGTATCGGAACGGTAAAAGTTTATATAGAATTATGTTATAGTTCTTGCACCTCACGAAAACGAACGGGCTGTTTTCGTGAATTTTCCGCACACTTTGACACCTGTTTATAACAAAACAGGTGTCAAAGTGTGCGTGAGATCAAAAGCGGATATGATTGGACCTTTAGACTTACTATCGCAATGTGCTTATACACGTCTAACCACGAGTAAAGCCCGTTTGCTTTCATGAATTGCAAGAACTATAGTAATATATGAAAGAGTTTTTCGTAGTGTGTCTTTATTTCACTACTGAGGAGTTTTTGATCAAAACTGGAAGGGCGATATTACGCTGTACAGTTATACTTGCATTTTTTTAAAATATATATTGGTTAAAAGTAAACAATAATTGTAGGATGCCGTATCTTTTCTTATGAAGAATTATGTATTTGTGTCCAAATTCTCAACTGTCTAGTTGAAATGTGCTTTTTCGATTTGACACAAGGACTCTCGGATTTAGCTTCAGTCGAAAACCTATAATTTGGCTGAGTCTTTTGCTAGCTATTTTGCACAGGCTAGATACACTAATCATGCAGTCATCTTTAAAATTAAAAAGACTCGAATTTATATGGGTATCTACTGTCTATAATGCCATCTATATGAAGGGAAAGACCCTTAGAGATTTAAATTATGGTTAACATTCTTTAAAACCAAAGAGTTTTTGGCTTCTATATTTCTGCCGTTTTCGACTATTAGCCTAACGACACATCTGCGAAACGTACGGCGCTGAAAGTTCGGCGACGGCGATCGGCGCTAAACCGAACGCAGCCTAATTGCCATTGATGTGTTGTAGGTCACTTAAAATACACTGAGAGCGTATTTAGCCGAAGTTTTAGTGCCGTATCTTCCGCAAGTGTGTCGTTATGCTTACTGTCACTTTCCATCAGCAAACTATTGCGACCTGTGCGCAGTACAGTTTTTCAAACGAAGACATTGGACTGCGCGCGTGTTTGTGGTTATGTCAGACAGAAGAAGAATACCAAAAATAACAATCGCCCAGTTTAAATCATAATTCTGAAAAGCTTCTAAATCCTGCAGGATCCTTCTCTTGCATTTTCACATTTTATTATTTAATACATATTTTTATAGAGCAAATCAATCCAAACAAACAAGAATTTCCATTTTTGACTGAATGGATTTTAAAATATGTTATAAATAACATAACGTCAAAGATCGCGAGAAACCTGTAGCGCTATATAGTCATTTAGAACAGTGATTCCCAAAGTTTACCGGGCGGGCAACCCATATAACAAAAACGTGCAAAATCGAGACTCATGACATGAAAAATAAGGCGGGCATAGTACTATAAGAATGAAAGACTTTTCCATAAGAAATCTCATTATTTCAATTCAGTACAGATGAAAATATATATATATATATATATATATATATATATATATATATATATATATATATATATATATATATATATTCATATATATATATATATATATATATATATATATATATATATATATATATATGGAGACCACTTTAAATGGTCAAATACAAAAAGTACATATTTCAGTGTACTTATTTCTTTCCTATTTTTTGTCATTATAGCTTTTAGGGCCCATGCAGTATTCGCCCGATATGCTGATCTAGAACAGGACTTTTCAAAGTGACGTTTTTTTCTGAGTTGTTGTGATTTCTAGTATGGTTTTTCCATAATCACTGACTATATAACTTTGAAAGGACTTCTATAATGAGGCCTAATGTTTATGTTCCTAAGCATAGTTACTGTTTATATATTTTAGTTTCTAATATTTGTGTTATTTCTCTTATTAAAAAATGTTTTATATACTTTTTAAATATTATTCCAATTTCTAAAGTTAGTATGAATTAATATTTTAAATCATAATTTGAAAATATGAGTGGTGGATGAGGGGACATGTAACAATTGCTAAACATTGATAAAAAAGCAAAGATTTTTCACATATGGTTTGTTACATTACACCTTTGTTCGATGTAAAAATAAACAATCTTTAAAATAAATCATAGTTTCTTCACTCATCTCTTCATTTCATGTTTTATGTTGTCTCGTAAATGAAGAATACTAGCAGCGCTAGTCTCAGTACATCATTATTTTGGATAATAAAGCGTCTGTACATATTTTAAAGATATATAAAACATATTTTAAATCCGTCAAGTGCCTATTAGTATTATATAAATACTAAACATACATAATAATAAGTTTATATTGTAGTTAATATTAATATACATTATTAATTATATGATAATGAAAATAAATGTTGTACGCAGTATTACGTTGATTATGTTCGCGTTTTCATTTCATTTTAAAATGTAAATTATTCTGGTTTGAAATGAAGTTATTATACCATTTATAAAGGGATTAAATGATGTGTTTTATTTATTCATGTTTTAATTTTTCAATCAAATTTTCCTAAAAATTTGAGTGTAGCAGTGTTTTGTTCAAATTTTTTCTGTTCTGAAATACATAATACCTATTGGTGTAAGGCTAAAATATATAGTTTGCCAAATATTAATTGGCGTGTGACAAAAAACAAACAAAATTAATAATTCTCAGTACGCACTTTGTTGTTTTATACAGAAAAACTTCGATATAATTTAATAATATGAATTTACTTAACAAAATCAGTTTGAACTCGACGTTTTTAAACCGGGCATTGACGCAAATATATTAACATTTTGTCATCACAAAAGCGTACGAGGTGCTGCCACCATTGGAACGCTAATTTATGCT
The DNA here is from genome assembly GCA_019925095.2 of Dendrolimus kikuchii. Lineage (NCBI taxonomy): Eukaryota > Metazoa > Arthropoda > Insecta > Lepidoptera > Lasiocampidae > Dendrolimus > Dendrolimus kikuchii. The sequence goes on along the minus strand of CM034388.1, from coordinate 7,826,972 downwards.
TGACACGCTGTAATTGTTTCGGCAAAGGTTGTAGCGCTCTAAGCAAGATTTCTACGGCGCCCGTGTAATATCCAACTCATATACGTAGAACATTTAAAAATCATACATGTGGAGGGTAGGCCACGCGCGCGAATTATGAAGGGTTCTGTAGGAAAGACAAAAATCGGTTTTGTCTTCTCTACAGACTTTGTTCATCATTTAGTTCTAATTCGAATTACATAGGTAAACAGTATTTGAAATAACTTCAAACGCTTTAATTTTTTTACATATAGATGACATAGCCACCAGAGAGGCAAACACTTGAGTGAAACTACATGGGTTCCTTTTTACCTGTAAACTGTGGAATCTTGAAAATACACTTTAAAAATAATATATAAAAGTGTTTACTACACGTCTAAAAACGAAATCTCTTATATGTGATATATAGCTAGCATTGCCTAAAAACCGAAACCCTCAACAACATAAAATTGGATCGAGAATTATAAAATTAGAGGGAGAGAAGGGTTGTTCTTTTGGGCAATGAGAAGGGTTGTTCTTTATGGGGAATGCCCATACGATTTTACTGAGTTTTCTTTTCGCCAGTTATGTATAATTTTTGATAATTTATAACCTTAATACAGCGGCTTTTCCTCGCTTTTTACACACGCATAATCCCTGTTCACACCTGTAGGAAGCTTGGAAAAGATACGCCCTGTTTCAGTGACACAAACTAAAAATCTTGTAGGAATTTAAAAAACTAACGGGCAATACTTTTCCTCGCTTGTTACAGGTGTAAGAACATCCACGGAGATCGTGACAAGACATTTCATTGATATGGACCATGGGATACCCAGAAATATACACGCCAGACCACGTATAGTTGGCAGACGACCAAATGCGATAGTTAATATCGAGACAGATGTATTCCAAGAGAAAGCTTATAAGCAATACTCGTCGCAGCATCTGAGAGACGCGTTAATTGCTGTTAAGAAAGGCTATAGTGTTTATGCAGCGTCGAATAAATATGGTGTACCGAGGAAGACATTGCGAAATTGGATGGAAAAATACGATATAAAGAGCCAGTTTTCGAAAGGACGCCGTGGTACTAGGACTAATGAAATTCTAGATCCTTTGGACTTGCTGGCTGAAGCCAGGTCTCAGAGATACGGGGAGGCTTTGTAAGGCTGTGCTTGAATATAAACATATAGGACGGGCGCGTTTTTTATTTGAATGACATAGAAGAAGTATATTAGACATATTGATGGCACTGTAAAAACGTAACTTTAAACTTCTAAACCCTATGCACTAGAAGGCACTGCAAGTCAGTCTTCTCGCGATTTTTTGATTTATTTTTAAAGCCTTCTTATAAGTCAGATGAGTAAGAAAATTAAATAAAAACTTATTAATCCATTAAAGTTCTGATTGCTTTAGTCGAAAAAAAGTGTTTTAAATGATGAAACGTCAAATAGCAAAAAAAATAAACAAGTGCGTAGCGGTCCACGTGTAATGAAGAGTTTAGTGGAGATAATGAACGTCAACCGATTGTTTTTTGTGATTTAGCTGCGGAACCCTAAAAATATTTAATCCGTGTGTATGTAATTAAAGAAAACACTCAACGGATCTTGTATAAAAAAAATAATTGAAAGTAGTTTTAAGCTCTAAAATCTTGGTTTGTCTTACCCATACGGCGCCTATTGGCGCCAAAACCTTCATACGAGTCACGCGCCCTACCTATACGAATAGATATGGCAGCTAATTGTATTTTGTAGATAATAAGAAAATATTGTATGAATTTGTATGTTTGCTCTATTCAATAGGCTATTGAGCCATTTCCGTTATATTTTCCCATAAACTCGAATAATTATTATACGGCATTCCTGTTTGGTTCTGTAGGTATGTCTTTGTAATTCTTATATTTAACGTAATACTAAAAAGCATTCTGTCCATAGCTTTTAAAATTTCTTGACAACAGTTTTTCGAGAAACTAATCTGGAAATTCGAAAAGGGCAAACCCACGATGTCGATACCTGCTAAGGTACTTCGGGTTTCATCATCTCGCAGCAATTGTCTCGGCCATGTGTAACTATTCGTATCCTTTTTCGGCCAGGAGGAGCTTTGACTAACCGTGACGATCAGGCCTCTTCCTATCTAGCCAGCTAGACATGCCTTTTACCGATTTCCACATACTATGCGTTATTGACCTACAAAAAAAGTACATTTTCAAATTCTTTCCTTTACAATATTTTTTTCTGTTACTGTTCTAATACTTTTTTCTATTTATAATAATATAAATAATTTTATAAGTAAAAGTAGATTTTCATAATATAAGTCTTAGTGTAAAGCTAAGATATTGATGATGATACAGTGGACTAGTGTGCAATGGTACTTAAATTTATAAGAGGTTAATTGAAAATTAATATAATAATAATTAATTCGTACTTAAATCTTGCCAAAAATATATTTTATAAATCATTATTAAGATAGATTATTATATTATTAAGCATAATTATAGGTAACAATAATGTTTAGGTGACATAAAATATCGAATTTTTTATGAAGTCGATTGATAATTACAACCATGGAAGGATGGAGGGGTTACGTACCTACATTTTTTTTTTAATACCGTCGAAACTGCTAATTTGCATGCAAACGATGTTACACCTAAAACAAGGCTACTGGAGCTTAGTTATAAAAATAGCAAGTGATTAAGAAGTTATGTACAAAGGCAAAATAATAATAACATAACTTTATTGTCCATTTTATTAATCTTAACAATACTAGCAAAAATAGGTACTTTAGGAGGACTCGCGAGGTTTTCTACCTAGTAATAATTTTGAAGATTAATAGTAACAGTCCAGTTGATATTACAAATGTCTTATTGGTTTTATAATTTTCGACAGAATGCGTCAGAAATACAATAAAATTGTAATGAATAAAAAAAGTGTTATATCTTCTATTTTTTTTAATTTGTATAAAATAATACTTTTACGTATAGATAACACATCTAGAAATAAATTTAAATTCCTGTGTCAAAGTCCAAATCTGAAAGTGTGATAGTTTCTCAATAAAGTGTCCCACAAAATTGCATAGATTGTGGGATAGCGTTTGGGCTCGCTTCGCCCGCCCCAATAATATATTATCTCCTTCATCCACTCGTGACTTCAATTCATATTTTAAAAGTACGTTTAGAAAATCAAGGGTACGATATTTGAGAATAACACTTATGGGAAAACTAATGTTTGAGTCATTTCATTATCGAATACATTAGTTGTTAAAGGACCGCTTGTCATTTTAATTTTTTTGATTAATATCTTAAACATTGGTTTAAAATTAAGTTTTATTCTTAATTGTATGGCATGTAGATTTAATAATTATAAAAATGGAACACTGATTATCATGCAGTCATGGTTTTACATCTGTAACTAAAAATATTTTTAAATGAATGTTAGCCTCATTCAGGCATACTATAAACATTTAAGATAGATTTTTATAAAATAAAAAATAATAATTTATCTAGTCGTAAAATTATATTTTTATTCCAAAAATATTAAATTACTTTAAAAAATATTAATTTAGAAAATGCGTATTAACGATTCTGAAGATCGTTTCATCCTTTGTCCTTAAAACGTTAAATTTTGAGTTGATAAGACGCTTACACTCTCAGCCAAAGTATATACGTATATCAATAGACTTTTTTATAGTCATCCTCAAATTTTATTGTATCTCCAGATTAGCTAAAGGGCTGTGCAATGTATTTTATAACAAAAAGCGTCTATTTGCAGCCATCTGTTGATATATTTGAGTTCCTAAAATAGCCAAAGTAGTTTACCAAAGCAAAAAATATTTCTCATATTTAAAAATGATTAAGTATCTATTCTTGATTAGAGCCGTGTTTTAGAAAATATTCATGCGTGGGTCTGTCTGTGATACGTCGTAAAGCTAAATATAATATACGGCCATTATCCCTAGTACTGCTGCTGGGACGGGCCTTTCGTTTTTATGGAAGAAAATGATATACCCGTCACGCATGTCTAAAGCTTATTTAATAATTATTTGGTGCAACGAATATATGACCGTTATGATTTTTTTAAGTTTATGCATATTCTTATAATAATAGACCAGTACGTTATTTATAAAATAAGATTTAATTTTAAACGTAGGATATACCCGCGACTTCTTTCACGCTTGACTTGAAATTCCCGCAGGATCCCTAGTGCACAGTATTTAAAAAAGAATGTAAGCTATCATTTTAGTGGAAACTGTGTTGGAATAAGCTATTTTTTATGCACCCGACCAACTTCAAACAGCTCCCGGGAAAGTTACCGTGGGATTCCGGCGATCAAAAGTATCACACATTTTACTGCATAAAATTTGCTACCGATCAGTTAAAAAATCGCATTGGAATTCGATTTTTTTCTATCTGGTTATTTTAAATCATTCCCAGAACAATTCCCGCGGGATTCCCAGGATAAAAAGTAGCGCAGATTTTTGGTCTAAGAATTTGCTGTCGATCAGTGAAAATCGGCTCAGTAGTTTATACATGAAACCCGAACAAACAGACAAGAAATAAAAAAAAATTGCAGCGAGTTCTCCGTCGTTTATATAGTCTATTCCAGTTGTTTTTTTTAATAGTCTTATTGTACAGACACACGGCATGTTTAGAATTTTATAATATTATAGACTAATTCCGTTTTGTACCAGGTTTCTATATCTTACTATTCCTATGCCTTGCAGTAGTAGCAAGTACGTTTAAGGAGTTTATGGAATTTATGTCAAATCAGTGGATTTGACGTAAACTCCATAAAATTTTTTTGCTTGTCTGTTGTGCTGGAATTAAGGAAATTTCAGCATACAACCAAAAAATGTTAACGCTTATTTTAAAATTCAATACGTTCCGAATCATCTTTGTGTCTTGTCTCTCAATATTGAGAGTCGTGAATAGATTTTTGTCAAAGCTTTTATGGCTAACTCACTGCGATGCAGAGGACTCGGGCTTGATTCGTGGCCTGGTGAACATTAAAAAACAACTTTCTATTATTGATTAATCATAATCTGGATGCTGGCGTCGCCAAAGTTGTATATTGTATATCACCTATAACAGAAGCTTAATATGCCTAGTTTGTAGACAGATGTACAATAAATATGTTTGTCTGTTGATGGTCATAGTATTTAATTATAGAATTTTACCAGTCACCCCGATTCAGGGACATGTATAACAGCCGGAATACTTTAGAATATTCTGAATTGGCTATACTAACGAATGAGGGTAGAATCAGAGTTTATTTTAATTAGATGTGTTGCCATGAGTTCCCTAAAGTCAGCTATATCGTCTGTTCATTTGTTGCTTAGTTATTGAAAAGCAAAACTTTTTTATAATTTAGTAAGTTAAGTTATTAAGATATTTATAAATAATATTATAAATGCGAAAGTAACTCTTGTGTTTAATAAATACGAAGCCAATGTACGCCATATATTTCGCACATTCTATACCTATAGTACTTTAATATGATTTTTGTTGAAAATCTTGTGCTAAACTATTTGGTTTAAATATTATATTATTATGTGTAATACACAAAATAATTTTCTACACATTCAATTTTAATATACGATGGAAGAAGACTACTACGAATGACAATCACCTAGTAAAGAACATTATAAAAATCTCCTAAATCCTATATGACTAAATCGCGACAGAAAACATTCTACTTTCGCTTTTTAATTCAAATTCAGATTCAAAAGTTTTTACTTAAAATAGGTTCCACTGTTTTATTATCAAAAGCATGTTTTTGAGATTGCATCATTTTAGAAAAGTCTTTATTTTAAACTTTTAGACTATGGTGAAAGTAATATGTATAAAATAATAAAACGGTACTAAGCGAGAAAATAATAATCTATGGCGCCATCTAGTCCACGGGATTAAGGAGCTCAGAGTTACATTTTTATTGGCAGTTTGTCATTCCTAATATTCTTCCGTAATATAATTAATAAATTTATAATAACGCCATATGATAATGCCATTATTGTAATTAAAAATAATAATTTTAATTTACGGGTGATTGTATTTAGTGATAATAAATATTATTGTAATATTGATAGTAGATAATAAAAAGATTTTTGTCGTGTATTTTTGGTTTGATTTTTTAGGGACCCTTAATGGTAAAAAGGAATCTGTTTTGTTTCAATCTGGTTTCTCTCTGTCACAGTTACTGCTGCATGTCGATGGCTATAAACTAATACTCAAGAACCTTATAACAATAACTAAAAGCGCAATGTATCCGCTATTTTATAGGATTCCACAACCGTTATAAAAAAAACAGAACCCTTTGATATGTAATTGTGATATCCGACTGCCTGTGTGTTTAAGTCATAGTAATTTTTTTGAGAACATACTGGGTCTTCATGGTTAAAATTTGACCGGAGTCTATTGCGCTTCAAAGTTATATAGTGAAATCGCGATTAAAGTGAAGACTAGTGGGAGCGGCCCCCATACATGTAATTTGTAACGAAGGCCCTAAGTGTTGAACTTTTTTTAGCATACATAGTCGTGTGTGGTGTCGTTAGTCAGATCCTGAAAAATGATTTTTTTATGTAACTTTTAATTAAGTCAATGAGTAGCGAAATAATCAGCTCCCAAAGTTGTGAATTTTTATGAAATGGAAAATTCTGAAAAATATTAGGGTGTTACAGCTTAAAAAAATAGTTTCAGCGCCAATTGTTTTGAACAATATTCGATTTGAAATGAAACACCTACTTTTTTAGTTCTGTAGCGAAATTTAACATTCCTCGTAATAATTAAAACAAATGTTTTTGCCATAATATTTTAAATTATTCGTAGATGTTTTATTTTACATGTTACCGACTGAATTCTAATGTCTGCAAAGCTGCTAACTCGCAACGTATGTACTGTGTATAGACAGTGCCATAGCTGAAAGAACCGCTCTTAATTAGTGTGCCATGTTCAAAAATAAAAATGTTAATTTAAAAATTAAAATAATGTTTACCTAAAATTGCACTTCGTTTTGGGCGTTTAATTGAGTTCGATCAAGATTGATATGTAGGTTTATCCGAATTTTTCTCATAGATCCAAATTTAAGTCTTCCTGGACACTAATATTTAAAACAACGTTGCATTTCTTCTTCTCACAAGTTCGTGTCATATATAGGTATCTAAGGGAGAAAAAATGTTGTAATGTAGGTACATATTATCTATAGTCACTCAGCGGGCGATTAGTTAGGTTAGATATTTGTCTTATAGATAAAATTAGAAAAATTAGTTATCCTTAAGAGAACTAGGGTAATTTAAAGCGGCAGTGGGCCAATAAAGTTTGTAGCAAAATCGTTGGCCGATGGAGCAGCACTCTTTTGGATTGGAGACCTAGCTTCGGTAAACGTAGTGTATGACGCTCTCTAGAGCGGAGAAATGACGACGAATGATGAAAGCAGCCGAACGGAATATGTGGCGCAAACTTAGAGAAGCCATATGTCCAGCAGCGGACTGGCTAAAGAAAATATAGGTAGATTTCTCGGATTTAAAAAAAAACAGAACAATGTTTTGTCGACAGGGTGACACACATGTGTTTACAGTGTTGTTGTTTCACAGACTTCGCAATAGCCAACGTGCAATGCCAGTACGATAGTGCATCAGACGCAGAGGCTGACGAAAGGGTCAACACCTCCCTACCGACGACAGACCACAACTACGATATGCGGGATGAACCGCCAGCTTTTGTCATCACGCATTATAATGCTGTAAGTCCTCTCACACAAGACCTGGGTGTCTTAAAAACCGACTTCAAAATGGAGAAAATGTTCTCAATTTGCCTGTTTATTTTGCCATTGGGTACATTATAACTTATTTTTGATTATACGTCCTCTGTCACAGCACAAATCATCATGTCATCCTTCACATAACCAATTCATTTTTTGTATCTAACTTTAATTTTATACATACATAATATCACGCCTTTTTCCCATAGGGCTAGGCAGAGACTATGAATCTCTACTTGCGAATATCCTGACAAACAACTTTCGCTTCATCTACTTTCATTAGCTTCTTCATACATGCACATTTATTTAAGGTCTTAAATTTTATATACAGCAATTTTCCAGTTTCTTAGTCTTTTGTCACAAAGTGATGTCCTGATTCTCATCCCTTTTCATTACATGCTAATACGAACTCTCGCTAATCTTCTTCGTCTCAATTTTTCAGTCACGGGTGGAATTTCCAAAAACCCCCCCTATGTAGGTAGGTACTCGTTTTGACCTAATTTTTTCGCATCTTATTTATCTAGGTCTAAATATTTCAGAATTCACAATCGCAACGCATGGTACCAGGGATTACTGATTCTAGGCCGAAAATAATGACTATCGAGCCTGGGTTCTCGTCTAGCGTCAATGTCATACACGTTGGAGATCGACCGCAGGTAAGAGTATTTAAGAGAACGATGCATAATAGAAATTATAACCTTCTTTTCATTCACCATCTTCCAATTATTTGGCGTCGACACAACATATCTTTCCCATCCATCCGTGTCTATTCTAGCATACGTCCAAAAAAAAACCAACGATAATAGTCCCAGCAAAAGACGTAACTGATTTAAAGCTCCGTCACATGGCATTCTTCCTTCGTTATGGCGTAATGCCAATTAGTTACATAATAACGTTGTTTCTTAGTTACTTTTTATTTAAAACTCGATAGGTTTCTAAAATAGTAATAGATATGGGTATAGAAAGACTTTGGATAAGAAGTGATCTATGGACTCATTTTTGATATTTTTGGAATTAAGAAATTAATATAGGATTTATGGAACACCGTGTATCGGTAAGTTTTGTTAATATGTAAAATTAACAATTGCAGGAACCACAATCTTCGTCGTCGTTATACAACATAAACAAGCGGATCCGCAGGAGCGAGGTTGTGTTACGGCAGGCAGCTGACTGCGTCAGTCGAGGCCTCACCTTCCAGACTGTGTCAGAACAGTTCAATATCCCCATCTCCACGATACGGTAATGAGTATTACGCTACCAACTGATACATTATAGTGATCAAATCGAGGGTTGATTATTTGTGTGATGGGATATTTATTAGACAAAACTCTTTTTCTTTTAATAATACGTTTCTTCCTAAGGAAATATATAGTTATTTTAAAAAGGGCTAATTGAAAAATTAATGAGTTTTTCATATAAACAGACTATTATTAAAGTTCCTTAAAATATAATCACAATAGTAATGTTATCAGAAAACCGTAATTAAGGCAGAAACAAAATCTATTAACTGACATTTTTTATGATTCTGTAGACATCTTGGCATAAACGGAATCTTTATATTTTCGTCATCTGTGACAGTCTTTGTATACCACGGTTTTTTTTTTAATCAGAAGCTACTTGGTCTGTATGCACTCAATTTGACAGAAGGGTGTAATCTATGCAGACGAGCATGCATGACAAGAGCTATGAATGTCAAAGAAGCAAGTGAGGTGTGGAATAATAAGCCTGAATGGCGCTCTGTCGTTCGTGCCTACCCCGCAAGGGAACTGGCGTGAAGTTATGTATGCTATGGTGTAATCTATATGACCCTACACAATGTTCCAATAAAGCCGCAAAGTAATCAAAAATTAGAGGTAACTGCCATACATATAACTGAGGATTGAAACTTTGTTCACTGTACATGGTTACGTGGGGTATTTCGTAAAATTGTGTTATATCCTCCTCCTCTAACTTTTAAACTATAAAGTGGATAATGTTGAAAAATTGAAGGGGGCATTTTAAATAATACTTTCAAAAAACGGCAAATAAACTTTTTAGGATCTTGTAGCAAAATCCTCTACGGAATTTGTGCATAGAATGCCACGTAATTGCCCAAGTTATTAAAGCTCTATGAGTAGAGTCGATCGGTAGTTTAGGCTTCAGTAAAATCTATGTTGTATTTTGCAGATTCTTCATGGCACGTAAGGGGATTCTACCTCAACGACGTCGCGGACGAACAACCCAAGTATGTTAAACTATCTATACCTAGCAATAAAAATGAAGTGCCTGAGATTTCAACATATATGTTAATATTTAACTGAACACCGCTAGTTACACGATGCGTAATCACTAAACAAAACAATTATTTTTAGGTACAATTCTTGTGTCCGTTTGTATGAAAGTTTGTATCGAATAGATTCTGTAACACCTCAACGGATTTTGATGGTTATTTTAGGGATTAAAACAGGAATTTTCTTTTATTCTTTACGTGTATGTCCATTTCTATATCTTGCAATGGTTCATGGAAATTCAGCGATTAAATAATGAACTTAGTCGTTCGTAGTTTGTAGTGAATTCCCAGATCAGGTATTCCCACAACTATAATTATACATATGATATATACCCCCATATATAATAGAAATGGATCACGCAAGTATTACTCTTAAAATTTGCTCTCTCCCTTTTTTTAACTTTTAAACTAATGAAGTGGTAAATTTGAAAAAATCAAGCTGGTTGAATTGATTAAATGCTTTAAATAACTGGGTTGAACATTATACATTGAGTAAGTAGATTTTGAGATAATTCTATGTCATTTTCGATTAGATGCTTTTTTTAGTGTTGTGTAGCCAAAGGGCAAGAGAACCTTTACGAAACCCATTATAATAGGGATGCGGACACGTAATGTGACAATAAATTCTAATATTTTTACTTACAAAAGAACAGATATTACAATAATATCCCATCATATTATTTTTAAACTATTTTGATAGAATTAAATAATTTTAATTGCTTTTCGAACAAGAATTAATGCGTTATTTGACTACTTTTACTTGTACCTACTTATGACGTCACAATAGGTGCGCTCGTACAAAATCTATGCGGCTGTGCCGTTATGTAAGTTTATAAAAAGTCCATTTAACAGACAGACAGACACTTGACAGATTTTTATGTAATATTTTTTATGTCTGTGTATTGATTGAGATGGAATGACAATGATCCTATAAACTTTTCAGTTACACAGAGCCTGCAGCAGTCCGGAACCCCCATACCACATGCAGCATTACAAATTACCGGACATGGTCGCATTTAAACATGAAAGCGATGAAGAATCAAATAAAAAAGATTAAAAAAAAGCCTATAAAAATGTTCCGAACTTAGAAACCCTTTCAGTATTATCGTAAAACTTTGAGAATGTCAACTTAAATGTGCAATATTATTGTCGATACTTGGCCAAAAAGTATTTCCTAAACGTTCAATCATGCTAAAAATTAAGTAGAATTGCTCCACTAATTTTGCGGTGTGTTTAGATAACACCTATTCTAGGGTTGTTATTAAGCTGATTTTTAACGTTTTTCGAAGTGATAAATGAATATAGGCTTTCTGGGACACTTGCATGTGTACGAAACGGAGTATAATTTAAAAGAATATTTTAACGGGACTTTATAAGAAAGAAAAATATGGCACAGCAAAAGTTTATTCTTTTTGAAATATTGTCGGCAGGCCAAGATTCAAGGATAAAAAGTAGTATCTTTTAATATGTATTTAAAAATCTTCTAATTTTATGGAAGTATTTGTTTAGGGCACGAGTATTGTCAATAGTACTGACACGTCTCCTGTAGAAATTTTCGTAGTCATAGAGAATGGACTGAGTAATGCAAAACCTTATTCAGCTGTGTAGTCGTAGTGAAAACGGATCGGAATGTGTGAAATTATAATAAATATATAGCGATTTTGCGGCCAATAATGATCTTCAATATAGTTTATTAATTAATTTAAATGTACACAGCCTATTAGACAAGGTAAACGCGCTTCTTTACTTACAGATAGTAAGTAAGTGCCCAAAAATTTAATAGAAATGTTTTCATTTTTAATAACGACTGTAATAAACGGAATGACAACCGTAAAAATGTACCTGATTCTTGAACCTTCTCTTGTTTTTTGGAACATTTGAGTTGACTTAACCTAACGATCATACATCTTGTTATTTAAACAACACACTTCAAACATAGTCCATCTTAAACAAAATTGTAAAGTCAAAATATCTTTTTTTATTAATTTAATTCGTTTTAACTGATTTGACAAAAAAAAAATCATTTTAAATGATAAGAACTTGATTGAAATTTTCTATAAAACAAATACGGACTGGTGGCGCCAACTATGATTGCAGTTTATATTACGAGTTCCAGTTTTAATGGGCGATTGTGATTCATTAATATTCTTCTTCTTTTTTAGTATTAGCATGGATAAAGAAGTATTACTTTTACCAAGAGATAAAATCACCACTTGTGGATTAGTTTGTTCCATCGCCATGGCTCTTGTGACAAAATTAAATGTACTGACATACAGGGTTGGGCAGTATTTGAAATACTTGTAATTGAAATACGTAATTGAAATACAAATACGTATTTTGTATTTGTATTTCAATAGCTTTCATAAGCAAAATGGTGACCGCTAAATATTAGGTACATTCTGCAGTACTGGCCATTTAAAATAAATATTTTTGTTTGGCTAAGATATATAATTTCAAATTAATTTTACTTTGAAAACACGAAATTCTTTTTAAAAATTAGTCATTTATTTATTGATAAGTGTTATGTTTTCTTCGCATTTGAATCTTTTTCGTCATCATGGATAGTTAAAAATTCGAGTACATATGGAATAAGAGTACCGTCGTGGCAGCAACGCGGTAAGAGCGACAAGCAACATCAACGACCTTTATGAGCGAACACTACAATGAACGCACTACTTGTTATTGGTTTGCCCGCTTCCATTCTGGAAATTTCGACCTTTTTTTTATAGCTGGAGCACAGCAGACAGGCTGACGGCCCACCTGATAGAAAGCAGTTACTGTCGCTTATGGACATTTGCAACACCAGAGATTTCATCAACCCGCTGCCAGCCTCGAAGAAATTTTATGACACCCTTTTTGAAAAAGGTTCTACAGAACCGTCGCGTACATGAGCGAAGCGGCTTAAGGAAGTGGGGGTGAAATCCTAACACATGGCGAGCGGTTCGATGGTAGAAAGAGGACGAATATACCATTCTATACAGTTCTTCCGAATACTCCCCGTTATACAGTCAGTAAAATACGTAGAGAGAAGCGGTCTCTCATAAGGCCAAGCCTATCTAGACCATTTGTGAGTGTGGAATCATCAACAACGTGAATGGCTCGACGTTGAATAGAGTCTGGGGGATCGAGTTGGTAGCCAGGTGCTCCAGCCCAAAAGTGTGAGCAGTACTCCATATGCGGGCTCACCTGGGTTTTACAAAGCACAAAGCGTTGCCGCGGTGTGAAATAATGCTTGGACCCGTTTAACATTCCCAGCTTCTTAGAGACGAGTTTTGCCTTGCCTTCAAGATGGCCCCTTAACATCGTTCGCGATGTCAACACTGAGGATCCCAATACTCTTGGTGGTGGTAAGGGGAGTTCCTTGGCACTGAAGCGATTGCTCGAAGGGAGTTTTTTTGGCAGAGAATACGTAGACCTATGTCTTCTTGGGGTTGAAATGGACAAGGTTTTGTCTCCCCCATTCAGAGACTCACTCTAAGGAATACCTACTTCAGATACAAATCTAACCCAACTTTCCTCCATAAATGATCAACGGAAGCTTGCACGACCAGAGTACTGCACATCGCCTGTGCTATCATCCGCATTGGAATGAATGTTGCGAATAGACAATATCATTGATATGTAAGAAGAACAACGTTGGCGATAGCACACAACCCTGGGGCACACGAGCGTTGATGGGCTTGAAACTTGAGCAACAACCGTCGACAACGACTTGAATGCTGCGCTCATCAAAAAAGCTGGATATCCAGGTGCAAGGCCCTTCGGGTATCCCAAACGATGGCCGCTCCGATAGAAGAGCCCTGTGCCAGACCCGGTCGAAGGCCTTAGCAATATCTAGAATTCTAGTCTAACTGCCAGTGCTTCCCCTTTGCTCTCAATACCTTCAGCCCAACGGTGGGTTAGGTAAACCAAGAGATCCCGAACTGAGCGACCGTGGCGAAAGCCGTATTGCCGATCGTTTAGCAGCTGGGAATCTTCGAGGTAACACAAGAGCTGCGTGTTGATAATACGCTCCATCACTATTGAGAGCAAAAAGGTTATTGTTATAGGCCTATTCGACGTGTCTGTTACGTCCCCTTTTTTGGGGGCAAGGTGTACATGGGCAATCTTACACGAAGCGAGGACACAACCCTTGTAGTAAGAGAGAGTGAAAAGTCGGGCAAGGACTGGCTGGGGACAGCTCAGCTAAACACGTCTGCAGCACAATGGCAGGATTGCCATCAGGGCCAGAAGACTTTTTGACGTCGAGGGAGAGGAGAGCACATCGGACTGCTTTTTGAGTAAAGCGCACCTCCGACATTCTAGACTCACACTCAGGGATTGTAGGTGGAGTTTCTCCTATGTCTCAAGAGTTGAATTGGCCGCAAAGATTTCATCCAGAAGATTGACTTTATCTTTGGCGGCGTGTACCAGACGGTCGTCCACTGTGCGCAGAGGTGGAAGAGAAGCCCGACAAAAGTTTCCTTGGACAGCTTTGGTGAGGGCCTAAAAAGCTCTAGTCCCAGAAGAGTGGCTAGAGAGGCGCTCACCAATTCTGCCGATGTGATCGAATTTTGCTCTTGCGAGCTGTTTTTTGAGGGACCTGGGGGCGGCATTGTATCACTTTTTCAGGTCAGAGGAACTTGGAGCCTGACGAGCCCGCGCTGCAGTCCAGGCTGGATAAGCCTGTTTCTTTAGCTTTACAGCTTCACTGCTGTGCTTATTGAACCATTGTGGTTTACTCGTACCACCGATAGGTACAGTTGAGTTTGGAATTAAACATGTTATTCGCTGCAGTACTACATCGGCGATCCAGTCTGTGCTCGGATCAGAAGCTTCCGACGAGAAACATAACTGCCTCCATGGGTAGGATGCATAGAATTCACGGAGTCCATCCCAATCTGCTGACCTGTATCACCACACCTTCCGTCGTCCAGCGGGACGAGTCCGATCGGGAATAGGAAGGGGCACCACCAAAGATACCAGACAATGATCAGAGGTTCCCAGTGGAGCACTGATGGAGATCTGGTAGTTCTCCGGGTGTATGGTCAGCAGAAGATCCAGCAAAGAAGACTCATGATCCACTCTATCCGGTATTCGGGTAAACTCCGTAATCACCTGAGTGAATCCATTGGCGAGAGCAAATTCGTAGGCAGTAGTCCCTGACAGATCAGTTCTCGGGGAACCCAACCACTCAGCGTAATGAGCATTAAAATTCTCGAGTATGACTACCTCTGCAAAAGGATACTGCCCAAAAACTTTGTCGGTCACCTCATGAACGAGTTCAAAAAAGCGAGCTGTTTCAGTCCTTGTGCATTCCCTGCCATGGGACCGATATAAGCACGCATAGATCCGGGTGGAACCACCAAAATCTACGCGTACCTACAAGATGGAAATGGTGACGAATTGTGAAGCTTGCCACCACCCCTGTACCATGAGGACCACGACCACTCTGCCAAGAGTGTGACGACGGAGAACAAGAAGAACAAGATGGAAATATCCCTATCTTCAAGGCCGTGGAGATTAGAATAAAAAAAAATATAATAAAATTAGGTTAACTTATTTCAGAAAAAAACGGCAGTTACATAGGCAAGGACCTAATAATAATTATTATTTGATTTTTTGTGAGTATTTTATTTACATAAACTAACACCTGACGGTATTTTGTAATTTGTATTTTGTATTTGTATTTTAAATACATATACTTGAAACGCTGTATTTTGTATTTTATATTTCAAATACCCGACTTAAACTACCGTGTCTAATTGTGAATCTAAACCATCCCGGGACCCACTCAACCACACATAAAATATCTAGGTGCCCCGGGCGAGTCAAAAGGGCGCCAACCCTTTTATATCTTACTAATATTACGAACGGGAAAATTTGTGAGGATATATTGATGTATGTTTGTAACCCTCCCATTCGAAAACTACTGAACGGGTTTTGATTATACACCAGAATTTAAGATTGCACGCTCGGCATCCTATATATAGGCCTTGGTGCCGCGGGCCCCTAAAGCTAGCACTGGGACCCACTGCTCTTAATATTCTTCTTCAATAGTCGATACAAGACTACAGAAAAGAGTATTGACCGCACAATCGCTTTGTCTCTTTCTATAAGTTATTCAATTTGTGAAGATATTGTTCAGGTCATTCTTTTTCTATGACTGCTGGACAAAGGCGGGCGCATTTAAATAGAAAAAAATGTATATTAATAAAATTAGGGGCCTTGCAATGTTTAGTTTAGATAATACATAACTTCTTGGCACTGTAAAATCAAAACTATTATGGCCGGTTTTTATATCTTGTCGACCGTTGCCTTACTATCGACATAGCTCCATAAAAGTAATTTCAAAAATTTTACCGATGGTAGAGCAAGTGAATGTATAGTAAGATATAGGAACTGGAAATTAATGACATTTACCCAGTAAAAACATGACTCTAGGGAATTCTATATAACTTGATGTCGCCACAGGGCATTCTTCTTTCGGAATCTTTCGTTTATTTACTTTTTATTATTATGCCTCTTCTCCACCTGCTTTAACGTTAGCGTTCGTGAATTTGTGCAAATTCGTCTTATTTATAGCGTTAAAAATAGCTCGTTAACGAATAGTTACATTAGTGTAGTTTACCACCACCGACTGAGATATCGGTTAATGTTTAACGTCACTTCACAATATGACAGATAATTCAAACAACCCATAGCTACATGTACATAATATTTTATTAGTGCATTAGTTAATGCATTGCGGCGCAGGTGTAGCAGTCATTAGAAATTTTTTGAGTTTCAATTTTTGTTTGCTTTGGCAAAATTTTATTTTAATTAATAAAATGTCAAAAAGCAATAGAACAATGACCAGTAGCCATCTAATCGTGTAAGATTTAACAGCTTTTCATAGTGGGACCACACCTGCGCTAATGTTACGGTTATAGACCTTTTCACTTCACTTTATAATTGACAAATAACATAATCCCAGATGCGGCCCCAGCATAAGAGATGCGTTTTCTACTGGGCGATTGTCATTCATAGTATTGATTCCGTGTTAAAATGTATATATTATTTATAAATGTTTATAGTGTCTGCTCACCCTGTCAAACGTAACAAGGCTTAGTAGTATTTGCAGTTTTAAATGAGCAGTTAACAGGCTACTTGCCTTCTTGACTTAATACAAATGCCTCTCATTCGAATCATGTGGTTTTTTTTCTGAACTACTGAATATGCATGTAGGGGCTATTCGTTTCAAGCAACATTTTGTAAGATATTTAACATAACGAATTTTTTTCATTATGTCTCAACTTATTTAAATATTAAGACCCTAGTTTCCAATTGAAAACAATAGATATTCTTTTTTATATTAGATAAACTGTTATTATATAGGTAATTTTTTTATTAGTTATGCGTTGTTTAGGTTTTTTAAAACTCTCCTAACACATTTTCAAAATGTCATTAGAAACAAACAGCCTTTCATACCTCAGTATTATATTGTACGACAGATTGTTAGTAGGTATTTAAAATAAATTAAAAATTGTTACTATAAAATATGCAGCTGTAAATTTTATTTTATCAGGTTTATTTTACATAACAAATATAATTTGTAATCAAATTTACTTGTACAATATTTTATTCATATTATTTTGAAGGCCAAAAGGCTATTTGGTGTAAGCGATATTTTTTAACTTTGAGAAAATAATTTAAAACTGATATTTCTCAAAAAGAATACAAAAATTCAGATAAGTGCGTGTCAGTCTTAGAAATAAAGGATTCCATAATAAACATGTTTTTTTTTATTGCTAAAGCACAGCAGATAGGCTAACGGCCCAACTATGATGGAAAGTGGTTACCGTCGTCTATGGACATTAACAATAGCAGAGGTGTTGTCAATGCGCTCCCGGCCTCGTAAAAAATATTATTCGGTCACTCAGATGTTTCGTATTGCCACCAATATTATACCTAGTCTTACCATAAATATTGTAACAAAGAAAAAAAATCTATTGCAAATAACATTTATAAGTTTTACAGTGTGTTAGTTTAATACATAAATATAAAACAATTTAAAATATAAAAAGCTTATTCGAAGTGGTCTCCATTGGCTGTAATACAGTCTTTTAAACGTTGAGGCCAGTTATCAATAGAAGCACGCACTCTTTCCATGGGAAAATTCTTCACTGCCAATCGTATGGATTTAGGGACTCCAAATTATGATGGCGTTTAGAGCAAGCCGTACACTCTAAAACTGACCATAAATCATAATCCAGCGGATTAAGATTGAGACTAGACGATGGCCAGTCTTCAGCTCTGATAAAGTCCGAAACGTTCATTTCCAACCAAGACTGCGTGGACCGAGCTTTATGACCCGGCACCGAGTCTTGCTGGAAGAACCATTCTTGGGTATTGAACATGGTATTGTTAAGGAGCTTAACTGCTTTCCCAAGAATGGTATCTTAATACACTTGTGCCGATGTTTTGATACTGTTTTCACAAAAATATGGCTCAGTCACTCCTTCATAGCCAACACCTCATCAAACCATCACTGAAGACGGATAATGCCCACGTTGCACTCTGTCGACTAATTGAGAAGCTTCCTTAGAGCTTTGAGCATAAATACGGTCATTTTTTTTTATAAAATTTTGCTCAATTTTAAAAATATTCTCATCCGTAAACAAAATTTTTCTGTGACCTCCCTTTGCGTACCGCTTCAGTAGTTGTTTCGATTTTACCACCCTATTCTTTTTTAAATTATGAGTTAAGAGCTGACCAGTGAGTCTCTTATAGGCTGCAAGTCCTAATTCATCTTTTAAAATACGCGACATGGTTCTAAGTGATATCTTCATCTCCCGAGATAAAATCTTTTGCTTTCGGACAGGATTTCTTCGAATTCTTTTCTTTACTGCTTTGACCACCTTTTTCGTACGAAAACTACGTGGACGGCCAGATCTTTTTCTGTCACAAACAGAGGAGGTCTCATTGTACCTATTAATAGCCCGGTACACAAACATTTGACTAATACCAAGCGTATGGAGAGTTTTAAAAATTGCATTTGGTTCCATACCTACTTTGTGTAATGCAATCACAGCGATTCTGTTCTCTTTATCGCCCCACTCCATTTTAATATCGCAAAATGTTGTAAAATGTATTGGCGCCAAAATGAGAAAACACAATGAACAACCATATAAAAATGACTAATTCCACATTCAAATGTAATATTTTGTTTCTTTTTAATTGTAACAGTATTTATGGCCAGACTAAGTATATTTCTTTACTTTGCCACTTTATTGGCATATAAAAGACGTTTTCCGGTCAAATGTCATAAAGCTAAAATTAATAATCTTCAATAAAAACCCCTGTGGTATATAATACTATAATACTTGGACATAAAGAATTAGGTTTTACTATTTGACCCCAGTACCCTAAAAATATGTATATACTAGGTCTGAATAAGCAAAATATTTCTTGATTTTAATATGTACTCAGTTGTTTAGAAGAATTACCTTGAGAAAAATTACCCATTGTATAGTGTAGGTGCTTACTACCTTCAAGTTTTTTACAGCATTTAATGTATGGTATATATCTTTCATTACCTTAAATAATGTTATGACTCAAAATATCGCTTGAATTCAAATAGTCTTTTAGTATTCTATATGCATGTCAATTCCTGGCAGTATATAAGAAGGGTGTTAGAAATAATAAACACCCAATAAATATGCAACTTTGAAAAAGATTCTGAATCCCACAATTCTAGATGGCGCGGCAATGAAAGCAACGATACTTCTCTCGAATTATGATATGACAATGATCCCATAAATCTTACCACGTTACCTCGTTACACGTCAACGCTAATGATGTCACCTGAAATTTATATATTATTAACAGTAATAATAAATATATATAATTTGTTCAGAACTTTTTAGTTTATCGTGTCCAGACCGCTGTTTTCTATTAAATATAAAATTATCTCTTTGCATCTAACTGTTTCAATAAGATTACAATAAAAATTAATATATTTAATTTCCATGTGTACAAATGACAACTCTTACATTTTCTAATACTAACAATGAAAAAAAATTGGACCAAATCAGTCGAAATTTTTAATGAGTTTTTTATTTGCATATTTTTAATGTTTTGCTTAAATAAATATGTCGCAAATAATACAATGTTCAAGTACTTTTCTATATCAAAATCCGAGAGAAGAAAGACTGGCGGCGTCCTCAACCTATGTAGCATTTAAGAACGTTATAAAAATTACTGGGCGATTGTTTTTCCTATTTTTCTTCTTCCACGGCTAGAGTCCTTATGTATGGAATGTAAGAATCCAATACTTTATAGTATAATATCGTGCCATGAAATCTCAATCTAAATGAGTCTCAAGATTATATATCGTAGTGCATAATCTCAGAATAAGAATTAAGTTATAGAAACCGTAATAGCTACACAATACATACCATCCATACCCACTACGTATTGTCTAATTTTTCTTTCCAAAAAAATCTCATTAAGCCGCTCATTGTTCTCATATAAATGCATATTAATTGTCTTTTATAGTGAATATTAAAGAGTTTTCATTCATTCATACAAACTTTATGCATTTAATGACGATAAGCATGTTGGAAAGGGATACGCATGTACTATGCGTCCCTGAAGTTCGTACGCGTCATTGCGTAGTTCACAGTTATGTCCCAGACAGAGCTGAAGAAACTCCCAATTCAGCTCTATCTGTTGCACTCTCGTTCGGCCGCTATTCCGACGTGCATGCCAACACAACCATGAGATGTAATAAACGTTCATATTTGACTGGATCTGCGCAAACTCACGATACTAACTTCATTCGAAGCGCATTTAGTTCTGCGCATACTGTTAGCATTGACGCAAAGAATTTTGTCCCATTATCTTATGCATATGTAGTCGTAATCTACATTTGTTATTCGTCTTGCTTTAAATTAAGTCTATAATTAATTTAAAGCAACGTAACGATAAATAACTTTTTTGCTTTAAACTTATTAAGCATTTAAGTATTAGCAGAACAAATTTTTATAAGTTAGAAACTATTATTTGCACCTGTATTTTGTCGGAAACAATGGAATACTTTAAGACATTTTTTTGTTGATACTCATATACAATATACTGTATTAATGAATAAAATATCTGTTACTCAGCTTTTATTTTAGTACAGGTTTTATATCTTGAGTATTTTTTTTGAGGTGTAAAGTTAATAAAATAATCAATAGCAATAGTTTTACAAAAAATGAAATGTAGATTGTGAAAGTGTCTAGATATAAATCCTCCTACATAAAAGTGTAATAAAAATATTTTTGGGTAATGTTTGTTTCATTTTTATTGTGTTCGTAAAATTATGGAGGAAACAATAATCAGGGCCGGCCCTAGTTTTTTGCCTTTGTAGGCAAACTCGAAAACTGCCGCCCCCACCAAAGCTATTAAGAAATCTACAAGACGTCTATCTATATATCTAGCTTTCTTCTCCCAGAACCCTGTCTATTCGAGTTGTATGTACTTGGTGATTTCACTACTCTTATAGGTATTTTCTAGATTCAAGTGAACGAATCGAAATAAATTAAAACTGCAAATAATCAGAGAATAGTTTATCGTTACCCGAAACGTAAGTTTTCATGGGATAAACATTATTACTTACTCGAGTTAAGTTGAAATATTCCAAAAAAACAAATAGTACAACTCAGCGGTAGTAGTATTCTACAACTACCGCTTATTTTTAATCAGTATTTTAACCATTTTATGAAACTAATGGTTGAAATTTGACCATAATAATTAATTTAAATTATAAGTTGAAACCATTGAGTTATAACATGTCTAGAGAGAGCATTGCTAACAAACAACACCGGCAAAAACGGCATCAAAAACGCGAAGCGTTGCTAAATTCACTCTGCGTTTTCGGGATATCAGGAAAAAAATATTACCCCATTTTTTATAATTAAATATTTTTTTATGTAAGTTAAAACTTTAAATGATCGTTATGATTTAATCGCTTTATGTGATATAATTTAATATTACTCAGAGGTTTAGTTACTTTTTAAATAAAGTATTAGCAACAAAAGTTGTGTGTCTTGGAACAAACCACAAAAAAATACAAGCACAAATGAATTCATAACACATTTTAGCACATGTAGTAATTTTAATTTGCAATAAAATGCTTGTACAGATTATTAGTACATATTTATAAGTCTGTTAATTACCAATACTAATGTAATAATTCTAAAAAAACTATTCATAATGGCAAATTATTTTTGTGTTACACATTGTTCACGAAGGTTATTAGATGACTATTTATAACCCAAAGATTATCCTGCGCTAAAAGTCAGTGAAATCATTTGTAATAGTAGACGGTTTATATTGGGTAGTAGGCTTTATGTGTAATCCAAAGTTTATATCAGTAGTAGGAACTACGGAGACAGGTACACGGGATAGTTTAATGCAGGGACTTAAGACCAACTAAACCACTTGAAAAGGGCTATTATAAAAATAAAAATATTCATATCCAAAATTTTTTATTGAAACTAGTCTAGTTTGATTATTTTATGAAATAAAAATTGTTTTTTATCATATTAATCTATTAAATTATTTCTTTATTAGGAATTAATGGAGATGCAGCTAACAGAATATAGACAAAGTTTTAAAATCTTAATTATGACAATAAAGAGTTATCTATAATATTACTAGCGGCTCGGAGCGGATTCACCCGCGGTCTGTCCGGTTCCCGTAGTATAAAGCGTCATGTTATATTAGCATTCTGCACTCCTTCTCTATATAAACTATAAGTGTGCAAAATACTCATACTCCTCCGTCCGCGCAATTTTCGTAAAAAGGGGTACAAAGTTTTTGCTTCACGTATTAAATATAGTGACGATAAAACTGCTCAACAAAAACATCATACTTCTCAATTTTCCGCTAATAGCTCACAAATAGTTAGTGCCGCCATCTATAAAATGTTCTGAGTATGACTTTACGTAAGCTGCGTTCAGCAATTTAATATTCATATTCATAAATACGAGACCGAATGTTGATGTCTTCTGTGTAATGTTTTCTTATTGATTTAATGTATTTTTAATGCATATTTTTTTTAAAATATTAGCATTCTGCACTCCTTCTCTATATAAACTATAAGTGTGCAAAATACTCATACTCCTCCGTCCGCGCAATTTTCGTAAAAAGGGGTACAAAGTTTTTGCTTCACGTGTAAAGCTCAACAAAAACACATCATACTTCTCAATTTTCCGCTAATAGCCATGGACCTCTATAATATTTTAGACCAAAACTTTCTTGATTGAATTTAATATTCATATTCATAAATACGAGACCGAATGTTGATGTCTTCTTGTAAAGTATAAAAAGAAATATATTTTAGACCAAAACTTTCTTGATTGAAATAACAAGTTACATGATTTTTTATATTATGAAATATTTTTTTGTAAAATTTTATCTGAATCTGAATTATTCTGAATACGTCCGATAGGCGATAAACCGAAACAAAAATGGCGTTATACTGTTTGATGTCAATAGTGAAAAATGTTTAAAAAGTAAATAAAAATGTTTCTTCCGTGCAAACGTGTGTTAATATGTGTTATTTTGTTTTTGTTTATTGTTAAAACATGTAAGTACTATTATTTATTAGTCATATCATTATTAAACTCAAAAAAGGTTTCAGAAAATATTTGTCCATATTTTCTCGATTTCGGGTATTATTCTCTTCAAAAGTCCTTGATTTATAACTTTGGGAGTGTATGTAAACTTAGCTACCGATCAAGAACAAGGTTTCGCATCGTTAATGTTAAATTTTCCTTTAAAATCTTATGATTATTTTCGAAACTGTCGTAGATTTTTTTGCATTTTCGATATCTAACGGTAACATTTTTATGGAAAAGAAATCCTTTCACTTTCGCCTTAATATCCAGTTAGTATTATTTGTATTAGGCGTTTGGCTATTTATAGCTTTCCATGTTAAAACATCAAATAATTTGAATAATGAGTGCCTAAAATAAAATGCCTTCTCGAATGTTTAAGGTAGATAATTTACTGATCTTATGCTTAAATTGACTCAAATTTCGGGTGCGGTATAAATATAGGGCACCTTTATTGGTTGGATGGTTACAAATCAGTTGTGACACTCGCTGACCGCTACCAAGGCACCCTCAAGTCACTTGCTTGGGGTGGGGTATAATTATAGGGCGCATTTTTTATTATGAACAGATTCAAACTTTTTTAATATAGGTTAGAAGACTAAGGCGGCTGTGAAGCGAAGGGGAGCTCCCACTTTAGCTCTAGTGGTTATTTTTTATAGATTTTGAGCTATTAGGAATCTTTCTATGTTAACTATTGAATTTTGATTGGGTTTTTTCAACTTGAGATCTATGATATAAGTGCATTATTAGTGAAAAACATAGTGAGGTTATGTCTACAAAAACATTAATATCTCAAGAACTATGCATTTTCTTGATATAGGGATTTCAGAAGGGGTAAGTATACCTCCCAACCCTCTCCACACACCCCTACACATCTCCCATTACTTAAAATAAAGGTGTCCTATATCTATACCACACTCCAAACTTCATTCTATTTTGAAATATAGATCTTAAACTAAGTCCATAAAAGGCTGGAATCTCCAAGTCTCTTTTGTGAATTCAGTCTAGCTGTTTTTCATCAACAACTGACATGTTAATACACAATATCAAGAAACACATTCTATTTATACAGCTGAATATCATTTTTTTTATGTTTAGTCTATTTGCTTCTGGTTTCCCTGATATTTTATTTTCTACAAGTTATTATTACCCATAACTTGGTCTTAAATTATAATTTTATTTTCCGAATGAAATAATATCAGAATGGGAAATAGTAGATAATAATAGTATAGATAATAGTAGACATAAGAGGTGATAGTGAACTATTTAGATATAAGATGGTTTGGCGCACAAGCATAGCAAGGGCACTAATAGTTTGAGTGCCTAAGTGATTTTCACCTAAGGTTAACACTGCTTTTCATTTTGAATAAGAGGAATGTAAATAAAAACTGATTAGTTAAACAAAATACTACTACTTCTACTTCTCTAATGAAATCAGTTGTTAAATCTATATCTAAATCTGATGAACTCATTTAATACGTCCCATATGATACGTGAAGTAAATTTCTTTTTCTGTGGCATCCTATCAGCCAGTAATTTTTTTGTCACTGATGATAGAGTGTTATGAATTTGTAGGGGATTTATAGGATGTAAATTCAAAAATGCCGTTGGAATTACCACAATGTTTATTAGAAGTACACACATGTAATTCACAATTGTTACAAGTATAGCAGAATACAACAAAACAAACCATAGGGCAGAAAATCATTATCACTTAAATTGCGCAAAGTTCATCATTATAAGATACTCACTCCAAAAGTGCACTAGGTAACACCTCGTTCACAGTTGAAATAGGACTGGCGCATTTCCCGACTGACTGACCCTCATCCATTTGTAAATTAGACATGGCCTCCTAGCAACATGCTGCCCACTGGTTCTTGAAATCATTAAATGGTCAGCTTAATGGCTTCCAAAAATTCGCATGAAATACCAAGAAAGGAAATTAGGTTTTGTGTTGTCTTACGACAGCAAAGCCATTAGCGCAAACAATAGATCACTCAAATTCAAAGTGGTAATAAGATATCTACAAAGGATTAGTATCTGCTTGCAACAATAGTAAATATTGAGCTCAAATTGATATAAATCAAATAATAATTTAGTGAAAAGTAATTTATAAGTATAAAACCATGTACAAAATTGGTGATACTTTTTAATTACAATTTTATGATGTGATTTAACAGTGGCTGTTATAAAAAGCTCGCCCATGGCTCGCAGTTTTTAATTTTTTTGACAGTTGGGAAAATCATTTCCCTGGGACAAAAAGTACTGTTTTCAACCCTGTGATCAGGCATCTTCAAGCATACTTTCAGAATATGAGAAATCAAAATGTATTTTCCTATGTCTTTCCTATATATATTAGTTTTCATAATATGCCTAACTAGAATTATTTGTTGCTATTTTTATTATAGCCTCGTAAAAAGCTTGATTATTCCTGTTCTCTTGGGACATCTGAATAAAAAGTATAAAAAAAACTTCTATTAAAATGCAACATCATAAAAAAATATCTATAACAATCTAATAAGGAATGCTCTGATGGTTCAGGCATGTGAAAAGAATGTATGATGAAAGAATGACTAAACAGATATACAATGCAAAAGTGGATGGATGCAGAAGTCGTGGAAGGCCATGACACACCTTCCATGATCAAATTGATCGTGTACTAGCAGAAGGTGATGTCAGGAGCCTTAAGAACAGACGAGCGTGCATGACAAGAGTTATGAATGTCAGAGAAGCAAGTGAGGTGTGTAAGAATAAGCCTAAATGGTGCTCTGTTGCCCGTGCCTACCCCGCAAGGGAACTGGTGTGAAGTTATGTATGAATGTATGTATAACAATCTATTAATTACTTTGAGTTTTGTGACCATATACATCTGTATATTTTATATATAGAGATTGTCTTAAATCCAGGCACATCAGAACTGCCAAGCCCTCCTCAGCTAGTCTTATACATTCCTGGTGATCCGGAATACACAGATGTGCTGGCCAGACGGGAACATGACGACTTGACTCTGACCTGCAAATTGCGCGGAGAGGTTGCTCCCACGCGTTATGTCTGGAATTACATACCTGCTGATGAAAATGCTGTGCCAAGGTAAGTGCTTACACCTTTCCTTCTTGTGGCAATTATTTACCTTACACAACTTTATAGAGTAAGCATCCTCCATTATTTTCCTTCAGGTGCACAGGAGGTGTAAAATCCATAATCTACTCAGGTTAACCTAAACCATAAATTTAGAGTTAATTTGTTTCAACACTATTCCATGTGACTCCCTATGAGGGTTGCCACTTTTGTACAAGCGATTATTTTCTAGTTTGATTGTTGATTGCCAATCCGTGTTCTTATAGTCTCATCTATCTATTGACTGGTAATACACTACAGACAAAAAGCTTATTTTGTAAGCTGCATTGATATGGGACAGCCTAAGCAGATGGCAAAAGCAGCTGCTTTTGCAGATTAGTATTATAAATATGACAAGTATCAAAATAAGTAGAAGAACTATAAGATATACTACATATTATGTCGATTTCATTCAGCAATTCTCCATGATGACCTAAGTGTACTTGTTTTTTTATTTGCCTTCCTCTGTCATTAGTTAGGTCTGAGGTTTTAATGTCTTTAGTATTTTGTCTCTTTTTTTATTCTTTATGTGGGAAAAGTTGTTCTTTTCCCTTTATTTGATTTTATTTCTTTTACAAAAATGTTTATGTCAATTATATATCTGGTTATTGCTGTTAATTTATACATACTTTCTTTTAACATATACTTATATCCATTACATCTTATGTTTATTGCTTTATACATGTTTTTTCTATAAATCTAAGAACAATTTTGTTATATGTCTATATTACTGCTATACATCTCAATCCTAAAATTACATATTATTATAACAATATGGCTATAGTGTTAATTACCGCTTCTTACCTAATTGTACTAGGACCAAGTGCATTCAGATATTATACTACATACATACACAATACATGGGTTGCTACTCAAATATCCGTTACACGAATTTTACGTAGTGGTAGGGTGGGGGGAGAGGCATCCCCCTCCCCACTTCACCACCCCGCTACTTAAAATTTGTGTTGTTATTTGTTATTGTGCTTAAAATACATTTACCAATACTACATGTATTGCATTATATTATATTATATTTGTTGTATTATATTATATTTATATTATTATTGTATTGTTACCTACTAGTAATCTGAGTAAGTGTAGGATGATAACTTAGTAGGATAACTTTTACTAGTCTACTGAGATGACTGTAAAAAAAATGTATAAATACAAAATGTGTAAATACAAAATTGCTCAAAAAAGTGGAGTTAACATACTATTAACTTACTTAATTTTCAGCATATGATAAAGATATAATAGATCTATAACTACTTCTGTAAATAGCAAATTAAAATATATAAAAAACACTAGGCCTTTCAATATGGCTCATTGATTTATACTCGTTAGTAACCATTGAATTCAAAAAGAGTGAATTCTAAATTCATATATACTCTGTATTTCTCAAGAGTACATTCCTAAGACTGAAGAAGGTACAGTTGGAACGCTTACAATAAAGTCATGGTTACAATTATATATTACTATACATTTTTATAAATACCTAAATCCAATGCAGGTTTCATTTTGCTTATTTACAGCCCATACACAGTGAAAACCGAGAGTGGCTCTAGTTCCCTTGTGAAATTGAACCTGTCATTGAGTGACAGTGGGCAATACTTTTGCACTGTTCCACCGTTCAGCGCCAGCAAGAATATTGTTGTTCAGAGCAAAGGTTAGTTTTGGATTTTCCTAATGATTAAGATAATATAATATTACCTTCCAATATTTACACTATGCTTGTACAAGCAGATTTGATGGGTTTTACAATTAGCTTATCTTCTTGTGTGGGTTTCCACAGAGTCAGTAAATAGTAGTATGGTAATTATGACAAAATGCACATCAGGTCAGAAAATTTCCCCATGGTGCTTTATGCCCGAGATTCAAACTTATATTTAATGAGACAAAAATGCATTAGCCACCACAACTTCTCACAATATAAATTTAGAAAAATTTGTTGGAGTATTATATTTTCTTTAGGTCCAATGCAATGCGCCCGTGGCGCCTTTTGGTGCGGCAAACGCTGTGTGCTGGCCACATATGTATGCGATGGGTTCGTGGACTGTGAGCATGGAGAGGATGAACACATACACCTGTGTAATATGCAGAATATATGTCAACGTAAGTTTATTTTAAATCAATATCACCTGCCCATTGACAGCTGTCCAGCAGTAAATAACTGGTGGCTGTCGGTGGGCATAGGCCTTTCTAAATTTGAGCTAAATATAGTAATCCTTCACTTTCCTTTTCTGTCCTTGCGAACATTGTCGGTCTATCGAGTTGGAGGACATCCTATACTTTGTTTAAGTTGCATGTAGCTGTTGAAGGTTGAATAAGAAAAGCCGAAAACGCCGCCGCCTCCTTCTGCGAGACCGTCATGTCCGCGAAGGAGGCGTCGGAGCGGGAGAGGGACCAGTCCGCCACGCTTCTCTCCCGCCAGAGCCGGCGACAGCGTCGGAGGGTCGTCCACGACAACCTCCAGCCGCCGTAGGCTATGGACGTGCAGCCGACCGGCGGGGAAACCGGACCCGCCCGCACATAAAGGCTGGAGAGGAGGGACACGCCCCCTCTCACCTCGCGGTGAGATCGAGAAGCCGGAGAGACCCAGATCTCCGGCTAAAAATGGTGAAAACAGCCCGCAAAGGTGCCGGACGTCGTCCGTCCGGGCTGGTGGTGAATGCGCGAGCGAGCCCACAACCCGGACGAGGGACGCTCGGGTCGGACAGGGGTTTTAGTGGGTATCCCTAACCGCGGCGTGGCAATAGCATCTCACACTTTGGTGCTAGTGCCACCCCGATCAGGCAAATCCCACACACAGGCCGCGACCTTTCGCCGTCGCGCGGCTCACGGTCCTCAAACGGATTTCCCCTGTATAAAAAAAAAAGCCGAAGACCGCAAAAGTAGCCAAACTACAGCCGGCCTACTACCAGCAGTGGGCAATGGCGAAGAAAGCATAATGGGAAAATGGGATGATGCATATGTTTGCGTATGAATGAGTGATTATGTTTAAGTGAGTAATTATATTTATGAGCAAATGAATGTGTCTAACTTTCAAGACCAGTAAAAATTGCAGCAAAAAATTGTGTTTCCTTTCAGGGAGCGATAAGTTGAACTGCTCTTCCGGTCGTTGCATATCTGAATCGGCGTGTTGTTTGCCCCACACTACTGGATATTTGTGCAGGCAACCGGCTTGCTGTGACGAGTATCCGCGATATTCAAGGCAAGAAGGTGAGTTTACAGTGATTTATAGTGATACGCTATACTTCATGGTTTCATACGTTTAGTATTATTACGTCGAAAGTGGCGCTTGTGCATTAGTTTCATATATCACGCTTTTTTAGACATTGTTCATTGCACGAGTTTTTTTGTTTTACAGGTTTTGTTGAGTTTGAATATCCCCCACTCTTTGATGACAGACATGCGCCCGACGACTATGGCTTTATCCAGTCGACTATATACACCGTGACTGGTATGTTCTTAATTTTTGTTGATGTTCTGTTTGATTTATTAGTCATTTTCACAAAAATATAACTCTTATGAATTTGTCATGACCGTCGTCGGTCTGTCTGACTGCATATGTCAGTCGTTTGTTTTAAAATCTACATGATATACATATACGTAATATTACAGCAAGGTTAAGTCTATATGTGCTACAAAGCCATGTAATGCAATTGGGAGAAATGACAATTGCTCAACAAGGACAATTGTCATTTCTCATAATTGATCAAATTCAGTGTAATCTTCTATAGCTACTTGTTTATTTTTAACGCTTAAACTTTTCCAGCTTGTGCTTTGATCTTCATGATAGCAGTAGTACTATTGGTATCGGCCATTTGTAAGATGCACATGAAGAGGGCAGCACTGAGGAGTTACGCTCACGCCGAGAGAGCCACCCGCCATCACTACAACGTACAGTATGCGCAGGTGAGTGCACGATCTGAACATAGCGAGGAGCGAGCGAAGATCACGATGAGCGACCGATGACTACGACGAGTGATCGACGGTCACGACGAGTGTGATCATTTGTTAATTAATGTTATTCTTTCCAGGCGCAACGGTTCCCACCATGTTATGAAGCCTCAAGGCTTTTGGAGCAGGAGGGTAGGATTGTCAACTCACCGCCGCATTCTCCCCAAGACACACCCACCAGGCAGAATTTGCAGGTTACTTATTAAAATTCCGTATTCGTTCCAATTGGCCGCGGAAAAAATTCTATTCTTGTCAAGGGTAATTGATTTTTCAAAAATCTAATGATATCATTTTGGTTTTCCTCAAAATCGCCTTCGATACTTGTTTTAGTGCTTTTCGATATTTCGTATAATTTAGGATATGGCTCTGAAGGCCCACTTGAAATATTCACTCTGTATATACTCCAAAAAAACCACCAAATCGTTTTATTTGGACCAATTGGATACTGAATACATTCTACAATGATTTCTAAAGTTAAAAAGTTCATATAAAATAGTGGGCATTTCAGTAGGTACCGTGACATTATATTCAATTTAAATTATCATTATAAAATTATTTTTAATTACTATTTCAACAATAATAAACGTTTTTTTTTGCATTTATAGTGTTTGATAAAGCTTTGTTTTTATAACCAGTGCAACTCTGAATGTCCGCCAACGAT
Source organism: Dendrolimus kikuchii (assembly GCA_019925095.2). Lineage (NCBI taxonomy): Eukaryota > Metazoa > Arthropoda > Insecta > Lepidoptera > Lasiocampidae > Dendrolimus > Dendrolimus kikuchii. Next base: position 7,795,595 of record CM034388.1, on the reverse strand, counting down.
ACCGCGGCCGCCTCCAGAGCGACCGACAGGAATGGGCCTAGCGCGACTGTCGGCCATATTCTCCTCTCGATATAGGCAGGTAAGGGATTTTTCATAAAATCCATGGGACACCCTTTAATAATGTAATAAAATAATAAATTTGGCTCAAATTGAACGGTTCGTAATAATAATGTCAATATAAAAGCTACTACAGTTTTAATTTTATTAAATCATTAAGAGTATGTTGAATTCCTGCCCAATAACGGAAAAGCCATTATATTCGTAACGTCGCTTAAATTGAAAAATTACTAATAAATTAGCACAGATCAACAATATTGTTGTTTTTACTATATACTATAAAATCAAGCAGAAATCCATTATGGCGCTTACCACTTTGCATGTGTCTGTGGACCAGACAAAAAATATTAAATCTTTAAAATATAATATAAAATTTATTTTGAATACCTAATAGTTAATGAAAATCAACGCATTCCGATTTCTTTGCATTTATCAAAGACATGATAAAATTATGTTATTGTGATTGTGATTATTACAGGTGCCCACCCATCCGCCTGACGTCGAAATGACTTTACGCTCAACATCTTTAAACAATTCACCAACGCGTCAAATACAAAATTACCGCAGTCCAACATATTGCGATATTAATACTGAGTATTTGTTAAATAGCCCAGATAGTGTAGATTGCGCTAGGAATCTAAACATACCTGAGAGACCTAGGCGTAATACCTTAGAAAGGGTCATAGACCATATTGACAGGCAAAGACTAACGTTGCAGGTAGGGAGGTTCCAATTAACGTTACCAAATCTACCTAATATAACGGGTTTTAGAAGGAACAGTGACCGACCTGATACTCCTAATGTCACTGAAGTGGATTTGCAAGATCTTGATTTCGTTAGATTAGGTTCGAATGATACTTATACGCTTAACGGTAGGACTATAAGGCTTTTGGGGGCTAATTTTGAGAATTATCCAATCGTTGGTGGGTCTAGACCTCCGCCTTATACAGAAGCGATGAGATATAAGTTATATGGACCTCCACCGGAATATCTAAGTCGTGAAGGTCTAAATAGCGAAAGTCAAGTGGATCAAGAAGCCAGGAGTAATATCGAAATGCCACCCTGTTACGATGAAGTCAATGGTAATCAAGTATCAAGTAATAATAACAGTGATTTAAATACCAGTTCTAATGTAGTCGGCGCAAATCTAAATTCTAATAATATCGTAACGATATCTAATAACGTCGTTGACAATAATTCTGATCTGAATGTATGTGTAAATGATTTAACAGCTATAAGTAATGATACCAATAATGGAATATCAGTTGATAATGGAATTTCAAATAATACCAGTAATGTAACTGATAATAACAGTGATACAAATACTATTTCTAATGCAGCCTCTAAAGGTAGCTATGAAAATAATAATATACACTCGTCAAGTAGTTTTAAAGTAACAGTTACAAGTCACAATTCCAATGACCAGAATTCCTTACCAAATATCAGCGATATAAATAACGGTTCGTTATCAAATAATAACATAGCACAGAACAGCACTACGAATTCCAATTTTGAATCTTTGAATTCGGTTATCGATAATTTACCGGCTATTGATAGTGATGTGAATGCTAATTAGTGTTGTTCTCAAATTTTGATTAGTTTATTCAAAGAGTAAATCAATCCGTAAGGCGAAAGTAGACGTTTAAGTCTTAAACTTTAAGATCAAAGTATATTGATGAAAGATTGATCGTCTATTGTGAGCTTTATTTTAGGTTATTATTATTTTTTGCTTATGATTAATTCAATTTGAATCTGATATAATGTGATTAATATTATTTAAATCTAATTTATGCTGATGCAAATTATTTTATATTATCATTTTTCTGTCAATCTAATTGACGTAATAAAATCAATTAAATATGATAAACGATCAATCTGGCAAAAATTGTGCCTTAATATAATAAAAGAAATCGATTAAAAATAATATTTTCAAACACAGCTATATTGATCCGATTTATAGATTTAGTAAGAAAAGTATATTTTGAAATAATAATAACTACCAAATTTATATAGCTTCACATCACTAATGTTACATATTAATTATATGTAGTTTTTAACGGATTTTAATGTATGTAATTTAACTGTTCTAATGTTTTATTTGGGAGTATTTGGCGGAAACTTGAAGGGTGATGTTCTTCCAGCAGTTTTTTTTTCAAAAAATATTTAATTTTGGTTAATAGTGAGCAATAATTTTAGGGTATTGATTGTATTTTTAACGAAGTATTCTACATTTAGGTTTAAAATGTCATATAGTGTGTTTCTACATCTAATGCGTTTAGATGAATAGAGATGAAAGATTTATCATACGTTAAAATCCGTTAAGTTTCAATAGTCATTTTATTGATGACGCTTTGATTTGTTGCCATAATAACATAAAAATATACAGCGATTAATATTAAATTGTTTTTGTTTAAGAATAAGATACTCATTTTAAATATTGTAAATAATCTATTTTCGTAGTAGCACTTAGGTTGGTTAAACTGTTGCGATTTTTAGTCGCAAGTTTTATAGTTACGTTTTATTTAAATAGTAAATTGAATTAGTTTATATGAGTAATTAGTATTTTCTCCGCCTTTTTGCAACTGAATCAACGTTATAATGAATTTAAGGAAGTTTATTTTGTGTTTTCATTTATGTGTCTTCGTTTGTACGTGACTTGCGCTTTAACTTTAACTTACTTGAGCTGCTTCGCTACCGTACGCAGCGGTTCCAAAAAACTTTTCGGGCGCAGGAGATTTGGAAGGAGATCCCAGCTGAGGTTTCCCCACAGCCAAAAAAACATAGCCTAACGCTATTAGGCTATGGTTTTTTTAGATAAGATATTATAAATTGACGGAAAATTCTCTGCTTTTACAAATATGCATAGATGGTAGTAACTACTTTCTATTATGTAGGCCGTCAGTCTGTCTACTGGAATCTAGCTATAAAATATAAATAAAAATTTTTGAACAATAATAACAAAGTCGTCTACCGGAACATTCGAAGTAGTCTTTTCTTTTTACTAGTGCGACTAAAAATCGCAGCTATCAGTGAAACACGTAAATTTGTAATTGCCTTATAGACTATAGATGTTTAAATTCTGTTTTTATATATCTTTAAATGTTGTATGTATGTATGTTATGAGGGCTGAACACATTTATCAGTATTCAAACACATGACATGATCTGATCGTATCTTTTACAAGTTTAAAATGTCATTTAATATTTAAATAATGCTAAAAAGCGACAGAATGTCCAGGTTAAAGTTTTAAAAATAAACAAAAACAGACCATAATACTGATCCGTGTGGTTAGTCCCTAAGTGATATTTTCTCATCTGTCCATACATATCTTCGGCACAATAATTATGGTTGTTGTCTTATGTTTATTGTTGTAATTTAAATGCGAAAAGATTTAACCAATTTTATATTATTTAAAAGACCGGTATAGTGTTAGGTTAGGTTAACATTGTAACGAGTTAAATGATTGATTACATTTTACTACTAATCGAGTTGTTGTAATCGATTAATTATGATTACTTTGTTTGTATCGATTATCCCACTACTCGGCTTGATTTGTCATCCCTCAGGCTCGTTGGACGAAAGCATTCAGGTAGAGCCTGGAGTTTGTTTCCCGAAGGCGCTCGCCCCAAAACTACCGGTAAAGCTGTAAGGTTCCAGGACCAACAGCATATCGTCAAATCCCTATAAAAAAAATCAGATGAACCATTTTCACTCTGACTTTGGTCCGATGCACATGCTGTAGTAGAGCTCTATTATGGATAATTATTGTGCGAAAATTATGATATTGTAGGGTATGCCCTACAACTAATTAGATAGACAAATAACACTTTATTGTATATACCTTCACAGAAAATTTACGAACTATTACTGTTCAAATTGTGTACAAAGGGCGTGTCTTAAGGCTAAAAAATGAGCTTTTCCAGACAGTCCGTGGCAGGAATATTGCTGGTTAAGAGTGGCAATGGTGGTATACATAATTATTGTATGATTACTTACTTTTAACAATAAATATATAACTATATATATATATATATATACATATATATATTAGTTATAAATACAAGATATAGTAATAAAATATAATTATATTTAATTAGATGAACATTCTCGTTGCAATCGCCATTTAACCAACATGCTCGGAATATATACGTTTTATTACCAAACCCTTTATTATTTTCTGATATTTGCTATACTCACCGGTGTTAGTTTTGTATCCTATTGCATCTTAATGGTAAACTGTTAATAATACAAAATTGGTTAAATCATTTTCTAAATTTTTATGAATTTTATGTATTAAAAATCTTAGTATTAAATAAATATGTAGTATGTACACGAATTGGTTGCTGATCACAGTACTAAGCTGTATTTTAGTTTGAAGAAACGGTCGATTGCGTATCGGACCGCTCACATTGAAAGGTTTCACTCACGACCTACTCCACTATTTTGTGATTGCGCTACGGAATCCTGAATGTAAGTATCCATTCGAAAATATTCTATAGCTTGAAAATTACTCGATGAATATTATTCAAGCTAATTTTTGTTGAAATCGTTGAATGCATTTTTAGACCGCAGTTTTTATACGCGGCTTACAGTAGAGTGATCTGGCAGAAATCGTCACGTACGGAAAAAACTTTGCTGATACAATGATCTTTAACGTAAGGAACTTCGTTCGTGATGGCGATTACTTCTCCAAACAATTTTTTTTTAAACATTGGTTTAAAAAAAAATCAATGTTTTAATTCTGAAGAAATTGCCCCTTAATAGCGCTTAAAAGGTAGGAAGATGAACTTTTAAAATTTTGGGAGCTATTATCTTTCTTTTCCACCTATTTCTTAAATATAATATTCGGGACATTTCACTCGTATCTTTTGTCACTTAGAAGCGGAGTGAACTTAGAACGTAGAAACGTTTCCTGCCTACACTAGCGCCGATTTGCTCGGTTCTTGAACTACTATTTATGCTCATTTTGCTTCTCCAGGTTGACCCCCCATATACGATGGTCCTGTTTTTCTCTTACCTCCATATTCGAAATGTTAGAAATTGAGTGATAGATTATTTTCTTAATTTAAACGTCGTAAACAACATCACTAATAAATATAAGAACCATTGAATACTAGCTAGTAACCTTTAAATATTAATCCTAATGAGAATTTTAATTTCCGTATTGTGAATTCTAGAAGAATCATCCAATTGTCAGAGCGAGCCGACTTGCACACGACCGCTTGTTTTGCTTCGTCGTAATAGCAACTAACTCGTGTACAAACCATACTTTAGCTTGCCTAATTGTTATACGTTCTGGCCAGTTTATTAAATGTATAGAATTAAATTATAAATGAAACTTAGTACTTAAGATATGTATTTTACAGTCAACCGCACGCTTTACTACACGACCAATCCAGTTTCAAATTTGTATCAATTTAACAGTTTCTGTGGTTGAATGTCCGGTGCTCGCATAGGTATGTCACTGGAACGCAGAAGTTCGGGGTCCGATTCCTAACATGGTAGATAGCTTATACGAATTTGCTGCTATTTACTATGGTCTGGATGTCTTACCATACACAATACAAGCGTAACTTGCGGATATACAATGTATGTGTTTGTTTGCCGGGTTACAAAATATGGCAAACGAAAGCTTAGCCACAAAAGCGCATATAGAAAATGTAATCTAACTTCTTTTATAATAATTATTAATGCGTCAATCCGTATTGAACAAGCGTGCCGAATATATCAGTTGCCCTAAAATTAAGAATACTTAGCCCATCAGTGGGTCCATATTATAAAGATAATCAAGACCTTATGTAAAAAGAAAAATTACAAAAACTCAACATGCAAACACACACTTGTTCCCAAGCAACTCACGAGTAATCTTATTGTAATGTGCAAGCTATTTTGAAACGATAATAGATCACATATCATGTATATAAATTTCATGTTGCGTCTGCGTAAACCAGATGCTTTGTCCCGCTGGGACTTTTTCTGGGATAAAAGTATCCTATATTCATCAGAATAAGAGAGTCGGCACGGGTTCAGTAAATACAAACCAAAAAGTTTTGGGGGTCGTCACAAATGCTGAAAGCGGCGTCTTGAATCAATCTACGTTTGACGCCACTTTGGGCGTCGGATTGTTGTTAAACCGATGGTCGCTCTGGAAATCTCGAAACGCACGTTAGTCTTTTCCACGCACACAGACTTGTTGGACACATAAATTGACCGCAAAAACGTAACGACTACGTTGGGATGGCCAAGAATGTCTGCGGACGCGAGGTACGACGTATAGACGCCGCGCGGACGGCGTATCAGGCTTTCAATACAGATCACGGTAGTATATTTTAATAATAGGCATTCGTGTGTCGTGCACAGCGTCACGCCTGACGCAGACTATGGCATTTGTAACGGGCCACCGTCTAACGCCTACGATTTAAAGGCTTCATTCATAACGTTCTTACCGGCTCGATCGTATCGAGAACGCTATCACTGACGCTCTTAAGTAGAGTCTTAAGTCAAAAGCTTCTTGACTAGTATTTGCCGAATCCGTGCGGTGTAGTATGGAGACTCACTAAGTTTATCCCGTCTCTGTAGGACCATGGAAGAAGATAACTAGGAATGGCAATCTAGAAAAAGACCTGGAAAAATCCGCAATCTTAAATTACAAGATGTCATTCTTGCCGTCGTTTTATTATATAATAACAGCCCATAACGCCCCACTGCTGGACTCGAGCCTCCTATTTATGTAGGATTTATGACCACTTTAGAGTTACGTTTTTATTTGCCATTCCTGGTACTTCTTCCGTGATAGTACAAATATTATAAAATTCATTTAACAAAAGAGACAAGCAAACACATTTATATATTTTTATACATAGGATTAAAATAATAGTCACTTCACTTCTTTAAATAAACGAAAATATGAGTCGATGAAGGAGTTATGTATGCACAAACTATGTAAGACCTTAAAACAATTCCAATTTTAATTAGACTATTAATTAGAAATAGCCAGTGATGAAGTTATGGACGCATTCATAATAATAGTCTAATAATACCTTCTTGTTGTTTATGGCTCGTGGTTTTGAGACATACCTTGTCCATTTTCTCAATGTTTACCAATTATAGCATATCCCCTTCATCCACTCATGTCTTAAAATGTCAACCTAATTAATGAACAAGTCACCTTATGAAAAAATGTCGCCCCTTAAATAAATAGTACAAAAGATGCCTAAGACAGCCTTCAAATGCCTTGTACTTAGTCGTTAAGTTGAATAAATAAATGTTTTAGAAATGAATTAATGTTTTTTGCAATAGATACTTAGTTATCAAGGAAGAATGACAATCTCTCACCAATAAATTGCGACGACAGCAAATAGAGAAGTGGGCAGCGCGGTACGCAAATACACGTGATATTCGCGCTGCACACTTCCCTCTCTTTTCCTGCTTGCTGTTGTGCAAGTCAGCAGTACGGGCTTGCATCATCAAAAGGGTTAAAATCCAAATAGCAGTCTCTAAGTATATTCATCATCTTCTGTGTAAGATTGTTTAATTTGGTCAATGATCGTTTGGTTGACAGTTTTGAACTTGTTAGCAAGTGATTCAATGTCCTGTTTTGTATCCCGGCCCAGTATACCCATCAGTTGAGCAAATTGTACTAAGTTCATGTCTTCCCTATTTGGATTAATCCTGAAAGAATAGTTTTCGTTGGGGTATAGAAAATGGTATTCTTCCATGGTTAGGATTAAAAGTAGAGGTGTGTATAGGACATTTTTCCATTTGTTTCCAAGTAGTGGATCGAAAAATTTGTAATCAGAAGTCATTTTAGCAAAAAGGAAGACCTTTGTTTTCGTCATGTCCGTGTTTTTAATCGACTTCAAAAAGGAAGGTTCTCAATTCATTGTAAATTACTGGGTCTGTGTGGATCTAATTTGACAGGGAGGTGTAGTCTATATAGCGCTACACAGTGGTAAAAAACCTGGAAACAACTCTAAAATAGGCGTGGATGCCATACAAAAACTCAGAGGTGACATTTTTTAACGTGCACAGGTGATTATAATGTGAGGAGTCTTTTAACAATTGAGAGATATGTGCTTTAAAAGTTGTAAAAATTGTGATGCCCTCTAACATTTAAACTATGAAGTGGTTAATTCTTATAAAATGGCGTTGTAAAACTTCAAAAATACTTTTAATGAAAATTCGTTTGAACTACAATCATCTTCGTTTTTGATTAAAGGGTTTTTTGTGGTTCCGTAGCTAAATGACAAAGACTGCAAGTAAATTGCCAAACACTTGGAAACTAAATTGTAACGTTTAATTTAATAACATCGTCGTCACTATGGTCTAATTCGATACTACTCTTAAATAAAGAGTCCAGAAAGTTAAAAGTACCTTTCGTAGGTCTTGGTAAACTTATTAATATCCATTAATTTTCCATCAATAATTTTACACTCTAAAAACCATTTCAAAATAACTTCATATTGCGCTCCCTTGCTTTTACTCGCCCCGTAAAGGGTCATATATATTGATTCTATGTCCATTACTAATTTGTTGTTATAATAGAGTTCTTATCCGTTATAAATTATTTTAGAATCTACTAGGAACGTCTGATAAATAGAGAGAATCGAGATGGTTTTTTCAAATCTCTTAGGTTTAGACCAGTGTACTCAGTGGTACCAAGGGGTCGCTACATATTTGTCTTACTATGTTTAAATACAATTAGTTTTCAAAGTAACAGGCATACAGCTGTAATGTTGTCTTGTAGCTTACCTCGAAATCTGACGCTGTAGTAAAAAGGGTTGCGAGGTTGTTTTTGCCGTAATTTAAAATAATTTGTCGGATCACATAATTTTTTAGAAGTTACACATTTCTTTACAGTACTGTCCTCTGAATAAGCCTACTTTGATCTCCGTGAGATAACGTTTACTACACTACAAACAAAATATCTCAACATAAAAAACAAAATGGCTGAAACATAAAAGAGAAAGCGAATGGACACCAGACTAGCGTATTAGTGTATAAAATACTTGTAATATATGTATCTACAATTCCACAAATCCGAAACCAAGCATACTTACTGTTATTTTTCCATCACAGTAATTTAAAAAAATCAGGGAGAAATAAAACAAAGTAAAATTCAAAATAAACACATTTTATTCTTCTCGTTATAAAAATATATTCAGATATAATAAATGATCAGAAAATTAAAGTAGTACAAATATAAATGTTATATATAGTACAATAGTATAGTATATCTACAGTAGTCTGACAGAAGTATAGTTATTCAAGAGTATAATAGCATCATGATATAGTGATTTTTAGTTTTCATAAGTAATGCATTATCAGAAAATAAAAAGATAGTTTTTATTTAACGCTATGGAAGAATAATTTAGAATGACAATTGCCCAATAAAAAAACCTAACTAAGAAACTTAAGCCCTACATGACTAAATGGCACCACTGGTCGCTTTCGTCTTGCTGTTTAACGTTTTACAATTTACTTCTCTTCCTTATTTCTGTATGAAATTTATACCGAGCAAATATAACTCTGTCACATTCGATAGTAGCAGTGTCGGTATTACGAACTAGGCGTACTTTATACAACCACTCGTAGCCCTACGGCCAATTATGATTATGATTAAAACTGTCAGTAAGTAAAACGATTACTTTTTAGCCGGTTTCTATATCGGCTGAATTTTGACATTACTTGTATGGAGCTTATGTCAAATTTTAACCTATAGTAACGCATATGAACAGTCGGTAAGATATAGGAACTGGGAGTTGAAACATGCTTCTACCTTAAAAAAAACTTAAATAGCGAAATTGGCGCCATCTGGTCCTATAGGATTTTGGGCCTTTAGAGAATTAAGCTTCCTGTTGGGCTACTCATTTCTTATAAACAAACATCGCACACGCTCGCTTTTATTTGAGTGTCAGTATATTTTCTTTTTGATGTTATTTATGAGATCATCAAAATTTTAGTAACTCTTAAATCATAGACAACACTTCCTTTAAAATAAGTAAAAAACAAACAATTCTTTTACTAGCTAATGTCATACAAGAAAACATTAGGAATGACAAACGTCCAGTAAAAAATGTAACTTAAAAAGCCCCTAAACAAATAAAATTACTAAAAAGTAAAATTACTTGGACTTGATAAGTAATTTTACTCTTACGTATTGATATAGCAAAATATCACTATTAATACTTTCAGTGCATATTTTAATATTTAAAAAATACTTTTAATTAAGATTTTTGATTCAGGGGTTTTTAGAGCAATATTTTTTAAAGGCACGTCATTTTCTAATATTCTTTTCTATGGTTACACCATGTTTTATGTTGGATTACTATATTATATTACTACCCATTCATTTACCGTACCATTGCTAGATAATTGACATTACTCGTATGAAGTTTATGTCAAATTTGTGAAAAGGCAAAAAATGGATAGTAAGAAACCCGTCATTAATCGATAAGAGTGGAATGAAATAACAGTAATTAAGTCAATATAATTCATATACATCATCATCTCCTCTAAACATTTGTACATTGATAACAGTGTATTAAGAGAAAAAGTAATGTGCGTCCTGGAGGTTCGTACACGATATTATTAGATTTCACAAAGTGGTGTGTACGTCTAGAGTGTTGCGGTCTCGCTCGCTCGCTTTGCGCATTCGCATGCCATCTCTTTCTCACTACATATCGGCATATGTAATGAATATATTTTAATATTCGAGCTGTGCACTCACGCAGCTGATTTCTCTCGACACACATGACTAATTAATATCTTTAATTTCTAATTCTCTCAAAACAATATATATTTTAAAAATCGGAACCCTAACAACTTTTTCCGTCTATTTATATCCGTGACTCCCAACCTTTTCTTAAACATTGCTCCCCTTTAGAAGAGAACAAAAATGTCAACGCCTCCTATTCCACAGTAGTTAATTATATGTGAAATTAGCTTTTTACCTCGACTTGGCACGCTACAGATACCTTCCTAGTATTTCCTGGTGATTAAAACCACACTTAACCCATTTTATTTCAAATTTAAATTACATTCATCTCTTCATATTCAAATTAGGTAAACAATGATAACACTAATTTCTGAACTAGGTTTCACTAAATCTTGTTTGATTTTAACTTTATTCATCCCAGTACTGACTATATTCATCTCAGTATGCAATTTTGTGACTAAATATATATAATTAAACAGCGTATCAAAATTATACAAATTATTTTGAGCCAGTGAAAATCATATTAACTTTATTGATAACTCTTATATTCCAGCTAGATTTCATTGAACTCAGTAAAATTATTCTTTACACTTATTCCCCCAAGCATTGATTATTATATTCATCCTAGTATTAGCTATATTCAAGTATTGATTATGTTGATCCGAGAATAGACAGCATTCATCCCATTAGTGATAATATTTATCCCATTTTTATATTAATGTTTAATACCAATATTCTTTACTGTACGTTGGTTGGTATGTCTATACTATTTCATCCGTTGAGGCTTGGATGGTCTCGCGTGGGCCGCTTGGGGATGAAAGAAACTGTCATTAGGTCGTCGTCTTCTTTTAAGAGGCAGCCATCACTTGTCTTGCTGCGATTAAATAGCCTGAAAAAAAGCATTTTAAAGATTTAAATATTAAGTAAACAATATTCTTAAGTTTTCGCGACTTGTATAGATAATAAAACTACGTTTTAACGGTTTTAAGCGCGCTAATTTATTTGATTGCATTATTCCGACGTTTCAAAATAAACAAGTTGGTGGTAGGCTAAATAAAACTTTAACAATACCTATTGACACTTGACATCTTTGTCTTCCGTGATAAAGGCCACTGAAAAGTGGCCTGTTGAATAACAAAATCAAATAAATTACCGCGCTTAAAACCGTTAAAACGTACTTTTATTAAGTACACAAAATTATTATTTTTAATTATTGATATTTACTTTTCTCCACGAAAGTAGACTACTACGAATGACAATCGCCCAATATAATAATTCTGAAAATATTCTAAATCCTACACAACTAAATAGCGTCACAGGACATTCTTCTCTCATTTTTTAAAAGTTAATTTAAAACATTTTTACGTTTAAACAAATTTTTTTTTTTACATTTTTCATGTTTTACATTGTATTTATAACGTGTTTTTATACCAAATCAGTCAAAATTTAGACCAATGGCAAAAAGGAGAGAAGAATGACATGTGGCAACATTTAGTCGTCTAGGATTTAAGAGCTCTTCAAAGCTACATTTTTCACGCGTCAATTTACATTAATTATTGGTTCCAAGCCATTATCTTTGTTGGTAACACCGTTGGTGTGCAGTGTTGCCAGCTTATAGATTTATTTTAAAAGAAAAAGAGCGGACATGTTAAATTGGGTTGGTATCACAAATATCGGGCTAGCGGCTATCCTATATGCTGTTTAGTACACGAATATGTAAAATATGTACCACCTACTTAATTATGTAGCAACTGTAACACTGTAGACATAAGAGGAACAAAACAAAATGTATATGTATATAAGATGTACATGCTCAATGCCTGAAACCCACATCCATGAAAATATAGTTTAGTACGATTCATGAAAATATATACTTAAAATTAAACCCAAAAAATATAATTATAAAAAACATGACGATATTGAAAATATAATGACTGATTAAATTATATAACACATGCAAAAATAGAAAATAACTACCAAGGATGTTTCTTTAAGACAAATGTATGAATTAATGTATTTACTAGCTGCCCGGGCAGACGTTGTTCTGCCCTGAACTAATAAAATTTCGAACCCGATTCCAGCGCCACCTACCGGATCCAAATCTAAGCTATCCTATCTTTCAAGTCGGATCAAACTGCACACGGTGTGCAAATTTGATTAAAATCGGTCAAGTAGTTTAGGAGTCCATTGAGGACAAACATTGTGACACGAGATTTATATATATTAAGATTACCCATGTATATTTTATAAAATTTATGTATTTAATTCGATAAAAAAAAAAATTCACCACGGCCCTATTTTACGCAATTGTCTTTCTTTGTTTGGCGTTAGTGATAGAACAATACACTTGACTGTTGTTTTTGCTTGGAGATAATTCTAAAACTTTAATATTCATGAATACTTAAAAGTGGCTAGATGCACAAATCTTAAAGAGCCATATTTAGAAAGAAGCAGTCGTTCGCTGAATATCGTAGTAACCCAGATTCCTAATATCATGCTGATAAATAAAAAACAACCTCAATGTAATAATATTAACGTGTTCTTTTGAATAATTTTATCCAAGCTAATACATAAATATAATAAGTTACTTGCCTTGTATGGTCGTTCACTCATCCTCGTTACGGAAGTGAATCCATTTTCATGAAATTTAGTATATTCGTCTTTACAAGAGATGTCTAAAAATTACTTTAAATACGGCACGCGGAGTGTTAAAAGCTTCAAAGGAACATTACGTAACACATTTCAAGGGCTCCATAGCCCGATGTCAGAAACAATGAACAGTCATCGCCTCTACTAAACTTTTAATATATGTGGATGGACTGACATACACACTTGCCTGATTTTATTTTAAATACAAAAGAAATTAAGCAAGCAAATTTTTATTAATATTCGAGACTTGTTTTGAGGTATGTATTTTGTGGTATATAGGAACCATGTGAAGTACATACATACATACATACATACATAACTTCACGCCAGTTCCCTTGCGGGGTAGGCACGAACAACAGAGCGCCATTTAGGCTTATTCTTACATACCTCACTTGCTTCTTTGACATTCATAACTCTTGTCATGCACGCTCGTCTGTTCTTAAGGCTCCTGACATCACCTTCTGCTAGTACACGATCAATTTGATCATGGAAGGTGTGTCGTGGCCTTCCACGACTTCTGCATCCATCCACTTTTGCATTGTATATCTGTTTATTCATTCTTTCATCATGCATTCTTTCCACATGCCCGAACCACCGGAGCATTCCTTTCCTTACCTTCACCCCGACACTCTCTTTCAGACCAACTCTCTTTCTTACTTCGGTATTACGAACGCGGTCCGCAAGCGTCCATGTGAAGTAACCTAATAAAAGAGGACTTCAATAAAAAACACAAAATCAAACACATTCAAAAAACAAGAAAAACCAACCACCTTAAAAGGACAAACATAAAAAATCAAAAACACACAAAAGAAGTCAGTTTGTTTACAATACCGTTCCGTTATACGTTAATTTTTGTTGATTTCCACGAGTCTCCTTTCTTGTTGCTGCTTTGTTAAGAGAAGAGGAAAGAGATAAAGATAGATTAGACAAGAGCATTTAAGAGAAAGAGTATTGTGCAATAACAGACATTTACTTGCAATTAATGCATCTAATACTGAATGTATTATATGCATTAGGTCACAAAAATTCATCATACCCTCAAAATAATTAAAGCTATAAAAACGTATTAAAATACCTAGAAAATGTAAAGAACCCGATCTATTTTCACTCACAGCGTTCAAAACGTATTAGAAAGGGATACGTATATACGCATCCATACTGTAAACAAGTATATACTCGTACATACTTGCTTACAATAGTTTCACTGGTTTGAAGCAGACAGTAATATATAAACAGAGATCATAGGAATTAGGAATATCTTTAGTTCAATAGCGTAATTAGAACAATATCTTATTATCATTATTAACTAGAGACTTGTGTGATACAATATAAACCTTTTGTTTCACTTACACTCGTAGAGACAGTATTGCTTTAAATTGATATAAGAGTTGCTACTGAGCTTTTATTTTAGCATATATTTTGTAGCTTTAGTTATTGTTCTGAGGATCTTTATCACCCAAAAAATATCAATCTTATTGACTTTTGAGGATTATGAAATCATAATTCTAACGAGTCATGCTTACTATGTTTTAAACAGTAATTAGGGTAATTATGCATTTTTATTATAATTTACTTTATAAAAATATTTAAAATTTAACATCCAAGTAAATATTTTAAAAACGACATCAGATTTTAGTAATTTAAACGCTGCCAACGTCGCTGTCGTCATGTTTTCCGACAAAATTAGCTTACTGGTGAACAATGCTATAAACAATTAACAGTATAGAGGAAGTAATATTGCATACGTACTTGGTTAGAGGCGAAGCAGTTCTATCTCTTGGATCTAAACCTTCGTCCAAGCCTCGATGTACCGAAACTGAGTCCAGCTCCTCAAGTTGTATGGATTGAAGGTATTCCGGCGTCCGTAGTTGTTCTATCGTTGGTTTTTTGAATCTGTAAATATATGAGGACAGTAGAAGGGTTAGGTAGAAAGCACCGCAAACAAAAGTGAACACAACCCGCTATGAGAAACAACCCGATAATATGTATCTAAATATATTGTATAAATTTTTATGAGGCTTGAAGAAAAATCCGCCAAGGGTTGGAAAGGTGTGGAAATCGTGGATATGCACTGTTTAATTGGTCATTTGGCTACAAAACCCTAAAGATATTTGGGTAAGGATAGTCCACGAGCTGAATGCTTCTGTCAATTTTTCAATCACGAAACCCTGTAGTTTTTGAGAAAAATTACTGTGTTCCACATAGACAAACAGAAGGACATGACGATTTTATACGGATATTAATTTTGCAAAACTGCTACCCTAGAAAAAGATTTTTTTAAATAAAGTTAAAATCGGCTCATCACCGAAATGGAAATATAATCTTAAACAAAATGTATCAATCATCAAAGACAATCTAATCTAGTTTTTAAAACTTACGTTTTCAATAATAAGCTGGAACAGACGACTGACACCGAACTCATGGCCATCGCAGCTGAAGCCATCCAGGGCTGAAAAAGAATTTACGCCCATTAGGGTAGTCAGCAGTAACAGCCTTATTACCTATATTAAGCATCTAATAGTTTGCATTGATATTATAAACTAGGATATGCCCACGAACTTGTCCACGCTTCACTTGAAATTCCCGCGGGATTCCCGGGTTACAAAGTAATTTTCCCGGGTTACAAAAGCATTTAAAAAACAATGTAAGCTATCGTTTTAATGAAAACTGTGTCGGAATAAGCTAATTTTTATGCACCCGAACAACTATAAACCGCTTCTGGGAAAATATCACACATTTTATTACATAAAATTTACTCTTGATCAGTGAAAAAATGATTTTGTAATTCGATTTTTTTTTTAACTGGCCATTTTAAATAATTCCCAGAATACCACACATACATACATACATAACTTCACGTCAGTTCCCTTGCGGGGTAGGCACGAACAGCAGAGCGCCATTTAGGCTTATTCTTACACACCTCACTTGCTTCTTTGACGTTCATAACTCTTGTCATGCACGCTCGTCTGTTCTTAAGGCTCCTGACATCACCTTCTGCTAGTACACGATCAATTTGGTCATGGAAGGTGTGTCGTGGTCTTCCACGACTTCTGCATCCATCCACTTTTGCATTGTATATCTGTTTAGTCATTTTTTCATCACGCATTCTTTCCACATGCCCGAACCACCGGAGCATTCCTTTCCTTACCTTCCTTACCTACCTTAATTCCCAGAATAAAATATACAATTTAAGTTTTAACAATTTGCTGCCAATTAGCGAAAACCCAGTAGTTTTTACAGGAATCCCGAACAAACTAAAAAAAATTGCATCGTATTCTCCATCGTTTAATAGTCTATTGTTTTTTTTTAATAGCTTCAATGTACAGACACAGCATTTTTAAAATTTTAAAATATTATAGACGAGACAATTTTTGAAGAGGGATAGAATTTTATTGGTCTTTTGTACAAAAACAACATAATGACAATACCTGCAACTGTAATCCAACGAAGGCGAACGCCCCGCTGGCGAGCGGAATGCCGAGCAGATTGTAGACGGAGGCGAAGAGGAAATTCAGCCTAATGCGCCTAACCGTCGTTCTAGAAAGTTCTAAACACGCCACAACGTCCAGCAGATCATTCTGGAAATAAAAGGAGCCCGATTGAAGTGAATTTGTCAAATCTTTCCACAAAGCGCGTCTCATTCAATTTTGGATCGCCTCCTCACGTTAAAAATTTAATTATTGTATCAGTAGCTAAATAAAACTCCTCGTTGACACTGCAGGAACGGAGAAAGAATACAATTTCCTTAAAACCGCGGCCGGAAAACTTAAGCTGTCGTAAGAGGCGACTAAACAACCCACAGTCAGGTGCGTAGGGCATTTGCCCGAATGAAAACTGGTCGGATGGCTACCCCACCCCGGTCTAAAGCATCACCGCCATAACTCTTGACAAAAAATTTAAGCGTTCCGGCATCTTAACAGTGCCAATTAGCGAAAACCCAGTAGTTCAGGAATCCCGAACAAACTAAAAAAAATTGCAGTTTCCCTTAAATAATTGTTTTTTTTTAATAGCTTCAGACAGCACATTTGTAGCAACTTTGGTGTTGCAAATCTCCATAGGCGATGGTAACCGCTTTCCATCAAGTGGGCCGTCTGCCTGTCTGCTGATCTCCTGCAATAAAAAAAAAATCAGTTCAGCAGACAGTCAAACGGCTCACCTGATGAAAGCTACCAATGTGCTGCCGCTTTTTAAAGGGAGACTGGCCACTAAAACCGGAACACAACTAAAGGTTGTCATGGCGGCATACTCGTAGACTAGGGGTGGTAGCCATCCAGTCGGACAAATACCCTACCACCTGGCTGTGGGTTGTTTTTGTCGCCTCTTACGACAGGCCCCCCGGCCGCAGGAAATTGTATTCTTTCTGCGTTCCTGCACGAATATTTCGTCACATACCCTACCCTCCTATATTTTCTTTTTCTATAACAACCACCCATAGGTCATTCGAACTATACGCGTACGAAGTTTCGCTATTAAAATAGTCATGAAATGAACGCTAATATATTTCGAGTTTTGTCCTTCATTTAAAATTTCCTAAGTGTTCATTACATAACTCGTATCTATTAATATCGTCAAATTAGTCATTGGAATAATGAAAGAAACAACATTCAATACGTAGTTCTCAAATGTTACATAACATCTTCATCCACTCCATTCTGCAATTGAATCATTGACAGATATTTTTATATGACATTAAATAGTATAACGGTATAAATAAGTATAACCAATACGAATTTACCCTCATGAGGACCAAATCCGCTGCTTCCACAGCGACATCTGTGCCACTCGCTATCGCTATACCAACGTCCGCCTGCGCGAGCGCAGGTGAATCATTCACGCCGTCGCCAACCTATAGGAATAAAGAATAAAATGTCGGTGAGTCAGAACGATTAAAATCGATCGCAAAATCTCAATTTTTTTTTAAATTATTGGATCACTCACCATGGCGACTTTTTGGCCTTCTTCCTGTAGTTTTTGAATTTTGGCAACCTTGTGTGATGGCAACACTTCCGCGTAAACTTTGTTAATGCCAACCTAGAAGAAATATTTTATAAAATATTAATAAACTTCTTTTTTTCTAGTCCCCCTGAAGTTAGGTTCTATTGAGAACTGCTAAAATATTTAACAATGTACGGAAATATTAGGAATTGTCTGTATTAATAAAAAAGCAAATTAGAGACTTGTTTTTTTAAAGTCCAAGCATAAGGATAAATTCAAAATGTAATTAGAACGTATATTCGACTTCTCTATAGGGCGCTTAACATTTTCTTTACTCGCATTTTTATCATTCTGTGATATAAAGAAAACTTCAGGGGTTCAACCATTTGACCTGCGGAACCCTAAAACTACCCACCTGTCTGGCGATAGCGACAGCAGTCTTCCGATTGTCTCCAGTGAGCAAACACACCTGGAGGCCCATCTTCTTGAGGGAGTAGACCGCCAGGTGTGCCTCGGGCTTAACCTCATCACAAACTCCTATAGTGCACACCAGTTGATCTGAAATTATATATACCAACAATGGACCAAACAACAAATTATTGACAATTATTGGCACTCACTGACCGCCCGCAATTACGTCTGCCCGCCTCCGGACCGCGCATCCGGCGATGACACCTGTTATTCGCCTCATCCGCGACGCCTTCCGTCGCCGGACACCACAGTATGACACATAATAGTTGTTTCTACTTCACGCTTGTATTTACTTTTTAGCCTATTTCAAATAATACCTCTTTGCCTCTGTGGTTGAGCGGGCTAAGCCTTTGGCGGTTTACCTCACTGTAACACAGAGGCTGTGGGTTGGTTTCCTGGTATGGCAAATTTCGGAAACGAGTTTCTTCGTTATTTACTATGGTCTGAGTATCTGGTATCGGTCCCAGAGTAGTCCGTTGTATACTCATAACACAGGCGTAACTCGCTTAATTTGAGGACAAACAATGTGTGTTTGTCTGCCGATTATCATTTATTAATACAACTTAAGTCACGGTATCAGCACACAGTATCGGGTGCCATAGGCGGGCTGACGTCGTTGTTGGTTGTGTCGATGTTGCGAATTCTCAAGTCAAACAGTGAAGAATTTCCTGTGATTGAACCACTCACCATTG
Organism: Dendrolimus kikuchii; assembly: GCA_019925095.2. Taxonomy (NCBI): domain Eukaryota; kingdom Metazoa; phylum Arthropoda; class Insecta; order Lepidoptera; family Lasiocampidae; genus Dendrolimus; species Dendrolimus kikuchii. The sequence goes on along the minus strand of CM034388.1, from coordinate 7,776,074 downwards.
ATGGCGGCGAGTACGGCAGTTCGGCCCAACTCCTCGTCTTGCTGGAGAGCTTCCTGCACCCTCCTTGGCACTGAGATCCCATTTCTGGCCATCCATTCGCGATTTCCTATCAGCACTATTTGCTCCACTTCCTAAAGAGTATTGTAAACTAAAAACTATTGAAGAAAAATAACTAGAAAAAGATGCCTAAATCATTTTAACGAGTTTTATTTATCTTGAGTTTAATTATAGAAAAAAATCTATTTTATTTCGTAAACATACAATAATAAATATCCTTAAATAGAGAGATAAAATTAATAAGTATATCACCCAAGCTTTTACTACAATAATAAGAGCTCATAAACGTCCCACTGCTGGGCTTGGACCTCCCACTATTTGGGAACGGACGGTATACCCCGTCACGCTTGTCCAAGGCGGCTTCGCAGGTTTGACACATCTGTTATCTCGATGTGCAGGTTGCACCACGATGTTTTCCTTCACCGTTATTAGCACGTGGTAGTTGTAACAATATGAACATTAGGTCAGAACACCGCCTAAGTGGTACATCCGTTCCGGCCAGGATTCGCACCCGCGCCCTTTGAGTGTGGGACGCGTGCGCTAGCCATTACTCTACCACGACTTCTAATTCCACTACAAAAAAACACTACATCACAAAAATATAATGAAATCTACTCACTTCTCCAGCGGCGTTTTCAGTATTAATGAGGGTATGCAACCTCTGAGCGGCTTGCGCAGAGCTGAGTGCAGCATCGCCTCCACCAGAGACCACCTCCACTGGAACACCTTGCAGCATAAACGTGCTGCCTTCCCTGACAAGGCGTTGAGGATGTTACGAGAAAAAATCATGTAACTAATAATCCATCAGTGGTCGAAATACAAGTCATCTTATTTATTGTAGTATTTCGCAAAAAGAATGAAATAGCTCGTATATTGGACTCAAGTGAAGAGAGAAACAGAAAGGATAATAAGCACTTAATTGACAACTAAACGCCGTTCTTGCCACCCCCACACTTCTTTTCACCCTCCTAATCATGATTTTCTCATCATCCTAAGACCATGAGAATCTATAGAAATATTAGAAGGGCAAGAACAATTAGATAACGGTCAACATAACCGCATTTGAGTCGACAATATTTGCCTAGATGGATGATAACCATAATGGTATAGTTATTGATCCCCAGAAGGAGCCCCATTTAAAAGACTAATAATCACAAACACATCTGAAGTTGATGACTTCGAAATAAGTCAATAGTAGAGAGAAGAATATTGAGGACCTATGATGTATACACTCAATTATAGCCACTGATATATATTATGAACATAATATCACCGATTTAGAAGAAGCATTTAACTTTATAACACATACTAGTTTTCCCCGCTGCTACGGCGCGTGGAAAACCCTGGGTAAAGTAGCTCTATGTTACGTACATAAACATTTGATTAGGTGTTTTATATACATAAACCTTCAATACTTTAGTTTCTTGTTCAATTCATTACAATTACAAAGAAACCACAAGCTACTAAAGGAACTAAGTCAATATAGTGTGGACAACAGCACAGCAAAATATAAAGAAAAGTCGCAGCCAACCTGATTTCAAGTACCTAATACGTAATGAATGACATGTGGTCAAGCTGACAACGTATTTGTTATTGAATTGTAGCGATGGTTGTCTACATCGCAATTGCAACGTCATCAATTTGCTAATCCGTCTATTTTAAAGAAACGACGTCATTTGTCGGGATAAAATGTACCCTAAGTGTTAATTCGGGTTATAAGCCAGCACTAAGTCGAGTTTCAATCATATACGTTTAGTCGTTTCCAAAAAGGTTATGATCGCAGCGCCATCTTTTTCGCTATTTTTGTCTATCCTACGGAAACGTCTTTTATAGGGATAGGCCATAAAAAGTATCCTAAGTCACGTCCCGGGATATAATTAATTTAAAGCCGTTGAGTAGTTTTCACGTGATGCTTTAACAGACAGACAAAAATTATAAAAATTGCATTTTCTATCCGTGCAGGAACGGAGAAAGAATACAATTTCCAGCGGCCCGGCGGCCTGTCGTAAGAGGCGACTAAACAACCCACAGCCAGGTGGTAGAGTATTTGCTCGACTGGATGGCGACCACCCCTGGTCTAGAGTATGCCGCCATAACAACCTTGTGTTGTGTTCCGGCATTAGTGACCAGGTTCCAGTCTCCTTTAAGAGAGCAGCAGCGCATTTGTAGCACCTTTGTTGTTGCAAATGTCCATAGGCGATGGTAACCGCTTTCCATCTAGTGGGTCGTCTGCCTGTCTGCTGAACTCCTGCAATAAAAAAAAAATAAAAAAAAAAAAAAATCGGAATCTACTGGTCCGAATTAGCCACCCTGATTTTTTTCACATTTTTAAACCCAATATACAAACTCGAACCATTTAGAGATTTATTATAGTATAGATTAATCCAGTTTGAAACAAAAGGCGATACTTACTTGGCTTGATTCAAGATATTCGCCAATCCTGGTATATGAAGACTAGTATTGTTTCTGGCTTTTAGCCTCGCCCTCAGCCCGCAACCTGGCGCCGCCACAAACCCGACGCACTTGAGAGGACTATCTCCACCCAACACTGATTGGCACCAGCGCACTATCGCTGATCAAGAAATTGTATAACACATTAGACACACCATGATAAATGAAGATTCAACAAATCTTGCTCAAGATTCAAGAGACCTAAGTTTCACCCTCATTTTCTTGAACTATCACGCTCACAAAATCAACTCTAGAATGTCTCTTCCGCGTACAACAATCTGGAGGGAATTTCTCTTTGACTTTTGCTCTTAGCGTTACGACATGGGGTTTTTTAAAAATGCGGGGACATAAATTCTTTGACACAGGCAATGCGTTAGCAACGTGTCTGAAGTTGCAAAACTGTTCATAGACAACGGATATCACCTTCGAACAGGTAAACCGCTTGTCTGTTTGATTATTTTAGATAATAAACAGAAGGGGAAGCATATATTAAGACAGATTTGGCAGAAATAGGTATTTGACGTAGACTTAGGTAATGAAGATATAATGTGATGTAACTATACGATAAAGTACACACATGATGACCTAGCTGTTGCTAGGATCACCAATACTATTCTATGATGCATATAAAGTCAACCTGAGTTAATAATTGAATTTAGATAGTATAAAAACTTATTGCTTTGTAGCTATAAAAAGAGCATAAAAGATGTAACCAAACCCACTTTTATTTTTATATATTAGTGTTGAATATAAAATTACGTCCGAGAATATAAGCATTTCCTGGTGTTACAATTATTACCTGCATTTTTAATAGTTCAATGACATTATTCTAAGATCCAATTTACCACGAAAACCGAGGGATATTTGAAAAAAGACTTACCAGACGCAACTGGATGTTCGGAATTGAGTTCAGCGGTGAGCAAACAGGCAACTATATCTGGCAGGTTTGAGGGTTCTCCTGTAAGCAGAGCCACTTTGGCCACGGAAGTTCGACCCTGGGTTATGGTGCCTGTCTTGTCGAAGATCACAGTTTTTACCTGAATAATGAAAGTATAGAGTTAGGCTGCCTGTCCATTAAAGCGGAGGGAGGCTGCGGAGCGGAGTAACGGAGAAATGTTAACCAATAGGATTGACTGCCCGTCTATTGACGGGACGGGACATATAATCCTATTATCCTATCCTCGCTTCGCTTCAATGGACAGGCAGCCTTAGAGGTTGGTTAGTGAATAGTATGTTACAGTGGTTGATAAGTGGGCACTACACATGAATATCTACGGCAGAAATCAATTAAAAATATTTTACTTTCTTGGAAGCTTATGTTTTATTCTGTCGAAGACTTTCATACGGCATCATATAAACATACTTATCCGTCGTTTAAGGACTGATCTACGAGTATGGTAGGGGACTAACAGTGTTTACCCGAGATAAAATAAGAGCATAACCAGGGTTGGGCAGTATTTCAAATACTTGTAATTGAAATACGTAATTGAAATACAAATACGTATTTTGTATTTGTATTTCAATTACTTCTTAAAAATGTAATTTGTAATTAGTATTTCAAATACCTGACGCTGATGTATTTTGTAATTAGTATTTCAAATACTTATGGTTGCAAAATACATTTCACAAAATACATTTAGATACCTTATTGATGGGTGTGTTATTCAGAAAATAGCGCTCGATAGCTTTCATAAGCAAAATGGTGACCGCTAAATATTAGGTACGTTCTGCAGTACTGGCCATTTAAAATAAATATTTTTGTTTGGCTAAGATATATAATTTCAAATTAATTGTACTTTGAAAACATGAAATTCTTTTTTAAAAATTAGTCATTTATTGATAAGTGTTATGTTTTCTTCGCATTTGAATCTTTTTCGTCATCATGGATAGTTAAAAATTCGAGTAATTATGGAATAAGAGTACCATCATGCCAGCAACGCCGCAAGAGTGACAAGCAACATCAACGACCTTTATGAGCGAACACTACAATGAACGCACTACTTGTTTGTCCGCTTCCATTCTGGAAATTTCGAACTTTTTTTTATAGCTGGAGTACAGCAGACAGGCTGACGGCCCACCTGATGGAAAGCGGTTACTGTTGCTTATGGACATTTGCAACACCAGAGATTACATTAACCCGCTGCCAGCCTCGAAGAAATTTTATGACCCCCTTTTTGAAAAACTCCATATCGAAGCGCTGTGGAAAAACCTCGGCTGGGAGCTCGTTCCAAATCTCCACGGTATGCAAGTAAAAGGTTCTACAGAACCGTTTGGTATATAAGCGAAGCGGCTTAAGGAAGTGGGGGTGAAATCTCAACACATGGCGAGCGGTTCGATGGTAGAAAGAGGACGAATACACCATTCTATACTACTATAGAGAAGCGAAGTCTCTCATAAAGCCAAGCGTATCTAGACCATCTGTGAGTATGGGATCATCAACAACGTGAACGGCTCGACGTTGAATACAATCTAGGGGATCGAGTTGGTAGTCAGGTGCTCCATCCCAAAAGTGTGAGCAGTACTCTATATGCGGGCTCACCTGGGTTTTACAATGCACAAAGCGTTGCCGCGGTGTGAAGTACTGCTTGGACCGGTTTAACATTCCCAGCTTCTTAGAGGCAAGTTTTGCGATACGATGGCCGCTCCGACAGAAGAGCCCTGTGCCAGACCCGGTCGAAGTCCTTAGCAATATCTAAAATTCTAGACTAACTGCCAGTGCTTCCACTTTGCTTTCAATGGCTTCAGCCCAACGGTGGGTTAGGTAAACCAAGAGATCCCGAGCTGAGCGACCGTGGCGGAGGCCGTATTGCCGATCGTTTAGCAGCTGGGAATTTTCGAGGTAACACAGGAGCTGCGCGTTGATAATACGCTCCATCACCATTGAGAGCAAAAAGGTTATTGCTATAGACCTATTCGACGTGTTTGTTACGTCCCCTTTTTTGGGGACAAGGTGCACATGGGCAATCTTCCACGAAGCGAGGACACACCCCTTGTAGTAAGAGAGAGTGAAAAGTTGGGCAAGGACTGGCTGGGGACAGCCTAGCTAAACACGTCTGCAGCACAATCGCCGGAATGCCATCAGGGCCAGAAGACTTTTTGACGTCGAGAGAGAGAGGAGAGCACATCGGACTGCTTTTTGTGTAAAGCGCACCTCCGACATTCTAGAGTCATACTCAGGGATTCTAGGTGGAGTTTGTCCTATGTTTCAAGGGTTGCCCAGATTGGCCCATTGGCCGCAAAGATTTCACCCAGAAGATTGACTTTATCTTTGGCGGCGTGTACCAGACGGTCGTCCACTGTGCGCAGAGGTGGAAGAGACGCCCGACAAAAGTTTCCTTGGACAGCTTTGGTGAGGGCCCAAAAAGCTCTAGTCTCAGAGGAGTAGCTAGAGAGGCGCTCACCAATTCTGCCGAAGTGATCGTATTTTCCTCTCCCGAGCTGTTTTTTGAGGGACCTGGGGGTGGCATTGTATCTCTTTTTCAGGTCAGAGGAAATTGGATCCTGACGAACCCGCGCTGCAGTCCAGGCTCGATAAGCCTGTTGCTTTAGCTTTACAGCCTCACTGCTGGACTTATCGAATCAAGGTGATTTACTCGTACCACCAATAGGTACAGTTGAGTTTGAAATTAAACATTCTATTCCCTGCAATGCTACATCAGCGATCCAGTCTATGCTCGGATCAGAATCTTTCGACGAGAAACATAACTGCCTCCATGGGTAGGATGCATAGAATTCACGGAGTCCATCCTAATCTGCTGACCTGTATCACGACACTTTCCGTCATCCAGCGGGACGAGTCCGATCGGGAATGGGGCACCACCGAAGATACCAGACAATGATCAGAGGTTCCCGGTGGAGCACTGATGTAGATCTGGTAGTTCTCCCGGTGTGTGGTCAGCAGAAGATCCAGCAAAGAAGGCTCACGATCCACTCTATCCGGTATTCGGGTAAACTCCGTAATCACCTGAGTGAATCCATGGGCGAGAGCAAAATCGTAGGCAGTAGTCCCTGACAGATCAGTTCTCGGGGAACCCAATCACTCAGTGTAATGAGCATTAAAATTCTCGAGTATGACTACCTCTGCTAAAGGATACTGCCCAAAAACTTTGTCGGTCACCTCATGATCGAGTTCAAAAAAGCGAGCTGTTTCAGTCCTTGTCCATTACCTGCCATGGGACCGATATAAGGACGCATAGATCCGGGTGGAACCACCAAAATCTACGCGTACCTACAAGATGGAAATATTACGATCTTCAAGGCCGTGGAGATTAGAATAAAAAAAAAAATAATAGAATTAGGTTAATAAAACTACGTTTTAACGGTTTTAAGCGCGGTAATTTTATTTGATTTTGGTTTTTCCGACGTTTCGGCCACTTTTTAGTGGCCGTGATCCGCCTTCCGTGATCACGGCCACTGAAAAGTGGCCGAAACGTCGGAAAAAACAAAATAAAATAAAATTACCGCGCTTAAAACCGTTAAAACGTAGTTTTATTATGTATACAAGTCGCGAAAACTTATAAAAAAAAATAAAAATTAGGTTAACTTATTTCAGAAAAAAAGGGCAATTTAATAGGCAAGGACCTAATAATAATTATTATTTGATCTTTGTGAGTATTTTATTTACATAACCTAACACCTGACGGTATTTTGTAATTTGTATTTTGTATTTTAAATACATATAGTTGAAATGCTGTATTTTGTATTTTATATTTCAAATACCCGACTTAAAAGTATTTTGTATTTCGTATTTTAAATACATGACTTGTCACTCACTATTAACCCTGCAAAATGCTGTGCATAAAAATGAAGTGGGCGAGGATTGTGGAAAGCTGTGCTGCAGTCTCACCTGAGTTACTTATGATTTTATAAAATTAAAACTTTCCCTCTGGAGATGAAATCTTGCAACCTTTACCTATTTACTAGGAGCAACCGGTTAACGCAATCACGGTAGCGGAACACGCAACTTCGGTATGGGCAAAAATTGATTTTATTATAAGCAATGAACAAGAGAATTGAAATCGTTTATAAAGCAACCACGAACCTTATGAGCATTCTCCAGTGGCTCCGCACCTTTAATCAACAGGCCCAACGTGGCCCCAACCCCCGTAGCCACCATCACCGCAGTGGGTGTGGCCAAGCCCAAAGCGCAGGGGCAGGCGATAGCCAAAACTGACAAGGCGAAATGGAACGCGGTTTGAATGATCAGCTCCCATTTCGAATAGCCGGCGTTTAGGTAGATTTCCTTTTAAAAAAAAACTTGCATTATTAACGTTACATATCTATACTAATTTTATAAAGAGACAAGATTTAAATTTCTATATGTTTGTAACGAATAAACTCAAAAGCTGCTGGACCGATTTCAAAAATTCTTTTACCATTATAATGCTTCATCATCCCAGATTAATATAGGCTATATTTATTACTAGAAAAAATTAGGGATCCCTACTAAAACTTTAATAATGTAACCCAAGGTGTAAAACATTAGTGTTTGAGTGGGTCCCGGGATGGTTTAGATTCACAATTAGAACCAATATGTGGCGCTGGAATCAGGTTCTAGATTTTTATTTTTTCGGGGCATGACAACTTTGACAATGTCTGCCGAAAGCGCTAATAATATAATAAAATTCTAAATATGCCGTGTCTGCACACTGAAACTATTTAAAATAACAACTGGAATAGACTATACAAATGATGTAGAAGACAGTGTATTTTTTATTTATTTATTTGTTCGGGATTCACGTAAAACTGGGCCGATTTCGATGCGGTTTTTGTTGATAGACAGCAAATTTCTAGACTCAAAATCTACGTTACTTTTTATCCTGGGAATACCCCGTGAAGTTTTCTGGGAATTATAAAATGGCCCGATTGAAATAATAATCGATTCCTAATGCTATTTTTTCACTGATTGATAGCAAATCTTATTTAATTAAATGTGTGATACTATTTATACCAGGAATCCCGCGGGAATCTACCCGGGAACGGATTGAAGTATTTCTAATTTCGGGTGCATAAAAATTAGCTTATTCTGACACAGTTTTCACTAAAACGATAGTCTTTCCCGGGAATGTTTTAAAATGGGTATTATACATAAAAGTTAGTGGATTCGGATCCGATTGATACTAAAACGATATAATCTGGGACTTTTGTTTTCTGGGATGTTCTAACTTCCGAACCGCGTGATACTAGGACTAGCTTGATATGACAGTTTCTATGTTTATTAGACATCTTTAGCAGAACAGATTTAATTATGTACATATTCCTTTAGTGACATTCCTTATCTCGAGTTTTTACGCTAATATTCGAAATTCGTGTATTTTCATACTCAAAAATCCGTTTCCCTGCTGTAAAATACCTTTTGATTTTAAATACCGGCAAAATAACTGTAATCTACGTTATCCGTTAAATGTGGACGAAGTCGCGGGTATATCCTAGTATATAAATCATCTAAGAAAAATTTGAATCCATATCTCGCTTAAACGATCCAAATTGTCGTGAAAAATACTATTACTAGAACTAGTACTAGTATTTTTTATTATTTTATTTTTAAGTTTTTAGACTAGAAAACGTAAATGAAGATTAATAAAGGAAGTGATGAGAGCTTGATCTTAGTACAAATAACAATAATGCGCGACTGATCAGCCTCTATCCCCGGGAAAGTAAAAATATTATCCGATTTCTGATGAGTGTACTTCGTGTATATATTCTGTGTTATATTCCCGGGTGTATACGTGAATGAAATATCATGATACCAGAGGAATATTATTATATTTATATGTATCTTTATCATACAAAATACCGACTATACACTTACTGGTGTTATTTTCTGAATGATTTTGATGTTCACTGCTCCGCTTATGACCCAAGCAATCAGCGTAAGACCGGAAAGGCAGATCACCAGAGGCACAAAATAACTAGAAATAATAGGAAAATAGCAGTTACAATTAATTTTACCAAGCACTACTCTAAATTAGAACAAACACACGCTTGTTATTTATCATTGGAGAACATTCTTAGCTATAAAATTTCTCTCTCTCTCTCGCGCGCGCTCACGTACACACGCACACAAGCACGCACACAAACACACACACACTATATATAAATAGTTAATAGACTCACCCAGCTATGGTATCAGCCAGCCTTTGGACGGGAGCTTTGCTGCTCTGAGCCTCTTCCACTAGTCGGACTATCTGCGCAAGAGTGCTGGCCTCCCCGGTGTGGGTGGCCCGCATCAATAGAGCACCGTGCTGGTTTATACTGCCACCTATTACTAGGGAATCTGTGGAGACCAAACAGGAGCTTACATGTTATTGGGAAATTACATATTAAAATTTGATCACTGATAAGACTGTATTTTCATTCAAATTACAATTTATACACAACTGATGGACACAAATTATTTTAAGATATTTTAAGAGATATAGATCATGAAGAACGTGTACTAGTCACAAACTAAGGTATATATGTCCGTCACAGTATAAAATTTGGCACATACAGAGAACCATACGTGTATATTCATAGTAACATGATAGAACTTAAAAAGAAACCTTTGGTCTTTGGCACTGGCATGGACTCGCCGGTGATGAGAGACTCGTCGCAATTGCTTTGACCCAATAACACTTTGCCGTCCACGGGGATCTTCGCGCCCGGAACCACCTACACAGAAAACAATCTTTAGAGTTCTGATACTAAGGATAAACAGGAACCCTAAATCGTACTACGAACGAAAACTATCGGCATGTACACAAAAATAGTCTTTGTATGATTTAACATGAACATTTAGCAGATGCTGATAGACTCTGCATGGCAAGCGACGTTGTCAAACCGTGCAAAGTACGCAACGTTGCCAAATCGCACATGGCACGCGACGTTGCCAAACCGTGCATGATACACGATGTGCCGAACCTGCTGTGGCATAATGGTGATAACTCTCACTTCGGTAACCGTCAGTTTGCCACTCTTTCCATTATTTTTCTTCTTAATTATTTATTTTAATGTAATTATACCCCACAATTACAAAAGTACTCACATTAAAAATAAAATTGATTATTAATACAACAATTACAAGTCAGCTCTGATACCTGCCAGTCGCAAGCACTTGAAGATATTTAAACACTATTGCTTTAATTCTAACTTATAAAGCAATAAACTAAGGTTACCTTGAGAATATCCCCCCTTTCCACCAGATCCACTGGTATACTCTTCTCGGCTATAATATGATCATCTTGGTCCAAGGTCACTAGAACAGCTTCCGTCGCCTTCAATGATAGCAATTTGGATAAAGCCTCAGAGGTTTTGCCCTGAAATAATCGTTCTGCATCACTGTGGGTACACGCTTAAAACACATGAAAAAATATTAATTTTGTATTCTTCTTATAATTTCGTTTTATCCGGTCTCCCACGCCTAAAATATCGGTCATCTGATTAAGACCAAGCCTATTTTCTTTTCTAAGTTTTGGCTTAAAAACTTCTTCTACTAGAAGCGCAATTTTTTTATGAATTAAAGTGTAAGTATAAGAGGGTTTCCCTGTAGGAAGGGGGCCTATTCCAAGGAGACAACCTGACTGCTGTCAATGTGTTATTAATGAAAAAATAATTGCCAGTGAAATAAAGGCTATATTTTTATTTTATTGAATAAGAGGGTTTGGGACAGTTCTTTTTAATAAAGAGTTGCTCATCTATATTCGAAAGTAGCAAGTTTTTTACCTACATCTCTGTCACTCTGTCATATATAAGACGGCACTTAAGTACACTCTTAAAATGCAAAAACATGCCAGATTTACTGTTACAGGGTTCAGAAGTAAAAGTGAACAGAAGTAAAGATACCTTGGCGATGTGCTCCAACCATCTGCCCAGAGATACGAAGACCAGCAGCATGGGTGGAGTGTCAAAGAAGGTCATCGGGCTGGTGTCCTGCTGCATTATCATAGCGGCCAATACCACGCATATTGAATACGTGTAGCTGGGGATTTAACCAATAAATTAATTTGACATAAAAATACCTCAAAGATAAAAGAATAAAGCTGGACTAATACCTTATAGTCGTTGTCATAGATATAAGTACGTCCATGTTTGATGTGCCGTGTCTTAACGCCTTATACGCCTGTTTGTAGAAGTGATATCCGCCCACAAACTGGAAGGGAAAAATATATACCTAATGTATTGAGGAGTTTGTTATGGCCGGTTCCTGTACCTCACCATACATTTACTTGCCTTACCATCGGTTATATTTTAACATTACATTGTTATGGAGCATATGTCTTTTTAACCGATAGTAAGGCAAATGAACGGCCAGTAATTAGATAAACTGTAAGAGAAAAAATCTATTGAGAGGTCTGTTATTTGATTACGAGATACTCGGCATATATATTACACATTCCTACTAAATTTCATCTACATAAACCCGGTAGTTATATATATATATATATATATTTATATATATGTATATATATATATATATATATATATATATATACAGTGCAGCATCCGTCCGTCCCAGGGCGCAGTTGAAAACCAGCTGTTGCCTGGCATATGCTGAACTGCACCTATTTGGCACCATCGCGAGACTTTTTTTTTGGTATATACCTACATCGTTTAATTCATGTTATGCTATGTAAAGATCAACTAAATATTTTTTGTTTCATTCTAGTTTCTGAGAAAATTAAGGGTAAATTACAAAAATAGACTGGTACGGCTGTAGCCAGCAACGGGAACTGTTGGCGCGGCGGCGCATCAGCCGGCATCACACATCAGTTGCTATCAAGACTCGATCGTTTGATCCTCACACGTCAACGCGCGCGCATTCATATATTCAATTTGTAATACCAGTCGTGCAATAAACATGTTATATCTACATAAACCGTTCACCATTCATCTTCAAGCATCAATCTACAGTCCACCAAAGCACAACCGGTGTCTCAACAGGCTCAAGCCCTTATACATGGACGGACGCACACGACGAAAACATAGGGTAAAGTATAAATTAGAAGATGCAGTAAAAATTTAAAAAGCTATTACTTATAAAATTATATGATAATAGATTATTTTTAATATTTTTAAGAATAAAATTACAATAGCAACATTCCCTCTGAAAAGAGAAAAAATCATTTAGAGGTTTTTATAATATTGGACCCCAGGCCTCCTGCCAGCACCTGGTATTCCATATATGTTTTTGAATATTTATAAAATTAGTATAATAACATAAGTATTTTTTTTATTTTACATCTTTTACAAAAAATGTAAAATAAATAATAATAATAAAATTCCACTAACCTGCACTGGTGTGGAAAGGAGGAACATGACAAGGTTCTCCAAACTGAGTCCTGGGACCAGGCAGCACATGTCCTTGGCACTGTGACCGTGGCTCATCATGGACATGAAGTAGACCATGGCCGCCATGCACGGGGCTCCGAATATGAGCGATATCATGAAGGCGTTACGCCATTTTTTTATTTCTTCCCTATAGGTAGGTAACAATATTTCATCAATCAAAATTGAAATTGAAAAAATAATAGCAAAAACCTTTGTTTTGAAATCATTAAGATATGAAAATATTAGGAACATTAATATATAAGTGTAAAAGACTATCTCGGTGCCTAAAATGGCTTACTGAAATTCACATGTTTCGAGGCATAACATTAAGTTTAACTTTATTTTGACGCTTATCATTGTGCATGTCGTAATACGAATCTACGAAAGCGCCCGCTTTAGGCCTCTTGACATCGTAAATAGCTGTGTAATTCGAACAATAACGAGTTGCACACATGACTACAAGATTTTGAAGTAGACAACTTTTAAGTCCTCACTTGTGCTCCAAATAGTTGCTGTTCCCCCTATTTTGTGCGCTGACCATTGTTGCTTCGAAGCCCAAGTTGTTTATGGCCTCACATATAGTCCTTGGACCTATCTGGTCTGATATGTATTTGATTTTGCCTCTGAAAATTTAAAAACATCAATTACAAACAGTCATTCTGTATAAAGTATAAACTGATTTCAGCGATAGCGACCACTGTCTACTGCGAACATTAAAGTTTCCATTTTCGAGCCATGCTGAGGGTGCAGATGTGATATGCGAAGACAAAGGGAAGGACAAATACGTCAATTACCCAATTTTTTCCAAAGTAGATATATATGGGTCCTGAATACATCACGAATATTATCTAACACTCACTTGCTCGTGGTAAGGGCGACCACACACGAGACCACTCCGGTAAGTTTCAGTACGCTCTTCTCAATTTTGTTGACGCACGACGCGCATGTCATGCCTTTTATCTGGAATTAAGATAAGAATGAGCGAATGTATGGATAAAATAGCAAACAAACCAGTGATCGATTTAACAAGAGAGTGAGTGCAAGTGAGTGAGTGAGTGAGTGAATTAGTAAATATTTGAATGAATGAACTAGACAAGAAGTGAGCGAGTGAATTAACAAAGGAGTGGAGGATAGTAAATGAGTTGATCTACGAATTAGCAAATTCCCGAGTGAATGAGTGAATTAGAAAATGAGTGAGTGTGTGTTTTAAATACTTTTAAATGTGCCTCTGACTCACCATAACCTGCATCTCCTTCTGTCCGCTTCCGTCGCAATCGCTGATTACTTCGGCGGGAAATCCCAATTCTGTGATCGAGTGCGCAATATCCGACGCCGATATTTTGCGAGGCTCATACTTGACTTCCGCTTTCGCCGCCAATAACGCTATGAGTATGGAGTGAACACCTGTAAAACAGATTTATATAATAACTAGAATTTGCCCCGCGGCCACGATGCATGTCAAACCCGGGGCAGTAGCTTTATTTTATTTGCGCAAAAACTTAATTCGGTTTTTTACATATAATAATAACAAATAAACTAAAGCCATATAATCTAATCGAAGGCAAGGCTCGGTGCAGCTCGCTACTCAGCAGCATTGTTCGGCTGCCTTCAGGGGGAGTTTTCGTTACGCTGCATCGAAGTGCTGGAATAACATACCGCCGCCGATAAGCAACCTGCAGTCTGTCTTTGGGTTCGGAACTAACAAAAAAAATCTTAATTGACCATCAATTTCGCCAGAGAGACCTTAAATACGACACAAGTATTTTATAATATTATAATATGTCGATTATTACGCTATGACAAACCATTACCAATTTATTATTATTTTTGTCTTGTTCGTCATTTCTGTCCTTTTTTTTTTATTTGTAATTAGAACAATGTTCATATACACTAGTAATTTATTTTGCATAATTTTATAACGAATGTTCATTGTTTTAATTTGCTTTGTGGAGCTAAGCCGTGGCATCACTAGAGGTACTTGCGGAAGATCAGCGCTGGTTGTGAAGTAGCAATATGCTGAGCAAGAGCCTTTTTAGGACATCACAATTAATTGTTACATATATTATCATGTAAGACTTTTTGTATCTTGCCCTAAATAAATATTTTTTCTTTCTTCTTTCTTTCTAAACCCAGCCCCAGAGTAGTCCGTTGTATATTACCCTAACACAAGCGTAACTTGCTTAATTTGGGGATATACAATATGTGTGTTTGTCTGCCGATTATTATTATTATTCTAAACATAGAGATCAAGAAAACATAGAGATGAGTCGAAGCCAACTTGATTTGAAGTAATACAACGAATGATATGTTGTTTATGACAACGTAGGTATTTCTCTTAATGAATTGAAAAAATACGATCGCAGCGCCATCTTTTTGCTATTTTCGACCATCCCTCAGAAACGACGTCATTTATCGGGATAAAAAGTATCCTAAGTTACGCCCCGGGATATGAAGTAGCTCTATGTCGAGTTTCATTTAAATCCGTTCAATAGTTTTGAGGTGATGCTCTAACAGTCAGACAGAAAATTTTTTGAAATTATATTTTTGAAATCTGCTGCTCCAAATTAGCCCTCCTGATTTTTTTCACATTTTTAAACGCAATGTACAAACTCGAACCATTTACAGATTTATTATAGTATAGATAATAATATCCACACAGATATTAAATTAATCACGACTATAAAAGGGCTCTTGACGTAACATTCTTCGTGTAAATGTCTGATTACAATTCCCGGTACTTTAAAGAGCTGCCTTGATGGTTAGTCCGCCCTTGTCCGCTTGATGTCGCTAGTATCGATTTTCCTTAATATTATGTGTGCAAGAAACTAGTGAAACATTACCGTAAACTTTTGAGCAATGTTTTTCGATGGCCGCTACGCACGACGCGCACGTCATTCCCCTCACTTCTAATGTACATCGGGATAACTCGACCTCTGGCAATGGCGACGCCGTCCCCTAAAAAAGGATAAAAATATTTAAGCAAAAGCCCACCAATTTTTAGGGGTTTGGTGAGAGATGAGCCAAACGAGAGAGTTTTGTGGCAGCTTCATAAGCCACATTTCATTAAACAGTAAACACGACTTTTGCTTAAGAACAACCAATGTTTTACAGCGATACTTTGATAAACCAATATTATATTAATTTATTTAATCCTTTATATTATTGCGTTTTGATTTACTAAATCTTTAGTTCTTACATTCATTTGTGTTTTACTCTTGACAGGTGAAAGTGGTTTCGCTCCATCGCCGGAACCTTCATTTTCGTTTTTGCTTTGTGACGGTGTTTCTAAAAAGAAAATGACGATATTCTCATTTATTTCCTCAGATTAATATTTGAAACTATAGAAACCATATTAAAATAGCAACAAAAAGCATACATACATGCGAACCATTTTCACTTATGGCTTTGAAATAATAATGCCTATGTAGAGAATTTGAAAAGAAAATGGAATTGTTAATTACAAGGTTTTGAAATGGGACAGCCGAATAGATAAATTAATTTTGCACTAACCCATATAATTCTTTCCATCCACAGTCAATATGGCGACGTCGAAACCCAGCGTATATATTACGTCTGCGACCTGTTTGGGCGTCAGCTCCGCGCGTACGCACCGCACGTGCGCACTCTTCTCGTTTAAGTCCACGCTCGCCCTAATCACACCAGGTGTGTCCTTTAATGCTCCTGGAAAAGAAAATATTTATATTGTTAGAAAATTGAACACCTTTATCGCTAAAAGCTGACAGACGCCCAAACTCATGGACAGTGATCACTGTCTCCTATGGCCGTATGCAACACTACAAACAGGACGTTGTCAATGCATTGCCAGCCTCGAAATTTTATGAAGCTCTACTCAAATAACAATTTCACATGACTTGGGAATATTTTTATGCCCTATAAAATAGAATTTCAAAATCAATATTCTCCGGTTGGTTATAATTATCACTGTACGTTGTATCATAGAATTCTAATGACAATTCCTCAGTAAAAACATAATTCTGAAAAGTTTCTAAACCCTACATAAAAGATGGCACCAAAGGTGATTTTTTACGTTACATTATAATCATTTTTATAAATCAATTTGGAAGTAAATAAATTATTGTTCGATTTTTGACTGAATTGAAACGTTAAAATCACATGTAACGCCATCTTTTATGTAGGATTTACTAGAAGCTTTTTTCATTGGTGATATTGCACTGCTACCGTATCGCATAAGCCATTTTTCACGAAGATTATTTCGCACTAACAGATCCTTGCAGTGTTTTTTTTGGAAACCTAAAAAAAAATTGTCCAAAACCAAATGTGTTCCTTCCGCGGAAATTATATATTTTTGTTAGATAAAATAAATCTAAGACTAACATTAATAACATACCTTCAATATTGTTGACACAACTCTGACACGTCATCCCGATGACGCTGAGATATACCTCCGCCTCGCCACTTTGCTCGCTGACACCTGACATGTCTATTAATAGGTCCGTCGGTATCTCGTTTGATAGGAGATTCCTGAAAACGAAATCCATATTATGTATGTATGTACTGCAGTAGTATAACTAGGCAGAGCCGTTTAAAGCACATTGAATTCTGGGGCGCAAAAATCAGCTCTCGATCCTTCCTGTCGTCTGTCTTGCTTAGTCATTTTAGCAAAAAGGGAATTTTATGAAATCGTTAAGTTCGTCCGTTTGTCTGTCTGCCTTTGTGTGTAACAATCATTTATGTAATGAGAAACTACTGGATCTACAAGGATGCAATTTTGCAGGAAGGTGCCAGTCTATATGGCGATTCACATTGGTGTGATATAGTCAATGAAAATTAGGAGGGGTCGGCATTGTAATTGATGTTTCTATTGACAGATTTGTGGAGTGTCGGTAATCAAATCTTGAAAAATACTGACTATGATTTTTTTTACTTTTTATATCAAGTCAACCAGTTGCCGCTTCAATAGGTCTCTACGCCCGGGTGCTACGCACCTCTTACACCCGCAGGTAAAGGCGTTGCTGTAACTAAGTTATTTTATTGTATTAATCTTTTAATCTAGCAAGTTTGTAAGGATGGGTGGATGTTTGTACTGTTTACTTAAAACCCCACGTTCTATCTTGTCACATTTTGTTACACCAAGCGATAGGAATCTCTGTATGCGCATGCCAGCATACTTTATGAACGGCCCCTTAGACGATTTATTCCTTAGATATCGGAATCCTATCGAAGGAATTGTTTGATTTGGAGTCAACGCCTCATTTTTACTGCACCGCACGCAATGGACGGGATGTTCACTTCCAGTTTCTGGAACTTCCACGTTCAAAACACGTAACAGTTCCGTATGGCGTTTGTTCCGCTACTATAATAATCTGCGCCATTACATGGGGTTGTTTAAAAAGGGCGATATACTCGAAAAATTTCTTAGGGGCCGGCAACGCGTTGGGAACGCCCCTGGTGTTGCAAACGTCCCTATCCATTTTCTATCAAGTGGGTCGGCTGCCTGTTTGCCTACCATAGGCAATAAAAAAAACCCCTAAAAGTCAGTTTTCCCAATAGACAACATTAACGAACCTGTTCTCTTCCTCGCTGCTGTCGGCGGGTGCTTCGAACCCCATGTCTTCTATGTGCGACCTGATGGCCGCCACAGAGCACAGACGCGGGTCATATCTGAAGTAGCCGGCGTGTTCTGACAACTCCACCTTAAGGTAGAGAGTAAGAAAAAAATGCATTTAATAAGAATTCATATTTTTAACTATGACCTTGAAAATATCTAAAAATACGTATAAATAAGGTACTTATATTGAGGTAAGAAATCAGAATATATTGATTTTAATTCGAGAAATGAAAGATATTGTTTTATACATATATTTTTTTGTAAGTCCCATAAAGACGCAAAACTATCACTTTGAGCCAGGGTCTTAAAAAAACAGCTTAACCAGCGCAGACAGCCAGATATGGGCACATATGCAGGTGTCTTCCATATTATCGAGAAGGATATACTCCAGCAAGCTTCCTCTCACTTATAGACGGAGAAGGGTGCACGTGAAACAGCTGTGCGAGATATGTAGAATCTCTCCAGTCTCGACTTACTTTAACGTGTTCGATGCCAGGCAATTCCTTGACCGAGCCTTCGATACTCCTGACGCAGGACTGACATGTCATGCCATTGATCGGGACCCGCACCGCGACTATATCTTGGCCGGACACTCTGTAGACAAACCAAAAGAAATCGATTAACATGTCTTCTACCGTCAATTTGATAGGATGCCTTCCGAGGAATCATTCGGAATGGTGGTTTCGTCTTCATGCCAACCACTAGATCGCTCGCCATCGTATGAGCGTTACGTAACGGTTCTCAAGACGTTTCTATTGCACACATTAGGGATTCTGGATAAGCTCACAGCCTACGTTTTAGTCACAGCATTACAATATGGGTTTTTTAAAAATCGTGTCTCAACTTTTCTTTGGGGCCGGTAGCCCATTGATAACATCCGTAGTGATACAAGCGTCTATTGACGAATGTAACCAATTTTCATGAGGTGGGCCGTCAGCACGTTTATTGTACTCCGTCTCTAGCCATAAAAAAGATAAGACCCCTCCATGAACGTCGATTGTAATTTGAACTGTTGATTATCTCAAAAGTCGCATACATCGTAAAATTAGGCCTTAAGGAATTTTCTTCAACAATATATACCTTGTAAAGTATCGTTAATGTAAGCCAATTACCAAAACGAGTTCCATTTTAAAAGGCACTGAAATGAATATCGAACTAAAAAAATTCTGAGATAAGAAACAAGGTGAAGCTTTGTCACTATGAAGGTGACTTTATTATAATGAACAGCCTCGGTTCAATGTGGGTCTAGACAATTGTTATCGATTGCTAGACGTAGATCACGTACATCTCCCCCAAGTTTTGCGCAATGGCTAGGTTATGCACCCGTGGCCCTGGCATAAGCGGGAATAAAGGAACACAGAGGTTTTCGCGGGTATCCTTTCAGGTGGCAATAGTACTTTTTCGGAGTTGCTAGTGCCATCCCAACGTGGCGAATCCGATGTGCCCCCATCGCATTCATTCGGATATTCTCTCGTTAAAAAAAGACCTCTCTAAGTTATAAAATATTCTATTAAATTAAAGGACCTCTACATTCTAGCGAGAGAGGAGAATCCAAAAGAATTTAGCCTTATATTTTTTTCGCATTTTTGCGATGCTCTCGCGAAGATATAGAAGGCCCTTTATAAACGAGACTTTAGAAGATGGGTGGATGCTTGTTACCCTTTCACGGAAAAACGACTAAACGGATTTTGATGAAACTTTACAGTAATATATTTAATACATCAGAATAACACACATGCTATAATTTATAAAGATATGTATTATTTAAATTGGCCAAAATATTATATCAATATGTATCTATCGAGCGCAAAAAAAGTCACGGGCACATCTAGTAATTTATATCCCGAGAAGTAGAACAATTTCGTGGAATTCACGGCAAGTCCCATTTTTGTTAACGCCACAGGTTCAGGGCAATCCCCTCAAGATCTTCGACCCTATCGGGATCCTAGGCGTCAATAATTGGAGCGAGGTGCAATTTCGGGATAATTTGTAGAGCAAAGCGAAGATGGCTTCGAAAAAGCTTGGGGCGCTCAACAGGGCTAAGCGGTACTTCACACCGGAACATAGGCTTTTATTACAGAAGGCCCAAGCCGTCCTCATGTGGAGTACTGCTCCCACTTGACTCTGCATCGCCGAGCAATCCGGATAGTCGATGATTTCGAACTTACAGACGGTTTAGAACCTTTCAAGTCTCAGAAGATGAGAAGATCGGTACAATGGGGAGTGTTCTGAGGAGCTATTTGATTTGGTGCCTACGTCGCCATTTTACCACCGCACTGCTCGCCGGCGACTTGGAGTTCAACCACACTTCCTTGACACCTTTAAGTTATCCACTGTACGTGGCCGTCGCTCCTTTATGTCATACGTGAGCAATATATGGAATGACCTCCCTCTCGCGGTTTTCCCAGAGCGCTACAATATGGGGCATTCCAAAAAGGGCGTAAACAGATATTTAAAGTCTCAACGAGCTAGGCAACGCATTGGCTCCCTTAGTGTTGCAGATGTCCATGGACGACGGTAGCCAATTGCCATCAAGTGGACCCGTTCGCCAGTATGCTCCCACAAGCAAACATAAAAAAAAAGAATTATTTGAAACATAGTAACTAGAGTTCATATATTAATTATATTATGTATGCAAAGAGACTAGAAATTTCTAGCACGTTTCTAAAAGCAAAGTGGACAACAGAAATATTGAGTACTACCATTTCCTTTTAAGGCGGTTATAAATTGATTTATGTAGGTACTATATGTGAATGTATTCATCCAATCGAAAGAAACTAAAGATTGCAAGCATACCTACTATTTTGAGGAAAAAACATATTAAATTCTAATATATTAATAGTATGTTATGCAATTTTTTTATTTTAATTTTACAAGTTTGGAAAATACGTCCAATTCTTACACCGATCTGTTCCTAACTTACTGTACTTAATGTACAATTAAATAAGCGATCCATTACATTTGAGAAAAATGACTGTGTCATTTAAAAACAGACAAATGGACAGACATGACAATTGTATCAGTATACCCTTTTTTACTCAAATAGATATGGAACATTAAAAGTCCATATTAGACATATTACCTATTTTAGCCTTGGGCAGATTATAAAACCGGTAAGTAAAAAAACTACCCAATTAATATTATCAAATCCAAATACCGGTAAAATTCGAGAACATTCCTTTAAGACCGTGAAATTGGCGGTCGCTTAATGCATTGTATTCTAATGATTTTTTTTATCAACCAAATTCATATTGTATTATCTAACCGTTACGATTCAGTAACAAATGACACCAGCTCACTTTTCGATAAAGACTTAACCGCAAATAAATTATAAAATAATAAATAAGCAATGCAAAATAAGACTTATACCAAAGAAATAAAACACAATTCACTTCAGTGCGTTAATTGAAACAATATTACACTGCACAGGGCACTTTAACAAACTATTTTAATTAAATGAACTTGACAGTACGCTATATTGAGTCCGATTTTCGCGCCGAGTGCAAACTGCCTTACATGAAACAAGCGTTTCAAGCGCTTGAAATTAAAATGATCTTACTACAGCTATTACACGCCTGCATAACAGCAGTTAAAGCGCTTTATGCATTCTAGTGTTTAGGGTCGTGTGGAAAAGAGTTTAAACAAAGAACGTGTTCATTATATACCTTAATGGTTAATGACGTATATAAATGGACATAATCAATCGTTATGTCTACATGGTTGAAATTTAAATTTCATACGAACGAGCAATCTATATGGCGATACTGCATGCCTATGTCTACACAACGGTGTAGTAAAACCACGAAACAAGTACAAATTAAGAAAGAGCAGGCGTTGATACAGGTTACATTGTACAACATTTTTATGTTAGTGCCATTTGCACCCGAAAAATTCACTTAATTTTATATCGCAAACTATCCGATCTCCTGGCATGAGTATATATGTCCATTTTCGGCATTAAAACTACATTTAAACAAACTTACAATAGAAACGATCCAGTGTTTTCCAAAAACTTAACAGAAAGACATACTGAGTTACTATCGCATTTTTATAGACGATGAATTTTTATATCTATGAACTTGAGAAATGATTGGTCTCATCCAAACTTTCATCCTCTATTACAAACAGTCCTAGTTTTATTTATCTATCCCCCGTCAATGAAAACTACAAAAATGACAAAATCAACAAAAAGGATAAAAAATCAAAAAGGCCAAAAAAACCTAACGGACAAAAAGAGCAAAAGAGCAAAAGAGCAAAAGAGCCAAATGGACAAAAAGATCAAAAAGGACAAAATAAGCAAAATGATGAAAATGGCAAATCACAAAACCAACCAAAGCCTGTCCAACTTTTGGGATAACCTTTACATAAATCTATCCCAAAATCCATCCCATTATCCGGGATGAAAAATATCCCTTGTCTACCCTCAGTATGAAAATTACATATATACCGATTTTCAGCCAATTCGGTCCAGTAGTTTTTCCGTAAAAGCATAACAAACAGAGAGAAGTATCCTATTTTCATCCTCGGCATCGAAAATATATATATACTGAGTTTCAGCCAAATAGGTCCAGTAGTTTTTCCGTGAAAACGGAACAGACAGACAGACAGACAGAGTTACTTTCGCATTTATAATATTAACTAGAGTTTACCCCGCGGCTCCGCCGCGCGTCAAACTCTAGTGCGTACCTCTTGTTTTAAGAGCAGGCGTTAATACAGGATATATTGTATTGTATTTTTATGTTGGTGCTATTTGCGCTAGGAGGATTTACTTCATTTTATATCGCAAACTATCCCATCTATCGGGATGAATAGTATCTATGTCCATTTTCGGTATTCAGACAGACAGATCGAGTGAAAGTCGCATTTTTTTAAGATTATGAATTTTTATATCTATAAACTTGATAAATGATTGGTCCCCCATACAAACTGTAATACCCTATTTTAAAACCCGTTCTAGTTTTATTTATATAACTAAATATTGTGTAAACTACACAAACGACCAAAACTATCAAACGTACTAAAACTGCCGAAACTACCAAATTACCAACCAAAACTATCAAATCCACCAACTAAAACTACCACAACTACTTAAACTACCACAACTATCAAAACTACCAAAACTACCACAACTATCAAAACTACCAAAACTACCACAACTACCAAAACTACCACGACTATCAAAACTACCACAACTATCAAAACTACCAAAACTACCACAACTACCAAAACTACCACAACTATCAAAACTACCACAATTATCAAAACTACCACAACTACCAAAACTACCACAACTAACAAAACTACCACAACTATCAAAACTACCACAACTATCAAAACTACCAAAACTACCACAACTACCAAAACTACCACAACTACCAAAACTACCAAAACTACCACAACTATTAAAACTACAACAACTATTAAAACTACCAAAACTACCACAACTATCGAAACTACCAAAACTACCACAACTACTAAAACTACCACAACTACCAAAACTACCACAATTATCAAAACTATCAAAACTACCACAACTATCAAAACTACCAAAACTACCACAACTACCAAAACTATCAAATCTACCAAAACTACCACAACTATCAAAACTACCAAAACTACCACAACTACCAAAACTACCACAACTATCAAAACTACCAAAACTACCACAACTATCAAAACTACCACAACTACCAAAATAACCAAATCTACCAACCAAAGCTACCATAAGTATCAAATCTACAGACCAAAACTACCGCACCTACCTAAACTACCACAATTACTAAATCTACCAATCAAAACTACCAAATCTACCGAAACTACCAAATCTACAAAAAATCTACAAAACTACCACAACTACCAAAACTATCACGACTACCAAAACAACCGAAACTACCAAAACTACCAGCATAAATTACCGAAAATAGCAAAACTACCAAAACAACTAAATTAAACAAAACTACCTAAACGACCAAAATAAACAAAATGACGAAAATGGCCAACCACAAATAAAAAACCTATCCTAGTTTCCGGGATAAACTTTACATAAATCTATCCCAGTATCCGGGATGAAAAGTATCCCTTGGCCACCCTCGGTATTCAAATTACATATGTACCGAGTATCAGCCAAACCAGTCCAATAGTCTTTCCATAAAAGGATAACAAACAGAGAGACAAATATACTTTTATCCCGGAAACTATCCCATTTTCCGGGATAAAAAGTATCCTATGTTCATTCTCGGTATCGAAAATATATATATACTGAGTTTCAGCCAAATCGGTCCAGTAGTTTTTGCGTGAAAACGGAACAGACAGACAGACAGACAGACAGACAGAGTTACTTTCGCATTTATAATATTAATAGGGATAGGGATTTCTTTAATAACTTTATTAGTAGTTGAAATACACTCCTTATCAGAAAAAAACGGGCACCTTACAGTCATTGGCTTCTCTATGGATAATATTAATATTTTTAGTATGTCATTAGCTTAGATGACTAAAAATTTCTTATTATCAATGAGAATATAGTTTTTAACACTTAAATCTTGGTAACGGTGTTTTAATCAATGTAAAAAAAGAGCCGTGTCAAAATGAACATTTTTATGGGTATATAGGTAATTAGGTTAAGACTTCGAGTATTTTTATGGTATTTCAATAAAAAAAGAAATAAAAAAATAAAAAATAATAACCTTCCCCTTGCAGCGATTGCGGCATGTAATGTATGATTATGTCTTGAAATGTTTCCACGAGAGTTTTGATGGTGTTTTGTCAAATGATACCTGATGTTTTGTGGAGGTGGTTGGACAGATCGTACTCGCCGTTTTAGAAGGTTCCAGACGTGCTCAGTGGGGTCAAAGGTAGGGCTCCGCGCTGGCCAATCCAAACGACGAAAACCGACCTCTTGCATATAATCATCAACGTCACCAGCACCGTGGGCCCGAGCATTATCGTCCATGTAAATGGCATCTTCACCAATTACAGTCAGTGCGGGTTTTGCATGTAGACAAAGGATTTCTGTTATGTTCCTTTGCGCATTTAGTGAGCCATTTTCAATTAATGCTATCTCGGTACGATAGCTGAAAGTTACACCTGCTCAAAACATAACGTGCCCTCCACCATAAGGGGAGATTTCTTTAAAACACACGACAGCATATCTTTCCCCTGATTTTTTTTTTTTTTTTTTTTTTTTATATTGAATAGGTTCGCGTTTGACTGACATTGCACCTGACGTCAGGCGGAAATGCAGTCTAAGGTGGAGCACGCTTACCTAGAAGATACCTGTTCACGCGAGACTTAAAGACACCTAGATTATATTTTTCAGGAAAAACAGACGACGGTAAAGAGTTCCACTCTTCAGCGGTGCGTATGATGAAAGAGGAAGCATAGCGTTTCGTCCGCTTCGTTGGTATTTCCACCATATATCGGTGGCGTGAGTGCGTACGTCTGCTTGTCCGGTGGTAGAATGGTGAGGGAGGAACCAATTCATGTAATTCCGTGGCACACTCCCCGAAGTGTATCCTATAGAATACCGACAAACTGGCGACCTTACGTCGATGACTTAGGCTCTGAAGCCTCTCGTCGAATAGTTGGTTATTGCCTATCAGTTTCCTAGCTCTTTTCTCTATTGAATCGAGTGTCTCTAACTGGTATTTAGCTGAGCCATCCCAAAGATGAGAGCAGTACTCCATGATAGAGATTCAGCAACTGAAGTGGTGTGAAGTACTGCCTCACCTTTGATAGAACCCCTAGCTTTTTGCCAGCCAGCTGAGCAACAGACTCTATATAGGAGCCAAAATTTTGTGTTAACGAAACGCCAAGAAGCTGAAGACTGTCGGTTATCGGTACGGATACACCTCGGAAAGTAGGAGTAAAGTCCGGACTCCTTTTGGCAGAGAAGAGACACGCCTGAGGCATTGAACTTGACTCACCCCAATCGGAGACTGCCTTCAAGGTCAAGTTCAGCCTACATCTCCTGTTGAGCGGTTTCGGCGGAAGCCATATTGTCGGTCACTCAGAAGGTCATTGTCTTCTAGGTACGCCAAGAGCCGGACGTTCAAAATACGTTCCATACTTTTACAAAGTATGGACGTAATTGATATTGATTCTCACCATGCAGACACATTCGAGCCTCATCGGAGAAGAGTACGCTACTCCAGTTACCTAGCGTCCAAGACAGGCTTTCTAGCGACCCTCAATCGAGCGGTCCGGTGCTCACGGAGTAACTTGGGGGCCCGCGCTAGTCGACGACTGTGTATATCAGCTGCTAAAAGCCTTCTCCTCACAGTCCATAGGCTAACTTGTGCTCCTCGTTCGTCTTCAAGGTTTCTTTTGAGGACTATGCAGTTAGCATTTGCGGTTCCTCAGCGCCTGAGTCACTAAACTTGGTCGTCTCGTGGTTGTGTGCTTTTCTCCCACAACTTGCCTTTTCTGAACGGAACCTGTATCTTGGTATCGAGTCCAGGTTCTTTGGACAGTTAAACGACTCATGTTTAACCGTTGTGAGACGTAACATTGGCTACACCCCTCTGCCAGCAGCTCTATAAATTTACTAGCTCTTATTGTTTTTTCTGCCATTACAATAGGCGCAAAGATATCTGATTTACCTTATAATAAGGCAAGATCATGCAACAAACATAAATTATTCTACTAAAAATAACGAGAAGTTATTTTAGTTGCCTGATAATCTTTTAACCGAAAATCCGCGAAAAGTAAGTAAAAAGGCACAAACTGAAAAAGAGATTATTATTATTATTGTTGTTAAAAACAAAAGTTTCGGATTTGGAATTAACTTTTTTTCATACCCAATCTATTTATCAAGTGCCAATAACATAGTTTGGCGATTAAAACCTCTTTACAACTAAATTATTACTAATAATGTAGAAAAATCAAAACCGCCCTTTTTTCGAAAATGAGTTCATAATGTGAACTACTATAAGATATAATGATTTTGGAGATAATTTTATATTTATAATTAATACTAGAAAACGTCTTACACGGGGAACATAAGCGAATTCCATAATTCTTAGCGGAGATTGGTTGTATCAATGTAACCTCCGTGTTACACTTTTTATTTAAGTTAATAGGTGAGGAGATACTTATTTGCTTCATAAGACATGGAAAATGTCTCTTTCCCTTTTACTTGCAAATTATAAAGTTGAATAATCTGAAAAATCTAAGTGGTAGAGCTTAAAATACACTTTGAATGAGAATTTGTTTAATTGAACAATATTTGTTGAATAATTCTTGAGTAATATGAGTTGTTTTCGATTAAACGCTTTTTTAGGATCCCGTGCCCTATGTTCGCTGCAACAGAGACGTCGCCATCACGTGCTCCACCTCGAAGAAACTATAAATACTATTTAAACTATTGCGTAGTTAATATGTAGTTTAAATGTTAATTATTTAAAATTTTGTAACATTCCGCCATTGAATGCAAATAAAGTATTGTTATATTTAGCTTTGATTGACTCCAAAGCACGTCATTTGATTAATGTATAATAATTAAATAAAAACTTCTTGTAATTGCAAATGCTCAAATTCATTAAAATGTAGTTTCCATTCTTAGTAACAGACGCGACAACATATAAAATTGTAATAAAATATTTTTTGTTTGTTTTTAAAGCTTGTTGGTTTTAGCTTAGTGAAATCCAAACAAAACCAGTTTCACATTTCCGAATTATTTGACTATTCGATTCAGTCTCTATGACATCCTTTTATCTGATGATCTGTCAAACTTATATGAAACAGTGTCAGCAACTATCAAACAGTGCATTAATTAGTCAAAATTTTAATACAACCGTTAAGCTCTTATTATTAAAAACCTAATACTAAATTAAAGAAAAGTTGATAAAACCGTACCTTAAGACAGCCGACCGACCAATAGAGTGCTTGCGCGCCAATTGGATAATTAAAATGGTCGACAATCATTATTCGAATATGGCATGGGCAATGTTTATTATTAGAAGATTATACATATAGCGCGTTCCTTTAGTATCTCATAATACCCAAAATGCTCCGGCTGCCGTTCCACACGGCGACCACGGTCGTTATGATCGTGGCGAAAACGTTACTAAAGACGTCATCATTTTCGATCACAGAGCGACCCATGTTAAGAGCTGGGCCGAAGTGGGCGTTGACCACAGAGCATTAATTCTCTGTATCCATTGACATTGAAAAAGGCGCGATTTTCAAATCAACTAATGACATTTGTGTATTTCGTCGATAATGACATCAACGCTCCATAATCCGTTCCGCTATAGTTTATGGTTGTAATGTTCGCAAGCAAATGGAACGGGGAAAATCGCAGTCGTGGACGTGGTCGTTGTGAGTTTCTTGTGGAACGTAGTCATAGTAGATTAAATAATGTATAGTTTATTAAGTATAATAATGAGACTGTTATGATTTCAGTTACTATAAACTTCAACATGTTTTGTAATAGTTGTGATTGTATTGCAGTTTCGAGTACGTTACGTATGAGTTTTACTGATCGAAATTAAAACGGTGTTGGCACGTCATCATTCCTAGGGCAGGGATGACAAACCAACAGCACGCTTCAAATACAATCCCATGTGCGAAGCCCGCCAGTCTACTTTTGACATGAGTTGAGGATTTATATACTGTCGCTTAAAAATATATAATTATTATTAGTAAATATTGCTCATCGCTATAGCGATGACAGAGAGACAACAACGGAGAACTGGCTATAGCCAGTTCTCCGTTGTCCGCTGCGATGACTGGATGTATTCAGCACCCATAAAGTAATATCTATGGCTAAAAATGTTTTTAATTTATATATTTGAAACTATTAACGTTACATGAGTTAAAATGCCGACTAAGTATAGCGAAACACACCTGCGGAACGTTCCGCGCGTAATTCGGCGACGGAAGGATCGACACTAATCTGAACTGGGCGAAATTTTCAATGGTGTTCTTATGTAACTTAAAAAACATTGTGAACGTATTTAGCCGAACCTTCCACGTAAAACGCAGGTGTGTTGGTAAATACTAAGTACTAAGTGTACAGATTACTAATAAGACACTATACTACCACGATTTTTATCAAGTTAATTACATTTCTCGATTAATAATTTCAAGCGCCAGTGTAGTAAAATTCCAGTCTCATAATGCCTTGCAAGTATTTCTAATAAAGGGATCGGATGAATAAATTCTCGAAATACTCGGGAGAGCTTGGAGATGCGTGGGTGAGGTGGCTTAGATTTCTACGACGCGACGTGACGTCAGATAGCTTACTCTCAATACGTATTGTCGTTTGTTTTCATCATGGTGCGGCCGCTCCTGCGATAATGTCAAAGATACTGACTATGGCCGAATGCACCTTATTTAAAAGGTTAAAAATAACGTCATCATCGAATAGCCAGCCACATAAGTGTATATACTTACGTTATCTATCATTATTTTTTTTATTTGGAAAACAAACAGTTTATAACTAAGTAGATACCACTATAGATCTATAACCATTTAATTTTTTCCACATATAGATAGCCATAATGCTTGCTGGTAAATATTTTACATTCTATAAATTAAATTAAAAAGAGTAAATTAAAAAAGACAAAGAAAATAAATTATTTTAAACCTGACCTATTGAATAAAACTTGCTAATATTCAAACCAATGGTTTACCAAGACCGTCTTAAAATGTTGTGGATTACTAATAAATAAATCTATATCATGTGTAACAGCTAAAAGATTATAGTTAATTGACACACGATTAAAATAAGAATTTGCCCTACAATTACTAGATATCCAAGGAACAAACAATTGTATTGGATTCCGGAATAGTCTTGTTGGCACTTTTAAACATGTTTTAGATAATAAATAAGGCGAGTCTATTTTAGACTGTGCAATTTTACTTAGCATCACTATATCTGCTATTGGCCTCCTTTTGTGCAATGGCAAAATATGATATCTAAGACATGTAGCTTCGTAGTGATTATCGCTAACCTTGCATTTAAACTCTAAAAATCTTAAAAACCAACGTTGTATGGATTCGATTCTATTGACATACACATCAGACATTGGATTCCATAACTGTGAGGCGTACTCTAGAAGACTACGCACCAAAGAACAATACAATTTTTTTCAGACCTTAACATTACTAAATTGTGAACTGACTCTCATGACAAAACCTAACATCTTATTCGCTTTTTTTGTTATGTGGTCTATGTGTTTATCATACAGTAATTTCGAATCATGTAGTACTCCGAGATCACGTATCGTTATGTAATGTCCATTAAAATTTAAAAACAATATCGCATCACAAATAACTCATTACACCCATCGCCACATCTTCGTGAAACGGCCTAAATCTGTAACATTATCTCAGATGAATAACCACCATAACAGATACAGCATATAAGACAACGGTCGCAACTCAGCACATAATTATGTAATTATATCAGATTAGTGTTACAGTTATTTAGTACCATAATTGTTCTTTTCATGTTTCTTTTTAAAGTTAATAATTAATTTTGTTATGTACCCCTCTTATTTATAAACGATACAAGCGGCCATTTCCTTAATTGAATACTAATGTTATATTTTTATTTATTCTGTGATTAGCGCCTGTTTTGTATAGAGTAGTTCTCCATAATTTATCTCCATTTTATATAACAATAATATGATGTGTTAATTATGTACAGATTATAATTCAAAATCTCTCAATTGTATATATGATTTGTACTGTGTTCGGTTTGTTTTATTACATGTAAAACTTTAAGTATAATGTTTTATATAATATCTTGTATAAAATAGTATGTGGAATTTCCAAACAGTGATGTATTAAATTCTTTTCATTAATAACACTTTACTTAAAATAGTTTATCAATGACCTCAATCGGCTATCGGTTGTGCCAATTGCTAAGTTTCATGTACTGTAAAATTGTTGGAGGGATGGCGAGGTGTTCTAAAAATGCTTGTAGACCGTGAACAGTTAGTGTAATAAATGTGTTAAAACCGTAAAGTTCTCTGATTATAACTATGTGACCAGTTGCTGTTCTTTTATTACCATAAACCCTTCTGAGTTGTTGCAAGTATTACCTTAGAGTTTATCAGTCTTCAGTGTGTATTGTACCACTCGTGTTTAAAGAGCGGCGTTAATCAGGTCATTTATAATTGTATTACATTTTTATGTTAGTGCTATTTGCCCCCGAAAAATTCACTTCATTTTATATCGCAAACTATCCCATCCCCCCGGGATGAAAATGTCCATTTTTGGTATTAAAACTACATAATGTGTACAAAATTACACCAAAACCGATCCAGTACTCCGGTAGCTTTTCCGTGAAAGCTTAACAGACAAACGGATCGAGTTACTATCGCATATTTTTATAGATGATAAGTTTTTACATCTATAAACTTGAGAAGTGATTGGTCTCCCATACAAACTTTCTTCTACTATTTCAACC
Organism: Dendrolimus kikuchii; assembly: GCA_019925095.2. Lineage (NCBI taxonomy): Eukaryota > Metazoa > Arthropoda > Insecta > Lepidoptera > Lasiocampidae > Dendrolimus > Dendrolimus kikuchii. The sequence continues at coordinate 7,744,248 of CM034388.1, read as the reverse complement.
ATTTCTAGTTTTATTTATGTATTGTATTCCCCCCGTCTATCTGTAAACTACGTAAATGACGAAAATGGACAAAATGACAAAAATGGCGAAAATGGCCAAAATGACTAAAATGGCCAAAAGTACGAAAATGGCCAAAATAACGAAAATGGCCAACATTATGAAAATGACGAAAATGGCAAATCACTAAAAAACAAACCATTCTACTTTCTGGGATAATCTTTACATAAACCTATCCTAACATCCGCGGAAAAAAATTACGAAAATGACAAATCACAAAAAAAACAAACTATCCTACTTTCTGGGATAACTTTTACATGAATGTAGCCCATTATCGGAAATGAAAAGTATCCCTGGTCCACCCTTCGGTATTCAAATAATAAATATACCGAATTTCAGCCAAATCGGTTCAGTAGTTATTGCGTGAAAGGGTAACAGATGGACGGACGGACGGACGGATGGACAGACGGACAGACAGAGTTACTTTGGCATTTACAATATTTTTAGCGATAAAAACAGCCGTAAGCTTTCGCTTCAAATCATATTCACTAAAGTTCAGATTTATGCGCGCAACTGCACATTACAAAGCGCTACTCGCTGTGGCATATAGATAAATGGCCAAGTATGAAGATTTTATACGGGTTTTAGCCAAAATGGCTAAAGAACCCTAAAACATTTGCGTTTCATTTCATTCATATATTCAATGCATATTAGTACCTACTATGTATGATAAGTGAAGTAATTCTTCCATAGTGACTAATGTAAGTCCGGTATGGCCAACCAAGGCTGCCGTAAACCTTTCTATCAAGCATAAAGACATTGCCGGCGGCAGTGGGTTAAGGTTAAAGTGGTTCTTTTAAAGGTGGATTTATATTTGTCTGACGTGACGTGTTGTGATGAGCTCTGACGAGGTGGGTAGCGTTCACGTCTACATAATTATGTGTGGCGTTCTGATGCCTTATGACGATATTTTTAAAGCTTCGTAGCTATCGGAGAGTCTATGCGTATAATATAATGTATAGGTATATATCGGGATCGCTTCTGATGCGACACAACACAAGCCATCACAACATATTGCGTCACTCTAGTATAAATCTCACATTACTAAAAATGTATAAACCCCATACCGTTCTGACGCAGCACAACACGACACGTCAGAAAAATATAAATCCACTTTAATACTATACTTTTTGAAACATGGGCCGGACTTGATAATAGACAGGATTCTTTTTTTTCAATTTTGGTAAATTAGTAAGGTAGACTGACAGTGCGCTAGTCACATCTTTAGCTTACCTAATAGCCAATGCACCAAACGAATCCTGAAATGGAGATAGCGTCTCGGTAAACGCAGTGTAAGACATTTTCTGACCCTGTGTATGAACAAGCTGCGTAAGATAACCGGCAGCAGTTTGAAAGCAGAAGACTTAGATATGTGGCGCTAACTTGTGGGGGACCTATAATGAGCAACAATTAGCTGAAGGAATACAAGTGGTTTTTTTTAAAGTCAGGGAGCCATGTTGACAAAAGCGGAACTCTTATCATATTGTCATATTTGTCCATTTATCTAATTTTGTATGTTAGTATTTTTTCTTAGAAAATACTGGATACATGAGGTAAAACATGTCAGGAAAATTTACAATATAGGTGTTTAATGTTTATATGCCACTACAAAATAGTGAAACGATACAGGTAAAAAATTAGGAGTGACCCTAATAGAAGATGTTTTTAATTCAACGCATAGTTCATATAATACATTAATAATAAAGTTGTCTGTCTCGTATTGAGGATATCGTAGTCATTGTGGCTAACACGAAATATGTTGATTAATATATACAATACATGTAGAACACTGAGTTGAAAAAATAGTTTTTTAAATACATAGTCGTGTGTAGTATTTATTGTTACTCAGGCCTTGAAAATCATAACTTAGGTTTACTAACTCTTCACTTCTCTCACTACCACCACTTCTGATATCGTAAAAAGTTCATATCGTAAGTATCAATTTAGTAGACTTTAAAATTTCTTAATTGAAAATAAATTCCATTCAATACATTTCAATGTGGAGAAAATTTTATTAGATCCTTTTCTGAGACTTCCGTAGTCGAATGACAAAATCTTTCGTTGAAAAGACTTTCGTTGTTTCTATGGACCCCTATTATTGTTTGTGATCAGTTACGTACTTGACTGATTTTTGAAACAAAATTATCAGTTAAATATCTATGTATTTTGGACAACAATAAATTTACTTATAAAGATTGTATTTAATCTTGATCTATATCATACAATTCATATTTACATTTTTACTGACTTAGATTACACCTAGATAAGTTATCAAATAAAAATCTATTAAGACTCTGTTCGAGGCATAAAAGTTATTTTAATGAATATGTCGCATAAATGTCAATTAAATATTGCTTTGTATGACACCATTCAATAAATCCTTTTCCAAAACTAGTTCACCCCGTATTACTTCGCTTCCCATAAATTCTAAGTTTTCATCCCAGTGGTGTAAATTAAATATAACTTTAAAAATCAATTATAGTCATCTTCTTCAATAACACTGGCCCACAAAATAATGATCTGTGTTTTTGACCAGACCCATCTATTTTTATGTATTTCGAGGCGCTGAATCCGAATCTGGGTTCAGTTTGGTCCATACACCCTCAAAATTTTAAGGATGTTTTCGGACGATTGGTGATCAAAGCCGTCACATAGATTTTAAAATAATACCTATGCATCTATGATTGAAACTAAATTAATCTGAATAATAGTGTTAATTGAATAAAAAAGAAATAACCTTGCTAAAAATAAATTGTTAACGAAAAATATCAAATATTTATTCGTGCAGGGAACGAAGAAATAATAAAATTTGATGCGACCGGGGGCGGCCTGTCGTAAGAGGAGACAAAACCACCCACAGCCAGGTGGTAGGGTACTTGCCCGTCTGGATGGAGACCAGTGGCTTGGACTTCATACAATTCGATTCCCCATAGCCTGCATATATTATTACTATCTCTTACGCTCGCGTACGTACACGTATTGGATGAAATAGCAACTCATAACCCGAGCGGGCACCGGCTTTTGTTTTAAAATATGCGGTAAGATTGCAAAATTAAATATACAAAAACAGTCGGCGCTTGCATCATACGGTATGTTTTTTCAACCGGCTTACCCTGGCCGAATTTGCATCACGCGCCACTGATGGCTACAACCCTTGGTCTGAAGTACGCTGCCATAACAACCAATAGTTTTGTTCCAGCATAAATGGCCAGGTTCCAGTTTTCTTTTAGAGACCGCTAGCACTTTTGGTATTACAAATGTCTATAGGCGACCAATTTCTACCAGATGGGCTGTCTGCCTATCTGCTGAACTCATGCAATAAAAAAAAGTGAAAAAAAACTTACTGACAAATCAAGATCTAGTTCCAGATTTGATTTCTTATTTTCGTGTATTTTTATATATTTGCATTTTATAAAACCTTAAAAAATATTTACATAACATATTTTTTAAGGTTAATAACATTTTTAAACAGTATCCTCTTGTATTTATTGAAAAATCGTTTATGATCAGCTGCGTTTCATTTGCATTTGATGTCATGCATTGGCGGAAGTTCAAAGAGTAATATTTGTAAATAAATATTATCAAGGGCTTGGCAGTCAGAATATAATAAAGAGTTCCATAGCGGTTCACAAAAAGTCCTCTGTTTTCCTTATTTGGCTAAACAACCCTCAAAATTAAGAGAGAAAGTAATGCATATCTATAAAAAATTCTTACCCGATCTCGAAGTCATCCAGCCTCTGGTATTTAAATCCTCGCGAAAGCATTTTCAACTTATCACACTGTCAACACTTATCCCCGTAGAACATGTCACGTTATCACCGTCGCACTTATTACACTGTCATGTTAATACTACGATTGTACTTATCACTGCCGTGCCGAAACATATTATCAAAAATTTTAATTCAACCTAGACTTTTATTTATAGATACCAATTGGCGGAAAATAAAAATAAAATAATAATAGAAGAATAATTTGGTCTCTATGGTTGATTGGTCTGAGCCTTTGCCAGCCTAGCTGATTGGCACAGAAGCCCGGGTACAATTCCTGATATGGTAAACTAATGAACTCCGGTCATTTACTGTGGCCTGAGTGTCTGTGATCTAATACAGAGTTCTCCGATGTATTTTATATTACGCATAACACAAGCGTAACTTATTTAGATTGGGGATATACAAAGTGTGTGTTTATCTGCTGATAATTAATCTATTTATTTAATCATACTAAAATTTTTAATGACAATCATTCAGTACAGTACATTACTCTAAAAAAACCTTCATAATTCTACATTGTTCGTGCCTACCCCGCAAGGGAACTGGCGTGAAGTTATGTATGTATGTATGTATAATTCTACATTGTATGCTTATAGAATTTGTATAGCGCCATATTGACCACAAACTCCTATATACATTAATATAGAGCCAGTAGTTTCTAAGATACAAAAACAGAGTGGACACGATGCAAAATCACTTATTTTCAGTTTTTACCAAAATAGCTACGGAGTTCTAAAAATATATTAACGCCTAACCTGCCATTAATAATAAACTAACCCTCCGTTAATAAACCGAATCACACTGCGTAAGTCAAATATAGCAATAATGTCAAAACAAAGTTATCTGATAATATCGAATAAAAAAGATAATCGAATTAAGGTTATATTGTTATAAAAGTCGATAAAGATTATTATTTCAAGAATTTTGTTAATTTTTAGGGTTACGAAACCATTTTGACAAAAAACGGAACTCTTACGAAATCATAATGTTCGACCGTTAGTCTATATTTCTATATCACAGAAGAATCATACGATTTTCTAATAGGAATGGACTACAGACATTTGCTTCCAAAGTCGTCAAAATTGTCTCCCAATTCTTAAATTTTCAACTAGTATATAAAATATGTATAAAGTGAAAAATTCTGAGAAATCATGAGGTTGTTGAAGCTTTAAAAACACCTAATTTAAACAAAAAAATAGTTTGAGCAAGATCATAAAGAATCTCAAAAATTAATTGATAGTAGTTTTTGAGATATGGGGAATTCTCGATTACATGCTTTTATAAAATTTCGTAGTCAAATACCCAATATATTGAACGTCTGTCGCCTCTACGGATCACGTGAATATGCGAGGTCCAATATGCTTTTGCCTGATCTATGTATAGTTGCGTTAGCCAGTTTTTATCCGTGCAGGAACTGAGAAAGAATACAATTTCTTGCGGCCGGGCGGCCTGTCGTAAGAGGCGACAAAACAACCCAAAGCCTGGTGGCAGGGTAATTACCCGTCTGCATGGCTACCACCCCTGAGCTAGAGTACGCCGCTATAACAGTCTTGAGTTGTGTTCTGGCGTTAGTGGCCAGGTTCCAGTCCCTCTTAGAGAGTGGCAGCACATTGGTAGCACCTTTGCTGTTATAAATGTCCATAGGCCATAGTAAACGCTTTCCATCAGGTGGGCCGTCTACCTATCTGCTGAACTCTTGCAATAAAAAAAATGAGACATGTGTAAAAAAGTGGACTTTTGTCGCTTCTACGGAACCATTCACAGTCCGTGGACTGCTACCCACGCCCAATTCATTTCAAAATATTAAATACAAAACAACACAAAATATTATAAAAAACTTCGTTTAAAAAAACCGACTTCAAAAACTAAAAAACTAAAAAGTATAAAATAAATTATTTCTAAAGCTATTATTATTAATATATATTATCTAAAACATCTTGAAGTCGGTGCAAAGTAAAACATAAAAATTACTATATTTTGAAAATTACTAAGCACCGACTTTAAGATGTTTTAGATAATATATATTATTAATAATATAGCCTTAGAAATAAGTTATTTTATACTTTTTAGTTTTTGAAGTCGGTTTTTTAAACGAATTTTTTAATTTTTTTTGTTACTTTTTAGTGTCTAGCTATGTATGGGTAGCCAAACGAAAGGTGCCGCGCTTCTTAAAAAATATAGGTCCCAAGAAACGGGAACAAAAAAATGTTTGTAAAATGAAAACTACGGGGCCAAACTATGTCAAATTTTTAGGGGACCAAATGGCAGCTATTCCGCACCGAAAAAAAAAGAATCACGTAAATCGGATCATAACTCTCGAGAGTAATCGGTGTACATATGGAACGGAATGGAAATTTTTTCATAAAAAATGTTCATAAAATGAAAACTACTGGATCAAACTATGTCAAATTTTTAGGGGACCAAATGGCAGCTATTCCGCTTCGAACAAAAAAAGAATCACGTAAATCGGATCATAAATCTCGGAGTAATCGGTGAACATACATAAAAAAAAAGATCCCGACGAATTGAGAACCTCCTCCTTTTTTTGAAGTCGGTTAAAAAATACACCAAACAACCTTAAAATTATTAGGCTTTACCCAAACGCTTACAAAGGTCCTAATAGCGCTGTCGTTTAGCAAGAAAGTGAGTCTTGCATCTCACGCGCACACATAATACCATCTCGCTCGAAACTAACTTTCACTCCTCAAGGTTTACTACTGTAACTACTAAGGAAATTTTATTAAGCAAATTACACATTTATTCGAACCTTTTACTATGTTCCAATGTTGGATTTCTGTCAATCTATCAACGATTATCTTGAGCTTTTTTAATGAGCTAAAAAAAGCTAATACATCAGGGAACGCAAGTTCTGTCCCTCGGATATTTATAAAGTATCGAATAGAGCGTGGCAGTCCACGAACTATAAAGGGCTTCGTATGGGCGTCAAACATCGACTGCTTTCATAATTTAGCTAAGGAAATATAGACAACAAATCAAATTAATCGAAAATTATGCATACCGCAAAAACTACTCATTTAAATAATTTCACGTTGAAAGTGTTTGTGAAGCTCTAAAAGCGCAGTTCTATTCGTTATTAACATTGCCACATATATTGACCTAAATAAAAGAGTAATTAGAGAACATTGGTAGAATGTTTTAATTTTTATTGCATGAAGCGGGCAATGAGGCAAACTGCTTGAATGGTGGATTATGCTTCCTATCGCATATGTATGCTTAGTATCTGGCGTAAGCGCCAGCAGTGAGTGCGATACTAACTTACTAGCGTTAGGATGGTTTAGGACTTAGGATTTTGATATCCACAGAGACACCCAAACCTATCTATAATAATATTACGTATCTATAACTATCTATAATGTATCGATTTCTCTGATAATTTTAACGCATCAGTCATAACCGTATTTGATTTTATACCAGTGCCTGCCACCAAAATCATCACCATCATACGTGATGTTATTGGCTAAAAGACCTGCACTATTTGTTTACATTCTACGAATAAATAAACACACCTGCTGTGTGCGTCATCAATTTATCACATTGTTCTACTACTAGACAAATAAACATATTTTTAGGGTTCCCTAGCCAGTCTGACATAAAAGGAACCGTTATGAAATTGTCATGGCCACCCATCTGGCCGTATGTCCTGCCATAGTCATTTTTCTACGAAACTACCGACTATGAGAATGAAATACAGGAAGATGTAAACTATCTGGCGCTACAGATTGCTGTACTGAAATACGAAAAACTACAGATTATGAGTGGTCGTCATAATGTAGGTAAATCAGTGTTATTTTTTTTAAATGTGGAGTCAAATCGTGGTGGGTCGTTAGTCAATTCTTGATATAATTAATTATGTATCTCAGAGATACAACATTAATATTAAAATCTAATCTAGGAAATAAGACTAATAAGTAATTTAAATCTGACCTAAAATGACTAGATATAACTTATGCTAAGAATTTGTCTAATAAAACTTTCTTATTGTCTCCAATGAAGTCTTGGTAGCGTATGGCTACCACGCGCGTTCCAAGCTCGAAGGGTGCGGGTTCGATCCTGGCCGGAACGCATGCACCGCTTAGGCAGTTTTCTTACCTAATGTGCATATTGTTACAATTACCACGTGCTAGCAATGGTGAAGAAAAACATCGTGATGAAACTTGCACATCGAGATAACCGATGTGTCGAACCTGCCAAGCTGCCTTGGACAAGCGTGGCGGGTATACTGTCCATTCCCCTACAGTGGGACGCCCGAGTCCAGCAGTGGGACGTTTATGAGCTGTTACTATTAGGTCCTTACATATGAAGTTGGCGTTTTGTCGTACTGGCCACTTTGATCTCAAATATCTCCTCTTTGGTTATGATTTCTAATTTCAAATTTATACAGCTATTTACTTATGCTTTTGTGTGTTGAAAACTGTAATTAATTTGTTTGTTCCTCTTTTGGTTTTTTCTTTGCGTCACTCAGTTTGCAAAATAGAAAACTTGAAATATCGCATTCTTTACGAGTTCGAGTTCCATCGTGGCACCAGTGCTGCCGAAACGGCTCGAAGGATTAATGATGTGTATGGCAGCGGTGTCGCAAAAAAAACACACTGCGTTTTTGGTTCCAACGTTTTCGTTCTGGAAATTTCGACCTGCAGAACAAGCCTCGTGGACGGCCGGAGACCAAAGATGATAATGCAGAATTGAAGGCTATTGTGGAAGCGGATCCATCGCATACCACGTCCGAGATAGCTGCAGGCTGCGGTGTTAGTGATAAAATTGTTTTAATCCACTTGAAGCAAATTGGGAAGGTGAGTTTGAAAGGTGGGTACCTCATGAATTGAGTGCAGCAAACCGACAAACGCGCGTCGACTACTGCGTTACATTACTCAACCGGCATAATAATGAAGGGATTTTAAATCAAATCATTACCTGTGATGAAAAGTGGATCCTGTACGATAATCGGAAACGCTCATCGCAATGGCTGCACCATGGGGAACCAGCCAAATACTGCCCCAAGCGAAAATTGATTAAAAAAAAATTACTTCTGAGCGTTTGGTGGACTAGTGCCGTTGTCGTTCACTACAGCTTTCTTAAATCTGGCCAGAAAATTACGGCGGATGTCTATTGTCAGCAACTGCAAACCATGATGGAAAATCTAACTGCTAAACAACCGAGGCTGGTCAATCGCTCTAGGCCACTGCTACTTCAGGACAACGCTAGACCACACACTGCACAACAGACGGCTACCAAATTAGAGGAGCTTCAATTGGAATGTCTAAGACATCCACCGTACTCCCCGGACCTTGCTCCAACAGATTACCATTTATTTCGAAATTTGGATAACTTCTTGCAAGGGAAAAAATTCAACTCCGATGGGGCAGTCCAAAGCGCCTTCAAAGATTTTATTGATTCCCGTCCGAATGGTTTTTTTAGTAAAGGGATCAATGAACTACCTATGAGATGGCAGCAGTGCATAAATAGCAATGGTACCTAATTTGATTAAATAAATGTATTATATTGAAAAAAAATCGACTTTATGTTCCTCCCTTACAAAACGCCAATTTCATATGTAAAGACCTAATATATTGTCTCCAATTAACCGGGAGAAACTTTGTTTATGTGTTATTTGTTAATGTTTAGCACATAGCACTATATGAATGAATGAATGAATATGCTTTATTGTGTTGTAAAAGATACAGTTAACAGAAATAAAATTTTGCAATACAATAGGCGGTCTTATCGCTATTAGCGATTTCTGCCAGACAACCTTTGGACGGCCAAAAAATTGGATAAGAACAGAAGTATGTTGCATTATTCTCACTACCGAATCAGTATCTTATAAATATATACATACATTAATATACACTATACTTCATTATAAAAATTTATGATAATGTTCCTTAATGACTTTTATATTTAAGTCGATTGTTCAGGTATTCATTTGGCTGGTGCCTACCTCGGACAATGGATCAGTATAGAGATCCAGTGAGGTGAAGCAGCCAGCCTTCTGGGTGGGTATCTTACTTACAGATGACGATGACCTAGGCTCAGTATTCTACTTATATTCTTAGGGATTATATGTAGAATATACAACTAATGTTAATCAGGATTAGTTTCTTCATTATATAGTTGAAGTTATAGATAATGAGTTAACCGCTTTTAGAGTGATAAAAAAGTGAAGTCGTAGTTGTTGTTCCTTGTATTTAGAGCTATGAAGTGAACATTTTTGAAAAAGGACTATACAAAATATTGGATAGTTTCAATTCGTTGAATAGTTTTTGAGATAATATGAGGTATTTTCGAGTATCTATAACTATAAGAGTATACCTAAATATAGGAATTAGTTTTTATTTTTCATATGTTTAAAATACCATGGTGATAAAAATCCCAAAGTCAATAAGCACGAATAAACAAACGTCATTTTCAGATGTAGTATGCATAACATTACCGTTACCACACTTTATTGCTAAGACTTATATTTAAAATAATGTATAATCACACATAATCTACCTGTTTGGCGTACTTATGAATATTTAAAAAAAAAAATTCTAACCCTTCCAGAACATACATACTTAATACATACACACAACTATCATTCGATAGAATTCTGTTTACATCGCCTTATCATTTATATCAAATAAAGATTAAACTTTACATAGCTCCTAAAGATAAGATACCACACCCTAGTATTTACTATAGTACCTTTGACTGCCAATAGACGGCGAAGAAAACACACTTAATGAACGGTGGTAAACCCTTAATCATATTCAAGTCACGTAGTTAGAATGTAATAATTGAAGAGATGAGTGGATGAAGATGCGCAGTAATATTTTTCTACTCAAACTGACATTTCCAATATACGTAGATATTCTTGTCTTATTAGCGGAGAACAGTCCTAGAAATGACCAGTAAAAAAATATAACTCTGAAAAACTCCTAAATCCTAGACAACTAGATGGTGCCACAGGTCATTCTTTTTCGGTTTTTTAATGTTTTAGCATTTAAGACATTTTTGAGACCACAGCTCGGGCTTTAAGAAGGCCGTTAAGCGATTCACTAATTCGCTTTGTGAAATCGACATAATTATGTTAACATCATATATTGGTTGGTGCCTACGTAGAGGCACATGAGAAAACATATTTATTCCATTTCCGAGTTCCGTTCTTGCAATTTGTTACGGAACACAAAAATATTTTATATTTAACTCAAAGGAAAACAGAGTGAAGCTAATGGTTTCGTAACAGTTTCTGCCTTCCTTATTGTGAATAATATCCGTTAAATTACGACATAATATACCTAACAGCAAAATGTTAGAAGCAAAAAAAATCGACAATTACGTGTCAGTCCATATATAATGAACGATTATATGAAAGTATTTTTAATCGCTACTACCCTCAGAGGAATACAACAGTTATACAGTGCCCCGCTTTCGATGGCCATTTTTAAGAACACCCTTAGTGGGCTGTGGACTGTAGGGATACCCTTCGGTGTTCTTGCCTTTGCCTTACGTCAGGGCTACAGGAAAGCGGAAGCTCGACCAACTCCGCGTGCCCTGGCAGACGGGGGCTCTTAGGACCACATTCAGTACCGGTGGAAGCGTGACCCCCGGCATCGTCCCTCTCAGATCCAACGTGGGGCGGCAAAATATTTCGCTTAACCGGACGAGAGATTAGTGCGCGTGGAACACCACACACCTTCCTCGCGACGGTATTATTGGCCGATGGGAACAGCCAAGCCGGGAAGGCTACTCACGGCTCAAAAGTCTCGAGATCCAAAGCTTCCCAATAGGGACAAGATCTCAGATAAAGAAGACGACGTGACGTCCCGCTTGGTTGTGATGGCAACGTAAAGTGGTGGCCGCAAGGTAAATTAGCTTGCTTTCTGGGCACCTTAGCCAAAGTTGATAACCTAGGCACAGTATTGTAATTCCACTTTTAGTCTTAAAGAGAATACAGTAGAATACAATATATCTAATATTAATTAATCAAGTTTTATAAACATTCACCAATCACAGATTAACAAAACACCGTGTTACTAGTGATGTAAAAATTCGATAAAAAACACCACCGCTTATTGCATTATAAAATTATTACGTCGATTAAGATAATACTTTCGTTTTTGTCGGAGCGAATACGCAACGCGCGCGGCCGTATTCGAGTTTTTGGTAGCACTGCCGTGACCGCGTAAGTTCTATTGACCTAGTGATGAGAAATGTCGAAATAAAGAATATCGATAGTTTGATATAAAATCGGCTAAATATTTAATCACTTATACTTTTAAATAATCAGCCGCGTTGCACCTATACCGGAGCTTTGTGGTAAATCAGTGCTGGTTATAAACGAGGATTAAGAGCAGAGTAGTTAGGACAACTCAGATTGAGCTCGCATCAAGGTGAAGATGGTATTAAAGAAATAGTAAAATTACGCATTCAAAAAACCTAAAATAGAAAAAAATATGGCATCGTGAAACTGCTAGATAGGCATCGGCATAAATGATGTATGTAAGTGCTTAGTTTATATTAATGGCAGCATAAAGATTTAATTTATTTGGTGGTGTGACAGAAGATGTATGTCAGAATAGAGAAGTGTGGAAGGAAAAGACACATTTTACCGATCCCAATTAAGTGGAACATGGTGAATTAATTTATTTATTGATTATTATTGAATCTTGCTAGATATCAAAATGAAATTGTCCACAAAAATATATAATATTATAAAATTGTAAAAGTTTAGTGTTTTGCATTTTAGATTTTTATGTTTATCTGTTAGTTCGAGATTCACGTAAAAACTACTGGGCCGATTTCGATGCGGTTTTCGCTGATCGATAGCAAATTTTCGGACTTAAAATCTGCGGTACTTTATATGTCGGGAACCCCACTTGAATTGTCATTGGAGCGGTTTAAAGTGCCCCAGTTGAATAAAAATCGCACTCCGATGTAATATTGTTACTGATCGATAGCAAATACTCTGTCATATTTGATATCCCGAGATTCCTGCGAGATTTTTCTCGGGAGTGGTTTCGAATTGTTAGCATACGTATAAACTGTCTAATTCCGTCCAATGTAGGGAAGTTGAGGGCGAATTCTAGTTTACGATACAATTGTATGAAATCTATGAAGCCTATTTTAGTTAATCTTTCGATTTCTCAGACTGATCGACCAAAGTCTAAACATGCTATCGTCTATGACTTAGATACAGTTTGAAATTTATTTTGAAATCACACTTTAGTTTTATTAGTAACTAGTTGATGCCTGCGACTTCGTCCGCGTGGTGCGGTTTTTTTACTATCCCACAGGAACTCTTTAATTTATCGGGATCAAAAGCATCCTATATGTTAACCAGGGATATAAGCTACTACCATACAAAAATTCATTTAAATCGGTATAGCCGTTTCGAAGATTAGCCGGTACAAACAGACAGAGAAACAAAAAATATTGAAAAAATCTAAATTAGTTCTATTTCACTTCTTACATCCCCCTAGGTTTTTAGCATTTTTTTTTCATTGTATAGAAATTCGACCTCTACAATTTTATTATATGTAATGTAATAGATATCTACTAAAAAAAATTAAATCCATCGTAAAAAAATTAACTAAACAAACCAATTTCCTTCTTTCCTAACCAGTCATCTGCTTATTGGATTAATACAACTTTAATCGATAAAAGGTTATGTTAACATTTAACATCCCTAAACCTATTAATCCCGACTTGCTATAATACCTAACAATTGGTCTCACTGACGGTGGAACTTGTTGTTATCTTATTTTTATTGTATTTATGATCAGTCTTCATTAAAGACGTTACTGATAAGATAACATAAATCCAATTACCACGGAAGGTAGGCAGAGCTATCTTGTAGCCATAGAAGATGAATGGTAAGAATGACCATCACCCTGTAAAAAATGTACTTATGACCAAGCCCCTAGATGCATTTGTAAAGGGCGTCACAGTACTTCTTCTTTTGCGTTTTGGTATATAAAAAAACCACTAAACTTGACCATTATTCTATTACTTAAAACATATTTTTAGAAACGCCTCATCATAAATCATCTCATTCAGAAATTAAACTCGTCGTCAGACAACCGTTGTCCATAGCTGAACGTAGGACTCTTCAAGTTTGCGTCACCAATCCCCGGTTCTCAATTGTCCTCATAAAGGCACCACGTTCAACCTTGCGCAGATCGTCGGGCTGGAGGGCGTCCTACAATACTTTTGCCGAGACGCAGTAAATTTAAAATTATTCAAGTCATAAATTATTATCATTAAAATTTTAATTAGACTTCAAGTATGCAATGTTTTGTTTAAAAAAAAATGTTTAGATAGATAGATAATTCTTTATTATACACCAAAGCATAGACAAAAAAAATGTTAATGTTACTTGAAAGTTTGTTGGTGTTTTATTATATCAAAACACAACAGAAGAAAGACTTATGGCCCCCTTTACAAATGTAGAGGCTTCTTCAGCGTTACAATCTTTATACTACGAAATCTTTAGTATTCCATTTCCATGATATCATGTTCTAATTTTAAAATTGGTTATTTAGTTAGCGTCAAAAATGACTGTTCTTTGGCTACAAATAGCGCCAACTTTCATGACATCTTATATTTAGCAAAAAATAAACGCTTTTACATATAAAATCCAATACTGCGCAGCCTAGCTGCCACTAATCTGAACACGCTAGCTATGAAGTATACTACACAATACGCTTATTGACAAACAGTAAAGTACCGTTTATGTGAATAATTGCTATGAAAAAAGTATGAGGAATAATATAGATCACATTTCGTCTTTGTTTGTCACAATATCTTATAGGGTTCCATTGACTGTTTTGTATCGGCCGGTGGAATGCCGTGCGAGTGTGCTGTGACGCAATAAGCGCTGTGCCCGCGCTGATTTCATTACAGTCCGGCGAAACAAGACTCATGCCGCGGGTTTGCTCGTCCAATTAAATTAATTATATTTTTATCAATTTTGATGTGGTTCCCACACTACTCCCTCGCCGAGACCGTTGCTTGCATAGGTCGATAGTAGTCAGGGAAAAGTACTTCTCTTCCGCTTCGAGTTATCCTCTTTTGTTCTGGATCCGTGCTCAGCGTGTTCTCTTTGGCCTCTTGGGTAATGTAGGCAGGTTTAAGTCGGTCGATGGTGACGGTGGACTCTTTGCCCTGCATCAGGATCTTAAAAACTTTCTCCCCTCTCTCTAGGACCTTATAGGGGCCAGTATATGGAGACTCCAGTGATTTTCCTGCTGGACCGCGACGAAGAAAAACGTAGTCAGCGGTCTTCAGATCTTTGGGTACGTAGAACGTCTTATTGTGGTGCCATGAAGCTGGAACTGGTGCAAGATTTGCCATGTGGTTCCTTAATCTGGACGCGAAGCCTGGGTAGTCCGTGGTGCTGTTCTTCGACGGTGCGAAAAACTCACCAGGAAGTCGCAAGGGTTCGCCGTATACGAGCTCCGCTGGAGAAGCTTGTATGTCCTCCTTCCACGCGCTGCGAATTCCGAGCAGTACGAGGGGAAGAACTTCATTCCAGCGGTCGTTAGAGTGACACATTATGGCAGACTTGAGACGGCGGTGGAGACGTTCCACCATACCGTTGCAAGCAGGATGGTATGACGTGGTAGGCCGATGTTGTGCGCCGAGGATGGATGAGATCTGGTGGAAGAGGTTTGACTCGAACTGCTTTCCCCGGTCAGTTGTGATCCTCTCCGGGCAGCCAAAGCGGGCTACCCAGCCTGCTACGAAGGTGCGGACGCAGGTCTCAGCAGTTATGTCAGCGAGTGGATATGCCTCAGGCCAACGTGTGAAGCGATCGATGGCCGTGAGGCAGTACCTGTAGTCGCAAGAAATGGGCATAGGCCCGATTATGTCCAAATGGACTACGGAGAATCTTTGGGTGGGGCTGGAAAAAGCAGTGTAAGGAGAAGAAGTGTGGCGGAAGGTTTTGGATCGTTGGCAATCCATGCATTCCTTCGTCCACCGACGACAATCCTTATTGATTCCGGGCCAAACAAATCTCTGCGCTACCAGCTTCGCAGTTGCTCTGGCTCCAGAATGGCTGAGCCCATGTAGGATCTCGAAGATGTTCCTGCGAAAGGGGCTGGTAACAAATGGCCTTGGAATTGAAGTTGATACGTCGCAGTTGACATACGAATCGTCTAGTTTCTCCTTTTGAAGTTTAAGGCAAGTACCCTCTTTGAGTAGATCTTGCAACTCAGGATCATCATCTTGAGAACGTGCAAGATCTTCGTAGTTCAGAGGTTCTGAAACTTCCTCTATTCGTGAAAGAGCGTCAGCTACTACATTTTCCTGACCAGTCACGAATCTGATGTCAGTAGAAAATTGAGAAATGTAGTCTAAGTAACGAAACTGGCGAGGGGAGCAATTTTCACGACGAGATGAAAAAACGAACGTCAGAGGCTTATGGTCTGTATATATGACGAATGGCCTTGCTTCAACCATATGACGAAAATGGCGGATTGCATCGTATATGGCCAATAGTTCACGGTCATAAGGGCTGTATTTTCTTTGTGACGGCTTCAGGCATCGTGAAAAAAATGCTAGCGGTTGCCAAACTCCGCTGACTCGTTGTTGCAGTACCGCTCCTGTTGCGGTGTCTGACGCGTCGGTATAGAGGGCTAACTCAGCGTCTGGACTGGGGTGGGCTAGTAATGCTGCCTGAGAAATGGCGGATTTACATGCATCGAATGCAGTTTTCATCTCTGTAGTCATCTCGATTGGTTGAGATCCCTTCTTATTCGGTCCAGTGAGTGCAAAGTTCAGGGGTACTTGAATTTGTGAGGCGCCTGGGATGAATCGACGGTAGAAATTATACATTCCCAGGAAGCGGCGTAGTTCCTTGACGTTCTTGGGTGCAGGGAAGTCCAGGATTGCCTGCACTTTATCAGGCAGTGGCTTGATTCCGCTTTCTGAAACTTCGTGTCCCAAGAAAGTTATGTTGGAAAGCCCAAATTCACATTTCGATATGTTTATGAGCATCCCATAATCTGCCAGTCGCTTAAAAAGTTGCCGTAGGTGTTCCAAATGTTGCTCTTTGCTCTCAGAAAAAACCAGGATGTCATCTAGGTAACTGTAGGCAGGCTGTAAAAGGCAGGTCCCTTAGTGCCTCATCCATAAAACGCTGGAAGGTTTGCGCAGCGTTACGCAAACCAAAAGTCATGTAAGGGAACTCGAAGAGTCCAAATGGTGTCGTAATCGCTGTTTTCGGTATGTCAGGTGGATATATAGGTATCTGGTTATAAGCTTTTACCAGATCAACCTTCGAAAACAACTTGCATCCAGCCAGGTGATGCGTGAAGTCTTGTATATGACGTATGGGATACCTATCTGGAATTGTGCGCGCGTTGAGCGCTCGGTAATACCCACACGGCCTCCACCCATTTTCCTTTTTGGGAGCCAAATGTAAGGGGAAAGACCAAGGACTTTCTGATCTGACTGCGATTCCACTTTGGAGCATGTCTTCGAACTCTTTCTGAGCGGTCTTCTGGCGATCCAGTGGAAGACGACGTGGCCGGCTGGTTACAGGTGGTCCGGACGTAGTTCGGATGTAGTGTACCATGTCATGTTTTGTAATTCTGTGTGTGCCAGCTGGACGAGTGACTTCAGGGTACTCACGTAAGATCTCGTGGTATTGAGAGTCTCCGCCGACGACTTTCACCGAAGAAATTCCATCACTGATCTTGCAAGCTGGTGCAGGTGTAAAAAGTGATGTTAGAGAGTCAATCAGGCGGTGTTGTCGAACATCTACCAGTAAATTATAATGTGACAGGAAATCTACACCGATGATGGGATTTGATACGTCTGCAACCACAAATCTCCAGCGATATACACGTCTCAGGCCTAAGTTTAGTTGCAGCTGTACCCAACCGTATATGGAGATGGGGGTTCCATTGGCCGCGAACAGTTGGTAAGATGTCTTCATCCGCTGTTCTCGCATCAACGAACGTGGGTACACGCACAAGTCTGATCCCGTGTCCACAAGGAAACTCTTATTTGTGTTTTTGTCCACGACGAAGAGGCGGCCTGGAGAAATTTGACAGTCGTTGGCCGCTACTTCCGACTGTCTGAGACATTTCCCGAAGAGGAACTATAACTACACGGCGTCGTGCATCTATTGGCTTTGGTACCAAATTTTTGATGATACCAACATACAGACCGATCGTATGATTTCGATTTCGATCGCGATCTGTGACTATTGTTATTGTGACATCGGTCGCGCGACTTACGACGGTGTCTTGTGCGTTCATTATTTAACTGTGTTCGTAATGAAGCTACTTCCTTTGTCAATTCCGCGAGTTGTTTTGCCATATCATTTGTGGGTACATCGCAATTGCTTATACTCGAGACTTGAGGGGTACTTTGGACTATATCGTATATACAGTCGGCGAGTTCGGCTGATTCCGTTAATGATAATTTTCGTTGTGAAGCTACTGCAGTTTGTATATGTGTAGGTAACCGACCTGTCCACAGCGTCTTCATGAAGTCTTCTGGAACTGTTGGTCCGGCTAACTTTTGAAGGTGACGCAGGAACTCGGATGGTTTTCGGTCACCTAGTACCTCATCGTTCAGGAGTTGTTTCAGTTTCGCTTCTTGCGATATGGATAACCTTTTGATTAGCTCTGTCTTCAACTTTTCATATTTGCCGTCATCTGGAGGCTTCTTAATGATGTCACTGACATGTCTGGCGTATTGCGGTTCGAGATTCGATGTTATATAATAAAACTTCGTAGTGTCTACCGTAATACCCGCTATTGCGAACTGATCTTCAATCTGGGCGAACCAGACCAATGGGTCTTCTGGCCAGAAGGGCGGTATACGCACGCTCACTTTGTTTACTTCCGTCATTTTCTTCGTTATTAATTACGCGTGGGTATATGCGTGTTCAAAAAAACGTCGGGGTCACCAATATAGCGGGCTAGTATAGCGGAGCGGCGTGCGTCTAATACGTGTCGTTCCTGCGGACGACTGTTTTGTATCGGCCGGTGGAATCCCGTGCGAGTGTGCTGTGACGCAATAAGCGCTGTGCCCGCGCTGATTTCATTGCAGTCCGGCGAAACAAGACTCTTGCCGCGGGTTTGCTCGTCCAATTAAATTAATTATATTTTTATATCGAAGGCTTCAAGCGGTTACTCGTATAATATTGAATTTCACGCGACCCTCAGACGTATTTTACATACGAAGATAATTTTCAATTTGCACGTTATTCGATCTCAAGCATAACTTCGCGTTTGATTACGATTCAAGAATATTAATCTATGTTCCTACAACTCCGGAATCGTAACGAGTAACACGGCAGGCTTCTAATAAAATGTTTACCACTGCAAAATTGATATTTATATTGATGTTTGATTATATTATAATCAGCATATCATAAAGATTATTTTAATAAAAAAGAAATTTAAATGAATAGTTTATACTACTACTTTCCGGCGGGGTTGCCCGCGGGAAAAAAAATCCCACGATATTGCATTTTGCATAAAAGGACAATATGGAACTTACAAATTAAATCTTCATAACACATGTAAAATATATTCAAGCATTTTCATCAGAAATCGTAGTGGAATTCCCAAGGAAATACATTAACATAACTTCATATCTAACGCTTTGAAAAAAGAACATAAACAACATTCATATTAATTATAACCACATGATAAAAAGCGTGTAAAATTGTGAAACTATTAATTGCATAACACTACTATTTATTCTTTTATTAGCCACGGTTTATTTGTTGTGCCATTATTAAATCCTTCTGTTTAATCATAAAAGAAAAATACAAAGACCGATAATCTTTAAGGAAAGGCGTAACTGTTTTATACAACTGCCCGGACACGATCTTGTTGCTACGAGCGACACCTAAGCGCGACCTGACCGACGATAAAAACAAAAGTGTTACGGGCTGACCACGAAGTTGACACGTAGCAAAACGACTCCTTCTATACTTCATATATCTTATGTTTTCATAATTCATGGCGTCGCGCTAAGCTATCGCTCATAACGACATGGTCGTGGCCCTGTCATTAAGAGGTAAGAAGCATGCTACGAGTTGCCGCGCTTGGCGCTGAACTCCGCCGTCCTGCTCGTCTCCAAGCCCAAAGTCGCAGCCGGACCGTAAAGCCGCTTAATCCTACATGACTTGGTAGCGCTATAGGTCACTCTACTATTGTTATTAGATATATTATTGTTTAAGACTTTCTTACACCAATTCATTCAAAAACGTATTAAGATTTTTTACTACCTTGGTTTAAAAACATTTTTAAATCATAATTCTCTTATAACGACAGAAGAATAGATCTGTGGTGACATCTAATCACGTAGAATTTACGAACCGGCCATATCTGTCATGGCATGGCTTAGCGATAGGTGACATGCACAACCAGCAATGCGACGGTAGTTGGCGTCGGCTGCAATGGCTCTTGGCAAGCTTCATACATATTGGGCGTAACTACGTTCTAAGTCTCAGCCTTTCCTTCATAAAAAACGCGGGGCACATGGGAGGAGGGTGGTTTTAGTGGGTAATGGGTGTTGCCCGTGAAAGTTCTCTGAGTCTCCACACAAGCTGGCTTGATTATTGTTCGGATTGCCCCTTGTCAAAGGGGAAAGCCTTCATGATCAACTATGGTCTAATCCCTTGCAAAGGACCCAGTATTGTGCGTAAATAGCATTTCCCCCGCCTCAAAAAAAAAAAGGTTCATACATATGATTACTTTTGTTTTATCGTCCGTCATGCCGCGCTTTGTTGTTTCTCACAGCGACAAGGTTGTGGCCGGGCCTATATAAGCTTTTCGTTGCGTTTTTCACAAGGACGATTGTCATTCCTTGTTTTCTTATTCCATGGTATCATTAAGAACGGTAGAGGTAAGAAGGACTATTTTATACGGAGCCTAACCTTGAAACGTAACGTGTCCACGAAGTGAGAAAAAAAATGAATAAAAATCAACCAGAATGGAGCTAGTGTAGGCAAAGACCGTCTAAGATATGTGCCAACTTCACTCTGTCTATAACCATTAAGTAAAGTGTGTTTAGTTGTTTACGCTTTAGCTACAATAGCGCCACCAATTTAATACTTTTTCATGGACATGGTTTCTAACATGCCGTAATAGAGACATGCTGGGCTCAATATCTTAATAACAGCTTTTAGGACCGACTCGATCGGTATGATACCACGCCCCGAGAGAATATCGGAGTGAAACTATGAGCCTCGTGCTCATCATTCCCCTTTATTTTTATTAACGCAGGGAAAATGTCTTTGGACACCATACCCGGGCTATACGGCGGATGGCTTTAAAATGCAGCCCTGAAGCATGCATCGAGCGTGTGTGTGACTCTCAACGACCGGTCCCTGCACGTAAACTTCGCCGAGGCGAAGCAAGACGTGACAAACCGATAACCAAACTACCCACTAAACCTAAACCTGCGCCCCATTGACCCGCATCTTTGCGGGACGCCACGGGATCTAGAACATAGTTACTGCACCGTGGCGTCCCCGTGCACGGCTAACTAGGTACACACCGGGGAGCAGGATGGACCAGTTCATCAGGCAAGGGGAATTTCCCTTTCCCCTTATCCCATCTCTATCTATTCCAAATCCCATTCTTACTGTCTGATTCTCCCATCCCATCTCCTCTATCCGTTCCTACAGGCTGCCAACACGTTGGCTTCGCGCTAATGTTGAAAACGTCTATAGGCAGCGGTAACCACTTTCAAGTGCGTGAGCAGTCTGCCTGTTTGCCAGCTTCGCAATAAAAAAGGAAAACACAGAGATGGTCCTTCTCACATCTACCTATGGAGGGTAGAGGTAAGAAAAACCATGTCTGTATATGAACAAGTGCCCATCGAAATGCATTAAATTAGGGTAGCGCCACATTAGTATCACGATGAATTTTAAAGAAAGCGCCAAAAGTTATTAGAATAGCATTATAGAACATTAAAAAATATTTTAGTTTTATAAAATTAAATCACTCTTCACGTTTTCACATAACAATAATTCTTCGAGTTTATTTAATATTTACTAAATGATTTGTAGTACGTAAATAGTTTACGTTAATAATAAGTGTACTATTACCAACTACTGTAGTCACTAAGAATATTAAATTTTCTAACTCGGCATACTTCAATACGTTATCAGCTACATACATACCACACCAATTGCCTACACTAGCGCCATTTCGCAATGTTTTTGAACTAATTATTTACTGTTTATAGATGGACACATTTTCAATTTTCCACCCATATGAGACGGTTCTCCTTACCTCTACTGTCTATATGTATAAAAGTAACGACACTTACAATCGGCAGCCATTTTGTTCTCGTTTTTGACAGCTATTAACGGCAGTCAAGGTCGAATTCTTATCGCGCGCATTACCAAAGGGTAATGAACCTAAAACAATAGTAGAAAAATATATTTGTAGGTGTAAGTCGCGCACAGGTTTGCCAATGACCCCACCCCTGCCGCTTCCAATTACCGCGAAATTGAACTGAGGGGGGTTCTCATCAGCAAAGGATTTGGGCGTAACTTATACTTTTAAAAAACTTTCATAATCTATAAATATTATAAAATTCTAATGTAGTGCATGTACATTGAAGCTATTAAAAAAACAATGCGAATAGACTATTCAAACGATGGAGAACACGATGCATTTTTTTAGATTTCTTGTCTGTTTGTTCGGGATTTACGTAAAAACTACTGGCCCGATTTCGATGCGGTTTTCCTTGATCGACAGCAAATTCTTACACTTAAAATCTGCGCTACTTTTTATCCCGAGAATCCCGTGTGAATTTTCCCGGGACGGGTTGTAGTTGTTCGGGTGCATAAAAATTAGCTTATTCCGACAGTTTCCACTAAAACGATAGCTTACATCCTTTTTTTAAATGCTGCGGTACTCTGTGTCCCGGGAACCCCGCGGGAATTTCAAGTCAAGCGTGGACGAAGTCGCGGGCATATCCTACAAAATATGTAACTGCGACCAATTTTCATGCAATGTCAGTTAGAGGCTATTATTATGTCTGGTGCGAATTGTGGGTTTCACACATCTGTATTCTCTGTGTCGCATGTCTTTCTACAGCGTTAACACGTGGAAAATCCAACAATATGCATATCCAGGTTAGAAAATTGTCTAAGCGGAGCATGCTTTCCGGTCAGAAAAACGTCATTTGACGATAAAACGCTAGTGCGTTAAACGCTAAGTTACCACAGCTCAATAATTTTACTTTTTACAAGCTTTCTATTAATTTGCAATGGATGTATGTAAGTTCGGGTGGAATCTTGCAAGTTAAATTTGACCAACTTCCCGGTTTCCGATTGAGCTGAAATTTTGCACGCATATGTATATCGCGTGACAATGCAATAATATGGTACCATGGAGCTGATCCGATGATGGAGTCGGAAGGTGGCCATAGGAACTCCTGTATCTAGATAGGCCCGCCGTGTTTTGGCTCGTTTTACTTGTCTTAGCACTCTGCTGCTACATGATATCCAGGATCTCAAAAACTTGTATTCAAAAACATTTTTAAGTTTATATAGTTCCCAGCACGATTGATGAGGAGTTGCTTACCTTGGCCTACTCACCAGTGAAATTTCGTTTTTTTTCGAAGTATGAGATTTTAATCCCTTCGAGTAATGACACAAGAATGTAATATTACCCATATGTCGATAAATCTTATCACATAGGCTACGCTCAATGCGCAAAGCGATCTCTCCTATTCCGCCAACCATTCAAGATATGTGCTGGGAACTATACCTAAACATACCATAGAAATTTTGGAATAAAAGGTACCTACCTATACAAAAACACTTTTCTATTTTAATGCAACGTTATATAAAAATTTCAAATCAATCCATCGACTACTTTAAAAATCTTGCAGGACACTGACATAACTAAGTTTAAATTAAATCCAAATAAAACAACTAACCTTAGACACGAAAACTTCACAAATAAGATGAAATTGACTAAAATCGATAAACAGTAATTAATTAATGACTTTTATCATTATGTCAATAATGTAACGGACTTTAGCGGGACATCGTGTGCATGTATTAGGATTCCGTTGTTATTTTGGGGGCAAACGGAATCCGAATGTTTTCGTCATGTCCGCTTGTACGTCCGTCTTTGGATGTCACAGTAATTTTTCTTACAAAGTTATGAGTCTACATATAAATGAAATTTAACAGGTAGGTTTAATCTATATGGCGTTACGTAATAGTGAAATAACACTGTAAAATAACTAAAAATTAAGAATGTAACATTTATTGGCATCCTAAAATATATATATTTATAGGAGACTAGCTGATGCCCGCGATATCGCCCGCGTGGAGCGGTTTTTTAACTATCCCACGGGAACTCTTTAATTTCTCGGAATCAAAACTATCCTATTTGTTGACCAGGGATATAAGCTACCACCATACAAAATTTCATTTAAATCGGTCCATTCGTTTCGGAGATTAGCCGGTACAAACAGACAGACAAACAGACAAACAAAAAATTTGAAAGAAATCTAAATTGTGTTTTGCTGTGGAAGGTGAAATAAAGTATTGATAATATCGTACATTGTATTTTTATGAAGTTCGGCATCCCACACATGTAACTGAGGGTAGAAAAAATATTTTTCACTGCATATAGTCCTTTGGGCCGTCTTTAACGTCGTTTACTAGTGACTTGTATATTTAGTGGTCGGTTCGTATATCTTACTAGTCATTCACTTGCATACATTGTTGAATTTTATTATGCAAATTATATGCTTATGCAAATTTTACTGATAGTAAGTCAAATGAACAGTTGGTAAGATATAGGGAACAGGTTATTAATCAAAAATAGCCCTGAATTTTATTTCGGCGCATCACGTTTAGTGTTGCAAATCCATAGAAGACCGTAACCAATTTCCATCAGGTGAGCTGTCAGCCTATTTGCTATATAAACTTCAGCAATAAAAAAATGAACTTAAAAAATACTTATTTTATTTAATTTGAATAACCACAGTTTTTTAAAAGTTATATACATACATACATAACTTCACGCCAGTTCCCTTGCGGGGTAGGCACGAACAACAGAGCGTAATTTAGGCTTATTCTTACACACCTCACTTGCTTCTTTAACATTCATTTTTTAAAGCTATTGCGGTATTTACGATTAAATGCTTTCTTGTGGCTACATATTGAAATAATAAAAACATTAGGCGTTCATAACCTCTTAAAGTCTATTTCAAATAGGATGGTATGGCTGACACATCCTTAAAACGGAATTTGTAGCGTTATCGTAAACTTACCTACGAAATAAATGTTAATTTAAATTATATAAAAGTATATTTATTCCTCTTACTACTTAATAATAATCTTATGCTTAGAATCACGATGTTTATTTCTTAATTTACGTAATTTCTCACATATTGTCCTATTAGAAACCCTTCATAGTTCGTGGATTGCGCACTTGCCAGAATTATTATCTACATGTACTTAATAAACTCCATGACTCATCAAAGTCCTGGTATATGTGTATAGTAATTGTTTGTGTAAGTTTAAAATTTGCTAAAAATTAGAGTCGCCCAGTCAAAAATATAAATATTATAACACTCCTAAATCATACGTTTCTAGATGGGGCGAATTTCTTCTAATTGTATGCGACATTACTCTCTTAGTATTTGTTAAAGAAAAACTTTACTACAAGTGTTGAATGTTCAGCGTTCGCTCCGACGTGCAGGGTCAGCTTTCCTATTTTTTCTGCTCGACTTCGCGCGGTCTTCGGCATCCCTAATTGTAAGAATATTGGTATGTATGTCATCTTTTACCAGATCAGGTATTTCTTGGGCCTCCCCTTCGACCGGAACCTGGTAAAGGCGGCATGGCTAGACATTTGTTTCCCACGTAATTACCGTTCTCCGTAAAATATAGCGTCGTACCAGCGTAAGCTACTCTTTTACAATTTGTCTGCTATGTCACGGACATGAAGACTGCTGCGGTTTTTCCCCGTGTCTCCACACATCTATCGCAATTAAATTCATCTCCGTGACACACAGCTCTTGCTTGTGTCGCTCAAGTACAGGCCTCGCTTCACTGCCATACAATAAAAATTAACATATTTTAGTAACAGATTTTAAAAAGGAGGAGGTTGCCAATTCGTTGTGTAACTATTTTTTTACGTTGGTTCAGCAATAACTTTCCTGTTTCTGAACCGATGTTGATGACTCTTTTTGCCTTGGATTCAGAAAAGCATCCAAATGGTCACATACAATATTTCAGTAATATTTTACTGCTCTGGGACTTTGGGTTCCGAAGATATAGCAAAAAAATTAAATCAGGCAGAGATGTGAATTATTACGGCTTTTCAGCTATAACTTTTTTGTTTCCGAATCGATTTTGGTCGGTCTTTGTGCGTTGGATTAAATATAGCTTCAGAAGTTTCATATAAATTTCATTGGTATTGGATGTCGAGTCTCGAAGATATACGAGAGATTCCTTAAAATCAAGGAGAAACAGTTGTAGTGATTGACATCTGTAACTTTTTTGTTTATCAACCGATTTTGATCATTCTATTTGCATTGGATTTAGTATAGCTTCAGAATAGTTCTGTATAAATTTCATTGCTATTGCCTATTAGACCCTGAGTTGCTAAAATATGGCAGGAAATTACTCAAAATCAAATAGAAAACGTATTGAAAAAATATTGTTAGGTTTATGATAATCCGAAAACGAGTAGGTACCTAATTAAGACAAACAACGTGCTGTAGTTGAATCGACTAGGACGTGTAAAGTGTACAATGGAAATCGATTACGATAAACAGTACGACTGCGTAAATTGAGTTATGAGATCTGTCGCATTTAGAAAACGTCGACAATCGGAGTTGAGATTCAAAATGCTGCCTGATGTCACCAGACGATCAGTGTAATCATTTAATTAAACAATTTTCGTCAAGCATTTACACCAATCGGACTTTTGAAACAACGGACAGTAACGGGTTGCGAGACGCGACCGAAGGTCGCGCAAAACGCACGAGCAGCGCCGAGGCAGCGGCCGGCAGGTGCTGTAACCAACTGATATACATTGATTCACTGACCAGCATGTGCTCTAGCTATACTTTATTAATTTAAATTTGACGGCATTTATTAGAGATTTTAAGTGCCTATTATTGACTTTCGAGCTGCGCTCAACGTTTTCTGAATGCGCTTCCGTTTCATCAGCTATCGTATCTGCATTCAATAAACTAACTTATTACGGATATGTAAAAGTGTAAAACAAAAAAAATCTAACAAAAAAGAAACCGACTTACTTACAGAGTAACTAAAAAGCAAAACATCAAATTTTCTAGAACATTCTTTTCTATTTCGTTTTTGTTAGAAAACGTTTATAACATTTCAATCAAAAAAAATCGTAACATTCACTAATCGCTACTAATAAAAGTAATTTCCTGAAAATCAGGTCACATTTAAAACCGTGAATATAAAAGAGACAAAATACATAAAAATCGAAACTAACTGACTTTCATATTAGAATATTAGTATAGTTGCATGTAGATTAAATGGTGAAATTCCTTTGTCTACACCAGTAAAAATGAAGCGTGAAGTTCATGATAAGGTAATGCATTAAATTTAACTACATACAAAAGAATAAGGAACCTTATAACATGTTTTTAGAGACCGTAGCCATTTGGCAAAAAAATTACTCTTTTGAAAATCATCATTTCATTTTGTCATCTATGTTACAGCGACTTTTCTCAAATAAATTATGTAGATGACAAATTAAGCTATAATTACACTTTGCTGTTTTTTTTTTCTAAATCAGTGTGGTTAAGTTAAATCAATCCCACACTCTGTATGGGGTCTCTAATGTCCAGTTCCTATATGTATGCTACTATTAATTCACTCGCCTTACGATCTGTATAATTTTAAGATTACTTGTAAGGTCCATACAGACAAGGTATAGGAACGGGGCATGAATATCAGTGTTATGTAATGTAAGGGTTTTAATGGGAACATGAATTCTATATACAGATGCAATTTTTTTTTGTGAAATAATAAATGAAACGAAAATTGAGCTTGGCCACCATATACAAGCAACTTG
Organism: Dendrolimus kikuchii; assembly: GCA_019925095.2. Classification (NCBI taxonomy): domain Eukaryota; kingdom Metazoa; phylum Arthropoda; class Insecta; order Lepidoptera; family Lasiocampidae; genus Dendrolimus; species Dendrolimus kikuchii. The sequence goes on along the minus strand of CM034388.1, from coordinate 7,716,350 downwards.
CAATGAAAAATAGTTTGTATGCTTTGAAGTATCAAACAGGCACACAGCTAAGCTAATGGATAATGTTCACCAAGCCAATGGAAGTTTGCAACAGCAAGGGTGTTCTCAATGCATTGCTAGACTTGAAGTCATAATACTGTTATATAATTATGTAATAGAAAAGTACCTCCAGTTTCCTGATTAATTTAGACATCAACCATTTTTCATAAAGACATTTTCATTTACTATCTATCTCAGTGGCGGATTTACAAATTTGCTGCTAGTAGGCTATTAAATTTTTGCCGCCCCTACTGACCTTTGAAATTTAATACGCTACTTTAATTCACAATCATATGTATTCTGAAATTGTTGAAATGATTTGTGTTCTATCGTCCTCATTACGTCGGCCTTTTCCCGTTATTACTATGATTGTGAACTAGGGGATAGTTGTGTCAGTTTCTAGATTATTTTTGCAACCTACGATTTAGTGAAGAGTATACTGTTGACCTAAAAACAGCAGCATGTACTATTTATAAGGTGGGGAAAGGTATGCCTTAAAAATACTTACACTATATGAACACAGCTTATACAAAATAACGTGTAGTCGGTAAACATTGTTTTTGGTAAATATTTTGTATTGCACTTACAGTTCAAAAACAATATGAACAATTTCTATTAAATAATCTATTAAAAATCCGGTTAATGGTGACAATGAAATCAATTAAGTTTTCTTCTTTCTTCTCAAAATCTTTTTGCGAGATTTTAAATTCGCAAAATCATAAATTATATTGTTGTTCATTAGTTCTGACTCTATGCACAAAAGAGATAAGGCGTTAAGCTTTTCTTGACTTCGATTCGGCTATCCGCTTAGTACAAAGCACCCCACGCTTTTATTATAGTGACATTAATTATCTCACCAGTAATTATTTCTTATGCTAAAAATTATTTCTTACTTTTTAGTTTGATTATTGCTAAAAGCGTGTTTTTTAGTTTTTTATTAAACTATAATTTATATACTTTAAAGTAATACCCATTTAATTTAAAAAATGGGTAAAAGTTACTAAATTTAAATTGTAATTAATATTGAAACACTATTGAAATATTTTAAAAATTCATGATTGCAAAAGTACATACCTGTATTTATAGTGCGTTTAGTAATCTTTTATATACGGATTACGGACATAAGAGTGTTCAGTATACTGTGCATTACTAAAATATTAAAAATTTTGTCACTCGTTTCCTTGTGTATATAATAATGTTTTTTTTAATTTCTGTAAGATAAAAAAAAATTTGGGCCAAATTTGCCACCCTCTAAAATCTGCCGCCCTAGGCTCCAGCCTACTCAGCCTACTGGTAAATCCACCACTGATCTATCTCAAATATGACAGTATGGCTGACACATCCCATGGAACATACCTCATACGAATATCTTATACTGGACCTATGAATTATATTTAGAAATAAATTAATATTTCTTATGGTTTAAAAGAGACAGTATAATTAAATTCACAATGTTTTCTTTATTTACATAATTTTCATGTAACATTTAATTATTTACCTGATATCTTAAAGTTAATGGACATAGTCCTTCTTAAGTCCAACACGGGGCAGTTTGTACCTCACCCTATGAGAGTGACCTCCTTCAAAATTTTGAGTGGTAAGAGAACAAAAAAATAATTTCAACCTTTTTTTAAATAAAGTTAGTTTCTAAGTTATGTGTAGCCATTATCCTACCTATTATGCAATTATCATCAACATATCTGTCAGTATTTGTATGACACAGTTATTTTTCTAAGAAATGACTTTATAGCTAGTACTATTCTATAGTTAGACTTTGTTAGGAATATGCAGGTACACAATGTTATAGTGAAACTGAAAAAAACTTACACATTGAGGGAGGGTTGGGCTTGGACATATTGGACTTGGACATATAGACGGCCTCTGTGGTTGAGCGGGATAAGCCTTTGCCGGCCTACCTCACTGCAACGCAGAGGCTCCGGGTTTGATTCCTGGTATAGTAAATTTCAGAAAACGTCTTTTCTCCGTTATTTACTATGGTCTGGGTGTCTGGGATCGCCCCCAGAGTAGTCTATTGTATATTACCCATAACACAAGCGTAACTTGCTTAATTTGGGGATATACAATGTGTGTGTTTGTCTGCCGATTATTATTATTATTATATGGATAAGTGATGATTTTTTTTACAACATAGATATTTGTGTGGTGTGGAACATCATTAGTCAGAACTTGCAAATTCATGAAGAATAGGGAGGAGACAATCAAATCAACTGAGATTCTTTGTATAAACTTATTAAAGCCAAAGCCACCTCAATGTAACATGAGTGTACCTACTCATGACATCATAAGCAGGTAAATCATTTGAAAAGTAATTAAAATCATATCTGTCATGATATTTTGAAAGTAAGATGATAAGGTGTTATTTTATGCATTTATGTAACTTGTGTTGGCATGCCTATTGAAGTTGACTTTTTAATTTAATTAAAAGATGATGAGGTATCAGATTTAATTACATTTTGAAGTTATAAAAATTGTGTTCCTCCCTCCTATAATTTTAAACTATGTTAAACCGTAAATAAAGGTGTGTAACTCAACAACTATTCATAAGCTGCAATTCAGGTTATGATTCAAATATTTGTCAGAACTGTGAAGCAGTACACAGATCAGCTCCCTTTATCTATAGAATCCAATGCTTATCAATTGTCTCACTAGAGTCAACCACCCACCACAGTAGTAATTATTCATATTTGTAATTATGATAGGATGCCTGAGCATAAGCCATGTACATTCTGAAGACCATGCTTCATTAGGTATTCAGATAAAATAAATAACTTTGTAGACAAACTAGCTACATTATATAATCCCAAGATATGAAAGTTACCACTTGTATTATAAGTAATATAACTACTCTGGGGCCTATCCCAGACACCCAGACCAGGGTAAATAATGTAAAGTTTGTGAGATTTACCATACAAGTGATTGAATCTGGGAGCTCTGGGTTCTAGTAAGGTGGACCACATCCCATAGACCATTGCACAACAGTAGCCATAAGCCCTAAACTCAAATTACCCTTAATGTTATGCCACTCTGGCTCAAAACCCAGCCCCCTACAAAATACATTTTCATTATGTCAATTTTGATCTACTTTCCCTATTATTACAATTTCGAGGCCAAACAAAACATATTGGGGAAACTCAGATTATAAATTAACTTTCAAATTATGAGATACAACTGTGAATTACGATACGGTGAAAAATTATGGTACTCATCTGACAGAATAAGTGAAAGAAAATCAATTTATGGCAAACTGATTGCAAAAAAATGAATTGCAAATTACGTGCAAAATGCGATAAAATAACACTTACTGAGCATGTAAATTGACTTCTAAAGCTATTGACCTGTAAACGGGCCACGGAAAACAGTGGAACATATAAGCATTTCGAGATAAGTTCACTTTTGTTAAAACACAAAAACAATATTATAAAATAATAATAAAACTTCAAAAACTAAGAAATAATAACATAGACAAATAAAGGAAGAACTTAATTTTCATACAAAAATGGGAGAAATTCACTTTAAGTGCTATTCAGTATTCACTGTATTTAATTCAGGACAAATTATTGTACATATATGAAACATTTACATTTTTGTTTTGTTAGAAATTGGAAAATTTTAATATATTACACTATTACGTCAAACTCATTAAAGTCATTGTTTTTGTTATGACAATGACAATATCAGATCATGCCACTGTAAATGTCAAAGTTACAGAGGGCATGTTCTTTCAGTATCTCACAACGCCCAAATTGCTCCGTCTGCCGTTCCACTTGGCGACCGCGGTCGCTATGGTCTTGGCGAAAACGTCACTAATGACGTCACAGTTTTCGCTCACGGAGCGCCCACAACGACCCACGTCAAGAGGTGGATCGAAGTGGGCGTTGACCATAGAGCATTAATTCTCTCTATCTCTTGACATTGAAAAAGGCGCGATTAGATGTGGACGGAATGTCCAGTGTGGAACGTAGCCTTCATATGTCAAAATTACCGTCACTTGTAATTGTCAAAATGTCAAAGTTGTCAAATGCCCTCTTCGTATACTTCTACACGTAAACAATTTTTTAACAAGTTTTGTTCGGTTTTGTTGTTTTTTATTAAATAAAAGCAATGTCTGGACAAAACGTAAATGTGTGTGACATCGGAGACGATGTAAAGGAAATTTTAAAAAAGTTTCGCTTTCAAAAACATAGCACAAACTCTGCACTAATTTTAAAGGTATTTTTATAGATTTATTTTATACTACTATATATTACCACATAGTTATTTACGAAACTAGTCTTTCTTTAATATCTAAAGCCCTAAGTTTCATTATTTTTTGCTTGTTTTTTACATATATTATCACTTTCATTGAGTGTCTACACAATAATTTTAGTGAGTCATAAACTTTGAAGATGATTATTTAGTTGAGTTGAGATGAATTTGAATATGATGCTAAATCAGTGTTTAATAATTTCCGTTTGCCTTTGACTTGGAAATCAGATTTTCTCACTGATATATAGATCAGAGTATTGATAGTTGAACATACCTTATTATGAGATAGTTCCTGGATGCAGTAAAGAGGTTGACCTCGGATAATATTAAGTATTTTAATTATTGATTATTCCGGGTGTGATATAGATACAGGGCGCACTTATGTTAGGTAATGGGAGGGGTAAAGGGGGAAGCTAGGGAGTCATACTCAACCTTTCTGCAACTCTTATGTCTAGAAAATTTATAGTTCTTGAGATATTAACATTTTTGTAAATGTAATCTCACTTATGTTTTTCACTAATATTGCACTTATATCATAGGTCCAAAGTTGAAAAATCCAATCAAAATCCAGTAGTTAACATAAAAATATTCAAAATAGTGTAAAAAGACAAGAAAGTTGTTGAAAAATTAAATAAAATACAACTAAGAAATTTATGTAAATAGAAAAAACAAGAAACATGAAAATTATACACAATACTTGTATGTTTTTTTATGAAATTTAAGGTTGGCAATTAGGCCTTTAAGCCATGAAAATGTTGTTCTAATGTATTTTTGATTTAAAATAAATTTTGGGTAGTCATAAAAGAAACAATTAATTTAAGTACTTCTTCCTTCTAAAACTGCTGGGTCTGGAAAACAGTACACAGATTAAAGCTCACAAGCCGACCGAGCAAAATGAATGTGCCAGGGCAGCAATCTATCAGTGTCACGATTGATTTTTAAACATCATTTAAATAGGTAGTTAGTTATAAATGAATAAATGGTGACCAGTCCAGTTATCCAGAGGACTGCAATCTTGTCTTCATAGGAAATTACAATTTAAACTTTCAATCAATGTTTTGTTCAATAAAACTATGTTTTAACGGTTTTAAGCGTGGTAATTTATTTGATTTTGGTTTTTCTGATGTTTCAGCCACTTCTCATGAAATTCTTGAAATTTATGACTTTTACCATAGAAAAATAATCTTCCATGCTATTATTTCATTCATACATACATACATAACATCACGCCAGTTCCCTTGCAGGGTAGGCACGGACAACAGAGCGCCGTTCAGGCTTATTCTTACACACCTCACTTGCTTCTTTGACATTCATAACTCTTGATATAATACTATTATAATACAATCATATTTAATTATAAATGTGAAAAGAAATTTATTAGGGCTGTAAATTTATGACTAATATAATAATTAAAAGTTTTATTTAAAATTTTCTATAAAAAGAAGAATGGACTCTAAAAAACTATTTATGCCAACTGTCGCAAGAGGGTTAGGAGTTACACTTTTTACAGAGCTAATGTTCTCCCTTAGTTTTCTTAGTATATAGTAGTAACATAACAGTCCTGTTCTTGAACCATAGGAATAATTATAATTATTGAATATGTGTATTGCCACACCCAGGTGATTCACACTCATTATCTCATTTGTAAAGTAGGTATATAATGGATGAGTAACACATTGTCAAGTTTCCTGTTATAAATTATTCTGTTACAGTGAAGTTATTTATGTTATTGTAAACAGGTTAATAGAGAGAAGCAAGTTCTAGAAGTAGATGAGGAGTTAGAGAATGTAGAATTGGAAGAATTGCAAGACATCCTGCCATCCCACCAGCCGAGGTTCATTGTTTATAGGTGAATGAATATGTATCATTTTTTCCCATTATTTATCCACAACTATCATTCACAAAAATATGGGAATCTTTTTTTCTGAATATTCATGAACACTTGATACTAAAACCTAAAATTGTACAGAATAATCTGTACAAATTAAGTATCTAGCCAGTGTCAATTGGTCATGAATATTCAAATATTAAAATAATGTTCAAATGAAAGCCTCCATCTAATTTTTGTTCTTGGGCTGACTCCAAATGAAAGTCTTTGCAGCATCTCAAAACGGCACATTTTAATCATAAACATATTCAAAGTGAACAACTATTTTTCACTTTTAAAGGATTTTTTTTTAAATAGAACTAAATACAAAACTTTACCCCACATCATCACCGAATTCCCACCAGAAACTGGCAATCTTAACTAATCGGGCTGTAAACTTCCCCATAAACATCTCATTACTAGGCTTTGCCCGGATCGCAATACAGAACAAACATCTAAATAAATACACATATTTATATATGACTTGTGGCCGCTTGGGATTTCATCTTTGTTTGCCCTGAAAATTTGCAACAGGGACTCAAGAGTCATCAATGTCTGTCGTCACGCATTTGACCACCTTCAATCGTGCAACTGATGGTGACGCGTATTACTCACTGCACCCCGGGCCTGCCGTACTTCGCGCAGCCGGACACCATCTCCAGACTCATAATGGCAGAATTTATACTTGCTACTTATCACTATATTTAAGCTAATATAAATGTTATCTTTATAAATATGTGTGTGGCCCATATTAATGTAAGTTTTATCAAAATCTGGTCAGTAGTTCAGTAGAAAAGGAACAAACATCCAAACTCACAGACTTTATCGATAAGGATATAATATAAGCTTTAACTGAGAATATATTTTATTATGATTTCAGTTACAAAATGGAACATAATGACGGTCGGACATCATTTCCAATGTGTTTTATATTTTATACACCGAGAGATGCCCACATGGAACTACAGGTAATTGCATTTGTGTGTTTTTAAGTTTCGAAATAATGTTCAAGCAAAAACCTCTGCCAGATGGTAGATATTCAATTAAAGCTAAACAAGGGTATTCTTATAGCAGCTGGCAAAGGCATATTTCAAAAATTTCTAACACAAATTCACAATTGGGTAATTGATAGTAAAATCCACTGAGACAATTTTTATCATCTTACTAGACACCCTTAAAAGGTTGTCTGGAAGAAATCACTCCCAGCAAAATAAGACCGCATTGTATTATACTTATCATTACAATTCTATATATCAATTTATTTTATAATGTTGTGTGCAATAAAATATATTGTATTCTATTCCAAATGCCACAGCCTCTTAGGTTTGGGAAGAGTCTTGCAAGTTAAGAGATCATGTCTTTAAACAATCAAATAGCGTATTAATTAGGAGCTAACCATGAATTACGTCACACTAGGGAGGGACGTGTTCACATATGTGACCAGCTGTGACAACAATGGGGCAGGGGTCAAAATATCATGAAATTCGTGTGACGTTATTTGTGGATGGCCCTTTATAGTTTAAACATTCATTAAAATTACTTTTATCCTTATATTTTAAAAATAGATGTTAACAAGCCTAACTTTCTTAGATTGGGGATATAAAATGTGTTTGTCTGTGGATTATTTATTTATTTTAACACTCACTATTTTATATAATATGTACATAGTTATATGATTAATTGTGTCACCTACACAATACTTCATTAAAGACGATCAACATCCTGCAACTATTATTCATTTTTAACCATTGCTATATTTTTTTTTAATCATACTGCACAGTAATGTATCACCTTTTTAATTTGTGTCTAATTTTATGTTTATTTACTTTACTTGTTCTTTGTCTATTTTATTTCTTCTGTCTATTATTTTTTTATTGGTTAGGGCTATTTGATTTAGGGCCAATTTTTAAATCATCAGATAAAAGTTATAAGTTGAATAAATTATAATCTGACTAAATTCAAAATTGAAAGAATTCAACTGTTTTATTCATGTAAGTAACTGTCATTTTTAATTTGTTCATGTTGTGTTTTATTCTGTAAATTACTTTTATCTGGTGATTGAAAAATCGGATCCTATAGAAACACTTTAGCCACGAATGTTTTGTTTAGGTTATGTACGCGGGAACACAGCGTGCCTTGGCAGCGGCCGTTGGTGCGCCCCGTCTTCTAGAAGTGAGAGAAATCGACGAACTGACATCAGAGTGGCTTAACGAAAAATTAAAGCGATAGATCACGCCAGATATAATCATTCGGCCAAGTGCGTGTCGTGCCACGAACCATGAGGGGTCCCGTAAAGGCGCCAGACGTTCACTGCTTCTGTCATTTGGTGACGGAATCTTAAAAATGCAATAATATCTCAAAGACTACTCAATGTAAATTGTTTAAGATAATTCTCGTACCACATTAGCACCAGATCTTTATTTACAAGAATTGTATTAATAAGATTTTACATAAAGGTTATAACTAAAAAAGTCATTAAAGATATTTGATTTTTCAAGATCTGGGTAATAGATCGGTAATCAATAAAAAAAAACCACAATGCAAATACAGAACATTCTTTCAACCTTTAGTTAAGATGTTATGGCAGCCACTTCTAATCTTTAAATTTTCTTAATTTTACTACAGTATTCTGTAGTGGAATTTAGATTACATATTCCTAATAAAATTCTTCCATTCCAGTAATTTCGAAGAAAGACGATTGTAATATACAAAAACTGACTGATAGAATGACTATTTTTAAGAATTCCAATTTTTTGCCAAAATGGCTAGGGAATCCTAAAGACAGACGTGAAGAATTTGTAATTGTTACTATATTAGCTACGGAACCCTAAAATCGTATCAAACACGCGCTGAAATCGATTAAATTCCATATAAAATATTTACATTACAAGCCATGTATAATTTAAGTGTACTTTTCTGTCGTATTTTAGACATGACAAAAATCTTGCCATTTTTATCTTGAATTTGAGATTATTTTGCCATTTGATTTTTAATGGATTTATCATGGCATAGCTGTCATTATTATGTTCCTGCTCCATCTGGGATAATATTAGTGTTAGTGATTAGCCAAATGCATCTTGTTTCTAGTGTTAAAATAAAGATAGTCTATACAACAGAACAATTAGACTTAGGAATAATAATCGTCGGTAAAATTACCTCTCTAAAACGCTAAAAGCCTGCAAGACCAGATGGTGCCACATGTCTTTCATCTTTCACGTTTTAACATTTAAAAAGTGTCCGTTGTAAATTGATAAGAGATTTATTAAGACTTGGCTTTGGACTGAATTTAGTAAACATTTTTTTTTAATAATGCGACCCCAAAAGGCATGACAGAAGAACTACATGTATTACCATCTAATCATGTAGGATTCAGGAGTTTTTTTTTACTGGGCGATTATAATTTCTAGTATTCTTTCCATATCAGCTATACACGATTGATCCGTTAAAAGTATATGTAAAATAGTAGGCGGAAAACTTAAATGCGGCTCAGAAGTTAGCGCCGTGAGTTTGTACGGTGTGAAAAAGATCGTATTCGGGTTCGGATAATGAATGAGCGAGAGAGCACAACACTCCCACTCAGTATTTTAAGATAAATAAATTCGCGTTTGACCACCATCACGCCTAAAATTAGACGATGATGCGATCGAGGATACAGCACGTTTACCTAGAAAAAATATATTCTCAAGAAACTTGAAGACCTTGATTGTACTTTTCGGCAAACACGGACTCTGGTAGCGCATTTCAGTCCTGGCGTACGCAGAAGGAACGGGCAGGCAAAACGTGTCGTTCGCACATGTGGTGTTTCCACTGTGAAACAACGGCGTAGAGTCAAAATCGCCGGACACTATATCTTAATCGCAGGTTTGCCTGCTTTCGGTATTCTGCTAACTCCAATGGCGTGCCTATGGCACGCCGCACTTTATCAATATTTATAATCGAAAATTCGCGGTATAAATGGTTAAAATTTTGGTAGCTTTTTAATATTCATTTCCGTTAACGCCATTTCTGCTAATACTGATACCAGTATTTTCTACTATTATTCCGCCATGATGATATCGAGAGGAATTGGTGGATTTCGTAGAAAACGAATTTTAGACATTATCGCAATGGAATCGTACTTTAAATATCATCGCAACGCTAAGATAATTGAAATAGCAGAATTAGGCCCTACAGCGCCTTGTCGCCGGAATATGAAATGGTGTAAGGGGAATCAGGTCGAATAGTTCAACCGCACACTCCGAAACGAATCTAATAGAATACCGAGTAGCTTAGTTATGTGCTTCTTAGTGAACTATATAATTCGCGTTCCGCGCATTGAACTCATTTAAGTTTTGCTCTTACTATAACATTATAATTTGTAATTAATTTATTTCAAAGGTCTTATTGATCTGAATATTGGCACTTCACTTGATAATAGTTTTAGGTTCAATTTCTGTAAAGCATTGAGGAATATGAGGTTTGACAATCGCCCGTTAAGAAACGTAACTGTCAAGAGTTTCTACACAATTTATGGCTAGATGGCGCCACAGGTCATTCTTACTTTTTGATGTTTTATTATTTAAAACACACAGTCAAAGATCGAAAGTCTATACATTTTCATCTTTTGAATGTTTGGCCGGTTCTTATATCTTACTATGCTATTCACTTGCCTTATCATCTTGAATTTTAACATTATTTGTATGGAGCTTATGTCAAATGGTAACCGATGATAAGGCAAATAAACGGTTGGTAAGATATAGGAACTGCACCTTAATCTAATAATTAGTTAGTTAGATTTTTTAATGTGCGATTATAATTCCTAGTATTTTTCTTACCTGCCGCTATTTGGTTCGGTCAAGTGTGTCAACCATCTATTAGAATGAGAACTTGTGAAGTATGCTTTTAGCCTGTAGATTTAGTTTTTTGAAATATTTAAATAAAAAAGCATTTATAGTATTTTTAGTAACATTCTTTAATATGTAACTATACTATAGAATAATTGTATAAAAAGACATTTTTATTTAATAATATATAAATTTATTAAACTACTTTTATCGTTATTTAAACTTGTAAGTATTTAAGACTTTTTGCGTCGCTATTTTAAAAGTACTGTCAGCCAGTGCGATCGAGATCTATTACTTAGTATTCGGTATAAAAGTTTTGTAACCAGAGTCATTCTTGCATAATTGATTCCAGCATTCGTGGTGCACGCTTAACCTTAGAGGTTTACGCGAGCAAAATGTACACGTGTTCTAGGACTAAAAAAGCACTCCATTCAAGTGTACTTGGATTGCAAAAACGCAGCTTACGAGGTTCCAAAGATCCCATAACACTGAACTGAGTCGTTGTTAAACGTAGCCGGAGTGAAGTACACTCAGTTGTTCCTGGTACAGTGACAGCCCCAGTTTAAAGCCTTTCGATGGATGTTTTTTCATAAGATTGTCCTCCTTGTCTCTCCACTCCATTTATGAACATTTCCCTCGAGATGACAAGTGGACTGTTTACGTCGTGTGGCTTCCATAAAAAACCACATAACATAACTATATTGTTTAAACCAAATTTCGCTGAAAGTGTTTTTCCAACAAATCAGTTATTTCAATGATAATTATAGACTTCTGGGGTGTTTATTTTATACAATACATAGCTATACCCGGTCACACTGAGAAGTGAAAGAGATATCACTCATTCTAATATTTATTAAAGAAATTGATGCATCGACTACTTTTCGAGTTTTGCGGACACAAACTTAACGGAAGCTCAATTTTTATAAATAAAAAGAGTATAGCACCATGTATCAACCATTTTTTCAGCAATACTCTGAAGAATGGAAGAAAAATACCGTGAATGATAATGCCCGTAATTTAATTTGTTGTATTGATAGTTGGTTTCCTTCATAGCTATGAAAATCGCTACGCGTCTGTCGTCGCGCCCCTACGCCAGCGCAAGGGACATCTTTGCTCTGTAGTTTCACCCCATTCAGTAGCGAACCTACTCAGTCACATAACTCCCTTATCCGCTTATATCTTCAATTACACACCAATCACGTAAGATTTAGGGGCGTTTTTACATTTAATTGAATTTCTTTATTGGGTGTTTGTCATTTTTAATACTTTCTTCCATAACCTATCTTAAAATCAATGATCAAATTTAATGCCCATTAGTTTTGCACAACTGCACTCGCATTTAGTCAAATCAATGCCTTCTTCCAACATATCCTTGTACTCTAATACAGCTAGTTCTTGGTACCCACTCTTCGCCGCGAGCACCTGTGATGTTACTGCCGTGAAGACTGTTGCTGACGCCTTTATATCGAGAGCTTTCGCTAACGGCTCTCTGTAAGTATTTTAAATATTAGCCCAGCCAAGTGCGTGTGAAATCGGGCACAATAAAGTGCTCCGTAGAAATGACAAGCGTTAACTATTTTTATAATTTTCCTAAGGAATCCTAAAAGTGGCTTTCTACTGATAATTATTACCACGCTCTCACAGAATATCGGCATGAAACGATTCACCTTGAGCGAGAATTCCGATGGTCCCCTCCTCTTATCAAATTTTCCCTATCATATTCCATTCCTCGTGTCTGATCTCTGTATCTCAATCTTCCTAATAATTGTATCCGTCCAGGAACGGAGAAAGAATACTAATTCCTGCAGCGGGGCGGCCTGCCGTCTGGATGGCTACCACCCCTGGTCTAGAGCATGCCGCCATAACAACCTTGAGTTATGTTCCGGTATAAGCGGCCAGGTTCCAGGGCCATTTACGAGTCCGGCAGCACATTGGTAGCACTATTAGGAAATGTTCATAGGAAACCGTAACCACTCTCCATCACAGTTGGGCCGTCAGCCTGTCTGCTGGACCTCAACAATAAAAAAATATCCATCTCATCCTAAAGGCTTGCCACACGTTGGCTTCGCCCATGGTGTTGCAAATGTCAAATAGGCGACAGTAACCACTTTCAATGAGCTGGGTTGCCTATTTTCTTTGCTCTGTCAGCTTTGCAATTAAAATATATCCACAAGTCAAAAACTACTCAACAGATATTTTTAAAACTAATTTTCGTATAAAGTATTTTTCTTCTCTACCACCTTATATTTTTTCCAAAATAGTTTAAAAACTATGAGGGGAGAGTGGGTGTCTTCGACATTTAGGTCTTTAAGAAATAACATCTCGCTACAAAATCATTTTGAAGCATCGTTCATCATCAAGCATCATTTTGAATTCAAGATCTGACTAACGATACCATGCACGATTTTGGCCGGTTTTTATATCTTACCAACCGATCATTGGCCTTACTGTCGGTTAAAATTGAACATTATAAGCTCCATACAAGTAATATCAAATACCGATGGTAAGGCAGGTGAATGAATAGTAAGATGTAAGGACCAGCCATATGTGCACTTTAAAAAATTTCAGCTTTCGGTTATTGTGTGGCAACCCTAATCGTTGTTTTATCCGATTTCATTAGTGCATTGTGTAGCAGCAGATAGATTACATATTCCTAATTTCCATCCACGTAAGTCATAATTAGTCCTTGTAGTTTCCAATAAAATTGCCTGTGACAAATAGGGACGGACACGATGATTTCATAGGGCTCTTTAACAAAATGCTTACGGAAACCCGAAAACGATTAAATAAGCTTACCTCGCTTGAAACAACTTAGCTCCTATATTCTGACCCCTGTGTCCTGGAAGCACGGTTAGTCCACTGGAGGTCAAAAACTTATCTACGTTGTAATATTCAAAAACATTCACTAAATTCTCTGCCTTCATGAGGGTTCTTAGAAGCTTCTTCCACGGTTCGCCTTTTACCTGATAAGTAAATTAACAATATGGACGAAATCGTCTTAGCACGCGTGTACACGACACGGCCACCACGACGCCAGCCGCCGCACTTTCAATGTCAGTGGTGGAGCTTGAATGACAGTTTACTTAAATAAAAAAGCCATTAAAGAATAACGTAATGATATTTCAAGAAATTTGTTTTCAATGCCCACTCCTAATTTTTAGTAGATTTTCGGTTTTATACTATACCACTGTATAGCGCCACATACTTTCTTAACAAATCTCATTTATATTATACCCAGATGTTTCTGAGATTGATAATTATGACAAACAAAGAAAGACAGATGGACTTACAAGCCGAAAGCATAAGGTTTCCGTTTCTACCAAAACGGCTACGGAACCTTAAAAAGCTACCGATTTATTACATAATATATTATATAATTTTGATAACAACTAATTCAGGAGACATATTAAAATTGATAACAGTAGATAAAAAAATCGTAATTACCACCCTAATAAGAGACAAAAAGCGTTTTTTGATTGATTCCTCGGCTAATATTTATTAGACGTTTTATACAAATGAAAAAATATATTAATTACAATCTTGATGATATTTCTGAGGTACCCATTTTAGTCAAAACGCATTTTCGATCAATTTTAAATTTTGGTAAAATTGATAAACAATGAAACGATGGTCGTTTTTATTGTTGGTATCGTGCCTGGCAACGGATTAAAAGATATTTTTAAAGTACCGACACCTAAAGGAGAAAAATGGCCAAGTGTTTGTTATTCATACACAAATCAGTTTCGTAGAGGTTCAGCTTATATTTCAAAATACATTTTTTTGGTATTCAACTTCGTCAACATTTTGTACTTGTTGTTTTGTTTTCACGAAGTAAAATCTGTTTCTTCATTATTTTCAGGATTTTAACGGTATCTCTGTTTGTTCGCAGTATAAAGCTTTCATTATAAATAAACGTAAATTACAAATATATTTAATAATGTATTTACCTGAGAAATATCTTCTTCTTCGTCATCAATGGACTTGACCAAAATTACATTGAACCCAACCAGCTCACCGGGATTTCCATCGACTTCTGTGAAACATGCTAAACTGACATTTTGGGAGACGATATTTTCCCAGTTCTGCCTAATTGTTGTAATAGACTCTGGATCCTTGTCTATGCCTATAAAAGTGATAAAGTATTATTACGGACTGCAGGACTCGAATTAAAATGCCTTTGGAATTACTATAGAATTTATTAGAACTATACAAACACGTATAACACAGATACAAATAGAACTGGACGCAACCAGTACAAACTGCACAATTCAATAACACGCCCAAAGTCCATCACTATATAGCTTATCAATGTACGTCTTGCTCGTAGCGTCATCCTCGCTTGACTGCCGATCTCTCCATGGGGGCCATTGCTGCACCGATACAATATGGCTGCCAGTCCGCATAGATCGGATTTCTTAGAATCGGTTCGACACACCTGCCTAATGACTGCCATAAAACAAGTACAATAACAATAGTGTTTTTCTTCATTACAAATTTTAAACACAAATTAAACAAAAGAAGTCCAAATTTGGGAAAGGTAATAAACCAGGTGTGCATTTACTTTGTCGGCATGTAACAGTATTAAGTTTTTGTCGAGAACTTGAAGGATAATTTTTTTGCTGTACTGTTTACATACGCTATCCCCAATCTTTAATATTACTAGTAATTTTTATACTTTGTTTAAAATATTAGTACATATATAATAATATTCTGTAGATCAATGTTTTGTATTCAGTCCTACAGTGTTGTATGTATGATTTTTTGTAAATTTTTTTTCAATATTTCCCCACAGCATGCAGCATCGTGTAGTAAAATATAAATCAATATTTTTATCATGTTTCATCATAGGAACATAGCTGACATAGAATAATAGACCGACAAGCAGACAAGTAGGGTTATTTATAAAGATACAGCAAGTTTTCGAGTTCAAACGAGAAGCTCCTGAGCGAATCAATTCGCAATCCGACGGTACGTGAAACGAATACATTCGAGAATGTGTTTCCGACAGGAACGATCCTTAAAATTACAAACTGAGCATCCCGTTCGGACCTACAAGGTCATTTCATAAGAGTTTTTACCAAAGTCATTACGAAACCTTAAAAAGAAAAAGAAGTACCTACCTAAAACTTCACATAGCGGCTCATCTCTCAAGAACACCTCTTGCATCATATCTAAGCACACCTTTCGTATACTCTCATCCATATCTCTTATTTGGTATCTGAAAAATTTAAGAGTTATTTTGAGGGTTCCGTTTCCCAAAGGTAAAATGGAACCTTCATGGCCTCAGTTTGTTTGAGACAGATTGGTGTCAGTCTGTCACCGACGATTTATTTGTGAATTTCTAAGGCTAGAGATATAAAATTTGCGATAACTATACCTATATATGTATATATAAAAGAAAGTCGTGTTAGTTACACTATTTATAACTCAGAAAAATATGTTAGAAGATGCCCCGTATCCAGCCGGTGAGAACATAGTCATTTAACCTCCTTATTTCATGATCTTTTTGGCTTGTATTTGTCGAAACCGTGCCGACTACTATGGGGAGTCCCTATCTAATAATTAAATTTTCTCGACAAATTTAGGTTCGTTAGGCTTGTTAAACTTTCCTGATATGCCGACTTGGGGAGGCCTTTGTCCAGCAGTGGGATGTGATTGACAACGCACCGTAGTCGAGTTTAGCTAGTTTAAAAAAAAAGACATCTTACAAATGAGCTGGTATTCCTGCGCGCTCTCTCCCCTTGAACCTGCTCCATACTTGACCAATTGGAACTTCAGCCGGCCTCTTCCAAAGCATATTATTCTAAAATAATGATAGAAAATCACAATAGTTAAGATAAACCGTCCAAATTAAAACGTTTGTTTAAATAAACAGTGGTTACAGTGTCATCGCGCGATTTTTAATTTTCCCGGTTCTATATTTAAGTCTGTAGTCAATGTTGTAGACTAGTCGCAATGTTGGCAATTTAGCGACATTTTAACTAGATATTTTCATAGTTCAAATTGTTGAATTTGTTTGTTATTATTTCAAAATACTTAAAATTTTACCATTAAGTATTTGTAACTTATTATAATAACAAACCATTTTATATATGGTCTGTATATATATATTTGTTTCATTTCACTTATTTTAATGTCAATTAAATCGTTAAACAACATTATATTAAAGTAATTATCGGGAAATTATCTATTTAAATCGCTATACAATATGATGGTATTCAAAAGAAATATTACCCAAATTAGGATTATATCCCATGTAATACTTTCTTTATATTATCAATATTATGTGATGTGTAGGTTACGACCTTTATCCGAAAATTGGGCTTTATCTGGGATAATGTTAAAGATTTTGGCCGTTTCACGCATATTATATATGGATCTGAAATGCGAAATTGTTAATGACGTTAAATATTGATAGATAACCTATGTACATACTCTAAATGGCATTAACGGCGTTATTTTTGAACGCTTTAAATAAGACGCATACAGCAGCTCGGCCACAGTCTAAATCTTTAACACTAACACAGATGCTCCAGCATTAGCATGTCATCACTACAATGTCATTCTATATTTAGGTTACCGTGCCAGCGAACCATTATTTACTTCTGCTCTTGGCGGTGTATCGACTGATAATGTGCTTACTTCCATTTGTCCTTTGTATCAATGATATTCGGAAATACCCTCCATATACTACACTATGTTAGTACGATCACGTTTAAAATATTTATTTATTAATGCCCCCGTTGGCAAGTCCCGGGAGAAAGGGAAGGCCCAAGAAACGCTGGTTTAACATCGTGAGGATACGGGTAACAATGGTCTGGAAACAAAATATTGACCGGACGAATTGGAGAAAAAAAACTAGAAAAGCGGACCCCGGTTCCGATGTTGATGCTTTAAACTCAAACAGGACTTAATATCACTAAAATTATTATTACGTTTATTATGTATAAAATAAAGAGTATTGTTGTTGTAGATACCTACATAATATTATGGCTGACATTAAAAAATCCCTTTAAATTGCAACATTGCTTTAGTTAACCTACTTTAAAGGATAAAGTGCTTAAAACTTTGTAAATTTTACCTAGTTTAATAATAATAAAAATGTACTTACCAATACTTGCTGTTAATTTTCCTTAATACGTCTTTATCACACAAAACCAAACACGTGAATGAAATGAAACGTATAAAATTTATCAAACCCAAAACAATGTATTTGGCTAAACCATTTATTGGAATTTATATCTTATGATAAAGACATAGAATTTAGTCGTATGAGTTTTGTATGTTTGTAGATATATTGTAAATTCATCGTAGCGGCATGGTTGTATTTATGGGTGTATTTTCATTGACACACGAAACTGTGAATCGAAACAAATTCTTATAATATCGTCAGTCCTGACAAGGAAAAAGAATATTAGGAGTGATAATCGCCCGATAAAAATCGTCACTCTGAAAAACATGTTGGACTAATAGACCTTTTATCGTTGAAAACGTTTTTTTCGATCAAAGCATTAAAATTGGAAAGGTTATTTTACTTTTCGACTGACTTAGTCTATAAGATATATTTTATATAATGAAATTAAATGAAAATATTTATTTTTTTAAATACATGTGTTGGTTTGCAGTCTAATAATAAAATGTCAAAAAATAGAGAAGAATATCCCGTGAAACTACTGTCGGAGTACCCTCTATTATTCTCCGAATTTTTCAAAGAGGAATTTTGTCTTATGGTCCGACAAATTATGTATAAAACTAATAGAAAAAAAGTATTTTTAATTAAGTAAACTGCTTCAAACGAATTGGCGAAACTAGTTTTTTTTTCTTTCACTTCCTCTATTCATTTGATGGTTGCATAGGTTATAACATACAGCATAATTTAGTCTTTTCGGTCTATTACTTCTCTAATCTGGTATACGCCCTCTGTAACACCACAAATAATTATATCATCTTTCGCACCTTTACTAGGAAAGTTTACTGCTAGAAACTACAGTAATATGTACAATATTGATCTGCTCAATGTTTAGGATATGTGGCGAAAAAGTAGTGGAAAATAGTTGATTTACGATGACAAAATTAGTAAAACGAGTTACAGTCGATAACGGGCAGCCGTGAGCCGAATTACAGCAGATTGATTTATACAATTTCGTTCAAAAGACTACGTATTTTGTGTTTATTAAGACAATTATATTTCTTCAAAGGTATCGGACGAATTAAAACGTTTGATACCACAACGCGAACACACCCAGTAACTTGTTGCTGTCGTGACGTAATCGTACGTCGAGTATGGCGACTACATGATCATCGGACGCGAATATTGTAATGTAAGCTATGCGGACATTTTCGATTGCGAGGCGGGACGAGTCAAATTGCAACGGGCCGACGACGAGTCGAGTTTAAGAACGAGGGTAAACATTAAACACATTGTAGATGCGGTTTACACAAAAATCCAAAAAAAAAACACTCGGTAGGTACTTTAAGGATTCAAATTCATAGTGGAGAAATCGGAGTTAGCATAAAATAGCCTGAAAACTATAATGTGGATAAATCGAAAAAATGTGTTTTATTTGAGTTTAAAAATATTTGAAAAGAAATTCTTTCTTTCAATATTATAAACGAATACATTGTATACCTATAATCCCTTAAGATTATAAATAGGATATTGGACTTAGGTCACGAGATCCTTTGGGTAAGATGCTCAAAAGGCTGTTTGCGGCACCTCGCTACATCGCTATGCTAATCCGTCGCCCGAAGTAGCCTTTTGATCATCTCAAATGTTATATCTCAATGATCTCAATTGTCGATAAAACATTTTGAGAGCTCATTGTAATCGTCACGTGCAAACCTTACGGCTTATAAAATATTTTCAATAAAAATTGGTTTTGGTTAAGAACGTTTCGTAGTTTTTAAGATACGGGGCATTTTCGATTAAATGCTTTTCATGGTCCCATAGCCAAAGACGAAAACAGTGATAGACCTGTAGTTAAGTCTGCAAGTACAAATATGCACTTTTCACATTTATTTCTAAATTTATAATAATATATAATTCAAACTTTTTGGTTAAAATTTTTATGGATTTGGAAGCGACTGAAATTCAAAAGGGATGGTACTTGTATGGTGGCTATCTATATTTTTTGGTAATTTTACTATAGTATTGTTTTGTGAAGTGGTACATATAGGACATACTAGCTTTTGCCCGGGACTTCGCCCTCGTTAATGTGTAACTTTCCAAAGAACCGTACATTTTTCAGGAATAAAAAGGAGTAGTCTATGTACTATTCCAGACTATAATTTATCTCTGCGTCTGACTAATTTCATCCAGATCCGTTCAGCCGTTCCGGCGTGATTGAGTAAAGAACATCTATCCAAACTTTCGAATTTATTATACTAAGTAGTATAGATATAGTAAATACATGCAGTCTTATTCATAGGGAGTTAGAGTAAGTTTGAACGCTTCATTAAGAGCCATAAAATATTATTCAAAGTCACTCTAATTCTCTATGAATAAGACCGATAAGTACATATTCCTGCTAAATGTCAACTACCTTTACCTTATCCCTGCAGGAACGGAGAAAGAATACAATTTCCTGCGTTCGGGCGGCCTGTCCTAAGAGGCGACAAAACAACCCACAGCCAGGTGGAAGGGCGTTTGCCCGACTGGATTGCTACCACCCCTGGTCTAAAGTATGTCGCCATAACAAAGTTGTGTTCCGGCATTAGTGACCAGATTCACCTTTGGTGTTGTAAATGTCCATAGGCGATGGTAACCGCTTTCCATCAAGTGGGTCGTCTGCCTGTCTGCTGAACTCCTGCAATATTTTTTTTTAATTAGTAGTCTTTGACAAAAAATACTAAGACCTACAAAGGCAGATGGACCCCTAAAAATAATTTTAGTATCACACTCGAATGAACATCGAGTGATTGGCATTAATAAAGAACAATAAACTCAAGATCTATAAATAAAATTTAAAACAGAACAATGTACTAACAGAGGACGCGCTTCAACAAAAATACTTTAAATACTTGTATCACAATAGATTTTTCCTCGTGGTTTTACTCGTATAACGGGTATACTAGTAAAAGTACATGGGTCATACTCAGAAAAAGTGTACATTTAGTATCTTTTTTTGTCCCACAACTTCAATATTAAATAAAAGTCCCATATTAGCAATATTATTCTTTTTTTTATCGTTTATAGTAAAGTTTAGGTATAAATGCGATCATTTTTAATTTTTTAAATTTGATAATTACTTAAATACACATTTTGTCAAAATTACAAAAATTGATGTGAAACTTCTCCCATACATTTTTCTTGTGTCCCAGAGCGGGTTTTAGTTTTTTAAAGATTAGTTAGTTAGAGTTAGTTAGAAATTAGAATTAGTTAGAACGCATTTATTTAAAATAGTATTAGCATTTTTTCTTTAACTGGTAACACTTCGGCTTTCATCATAATTACTGTAGGGGCAGTCATACTGTTTTTGCCAAAGTTCGAGAGCGAAACGTCTGCCGAGTAAATTAATATTAAAAATATCTCAGGGTACTTCACGCTTATTATTTTGGTAAGTATACACTATTTTAGTAGACCACATTAGCCCTTATTTTAGTTTATGTCATATCTCAATGAATACACTTAGTTCTTTTATGTGTGACACGTGGCTACAGTGAAAATATTTTTAGAGGTTATAATTTCTCAGATTTTATTGTCAGTTTCCTTATATTGTGTTACGTTACGAAACTGAGAAATTATAAAGCTTAGTACACGTGAGCAGACGTTTAATTCATTGATCAATTGAACCAAGTGAGTGCGAACTGTCTACTTGGCAAACAGCACTGCTCATTAGCAGTGCTGATTTGGGTATGGTATTATATTTCCTTTTTCCTTTCTGGTATTTAGCATTACATTGTCAAATAGAAAAAAAAATTCTTCGTGCTTTATGTTGCTATATAAATAATTTATTTTCTTCTCAGTTAAACATGGCTCCCATGTCAAATGCCGAGAGGCAAAAAAGATATAGGGAGCGCCTCAAACAAAATCCTATTAAATATGAAGAATTGCGAAAAAAACACTTAAAGAGAGTTAAATTAAATAAATTAAAAATTAATGAACAGAACGAAAGCCAGAAGGAAAAAACAAGACAGAAGTGGAGAGAATATTCTGACCGATACTACAAAAAAGTAAAAAATAAATCTGTTGGTGAACCAAATACAGCAGACACAGAAGTAACAATTTTGGAGAAAACTGCAATAAGCTGGAAACTGAAAACAATTAAACTACGAAAAAAATATAAGTTGTGTCAAGATGCATTATTAGCGTCATTAAAAAAACAAGAGACAATGAGAAAGCAAATTTATCGCCTCAAGCAAGAAATAACTAAAAAACAGGTAAAACAAACAATTGATGAAGACCAATCGTCGACGCCTACTGATTTTGAAATTCTTTCCGAGTCTCTCAGCTTAATATACAAAGATTCTACACACAAAGAAAAAGCAGTTATAAAAAGATTTGTGAATAATCCTTTAACAAGGAAGTATCGAATGACCACAAAAATAGGGCAAGCTATAGGAATAAAAGGAAGAATTCGAACTAAAATGTCTTTGGCGTCAAAAAAGAAATTGCTCATTCAAAGTATTCACAATTTTTATTTACGCGATGATATAAGTCGTGCGACAGCTGGCAAAAAAGAATGCAGAACTAAGGGGAAAACAAAAGTGCAAATACGTTTTTTAACGGACACTATACTGAATTTGTATAGGATTTATAAAAGAGAAGGAGGTAAAGCGTCATATTCTACACTCGTTAGACATCGTCCGTTTTATGTCCTACAACCTAAATTATATAACAGAGAAACTTATGCCTGCATACGACATGCCAACATAACATTTAAAATAACGAAGCTTTATAAGCTTGGACTCTTAAAAACAAATAAAATTGAAGAAATTTTGAAGGATATTACTTGTAACTTAAATTCAAAACAGTGCATGTATGGAAATTGTCAAAAATGTGCTATAAAGAAGATTGATGTTAAGGATTTAATAAATGACAAAACTGTGTTTTGGTTGCAGTGGTGCATGAAGACTGTTCCTTACAAAAAGAAAAATGAAGAAGGTGTAGAGACTGAAGTTTTAACTAAAAAATTTACAAGAGAAGTAATGACTGATAATTTGAGTGTCTTATTGCAAAAATTCCAAGAAGAAGCTATTCTATTTAAAAAGCATTATTATAATATGATTCATCAGCAAAAGTCGTTTCGAGAATGTGCTGAAAATGTAAAAGAAAATGAAGCAATTATGGTAGTTGATTTTTCAGAAAACTACCAATGCAAATATAATTTTGAGATACAGGGTATGCATTATTCATCTTCTCGCAAGCAAATAACTCTACACACTGGTGTAGCATACCTCAAACATGAAAAACCTACCGCATTTTGTTCAATTTCCCCAAATAACGAACATAGTCCCCTAACCATCTGGGCGCACATGTTACCAGTTCTACATTCAATTAAATATCAACACCCTGAGATAGATACTCTGCACATATTTTCTGATGGCCCAACAACTCAATACCGACAAAAGAGAAACTTCGCACTTTTTGATAAATTTACTAAAGAACTGGGACTCAAATATGCCACTTGGTCTTATTTTGAGGCTGCATATGGCAAAAATGCAGCAGATGGCATAGGGGGAGCGCTTAAAAGAACTCTGGACATGCATGTAGGGTACGGAAAAGATGTTCCTGATGCCCTTGCGGCTTTTAAACTGTTAAAACAGGAAACAGGCGTAACCCTTTATTATGTAACAGAGTTGGATATTAAGATAATAAAGGAAACAAATCCTTTAACAAATTTGTGTCTTTTAGTTGGAACAATGGCTGTTCATCAGATCATAACTACTGATGAACCTGGAATAATAAAATACAGACAAGTGAGTTGTTTTTGTGGAGATAAACGAGGAAATTGTTCTTGTTTCGACGTTAAAATGCATAATCTCATTAAAAAAGTCCAAAACAAATCTGAAATCATGTCTAATATTCAACGGAAAACAGTTGTTACCAGATCGAAAAACTCGAAGAGAAAGGAAGGAAAAGAAAATGATAAAAAAATAAGTGTTGTAGTGGAAGAAGAGAAGACAGATAAAATTGAGTATAATACTAATATATCTGAGCTGGGTCCATGTGGGATTATAAAAATCAATAAAGTTAATAAAAGAGAAGTATGTCAGGGTAAAGAAACTATTAAAAAACTAAAATCAACGTCAAAGAGGTTAAATATACAAAAAAAGGAAAAAGAAAATAATACACCTAAAAAAGATAAGAAGAATAAGCTGTTTGACTGGTCCTCTTCTGATACTGATAAAGAAATTGTATATACAGAAAGTGATGATAGTCCCTACGTTAACGAAGAAAGTAGCACGGAATCAACGCATATAACCGTGAGACCTAAGAGTAAAGTCACAATTTTATCGGACATTCGATTGCACCCTGACAATCAACGATATTATAATTTTGCGTCAGAAGGACCTTCATCATTGCATAAGATTGACTCTACCCATGATATATTTCAGTTTAAAGACAAAAAACATAATTCTAGTGACAGTGATTCTACTCTTGCAATATTTTAATAATTTTTTTTTTTTTTGTATTTTGAGCAAAATTTAATTTTCGTTTAAAAAGTTAAAAGTTTAATTAAAAATAGGACTCGTCACAAATAAAAATTACTATCACCATGATAAGCGTTGAAGACTGCTAAGTAAGGTTTTAGCCATCTCATTTTATAGATTTAAGCTGGTATAAGACATATCTTTCTGTCCTTCAATGTGGATGAATCAACCAAAGGGGTCCATATAAACAAAATTTGAATCAATCAATGTCATTGTTACAGACGTATCCTTTCAGTTCTTTACCTTTCAACCAAATTGTTTCAATTTTTTTAAGAACTTTAGTTAGTGAATCCTTATTTGATATTATCATATTTGACAATTCGAGCACATGATGTTATTTTATACATTTAAAAGGTATTTTATTTGTGGTGGGGCTTATTCATTTTTCTTTTTCAATATGTTTATGTCCATAATTATTATTTTGATGATTAAAATTCTAAAAGTTTTAAATGTCGTTCATTTTTGATAATGATGGATGATGATTCTTTTTGATTTAGTAAGAATAATAAACAAATGAATAAAGTTTTTTGGTATACGTAATAGTCTCTTATTTAAATTTGAGGAATAATATATAACGGGAATAGTTGGGGAATAGTTTGAATGGCGCGTTAGGTAAACTTCTAGGCGCTAAGAACCTCAGCCAGAAGGCCCAGCTCGCCATACACAACGCGGTGCTGGTACCTACGCTCACGTATGGAAGCGAGAGTTGGGTATGGAAGAGAGAGCATGAAAGTAGAGTAAACGCGGTTGAGATGCGAGCACTGCGTAAAATCTGCGGAGTGACGCTCGCGGACCGCGTTCGTAATACCGAAGTAAGAAAGAGAGTTGGTCTGAAAGAAAGTGTCGGGGTGAAGGTAAGGAAAGGAATGCTCCGGTGGTTCGGGCATGTGGAAAGAATGCATGATGAAAGAATGACTAAACAGATATACAATGCAAAAGTGGAGGGATGCAGAAGTCGTGGAAGGCCACGACACACCTTCCATGATCAAATTGATCGTATACTAGCGGAGGGTGATGTCAGGAGCCTTAAGAACAGACGAGCGTGCATGACAAGAGTTATGAATGTCAAAGAAGCAAGTGAGGTGTGCAAGAATGGGCCTAAATGGCGCTCTGTAGTTCGTGCCTACCCCGTAAGGGAACTGGCGTGAAGTTATGTATGTATGTATGTAATATATAACGTTCAATGTGTTCTATGCTTTAGGGTATCAGTTTCGTAACGGAGCTTCTCAGTTTTGTTGCAAATCAGTTTAGTTGCAAATTTGAAATGTACACTTTTTCTGAGTATGACCCACATAACTATATATATTAATAAAATTTCTCCGTTTATTAAAAGCGTAGAAACTATGACAGAATTTAAATATAATGAAAATGTTTATGAGTGCAAAGGTAATATTATTATACTAATCGGTTAAGGATTATTTATATATTAAACGCATTGTGCGTTTAAATAAATAAAAAACTATAGTCAACTAACTATACCTACATTATAAAATTAATTATAATGAGACATACATATAAACATATAATAATGTTTGTTAAAATATTGATGCCAGATTTGTATATAGGTACCTATAACTATCCGTACACTTCTTACTACATGCATGGAAAATGAATCTTATTCCATGCTACTTGCTTAAAGTTTAATATAAACTGCATACAAGCATGGCAAAAGGTATTCTTCGTCCATGGTACAATATAATGTCAATTTTTCTACCAATGTTATAAGATAAAATAGTAAGATGTAGCAACCCGGCATAAATGACACTAATTAATACCAAAGGGTAAATGAACAATTTTATTTATATAAACCTATATGTACCTAAATAAATTCGTTTTTTAATTTGAGTAGATATGTATAAAATACGTACGCATGTCGACATAAAATAACAAATAATAACAGAATGAAACCTATTTTTTAAATATAAAGTACAGTTTTGGTTTTGTATCCCTTAGAAAGCCGTGTTAGCTTGTAACGCTCTCGAGTCACAAACTCGTATTTCACAAGAAACATGGGTTCAAATCCTGGCTAGGAAGTATATACCTGATAGTAGTTTTCTGACCTAATGTGTATATAGTTACAATTACCATGTGTTAAAGGAAAACATCGTGATCAAATCGAGATAAAGGATGTGTCAAATTCGCCAATTCTAATACAATAAACGGGCGAATATAATGTCTGTTATCCCTGTTATGTTATGCCTTGACGTATTTTCCGGGATAAAAGGTATCCCATCTTTATCGTCGGAAGTATATGTATACTAAATATAATGATTTCACGATAATATATTCATATAGTTTTTCACAGATAAATTAAATATTAAGGTAAACGGCGATCAACACAAATCGCAAGAGATCAACGATATAAAAAAAGTTTGAGGACTTCTGCTCTAGACAAAACATAAGGTATTAATAAAATAATATTTTGCACTAGACGAAAAAGATCTCAAATATCGGAAATAACCGGCACGCTTATTACGTGACTAATTCAGAACGTTTACTACATCTCTATAGACTGTTGGTGAAAACAAGTAAATATTATAAACAAACGAAACGAAAAAACTAAAATAAACAATAGTTTTGTTCTGAGAAGCGGCAGGTGTTACTGGCATGTGCTGGAATATTAGTGTTGGGTACCGTGAAGAAATTATCGATGATATGCATTTTCCTCATTGGTAAATTGGCACCAGGCACCACTCCCAGTTACCGGAGTTGAACACACTCAAGGGTTCTATTCTGTCAGGTGTAGCGCTAAATGGAGTCATGCGGGAGCAGTTGATAATTGTGTGCAGTACTTCAGATATAGGAGCGGTATTCCATATGGGGTAGAACTTGAGTTCTAAGCATATAATATGTCCCTTACGGCTTAGCACTATTGACAAACTTTTTAGAAGAAATTTTCAGTACTTATAGTGGAGGTCGGTTCCGTCTTTGAAAATAATTTCACTCGATTTACGATCGAAGCACTGTGGCTGGTATGAATAATATTCTACGAACATGGAAACAGGGAGATTTAATTTTAGAGTTCTTAATATGCATGATAAATAACCGGTCGAATTCTTGCAGATCACGTACCATTATAAAGTTTAGTAAATGGGGCCTATTCACGATCATGCAGTGCATTCTTGCAGTGTGCGGAGCTTGTAGGATTGAAGAGGAATTCTGCTTGGTGTTTCAGGACACAATGCAGGCTGCAACAACGTAGAAAGTCCTGCATCACGCGGCGAACTGCCATGCAGGACCGTGAATGGGCGCCCCATAAAGGTGGCCCTATTAAAAGTGGGATTCAAAACACCGCATATCTCAAAAACCATATAACCAGATAATAGAAAACTATTGATTTGAGAGCTAAAAAGGAAGCAGAGGCGCCTTAAAGAACAATCAAAATTGCCTAAGCGTTATATGAAGATCGATATCGAAACTTCTTCTTAAGTGATTTCTTCGATATCGATATTATTCGCCTCTCAGCCGCCTTCCCAACGTAATTTTATATATGCCCAATCCAGATTTACTCTGGCGTGCTCATAAAACCGAATTATAACAGACTGCGCCCGCTTGCCGCGCAGCTCGCGCGTCGCCATATTGCGTTGGCAGCCATCTTTAAAAATAACTTTTGCGTTCCGTTACACGTAAGGCGCGAAAATACAAAAGTGAAATAAAAAAAGAACTTTCAAAGTTTAGTGACATAAACTTGAAAAGGTTTTTCTTTCTTTAAACTTGAATTTAACGGATATGTTATTACATTGGTGAGTAAGTAACTTTTTTATTTTATTATAACTCTAGTGACGTGTGGAAATCGAGTTATTTTTAAGTATTAAAAATGTGTAATTCAAACTTTCCGCAAGTCTGCTTGTAAAAGCTGTCATAAAAAATTATTCTGGCCATACTAAAATAATAAGGGTGTAGATTGTATGTTTGAGTACGCATGTCTTGGCCTACGATAAAAGTGCCTTCTATTTGAACTGTTTGGTTTTGTCATAATTACCTAAACTGCAAAAGTTCCAGTTTCCTTTCCGGCTAGGGTTAAAAGGATTATCACGGCTTAACTTAATACAATGTATAGGTTGTGTAGGTATGTTATAACTTTTTACCAATGTATAGGTAGGTATATTCATTGATATAGACGTTTACATGATCTAAGGGTATATTATAACTTTTTATTTGTAAATGTAGGTAGTTTGTTACACAGCCTGTCCGGCATTAATAATATTCGCACGAACGTTTGGTTTTATTAAGCGTAGTTTCTACTGATCATTAATTAGTCGAAATAGAGATATTTGTGTCTACATATATAGCAGTTACGAATAAGTAATTTGTCTGTTTTCTGCCTTTTTATTTATTCTAAAGAAATAATTTGACAAAATTGTTTGATGTTGAGAAGGTATTAGGGCAATTATATCACTGTAGTAACATAACATATTAAAACTCAGAATTTCCGAGAAGTTTAACCCATTTTATTACATTTCGCGGTTGTTTCAGCGGCCTACGCTGCAATTAATGTTGTTTTTAACATACTTTTAATGGTTTTCTATCACGTGGGGCGTGTCGTTGTTTATACCTACACTAATCTCTCTTCCTTCTTTCACACAAACCTTCCCGTATGAACATTACTGTCTAGAAATGGTTGAACATGTTCTATGATATTATAAAACTGTAAAAGTGTAGTGTTTGTTTTTTAGATTTATCTGTCTTTTTGTTTGTTTATTCGGGATTCAAGTAAAAACTGCTGGGCCGATTTCGATACAGGTTTCGCTAATCAATAGCAAATTATTGAACTTAGTATCTGCGGTACTTTATATCCCGGGAATCCCGCGGGATTTTTCCCAGGAGTAGTTTAAAGTGGTTGGGACGAAAAAAATACCTGTGACATGTGAAGTCAGACGGACATACATGACAATTTCATAAGGGTTTCATTTTTGGTCAAATGACTGCGGGTCCCTAATAATACCTTACAAATTTTCATAAACAAAAACAATATTACTCACAGGGAATTTACTAAGACCGCACATAATCTTGATTAATTGATTACTTTGTGCAAAATTTTTCAAAAATAAACAAGCAATAACAACATCCTACACTTTGTATTTTCTATTAATTAATTTAACGTCGTAACAGATTTTGGCAAAAACATTCATATGCTCTGATTTCCAAATTATTAAAAAGCTAGGTTTCAACCAAGAGTATGTAAACGAAGATTAATGGATATAATAGTAAAGGTAGGCCAAAGAGGAAATGGATGGATTGTACGAAGGATGACATATTGATTTGTAGTGTGACAGAGGACGTTGACCAGAAATATGGAAGGAAGACAAATTGTGTAAAGACCCCAAGTGAATCTCTTGAACTACTGAATCGATTTTGCTACATTATTACTAAGTGACTATATTTGATTGTGATTAATGATATTTTTTAGTTTTTAAATGAGACTCTGTGAATTGGCCAGCAAGTTAAAAATAAACTATTTATACAAATTAAAATACTTAATAAAATACTACTACTTACGGTCTAAAGGTATTTAGGAAGAATACAATATAACAACTTTTCATGAATTATTATTACAATTTTTTTATCAGAAAGTATAAGACGAAAGACTTGTGAAGTCCTTTAGGAATATAGGATTTTAAGGGTTTTTCAGTTACTAGACGTTAAATCTTCTTTTTCCATGGTGATTCCTAATATTCTTTTCCCATGATATTGTATAGTTATAACAAATACTGGCTCGTTATCCTGAAATTACACGGTTCACTTCTGTAATTCAATTTAGAGTAGCAACCAAAAAGTTATCTGAGTAAACTTAAGATCGAGTGATTCAATATCATTTAATGTTTCCTTTCATTTATGTCCCTTTTTAACCAAATAGATTTAATTTGGTGGAATCTTTTAGATAGCAAAAAAAAAACAACTCCTACACGCTTTTCAATGTTGATCCACCATTATGAAGCAAAAATGATGTTTATTCAACACGAGTTGAAATGGTAGTGGACCGATTACATTTGTCATACAAATGATGGCTGATGGAGCAAGCGAGTACTGGAGTGGAGAACGCGTCTTGCAAACGTAATGTAGGGCACCCTTCAGCCCGATGGACTAACGATTTGCGCGAGGCCGCAAGGTCGCCGGTGAGGGTTAGGCGAGGACAGTAAATGACCAGGATAAGTGGCGCAAACTTGGTGAGGACCCGCTGTGGACAACGATTGACTGATGATATTAGGTCACTCTTCTCTTATTTGTTATATTTTATTAATTAAAGATATATTACATTTATGGCGGCCAACCCTAATCTGTATTCTTTCGCGATTTCACTGCAGCATTGTGTAACGGCATATAAATAACTCATTATTTTGAATTTCATCCATACAAACCTTAGACGAATAAATAGATATATACACTCCCAAGTAGGGGAATCGTAATGTCGTTAACATCTAATACGGCTTCTCATTCCAATATTGAGAGTTTGAAACGGTCTATTAGTCTAAGATTAGACCAAGCAGTTTCCGAGAAAAATGACTGTTTTATACACAAAGACAGACAGACAGACGTTATGCAGAATTTTCTTCCAAAATCGTGCAACTTGCCTGAGACTCGTGCGTAAGACGCTCGATTAGCTGAAATAAAATCAATTTTATTTAACCTAGGAAACAAACGGTTTTCGTTATTTAAGCGGGTTTACGAAACATTGCAATATGTATTGCACATGCCTGACAGTATTTGTTTACTTTACATTTTCATTCGAGAATTTCGTGTTGCTAATGCTAAAATCGAATAGAAACGCAATGAGGTATAATGTGCTACGTAGTATATATAACTCAATGTGATACGGGCCTCTTTATATCTAGGGGAGCAGACTATACCCACCATACGTAATCATCGATCAATCACATTGATTCAATTTGGTGGATCCGTCCAATAGTATTCTTATGCCATGCTAATATTAGTTTTATTAAGTCAAGAAGCCCTTGTTTCCCAGGAACGATAAATTAACTAATTTTCGAGTTTTATGGTCACAAACATACAGAAGCCTGATTTATAAGTATATAAACATTACTCAAAAGCAATTTCTTCCGGTCTTTATTTTCGACAAAACGTTAAAAAAGAGAGTGGTGGGAAGAAATATTTATTTTGCATAAAAATACTTTAAAAACCTCACCAGCTAATATTTTAAAGAGATTTTACTTCCGCGTACCTCGCAAATGCGTAATTTAAACGAAAATTTCGTACTTAAATACAGAGGTTTTGAACCAAATGGTTTTCTTTTAGAATAAATGTGCCCTAAATAAAGTTTTTCAACACGCTGTTAAAAATATTTTTTTCTTAAAGGTTAACAAACTGTTTATGGCTGTTTTAAAGGGACCCAGTAATGGCAAGTAATATAAACAATTTTATGGAATTTTGCTGAATTAATTTCAGTGTATTCGGTGTAAGAAGAATACAAAGAAACGAATGTTAATTGCCTAGTAGAAAACGTATCTTGGAACGCAAATAAATAACAGTCATAATATGAATTAAAAATAACAGCTCATAAACTTCCCACTGCTGGGCTCGAGCCTCTCCAGTGTAGGGGAACGGACAGTAAACCCGCCACGCTTGTACAAGGCGGATTGGCAGATTTGACACATCGGTTATCTCGATGTGCAGGTTTTATCACGATGTTTTCCTTCACCGTTGTTAACACGTGGTAATTGTAACAATGTGTACATTAGGTCAGAAAACGACCTAAGTAGTGCATACGTTTAACCAGGATTCGAACCCAAGCCCTTTGAGTTTAGGACGCGTACCTACGCTAGCCATTACACTAGCACGACTTTATAAATTCAAAGTCCCGATTTGTATTCGTTTGCATGTTTTTGAAATTTATGATACTTAGTATATGACTGAATTAAATTTAAATTAGCTAAAAATTTATTAACCCAAAAAATAATAAGACGGTTTTTGTAAATTTTCATTGAAATTTTATATAAAAACACAAGAAAGGACTGGTGGCGCCAAATGAGTAAGAAACGTGTGTTACGAGTTGAAATTCTTAAGCCACGGTGCTTTTCTTTCATGGTATTAATATTAAAATTATTGTATTTTTAAATTAGTAAGTAATTGTTTATACATACATACATAACTTCACGCCAGTTACCTTGCGGGGTAGGCACGAACAACAGAGCGCCATTCAGGCTTATTCTTACATATCTCACTTGCTTCTTTGACATTCCTAACTCTTGTCATGCACGCTGGTCTGTTCTTAAGGCTCCTGACTGTTATGTTTATACTTATAATATATCATGTGTAAATATTTTCATACTAGAAATGTATTTTTTAATTATACGGTATGGTGGAGCTTAAAAATACTTTTTAACGATTCAGTTTAAATAAGATGCGTTGAGTACTTTTTGAGATAGTGAGAACGTTTTAATAGGGTTCCGTAAACAAATGAAAAATACTGTAGACGTTCGTCACTGCTACAGAACCCTTCCCTGTTTGCGGACTAACGCACTTGGGCAATTTAAAAACATTTAAGAAAGTATTTTATTTCGCCTCACGTCGACCTATTTATTTCTCGTTGTTCCAAAAATCTGCATCATCATGAAATTGAAAACGATCCAAAAATATTTATTTCATTATCCGAAAATGTGCCAATATTTCAGGCCAGGTATGGTTGTTCACCTCGAAACATATTTAAACTTCTTCCTCCTCTTTATCAGGCAATCGCATTATAAACGTAACCATTACCAATGGCATTATCAAGTCGGCTAACGATCATTCCGACAGAATTGTGATGGCAGACTTGGGGCTCTGGACGTAGACCTTCCTAAGTTTGTCCGGTCCTACGTTTTCCTCCTCCAGGCCATTCCGATAATCTTGCACAGGTCGTCGATTCACTAGGCTGCAGGGCGTAGTACGCCCTTTAACCTATTAGTGGACCGAGTCTATGCAAACGTAGTATTTGAAACACTACGTTTGTACGACGAGATACGGTATCCACTCCAGGACTCGTCTGCTTCATCGGCCATGGATCTCGCGACAGACATGACAGGCACATTGCACCTTCAAGTTATTAATATTACGAGCTATATTTATAACAGTATATATACTATAGGTATATAGCGTAGACTTTTTTTATGGCTTGGCAGCTAGGCCTTTAAGCCAGAACTTAGATTCAATGTAGTTTCTTCATTTTCTTAAACCTATGTGTAGCACAGCTGAACTGTAGGTTATCAGCTAGTGCCATTCAACGGAGTACTTGTGACAACTCAAAAGGCCACATTTGACTTTACAGTTCACATTTCCCACAAAACACATAATTACTACTCAAAAACTATCAATATCCTGCAACTGTTGTTCATTTTAGAGTAATTTTACACATTTTTAGAAAATAAAACTGCACAGCACAACATCTCCTTTCAGTTCCCGCCAAAAACTCCTCTAGAGTAGACTTGAATTAAACCGATAAGTAGAAATGCGATGCTCAGTAATTAATTCATTGCTATTAATATTTGTGTACAAAATAATTAACTTACTAGTTAGTTAGTAACTAACTATAAATATAATTACAAACTAAGCTTTAAAAATATATACTTATTCTGGCCACAAATACTGTTACAATTAAAAAGTAACAAAATATTACATTCGAATTTGGAATCTGTTATTTTTATATGATTGTTCATTATGTTTTCTCATTTTGGCGCCAATACATTGTACAACATTTTGCGATATTAAAATGGAGAGGAGCGATAAAGATAACCGAATGGCTGTGATTGCATTACACAAAGTAGGAAGCTCCGTAGTCCATACCTACGGAGTCAAATGCAATTTATAAAACTCTCCATACGCTTGTTATAGTCAAATGTTTGTGTACCGGGCTATTAATAGGTACAATGAGACCTCCTCTGTTTGTGACAGAAAAAGATCTGGCCATCCGCGTAGTGTTTGTACGAAAAAGGTGGTCAAAGCAGTAGGGGAAAGAATTCGAAGAAATCCTCTCCGAAAGCAAAAGAATTTATCTCGGGAGATGAAGATATCACCTAGAACCATGTCGCGTATTTTAAAATATGATTTAGGACTTGCAGCCTGTAAAAGACGCACTGGTCATTTCTTAACTCATAATTTAAAAAAGAATAGAGTGGTAAAATCGAAACAACTATTGAAGCGGTACGCAAAGGGAGGTCACAGAAAATTTTTATTTACGGATGAGAACATTTTTAAATTGAGCAACATTTTATGCTCAAACCTCTAAGGAAGCTTCTCAATTAGTCGACAGAGTGCAACGTGGGCCTTATCCGTGTTCAGTGATGGTTTGGTGGGGTGTTAGCTATGAAGGAGTGACTGAGTCATATTTTTGTGAAAAACGTATCAAAACATCGGCACAAGTGTAGCAAGATACCATTCTTGAAAAGGTAGTTAAGCCCCTTAACAACACTATGTTCAATAACCAAGAATGGTCCTTCCAGCAAGACTCGCCGCCGGGTCATAAATCTCGGTCTACCCAGTCTTGGTTGGAAACGAACGTTTCGGACTTCATCAGAGCTGAAGACTGGCCGTCGTCTAGTCCCGATCTTAATCCGCTGAATTATGATTTATGGTCAGTTTTAGGGAGTGCAGCTTGCTCTAAACGCCATGATAATTTGGAGTCCCTAAAACAATGTGTACGATTGGCAGGGAAGAATTTTTCCATGGAAAGAGTGCGTGCTTCTATTGATAACTGGCTTCAACGTTTGAATGACTGTATTGCAGCCAACGGAGACCACTTCGAATAAGCTTTTTATATTTTAAATTGTTCTATATTTATGTATTAAACTAACACACTGTAAAACTTAGAAATGTTATTTGCAATAGAAAAAAATCTTTGTTACCAT
The DNA here is from genome assembly GCA_019925095.2 of Dendrolimus kikuchii. Taxonomy (NCBI): domain Eukaryota; kingdom Metazoa; phylum Arthropoda; class Insecta; order Lepidoptera; family Lasiocampidae; genus Dendrolimus; species Dendrolimus kikuchii. The sequence continues at coordinate 7,680,864 of CM034388.1, read as the reverse complement.
ATTTATGGCAAGACTAGGTATATATAGGTGATTAGGTACATAGTATTGTAATACTAAAAGTAAAACTAACTATAAATGAATTTGTGCTCGTAATTAAAAAACTGGTATTCCAAGTTTCAAACCATTATTGCTAATTAGGAACGTTCCCAAGTCTAGTGACGCGACGTGACTTTTAAAATGTATAATGCATGTAGTATTTTTTTTTAAATAATAATCGCCCGAAGTAATTTGAAGTACCTATGTATGTTTCGTTAAGCGATTGATTATAAAATTACTGTAATTATACAAAGTCGGCGACGAAGATAACTGAATGTTTGTTAAATACTTATCTAGCGATCAAATCACGATCGTATGGATTGTACATAAACATTTACCCATATTGTGTAGGGTTTACATGATAGACTACAATTTGTATAAATGTTATTTTATTATATATTTTGTAGCATGTAAAATGTCAATCCCGCGCGAACGTATTCGCGGGCAAAGCTAGTTGATTATGCTCGTAATTAAAAAAAGTTATAGGTCATCGCCCGTATATTTATAGCGACGAGCGGATGCCGTTCGATGATGCGGCGCGAGATCGAAATACTTACGCGAGAGCGACGTAATGTAGTTTTTGATGGAGGGAAGCTCCAGATCGCGGTGGAGGTCGACGTTACGCATATAGAGGGGAGCACCGACGGCTCTGCGCATGAATTTATTCTGCACGATTTGCAGTTTATCTAATAGGGCAGGCTTGGCATGGCCGAATACCACACTCGCGTATGTCATGATCGGGCGGATGCATGTTTTATACAGAGTAAGCTTGTGTCTGAGGGACATTTTGCTTCGTTTGTCTATCATGGGTGCTAAACGACCCATCACAAATCGCGCTCTATTTCGGACTATAGTGATATGCTCGTTGAAGCGCAAGTTTCGATCTAGGGTGACACCAAGATATTTGGTGTACTTTGCCCAGGGGATTTGTTGGTCGTAGAGCGAAATGGTTTTTAGGCGAAGGCTAACGCGTTTGGGGGAGCGAAGCGTACCCGGGGAAAAGAACATTGCTGCGCTTTTCTCCGGGTTTACCTCTATCCTCCATTTGCGAAACCATTCGCCTAGCTCTGTGACAGCTGCCTGCAGCCGGACGCAAGCCATTTGTCGGTTGTGACCTGATGTATAGAGTGCGGTGTCATCCGCGAAGAGGGCCAACTCCACATCTGGAGTTTTTGGGATGTCGCTGGTGTACAGCGTGAAGAGTAGTGGTGACAGGGCCGAGCCCTGTGGTACACCGGCTGTGAGTGGGTGAGGGGACGAGCGCGTTCCCTCCACTCGAAAACGGAAGCTACGACCTAGGAGGAAGTCTCGCAAGATGAGCACGAGTCTGTCTGGCACACCGAACTGGTACAGCTTGTAAATCAAGCCGTTGTGCCAGACCTTGTCGAAGGCTTTTGCTACGTCTAGGAACAGTGCGGCTGTTCCTATAGGGCGGGGGCGATGGGCAAAGTGAGATAATATGTGCTCCGTGATGCGGTGCACCTGTTGGACGCATGAGTGTCTGGCACGGAAGCCAAATTGCTCATCGGGTATTAGATGTTTGCTGAAGGCAAAATCTCTAAGTCGAGAGAGGATGACCCTTTCGTAAAGCTTGCTGAGTGCGCTCAGTAGGCTGATTGGACGGTAGCTGGACGGTTTATTAGCCGGTTTTCCCGGCTTGTGAATACCGATGACATCTGCCTCCTTCCAGATCGCGGGAAAGGAGCAGTTTGTTATGGCGGCATTGAAGATGCTCACCAGGATTATAATTAGATGGGCGGGTAGAAGTTTTAAAACGCGATTGTTGATGCCATCGGTCCCTGGGGCCTTTCGCGGTTTGAGAGACTTGATCAGATCTTGCACTTCTTCGACCGTGACCGTGTCGAGTGTGGTTTCCGCTGGTAAGGAGGATCTACGTTCGACCTCGGAGTCTACTTCCGTCAGATGTGACTGGTCGACGTTTTGCGTAGTGGGGGAGCATTGAAGCTCTAGACTCTGAGCAAGGCACTCGGCCTTCTCCTCGTCATCGAACGCCTCGGTGTTGTCGGCTCTTTCTAGCGCGGGTATGACAGTAAGGGTGTCTGATCTGAGAGCTCTAGCCAGCTTCCAGTACGCCTGGTGAGTTGGTTCGATATCCCTCAACGTTCTGTCCCAACGTTGTTCCCTGACTTCCCGGATACGTAGTTTAACCTCGCGCTCTAGTTCGCGGAGTCGGACTCTATTATCCTCGGTGGGATATCTGTCGTGAGCTCTGGAGGCGGCTCTCTTTTCCCTCAGCAGTACCCTCACCTCGTCCGGCAGGCATAAGTGGCGGTCATCCTCCACTGGCACCTGCCTGGACGAGTTCCGCACTGCGGATTGAAGGTGGCTGGTGAGAGCCTCGATTGCCGTCTCCGTGTCTTGGCGGGACTCGATGTGGTCCGGGATGCGGTCCAGGTCTTCTGAGCTGGTTGCCTTGAGGAGGGTCTCAAGTCTCAACCAGTCCACAGAGGTCCTAGTTTCAGATGTCTGGTCTGTCTGTGGTCCTAATCTGAGTATAACCGGACGATGGTCCGAGTCTATATCGTCCATCGTTTCGATCGAATGGAACTGAAGGGTTACGCCCCTCAGTAATGCTAGGTCGAGAATGTTTGGGGTCCCCCAGTCGCGGTTGGGGGGGTATCTTGTGGGGGTCAAGGGAGTTAGTATATCAAACAAAAGACTGTCTGATATATTTATGAGTGCTCTGCCATTGGGGTTAGTGGTATTGCAGTTCCACTGCTCGTGTTTGCAATTCAGATCCCCGGCTATTATAACAGCCGGCCCTAAGTTGAATAGGGCTTCTAGGTCTTTCTTATTAAGGGGTTTTTGGCATGCGAGGTATGCTGAGACTATGACTAGGGGTTGGTGGCCAGTCATTGCTAGTCTGCAGGCGGATACCTCCTTACCTTCTAGTGGGGGGGTGACTAGGGGCATGCAATGTAGAGATCTTCTGAAATAGATCAGGGTGCCGCCACCACGGCCTATCCTGTCATGTCTAGTGACCCGATAGTTAGAGATCTTTGGATCTCTATCACTCGGTTTCAGGAAGGTCTCCTGCACTAGTAGTATGCGTAGGATATCGTCAATCATATCTTGAAAAACCATGACAATGTTTTATTCACTTTGGTATTTAAGTCAATAAACAGGTCGATGTAGGCCTCCAAAGTCGTGAAAATTGACCTCCCGTGATTTGAATTATACAATGGAAAATTTTGAAAAACTTTGAGCCTTATACAATTCCAAAAATACTATACTTTCCACGGAAATTTATATCAGTATTCATTCAGTAGCTTCAGAGACATTTTCGATTAAATATTTTTTAATGGGTCCGTGGCTAAACGACGAAAATATTCAAAGTTTCTCACCTCTAGAGAAACCATTATACTTGGTGGACTGCTAATCACTAATCCAATTTATTATATGGTTCCGTAACCATATCACGAAAACAATACATATTTGACACTTTCATGAAACCTTCAATAGTTCGTAGACTGCTAAGCACTTGTCGGATTTTTTGTTAATTTTCAATTTTAAGTCGGAGGCAAATGTACCTAATTAATTACGCAGTAGTAGTATAAATACACAGTTATGTATTACGATAATTTTTGGAAAGACTTACATAGTACACGTTTTGTGCTTTGCCGTTTTTAATTAATATTTAACCAGTACCATGAAATCTACTAGGGCTCGCATTCGACCATCGAGTGCGTATGATATGTAATAAACCCCACGAAAACAGTTTTCGATAAACGATGAGACGAATTTTAACACGTTCTTTGATATTTATCAAAACTCACAATCGATCTTTACTTCCGTACGTACGTACATCCAACCGCATAAAAATGGGTTTTCAAATAACTTCGAAACTAATAAGCGAGAAGCGAATGTGTAGGCATTTGGTTTTGTCATTCACATGAACATGACATGCCTTCATGCACTGAAATGAATTTCGGGTAGTAAGTAGTAGACTTAAGTGTTAAAGAATAGTCGCGTAAGCTCTTAGTTGTTCAGCTGTAGAAACTAGTACGTTACAGTCGTAGCAACAAATTTAAGATAAACTAAAGCGTAAATACATTCTACTAAATATAGCTGGCAGGCGTCATAAAGTGTAATATGTATTTTTGCCAGGCCGTCAGTCAACGGTAGCAAGTATGGCGCCTTACTATCGCCTATCGGTATATACTATCGGCAACAACTTTAAAGAATTTAACCGTATCTTTTCCATGAATCTAAAAGGCTCCTCATCGGCTGGACGTCCATCCTCATCTCCTTGAACCATTAGCGACATTCGTACGGAACGATTTTAAAGAACGTTAATTTCGGACATTTAAGGGATTTAGAATGAGCTCCATGCAAAGGGTTTTTATGAACGTTATGGTACAGGGGCCTTAAGGACCCTGTTGCTATAAAAGGTTGAAAGTGGAGTGCAAGAAAAAACACATTTATTGATCAATAACTTACTTTAAAAAAACAAATCTACACGATATGAGACGTAACCTGGTTTTTTGTAATTTTCCTATAATCAATTAAAATTAAAAAACAACACCAAATTCTACAAACCTACAAATTATCGACATGAAACCACTTTACTTCTTTAATTTTTATCGAAACAGGATAAAAAAATAATACGTTTTTATAAAAGTTAATAAATAGTTTTTTTTTTAATACTACTTGATTTTATTCACAATAAAATTATAATTCATCAGAATAACGACCGCGTCTATGGAATTCCCGCTATCGCCCGGAATATCAGTACCGAAATTTTTTTAGGACGTTGGTGTTTTAAAAAAAAAGATGCCATTAAGCCCCTTTGTCCCTAGCAGCAGAACAGACGAGCGTGCATGACAAGAGCTATGAATGTCAAAGAAGCGAGTGAGGTGTGTAAGAATAAGCCTGAATGGCGCTCTGTCGTTCGTGCCTACCCCGCAAGGGAACTGGCTTGAAGCTATGTATGTATGTATGTCCCTAGCAGCGCGTTGATAATGCCTCTAGTGTTGAAAATTGTTACCGTAACCACTTTCGATCAGATGGGCCGTTAGCTTATTTGCTGCCCTCAAAAAATAAAATTAAATATTCCAAATAGATTATATACAAATAAAAAATAGACCTAATAGTTTTTGACATAAATAACTGTGAAATATACGACATGTATACTGAAAATTACTATTTTACCCTTAGCTAACTAAATGTATGGCAGCCATCCGGGGCATGCCTTATCTTTATTTTTTGATATTTCACTACATATATTTTTTAACATCCATATTGACCCAGTAGTTTCCGAAAAAATTACAATTAGACTGTACGATTATACGAGTTTTCTGTTTTTGCCAAAATATTTCGTAACCTTAAAAACTACTCGATTATGTTAGTATCATGTACCTAACAATATAAGTTAAAAATGTATACTGAATAAACACTTTTTGTTGGTCTAAATACTTACAGTGCACGTGCCAATTCGCATTAAAACAAGATGTTTCGCTTTGATTATTCTAAAATTACGTACATAACCCCAGCCAACGCTGCCAGATTGTAACAGAATCCAAAATTCAAAAAGTCCGTGCAGGTACAGAGAAATAGAGCGCTTGCAAACTAGCGTTTTTTTTCACGTACAAATACAGTCGCTTTGGCATACGTGCTTATAAAAAGCCAAATACGGGTTTATTCCGGCGTTTACGCACGGACCGCTGTCGGCAAGTGTCAGTGTCATCCCATTGGCTCCCCCCAGCATAAGTGAATAATAATAAAAAATATATGGAAACTAGCGCCATCACGGTAGAGATCATTCATAAATAGAGAGTCATTTATAAGTTTCCATCTTTTATAGTCCACTTAAAATGGCACTGTCAATATCGTTAAGTGGTGATGGTCATATACGATGATTGGTGAATAACTCACACATTTTTACGTTAAAGGTATTTTGGGAACCATTCTTTTACTTTTCGTTTAAATTATCAAGTGTTTTATTTTAGTTTTTAAACTATAACTTTATTCTGTTTTTATTCGAATTTAGAAAAAGTTAAAAGTACCATTTATTGGAATTTATAGAATTATCGATTGAAACGCAATCTAATTGTATTTATAGGAATATAATACCGATAGAGAAACCTTCTATCGGGTGAGGTAATGGATCTTAATGTATATTATGCTAAAGAGACTTATCTATTTTATATATGGTGTATTATCATGGAAAAATAATACTATTAGTATTCTTATTCCATGGTATTATCTATGGTCAGTATCAATATGGATTCCAGTGAAGAAACATTGCACAGAGTACATTAATATAATAGGATAAAACCAGAAAACATTTGTTTTGTCCATTTTGGAGGCGTCTCTCGTTTATACGAGCTTCTAAGCGCATCAACGCTCGTACGAGTTGCGTGACGCGCCTGCGCGCGCTTCGATTAACAAGCTTATACGCTCATATAAAACGCTAGTCTGAAAAGGCTCATAATGTATTCGGACAATGTTTCTACATATCTTATTATCCAATCGTTTACATACAATACCTTACCATTAATAGATGATTAGACAGTTCATTTGTCTTACAATTTTTTTCCTTTGAATGAAATTGATTCAATTTAGTTGACTCTCTAATATCAGCGTTTCTAGTAGGTGTGGAGTTTATGTCAAACTTTAACCAGTAATAAGCCAAATAAAATGTAGGAACCAGCTGATACACACATACCTGGCGCCCACGTGTATTATTATAAATTTACTACATACACGCGTATATTTTAAAGCTGTCAAAGCGTATTGTCGTAAGTTTTAGAATGCTTCAGCCAAGTTTTGGCTGTTTGTCTGACGCCAAACGAGAGAGTTGTTGTGGCAGCTCGAATAGACACATTTTCCTAAGTATACTTATTTAACACAAATACAATAATATTAGATAATACAATCCATATTTGACCAATATTATAAATTTTTAGGTGTCCGTAGCCATTTTGGCAAAACAGAACCTGTGATTCCCCCGGCTGTCTTTATAATTATGCATCTGTCATTTATCTATAAAATGTAAAATATTGGATCTATATAATTAAATGAAAAGTAGAAATTAATCTATATACCGCTCAGGGTTGGGCAGTATTTGAAATACTTGTAATTGAAATACGTAATTGAAATACAAATACGTATTTTGTATTTGTATTTCAATTACTTCTTAAAAATGTAATTTGTAATTAGTATTTCAAATACCTGACGCTGAGGTATTTTGTAATTAGTATTTCAAATACTTATGGTTGCAAAATACATTTCATAAAATACATTTAGCTATCTTATTGATGGGTGTGTTCTTCAGAAAATAGCGCTCAATAGCTTTCAAAAGCAAAATGGTGACCTCTAAATATTAGGTATGTTCTGCAGTACTGGCCATTTAAAATAAATATTTTTGTTTGGCTAAGATATATAATTTCAAATTAATTTTACTTTGAAAACATAAAATTCTTTTTTAAAAATTAGTCATTTATTTATTGATAAGCATTATGTTTTCTTCGCATTTGAATCTTTTTCGTCATCATGAATAGTTAAAAATTCGAGTAATTATGGAATAAGAGTACCGTCGTGGCAGCAACGCAGTAAGAGCGACAAGCAATATCAACGACCTTTATGAGCGAACACTACAATGAACGCACCACTTGTTATTGGTTTTCCCGCTTCCATTCTGGAAATTTCGACCTTTTTTTATAGCTGGAGTACAGCAGACAGGCTGACGGCCCACCTCATGGAAAGCGGTTACTGTCGCTTATGAACATTTGCAACACCAGAGTTTCATCAACCCGCTGCCGGCCTCGAAGAAATTTTATGACACCCTTTTTGAAAAACTCCACATCGTAGCACTGTGAAAAAATCTCGGCTGGTGGCTCATTCCAAATTCCCATGGTATGCAAGAAAAAGGTTCTACAGAACTGTTGCGTACATGAGCGAAGCGGCTTAAAGAAGTGGGGGTGAAATCGAAATCGGTAGAAAGAGGACGAATACACCATTCTATACAGTTCTTCCGAATACTCCCCGTTATACAGTCAGTAGAATAAGCAGAGAGAAGCGAAGTCTTTCATAAGGCCAAGCGTATCTAGACCGTCTGTGAGTATGAGATCATCAACAACGCGAACGGCTCGACGTTGAATACAGTCTAGAGGATCGAGTTTGTAGCCAGGTGCTCCAGCCCAAAAGTGTGAGCAGTACTCCATATGCGGGCTCACCTGGATTTTATGAAGCACAAAGCATTGCCGCGGTGTGAAGTACTGCTTGGACCGGTTTAACATTCCTAGTTTCTTAGAGGCAAGTTTTGCCTTGCCTTCAAGATGGCCCTTGAACATCGATCGCGATGTCAACACTGAGGATCCCAATACTCTTGGAGGTGGTAAGGGGAGTTCCTTGGAACTGAAATGATTGCCCGAATGGAGTTTTTTTGGCAGAGAATACGTAGACCTATGTCTTCTTGGGGTTGAAATGGACAAGGTTTTGTCTTCCCCATTCAGAGACTCTCTCTAAGGAATACTCTACTTCTGATACAAGTCTAACCCAACTTTCCTCCACAAATGATCGAAGGACGTTTGCACGACCAGAGTACTGCGCATCACCTGTGCTGTCATCCGCATTGGAATGAATGTTGCGAATAGACAATATATCATTGATATATAAGATGAACAACGTTGGCGATAGCACATAACCCTGGGGCACACCAGCGTTGATGGGCTTGAAACTTGAGCAACAACCGTCGACAACTTGAATGCTGCGCTCATCAAAAAAGCTGGATAGCCAGGTACAAGGCCCTTCGGGTATCCCATACGATGGCCGCTCCGATAGAAGAGCCCTGTGCCATACCCGGTCGAAAGCCTTGGCAATATCTAGAATTCTAGACTAACTGCCAGTGCTTTCCCTTTGCTCTGATGGCTTCAGCCCAATGGTGGTTAGGTAAACCAAGAGATCCCGAGCTGAACGACCGTGGCGGAAGCCGTATTGCCGATTGTTTAGCAGCTGGGAATCTTCGAGGTAACACAGACGCTACGCGTTGGTAATACGCTCCATCACCATTGAGAGCAAAAAGGTTATTGCTATAGGCCTATTCGACATGTCTGTTACGTTCCCTTTTTTGAGGACAAGGTGCACATGGGCAATCTTCCACGAAATGAGAACACAACCCTTGTAGTAAGAGAGAGTGAAAAGTCGGCCAAGGACTGGCTGGGGACAGCTCAGCTAAACACGTCTGCAGCACAATGGCAGGAATGCCATCAGGGCCAGAAGACTTTGACGTCGAGGGAGAGGAGAACACATCGAACTGTTTTTGAGTAAAGCGCACCTCCGACATTCTAGACTCATACTCAGGGATTGTAGGTGGAGTTTCTCCTATGTCTCAAGAGTTCAATTGGCCACAAAGATTTCACCCAGAAGATTGACTTTATCTTTGGTGACATGTACCAGACGGTCGTCCACTGTGCGCAGAGGTGGAAGAGACGCCCGACAAAAGTTTCCTTCGACAGCTTTGGCGAGGGCCCAGAAGAGTAGCTAGAGAGGCGCTCACCAATTCTGCCGATGTGATCGAATTTTGCTCTAGCGAGCTGTTTTTTGAGGGACCTGGGGGCGGCATTGTGTCTCTTTTTCAGGTCAGAGGAACTTGGATCCTGGCGAGCCCACACTGCAGTCCAGGCGTCTGTTGCTTTAGCTTTACAGCCTCACTGCTAGACTTATCGAACCATGGTGGTCTACTCGTACCACAGTACAGTACAGTTGTTGGAATTAAACATTTTATTCCCTGCAGTACTACATCGGCGATCGAGTCTGTGCTCGGATCAGAATCTTCCGACGAGAAACATAACTGCCTCCATGGGAAGGATGCATAGAATTCACGGAGTCGATCCCAATCTGCTGACCTGTATCGCCACACCTTCCGTCGTCCAGCGAGACGAGTCCGATCGGGAATAGGAAGGGGCTCTACCGAAGATACCAGACAATGATCAGAGGTTCCCAGTGGAGGACTGATGGAGATTTGGTAGTTCTCCGGGTGTGTGGTCAGCAGAAGATCCAGCAAAGAAGGCTCATGATCCACTCTATCCGGTATTCGGGTAAACTCCCTAATCACCTGAGTGAATTCATGGGCGAGAGCAAAATCGTAGGCAGTAGTCCCTGGCAGATCAGTTCTCGGGGAACCTAACCACTCAGCGTGATGAGCATTAAAATTCTCGAGTATGACTACCTCTGCTAAAGGATACTGCCCAAAAACTTTGTCGGTCACCTCATGAAAGTGTTAAAAAAAGCGAACTGTTTCAGTCTTTGTGCATATCGGTCCCATGGCGGGCATGAGACCGATATAAGCACGCATAGATCCGGGTGGAACCACCAAAATCTACGCGTACCTACAAAATGGAAATGTCCTTATCTTCGAGGCCGTAGAGGTTAGAATTAAAAAAATATAATAAAATTAGGTTAACTTATTTCAGAAAAAACGGCAATTTCATAGGCAAGGACCTAATAATAATTATTATTTGATTTTTGTGAGTATATTATTTACACAACCTAACACCTGACGGTACTTTGTATTTTGTAATTTGTATTTTGTATTTTAAATGCATATAGTTGAAATGCTGTATTTTGTATTTTATATTTCAAATACTCGACTTAAAAGTATTTTGTATTTCGTATTTTAAATACATGCGAGACAGTATTTTGTAATTTGTATTTCAATTAAAGGAAACCATGTATTTTGCCCAGCCCTGATACCGCTATACAATGCAGTAATAAAATCGAGAAAAATATCAAGGTACTGGTAGCTATTTTATATATACAGTACTAGAGTTTACCCCGCGGCTGCGCCGCGGGTTAACCTCTAGTTCCTGCTTCTTGTTTAAAGAGCAGGTGTTAATACAGGTTACATTGTACAACATTTTTATGTTGGTGCCATTTGCACCCGAAAATTTCACTTAATTTTATATCGCTAACTATCGGATCTCCTGGTATGAGTATATATGTCCATTGTCGTCATTAAAACTACATTTAAACAAAATTACAATAAAAACAATCCAGTATTCCCAGTGTTTTCCGAAAGCTTAACAGCAAAACACATCGAGTTACTATCGCATTTTTATAGACGATGAATTTTTATATCTATGAACTTGAGAAATGATTGGTCTCATCCAAACTTTCATCCTCTATTACAAACAGTCCTAGTTTTATTTATCTATCTCCATCAATGAAAACTACAAAAAGGACAAAAACAGCAAAAAGGACAAAAAATCAAAAAGGACAAAAAGAGCCAAAAGGACAAAAAGAGCGAAATTGTCAAAATGGACAAAAAGGGCAAAAAGAGCAAAACGGACAAAATAACCAAAATGATGAAAACAAAACCAACCAAAACCTGTCCCACTTTTGGGATAACCTTTACATAAATCTATCCCAAAATCTGTCCCATTATTCGGGATAAAAAATATCCCTTGTCCACCCTCGTTATGAAAATTACATATTTACCGATTTTCAGCCAAATTGGTCCAGTAGTTTTTCCGTAAAAGCATAACAAACAAACAGACAAATATATTTTTATCCTGGAAACTATCCCATTTTTCGGGATAAAAAGTATCCTATGTTCATCCTCGGCATCGAAAAAATATATATACTGAGTTTCAGCCAAATCAGTCCAGTAGTTTTTCACTGAAAACGGAACAGACAGACAGACAGACAGACAGAGTTACTTTCGCATTTATAATATTAATAGGGATACATGTAACGAAATTTCGGGATGCTGAAGGCCGCGCGAAGTGGAGTAGAAAAAGTAGGTTAGCGGACCCTGGGCGTCGGAGTGAACACTCCGAACGCAACCGGGATTTAACGCTCGGATGACGATGACATGTAACGAAATTTGGTTTGAACAATATCCGTTTACTAGTTTTTGGTACTGGATGCTTTTTTAAGATGTCGGCTCACCTCTTCCTAATAGATAGTTCGTGGAGGATTGAGATACATAAAAACAATCTACCGCTCTTAGTACCGCTTTGTTTCTTGTTAAATCGAAACAAATGTTTTGGCAATGGCTCATGTAATAAAATCTAGACAGAATTGCATGTAAAATATCAGAATTATAACAGGTTTTGGTATCGCAAAATTTGCTAACAATTTAATGTTAGAATGTGTGAACATCACAGGTTTATTTGTTTAGGAAGTATTTTAAAGTAGATCAAATATTTATTCATAAAACTGACTATATCCAACAGTGATAAATTTCAGCATTAGGTACTGGTGCCTTAGACTCTCAATTTTGCATATACGGAAATTTAAAAGAAAAATCATAAGAAGCAGGCAGCTAAAACTGCAGCCAGCGTTTTATTCTTTTAACTAGTACCCAATAGATGTGGAGGGAAAGGAGTCCATTCAGGCGTTCCCACATCCCCATCATGTCTTGCGCCTTTGGGCGGTCGAATACCTACGCTCTGTCATAATGCCACTTCTGGTGTTCAGCCACGCATTTAAATAGGTATGGTAGAAAAATCTGTTTTTTTTTAAGAATCACAGTCACCTCTAAATTGTAGTGCGTGACACTGCGCACACAATAAAAAGTTAAAAATAAACAACAATAGTGTAATGTTATCGTTATTTGGTTACGGAACCATAAAAAGGATTTAATTTAAATTAACATAAAAATATCTCAAAAACTACTTAATGAATATTGTTAAAATTATAGTATGCAAAAAGTGTAAGTGTAATAATTGTAGGACATTGACTGTTTTAACAAAGAGTCAGTTTTTTGTGTTAAAAATTTTAACTGTTTAGCGAAACGTGAATTTTAAAGTTGCCATAAGAATTCCTTGGCAGCACTCAAAGATCTACAATTTGACTTGAATTATTCTAAAACATGAATTCATGAATAATAATTGACGCTGGCTAGTTAAAAAAATGGAATAGTGCCATATTTAGAAAGAAGTATAAATAATCGTCTCACTAATAAATCGAAAACTTTTCTCTCTACACAAACGAAAAGCAAAAAAATATCTGAATTCTATTCGACAATTTATGACTAGGTAAGAGTTATTTTTCGCTAAAAAGTTTATATCATCCGACATTGACCTTCGTCGACGCCATTGCGGCCATTTTTACGTACTTCAAATACGCGCGAAATGTTTTTATTTTCATGGCTCGTTTTTTGTGTTCTAAATTATTGCATAAATATAGTTTATTTGATTATAAAGAGCTTTAGATCCACTAATTATATCTACTGTTAATAAATCGGAAAAAAGCATGGCAGTCCACGAACAGTATAGTATTAAAAATGTACTGTTTTCGTTATTTGACTATGAAATTCTAAAAACAGACAACACCGTGCCTTTATTTCAAAAAGTAGGTACAGAACAGACTTTTTACAAATCAATGATTATTTTTTGAGAATTTTTGACCCTGTGGTCCAAAAGTAATAAGAGCTTAAGAGGGAAGGGAGGGGGCACTATTTTTATCACTTTGAAAGCAAATACTTGGCTATTTATAAATAAAACAGTCAATAAGAAAGGACATTATAATTTTTCAATACCTAACACGCCTATGTCTTCCGTGCAGGAACGGAAGTAAGCCTGTTGTAAGAGGCGACAAAACAACTCACAGCCAGGTGGGCAAATGCCTTAGCATTTGCACGACTGGATGGCTACCACCCCTGGTCTATACGAGGAGACGTACTGAAGTGTACGGTGTTATGTAGGTACGCTCTAGCTACAGTAGTCCCATCAATTTAATGCCTCTCGAAAGACCTTTTTTGACACACAGTTAAAAAACATTATCCTCCATACGTTTTTTAAATATTCTTACAAAAACACACTTTAGTCAAACGTAATATACTGAACGCTTTCCAAGAATAGATTACGCGAAATTTACTTTCAACTGGATAATTAATACGGATTTCAAGTGTTTTGCTGTTCATTTTCTTCGTTAAGTTGCATTTCATGACTTAGTATAAGCTGGCAAGTTCGTGCGTGACCCATGGTGAAGGACGTGTTGCAGTGGGGTCTCTACATATTCCGCCTTCCCATAGCTCTGGCATAAGGCAAAAGGAAGTATACCGAGAGATTTTAGTGAGTATCTCCGATTCGGGTGGCATAGTACTTACGTCTTCGGGGGTGCTGGTGCCACCCAACGTGGCAAACGCTATAACATTTATTTCCTAGCAACTTAAGGCTATTATACAATTAAGCTCTTAAAACTAATTAATTAAATTTTAAAACGATAATACATAACTTTATACATGAGCTATATCCGCCTCGTTCCGACCCGTCTCTTTCCTGCGCTCAACGGTCGCTTCTACATTATCTACGAGGCTTAGCAAATTATACCTATGTTCTTATCGCCTGTTTAGACGGGTCGGTCAGTTTCTCACATCGATGTTGTCGTCGTCAACAAAAATTGTATGAAAGAAAAAAAAATTTAAAATGCTTACAAACTTACTCTAAGTCAATTTGAATAAGACCGCTATGCTACAATTTATTCCCATATAAGTACTGGTAAGTTGGTAAGTACTGATCTTAGATCATACAAACGTCTATATCTCAATGGTACTGATTACCTTTACACTCCATAAACGTGAAGTTGAAGAGTATCGTTACAGCGAGCTGTGGCCGAATCATCATCGTTACATCGTACATCGTTAATGCATAGCCACATTAGTATATGTATTTAAGTTATCTGTCAATATTTAACTTTATTAACAATGTCGTATCGCAAATAACGTATTAAACTTATTGCCACATCTGCGTGAAGCGGTCTAACTCTGTTACACTAACGCAGATGAAACCCTAGAATGTAGAAAATATAAACTGACTTGTTCAGTAAATTGTGATATGTTAAGCTGCCACAGGAACTCTATTATTTTAGTGTCAGTCAGACATATATTGGTAGAGCTCAGAATACATCTAACAAGGCTATGTGGACCCAGTTTGTTCGCTTGTCGGACCCTAATTTTACAAGAAAATAAATATAAACGCTTTTATCCTTAACGGAAACCTCTAAACGCCTTTTGATATCATTATTCTAATCTAAACAACGCTTTTTAAATGTAATAGTTTTTATCTAAACTACCAAATTATAATAGTTTTGACATACTAACAAATAAATTACATGAAAAGGAACGTGATCGTTTTGACGTTATATTTTGGCGGTAAGCCAAGATGGCCGGCTTGAAAAACGTTGCCTGGCAACGGTATATTTTGTAATTGAACAAATTGTACTCTGTGATACTATTATAAATTAATACTTATCTATATGGAAATGAAACATGTTTTTATTCTCAGAAAATTATTTTTTTTAGGTTGATAAATTTTGAAAATTACCCTTATGAAAATAGTAAGGGCATTCCACATTCCCTTCAGGATCTTGCGATAAAAATGAGAGAAATTGTCATCCTATTATTATAATACATTAATATAATAGGAGATTGTCATCATCTGCATATCATTTGTTTAAATATGGTTCTGCATGACGTGAGTGTGTAGTGACAAGTAGACTTTGTGCAAGCAGGCCTTAGTGGCAAGTATTCATGAATTGTCAAAATTTAGAAATATTTTTTAAACGAACGTCTAGCCAACTTGTCGGTCTTTGACAGACGCCAAACGAAGAAGTTCTTGTGTTAGACTGTACAGGCACGTTTCACTGACTAGCCCACAGAAAATAAAACTTGGTCTGAATTTTTGACCAGACTCATCTACTCTTTATCTTTTTCGATGCGCTGAATCCGGTATCTGGGATAGTTAGTAGATATTAGTTTGGTTCATACATGCTCAAACTTTTGAGAGTGTATGAACCAAACTGACCTCAGATTCGGATTCAGCGCATCGAAATACATAAGAGTAGATGGGTCTGGTCAATAATACAGACCACTTTTTATTTTTTGTGGGCCGGTATAATTAGATATCTATGTCTAATCCTGATGTTATATGGCTCATATCTCGTTTTAAATTTATATAAAACAGATAAAGTAATTCATGTAAACATGAAATTCAGCAATTCAAATGGAGTATTTCTACCATTAACGTATCCTTGCAGTTCTGTCTTTCTACCAAATAAATTCAATTAGGCTGATTCGTTTAAGTAAGCTTATATTTATAGTGTACAATAAAGAGTTTTCATCCATTCATATTTTATATTATAAAAGTTTAGGGTGTTCTTCCCGTGAAATTGGTAGTTTTTATTAACTTCAAACATTTAGATATTTAGATAGCAGACGCCAATAAATTTCCGTGCGAAAGAATGCAGTTTATTCTTTAGCTATAACATTTACTTTTTTTAAAGCTGCGTTACGTACGCTTTGAGTATTTATTTACAAAACAAAAGTCGAAAGTTATGTTACAATTACGACTGCTGCTTTAGCGCTATCAGAGTAAGATCTCTAGCGCTATTAGGATACCCTAGTCCCCATTTATACTAACTTTTTTCTACGGTAGGCATTTTTTTTTATTGCAGGAGAACAGCAGACAGGCAGACGGCCCACTTGATGAAAAGCGGTTACCATCGCTTATGGACATTTGTAACAGCAAAGTTGCTACAAATGCGCTGCTGCTCTCTTAAGGGAAACTGGAACCTGGTCACTAATGCCGGAACACAACTCAAGGTTGTTATAGCGACATACTTTAAACCAGGGGGGTAGCCATCCAGTCGGGGAAATGCCCTACCACCTTGCTGTGGGTTGTTTAGTCGCCTCTAACGGCAGGCCTCCCGGCCGCAGGAAATTGTATTCTTTCTCCATTCCTGCACGGATAAAAATTACATTTAAATGACATAGGGTAATTTTTATAAAAAAATTAATAGTCTATTTGTCTGTTCGTTCTGGATTCACGTAAGAACAGATTTCGAAGCGGTTTTCGCTGATCAACTGCAAATTCTTAAACTTAAAATCTATGCTACTTTTTATCCCGGGAATTTTCCCAGGGGCGGTTTGTAGTTCTTCGAATGCATAAAATTAGCTTATTCCCGGATTAGTCCCGGAATCCCGCGGGAAATTAAAGTCAAGCGTGGACGAAGTCGCGGGCATATCTTAGTTTAATTTGATATAAAAAATGGGTGTGAGGTAAATTAAAAAGAAAAATGTCAATTAAGTTGGTGTTTGTTCCGATGCACGCAGTAGCTCAGTGTCTTGAGGTCTGGCAGTTGGTTGTTGCTGGGTTTGGGTTTTAATAGTTTTGATGACCGTATCCTAAACAGGTAGTACTTGCCAACCTATTTACTCGATTTAAATTTAGGTTTTTTTATTTCAATAGCCTCACACATCATTTCAGGCATGACTTCGTAGATCTCGTGTATTTCATCTCAGCAATGTGTCCTTTTACCCGAATTGTTATGCTCCTCTTTGTTTGCCTAATGTATGATAAACCACATTCACCATCAAACCTGTAGCCCATCTACATCCTGGTGATGCGCGAAGCTATTGGTATAAAAAACAAATAAAATACCGCACTTAAAACGGTTGAAACGTAGTTTTATTAAATGTGCATATCAAGTAGGAAAACTGCTCCTAAGTGGTGCACGCTTTTCCGTCCAGGATTCGAACCCGCGTCTGGAACGCGAATAAGTTAACCACTAAGCTACTACAGCTTCCCTTTAAATATCATCCCTAAAAGATACGAGATTAAAATTATGATCTTTTAGATGCACTCATACAGTGTAAAAAATAAAATTCTTGCGCTGTGGTTTTCACCTATTTTCTAAAAGTACAATATTAGTAGAACAACAATAACAGCTGGTTAGGTTAATGAACTAGAATAATTTCATCAAACTATTCTCGTGCTTAGTAAATCAGTATGAAACATCAATGTCATATAAAATTCGGTGAAAGAACTTTTAATTATCATAACTTTTAGTTTTATATACGACTAAGCATTTTTGTGAAATATCACCTCTACAGTATATCTCCTTGTGCCCATAATGGACCCGAACGTCAATATATATCAATTAAAATAGGACTAAATAAAATGAAATACCATCTTTTCCTCACGTTCGAATCACAAGCAACTCGATAAAGGGCATGGAAGTTTGTTCAAGCTATGATTATTTTTATTATAATCTACGTGAGCGAAACCGCGGCCAACATCCAATTACTTATACGTACAAAAACTACTAAATGAGTGTTTTTTATGAAACTTAAAAGTTGTTATTTATTACACATAAAAGTGGAAAATAAACTGGTACTTGTAATTTAGAATAAGTTGTAATGTTGTTGTAATATAGAATAAGTTTTGCTGTAAATGCGAAGGTGTGTTGCATCACACGCAAACCTCATAGGTTTAAGTGGTGCTTTACTACTATTTTATGATGTTAAATTATTATTATAGCTGAAAAAAAAGGACAATAATGAAAATTGATTAAGAGGACACGTACGTCCTGAAGCGGTTACAAATGTATGGCCCATAGAAAATAACAGCCAAAGGGATTGTTATGTCTTGAACATCCGCTAACTTATATGTACACTAGAGTTTGTCCCGTGACTGTGCCGTGTATCAAACCCTAGGCAGTTGCTTTATTTTATTACACTCATAATTTTTTAATGAATTATGTCTTGATGGCCAGAGGCGCGTTGTACGGGTGGGGCGGGGATTCAGTTGCATATTATACGTCATCGTCGGGTGCGCAACCGAAAGCGAACAGACGCGTCAGGGCAGATGTCGTTGTCTATTGTGTCAATATTGCGAACTTTCAGGACAAACACAGTCGAAGTCGCCGGCACGGCGGCGGCCGGCCGCTAGTATTACACATGTGTATAATATGTATACTACAAACGATACACCGGTCATAAACTCGTCAACATGAAGTCAATGTATTTGGGACACAAAACGAATTCAGGGCAGCCATCTTGCCACTTTGTTATTTTTGTTATACGCGAACGACTGTTGCAGGTAACGCCTACGCGAAATACAAAATTAAATAAACTCACTAGACTAGAACAAACGTAATTGTTTTCCGGTGGCCAAATGTGGAATTAAATTTTATCCAAATTGTGATTTAACGAGGTAACGCGGCCAACCTTTTGAGAACATTCCCTTTCGACAGCAGTTTGGGCCTAGCTTTCCTTCTTCAGGCTTGACACTTACTAAAAGTTTTTCGCCGCACGGTATTATAACATAAAAAAATGTATGTATATTCAAACTGGACAACATTTTTGAGAACATACTTAACAATGGGTACATTGAACATTAACTCTGATAATACCTTTGTTATAAGATATTACTGCAGTGGCAGAAAACAGATTTTGTGATATATTAATTTTTTTATTTCATTATATTTGGCGCACAATAAACTGTCATACGTTTATCGGTGCTTGATGAAAAACTCATAATGTGTCAAATTCGTAATCCTTCATGTTAATTTTATAATAGTTTTTATTTTTAACCTCTACTTTTTGCTTTAATTTTATTGTTCATATTATGTATTTTTTAAAATACTTTACTTGGTTTTAATTCTAATTTAATACTTTAATAAAATCATTAAAATCCAACTGAGGGTACCATGTTGTCGGCATTGCCAAGTTCAGGGGTGGACCGGGCCGCCTGGGCGGCCACCCGGGGTACCAGAGTCTAAATAGCGCTGCACACGTCAGCTTTAGTTTTGGCGTATAAATCTATAATTATTATTGTGAAGTTTCATCAAAATCCATTCAATAGTTGACAAACATGCATCTCGTCATCATCATAATTATATCCTCACAAACTTTCCCGTTCGTAGTTTTATATATTAGTAGGATATAAAAGGGCGACAAACGCATGACTCGCCCGGAGCACCGGCCATGGTTTTCGGTGTGGGAGATAGAGTTGACAGGTTGGGTCATCATGGCTTATTGTATGTTAGAAGTGCTGGTAGAACGTCACAGCATGCGATAAACAAAATCCGCCGGTTCCTTGCTACCGCCGAGGTACTACCCAGTCTTGAACCGAACGGCCTGAGTCGCGACAATGGTATGCAACAGACGGAAAGTCGTTGGTGACATGCACGATAGGATGACCCTTAATATAGGACACAACCTGTTTCGATACTTCAGCGGCTTTCCATCTTCTAAACACAGCCATGACTACCGGAGAAACTGCCACACACCAAGAATCCGTCGAAATATATGTCCTTGTGGCTTTTGGGATTCAGACTGGGGTCATCGGGACACGAGGTACTACACTACACTCTCTATCGAAATCTTTCAACGCGATTGAATGAAGCTCGCGTGACCAAATGACTAGCCTGTGTATGGAGCATTAGCGTTGCGTGAAACGTGAAAATGCGGGCAGCATTTTAGGAATGCTCTCTACCGACAGCGAATTTTTAATATGTAAATGTGTAAATTTTTTTTACTATATTATTTTTGTTTGATGTGCGCAAAACGTACTATATAATCATAAAAAAAGGAATTTCACACCTGGAGCGTGTTTTTCTCGCAGACATATTTTATATTGCGATGCAAATTGTGAGTCGCGAATCTAGGTAGGTGAAAATCTGAACGGCATGTTGGTAATATTATCACAATACTGCGCGGCGTTCACAGGTCGCATGTCATGTGTAAATAGTGCAGTAAAATATTGTATCTAAGAATGTATCTAGTTTAATCTTTAAGGTTTCGTAGACACATGATAATAAATCTGACCGAGTATATGAAAATCCCCTCACATTGAAGAGTTCCGTAGATATGAACATTATCGCATCAAAGTCTTTTATTTTGTGTTTACAGGTTTGACTATTCCTTCTAGATATTTCATAGTTCATGTACTGTGACGCACTTACCCGATGTCTTTAAATTTAATCTCAATATTTTTTCAGGTACACCCAATATAAACTGAAAACAAAAACCAAACAATAACAATGAATTGACGAAAAATAACGAAAGTTGAAAAGTGGCAATTGATTGCTAAGAGTGGCTGAGAAAAGGGAACAGAAAATGTCGCTGGTAGCCCCAAGAAGAGTCCAGTTGGATTGGGCACCTACTATTCCATGGTAAGTATTGCGCTTTTTTTCCAAAAACATCCCAATCGAACGCCTTTCAGGAGATGGCATTTTTCTTACGATGACACCGCGTTGCACACTTATGTATCTCTGAAAACAGGTTTACCTTCTATATTTTACTATTCATTGTTTTACTTTACCATTAATCCAAAATTGACATTACCTATATGAAGTGTATGTCGATTTGTAATCAGTAGTAAAAGCTGATAATAATTTGGGCGTAATTTTTAGTTGTTACGCGGTTTTACTACATTATGTATCTATACCTATATATAAATTGATGCCTCCCTGTCTTTCATCTATATAGACGCAGTAGTTTCCAAAGAAAAAATGATTATGATATACAAAGAGAGACGTATAGACAGACGGAAGGACGTATTTGATGAAAACACGATTTGTAGTTTTGTCAAAATAGCTACGGAACCCTAAAAATTTAGTGTCGTGACATATCTTAGCTATGTTTTTGCTACCAGAGGATAGATTAAAGCACGCAATACTCAAGTTTCAGCTTTTACTACAACAGACAAATTATGTTGGGGACAAATGTCATACCACCTCTGCCATCCCGCCCTAGTAAAAGGTATATGTTACATATACATATAATAATGTCATTCCATAAATGTCCTTCTGCTTAGCTCGGACCTCCCAATTTTTGAAGGGGAAACAGATTGTATATGCGCCACGTTTGTCCTTAACAAATTGATGGGTTCCACATAATTCTGTTTTGATCATTTTGATAGATGCTTTCCATCACCGTCAGCATTAATTTCAACAATCAGAAAACTGCCTAATAGCCGATTTCTATACCTTACTATTCATTCCCTTGCCTTGCTATCATTTGAATTTTGACTATACTTGTATGGAGCTTATATCAAATTTTAATCGCTCGTAAAGCATGAACGCTCGATAAGATGTAAGAACCGGTCATAAGTGATGCATACTTCCTGGATAGGATTCGAGCCGTTGTCAGGAGCCTTAAGAACAGACGAGCGTGCATGACAAGCGTTATGAATGTCAAAGAAGCAAGTGAGGTGTGTAAGAATAAGCCTAAATGGCGCTCTGTTGTTCGTGCCTACCCCGCAAGGGGACTGGCGTGAAGTTATGTATGTATGTATGTATGTCGGTGTCCTTGGCATGAGACGCGGGTCTGTTGACTAATAATCTACGGTGGCTTTTTTAAAAGTTATGGGTTTGCGCCCAAGAAATGCGGGCTTGAGGTCATGGAGAGAAACTCATCTCAAACCTAAATGGATGCGTAGGATACAACTAGGATTTGAGTTTAGAACAATGATAATTAATCAATTGGGTAGTCCTGCTTTAAAACGAACTTTCAAATCGTTGAATATTTTCCTGTAAACATTTTTAGTTACATGAAAATGTCAGTAGATGGAGTTATGTGTCATATTCTTAACGCGTTATGAGAAATTGAATGAACAGTTTGCTGTCATAAATCGACTTAACAATATAATTTATAGTATCAAATCTGTTTTAAAGATAAAATATTATACTCTTCTTTTAGAAATGCCGTTTATTTTGTCTTAAAGCATTATTTTATTCGCATCCTACTTTCGTAGCAAAGGTCATCAACCGAACACCGCGCCAACTTCAGTTGCCAAATGGAAAAAAAAACTTGTCCGTCAGCTGAGCGTTTCCGGCCAACTTCACTCAGTAAAAATGCTAGCTGTCATGGCTCCGCGATCGATGTTCGTTCTTGAGTAAAATCACGGGAAAACGTAAAAAATATGTAGCAGTTTACGTTAAAAGTTATAAGCAGTTCTGTTGGTAACGTGTAGCAATTGTCTTTAGAGTAAAAAGTAGTTTAAATAGTGCTTATTGTGTGTTTTTTGAGAGTTTCTAAATTTGTGCCTTGTCAATCTGGCAACCGAGTAATTTTCACTGGTGAGTATTTTTGACTTTTTCGACTATTTAAATTTAACATTCATCTTCAAAAGGAAACTTCAAGCTTTTCCTAGCTATTTCTAAAATTAACCTCTTGTAAAAACCGTCTTTGGTAAATAAAAATCGATCAGAAGTGGGTGGGTAGCACTACGTCTATGCATCTCGTTTTATGTATAACCCGACCGCGTGCGAAAGTGACGTAACAATGCGGTGTTACAAACTTTATTGAGGCTTTTTAATCTGCCGGCTTACGCTCATATTTCTTTCCGTGTAATTTTATTGGGGTTTTTTAAATTAATTTCGTCATTATTTTAAGTGAAACTCGCAAGTTCTTTTTGTGAAAACAATAGTACCGTTATTTGATTATCTTATTGTTGGTTTTTGACACGTATCTTTGAAATTACTAAGTTATTTTAATCAATAATTCTAGCGGAATACGTATTGGAACTATAAAATGGACTTGTCAATTGATACAGATAAGTACCTAAATGATTTTTTATTTATCCTAACGTTGTAATTGCAAAGGCTACCAAGGTCATCATTTTAGTACGAACTTTTTATTTAAAATCGACATGCTCACTAAATATTTTTAAACTTCTTGGGGGATGATTAGTCATGGTTAATTATTAAACCAGTCACCAGAGGACATTTCTATGCCAAAGCTTTTGCTCTGGAAGCTTTTGTTTAAAATTTTTAAAGCTAATTTATTATGTGAAAGTAACTCTTGTCTTTCATTTTCACAACAACACTACTGAACAGTTTTGATTCAATATTATATACTGAGGTTTTAAAACTGGAGTTTTTCAATCCCTGTCTAGGTTAAACTGTAGCTTAGTGGTCACTGAATTTTAGGTAGTGAGGGGGTAGAGGGGGTAGAAGTACTTCTCCCTTCTGCACCCCATGTCTAAGAGACACGTAGTTCTTGAGATATTTTTTTTTTGTTGAATCATTTACTTATATTGTAACGATGGCGACTAGTCTATTTCGAAACTCGCCAGGCGCTACTGTGGCACCCTTGCACCACTCATTTGTCCCGTGCGCTTTGGTTAAGTTTAACTTTTAACCTAAGTCTGGTCATAACTATCCGCGGATAACATTGCGTCAACCACTTCATAATACTGCAAATTGTCCTTTTTTAAAAGTTCATATTGAAGTTTCTGATCTAACATACCACACACAAGCCTGTCCCGTAACATACGTTCCAAGTCCTTAAAGTTACATGATGTGCTTTATTTCCGTAATTGCGCGATGTATTCAGATGCAGTTTCACCCGGTTTTTGATCGCATTTGTAAAATTTATATGAGGTTGAAATTTCATTATGTTTAGGGCTATAATGTTTTGTTAAACACGTAACTATTTCTAAAAAAGTCACTTCATTCGATTTGCGCGGCGTTATTAACGCTAATAATGTCTCGTAAACCTGCACTCCACACACGGTAAAGAAATTTGCACGTTTTGCACTGTCCTCCCTTATGCCGTTTGCCTCAAAACAATAATTTAGGCGTTCAATGTAATTGTCCCAGTTTCCGGTTTGTTGATTAAATTCTTGAAATGTAACAGCTCTAGCTGCCCTTATTTCGCCGCTAGTTTCCATTTTTAACACTCGTCGCCACTATTATGTTTAATAAAAGTCTAGATATTCACATAAGAGATCCTTTTATTCTTTTTTACTGACTACCCGCTTTTTGACATACTAAAATATATTAATGAATACATGACACATCTAAACCCCACAAACCAAGCGAGTAGGACCATGGCAGTGGTCAGTGAGTGTCACAACTGATTTGTAAGTATCATGGTAATATATAAACAAAAAAAAGACTACTTTTATACTTAAACATATTCAAAACTTGTTTACTAAACTCAAAAACAGTTTTAGTGTTTATATATTAAGCGTAAGTGTATTCCAAAACTCAAATCCCACTTTCTTATTGACAAAAATGACATAACGTTGTTCATTTAACATATTTTTTGTTTTCCCTTTATTCATTGAATACTTGTTTCCTATCCCAAACAACAGGTCTAGTGGCTTCATGAAACGGTTTTTTTGTTGTGTAGACACTTAAACTCTGGGTTAAAATGCAGCCTCTGTTTATCCACAGGGTGGGTATCTATTTTGCTTACAAAAATGCTTTATTAGGTTTTTATATATTGCATGCCAAACCGCAGGCCAAAGCTATTTTATATATATAATATTATAAATACAAAATATTATATATATATATATATATATATATATATATATATATATATATATATATATATATATATACATATATATATATATATATATACTAGAGTTTACCCCGCGGCTGCGCCGCGGGTTAACCTCTAGTTCCTACTTCTTGTTTAAAGAGCAGGCGTTAATACAGGTTACAATGTACACCATTTTTATGTTAGTGCCATTTGCCCCCGAAAAATTCACTTCATTTTATATCGCAAACTCGATGCTTGATATATTCTCGTGCCGATCTCTTGGCATGAGTATATATGTCCATTTTCGGCATTAAAACTAACATATTAAACAAAATTAAAATAAAAACGATCCAGTATGTCCCAGTGTTTTCCGAAAACTTAACAGAAAGACATATCGAGTTACTATCGCATTTTTATAGACGATGCATTTTTATATCTATGAACTTGAGAAATGATTGGTCTCATCCAAACTTTCATCCTCTATTACAAACAGTCCTAGTTTTATTTATCTATGCCCCGTCAATGAAAACTACAAAAATGACAAAAGGGACAACATCAGCAAAAATGACATTTAAACATCAATTTTGAGACAAAAAGGACAAAATAAGCTTCTTAGAGCAAAAGTACATTATACTGATTGACGGCTGACCTGGTGGAAAGTGGTTACTGTCATCTATGGACACTTGCAATACCAGAAGTGTTAGCAACATGCTGATGGCCTTGAAAGAATTTTGTGACACCTTTTTTAAAACTGTACGAGTTTTAAAAAGGTGTCATAAAACTATATTACCTAATGTGATGTTGTAGGGATTCCTCAGCTGGGAGCTCATTTTGTACCTCACTGTGCGCAAAAATGATCTTGAGCTTCCATGGCTATCAAAACCTATAAAGTGTTAATTCAGAATTCAACAGTTACACGAAAAACTAGCCTTTATTCATGCCCCACCGAACCTCGGAACCTTTGTTGAATAATGACCTAAAAATATATTTATACTGGCAAAGGTTAAAGTATCCCCTTTGGGGTAATATTCGAGTTTCATGTGCAAAGATTTAGTGATGCCAGGATAGAATATATAATTTTTTGTTTACGGGCCAAAAATACATACATACATAACTTCACGCCAGTTCCCTTGCGGGGTAGACACGAACATCAGAGCGCCATTCAGGCTTATTCATACACACCTCACTTGCTTCTTTGACATTCATAACTCTTGGATGATCATGGAAGGTGTGTCGTGGCCTTCCACGACTTCTGCATCCATCCACTTTTGCATTGTATATCTCATTCTTTCATCAGTCATCAATCATTTCGTCCATCTTATCTTTCATTCCACCTCTGACATTCCATGTGCCTATACGGCACTCTGCTCCTCTCGACCCGCCAGGTTTGGCGCTGCGTGAAGGGTGGCGGCCCCCTTCGCCGCATGCGCGAGAGTTCACACCGACGGGGGCGCATCGGTGAGCGTCGCCTGCGGGGGACGCCCTATCGTGCACTGCACTCGGGTGAATCTCGGTCAGAATTGTGGCCCTCTGGGCCAGCAGGGATCGCGACGAGCACGCTTCTGACATGACCTCCGAAAATAATGTGTAAAAATCGATCAAGTGTATTTCAATAAAGAGTTTCGTAAAAGAAGAAAACTATATTTATTTACCACAAGACAATATAAACATGATAGTGAATTAGTGTGCATCAAAAAGGCCCATATTCACCATAATGCTAGTTTCACAACCAGCACTGACTTTCCTCAAAGACCAAGTGATGCCACGGCTTAGTTCCTAAAGCGTAACATCACTGGGTAATCCTGAGAGACACTGAACGTTCACACACGGCTTAGCACCTAAGGCGTGAAATCACGTGCATAATCCTAAGAGACTTACTCTTAAGGCGTGACAACACTGGAGTAATCCTTAGAGACGATGAACGTTCACCCATGGCTTAGCATCTAAGGCGTGAAATCACCGGCGTAATCCTTAAAGACAATGAAAGTTCACCCACAGCTTAGCTCCTAAGGCGTGTCGTCATAGGCGTAATCGTTAAAGAAGATAAACATTCACTCACGGCTTCGCTCCTTAGGCGTGACATCATGTGCGTAATCCTTAGAGACGATGAACGTTCACCCATTGCTTAGCTTTTAAGGCCTGACATCACGGGTGTAATCCTTAGAGACGATAAACGTTCATCTACGGCTTAGCTCCTAAAACATGACATCACGGGCGTAATTCTTGGAGACGACGAACGTCCACCCATTGCTTAGTTCTTAAGTTGTGAGTGACATCACGGGTGTAATCCTTAGAGACGATTAACGTTCACTTACGACTTAGCTCCTAAGGCGTGACATCACGGAGTGTAATCCTTGGAAACGATGAACGTTTACCCACGGCTTAGCTCCTAAGACGTGACATCACGGGCGTAATCTTTAGAAACGATGATCGTTGATCCACGGCTTAGCTCCTAAGACGTGACATCATTGTCATTTGATTAAGAAAACTTAATAAACCTACACATAATTAGAATAAAGACGAACTATGAAGAATTCTGTAAAGGCGAAGAAACCACTGCTTTCATCCAAAAAACTCATCTCAAAAATTCCTGGATTAATATTTTTCAAACCAATTATCATCGAAAGTATTTTTCAATATGGTTGTACATTTTTTTTAGAATTTTATACTTCACTAGAGTTTACCCCGCGGCTGTGCCGCGGGTTAACCTCTAGTTCCTGCTTCTTGTTTAAAGAGCAGGTGTTAATACAGGTTACATTGTACAACATTTTTATGTTAGTGGCATTTGCACCCGAAAAATTCACTTAATTTTATATCGCAAACTATCCAATCTCCTGGCATGAGTATATATGTCCATTTTTGGCATTAAAACTACATTTAAACAAAATTAGAATAAAAACGATCCAGTATTCCCAGTGTTTTCTGAAAACTTTACAGAAAGACATATCGAGTTACTATCGCATTTTTATAGACGATGAATTTTTATATCTATGAATTGAGAAATGATTGGTCTCATCCAAACTTTCATCCTCTATTACAAACAGTCCTAGTTTATTTATCTATCCCCGTCAATGAAAACTACAAAAATGACAAAAAGGACAAAAACAGCAAAAAGGACAAAACATGAAAAAGGACAAAAAGAGCGAAATTGTCAAAATGGACAAAAAGTGCAAAAAGAGCAAAAACAGCCAAAAGAGCAAAAGAGAAAAAGAGCAAAACAACAAAAAGAGCAAAATGGACAAAATAACCAAAATGATGAAAATCACAAAACCAACCAAAGCCTGCCCACTTTTGGGATAACCTTTACATAAATCTATCCCAAAATCTATCCCATTATCCGAGATGAAAAATATCCCTTTTCCACCCTCGGTATGAAAATTACATACATACCGATTTTCAGCCAAATCGGTCTAGTAGTTTTTCCGTAAAAGCATAACAAACAAACAGACAAATACATTTTTATCCCGGAAACTATCCCATTTTTCGGGATAAAAAGTATCCTATGTTCATCCTCGGCGTCAAAAATATATATATACTGAGTTTCAGTCAAATCGGTCCAGTAGTTTTTCCGTGAAAACGGAACAGACAGACAGACAGACAGACAGACAGAGTTACTTTCGCATTTATAATATTAATAGGGATAGTTCAAAGTTTTGAGGGTAAGACACACAATTTAAAACTTAAGCGTATTTTCTTTTTTGGGTGTACCCAAAAAAGAAAATACGCTTAAGTAACAAGTAACTATAAAATTAATTATTTTTTTATTTATTTAAAAATAACACACAACAAAACGTACAATATCTTCATTGCAATGAGGCTATAACTTAGCATTATGCTGCGACAAGAGCTGACGCAGCGCTGATATTCAGTTCCAGCCGTTATCAAAAAAAGAAGGACCCATAACAATTAAAGAACATTATTATGATTTTTCAAGATCTGACTAACGAAGATAGCTCATACAACATGTAGTTTGACAGAAAAATTCAACCCATCGTTACATATTTTTTTTAAATATTTTACAGACAAAGACACATATTGTATATACCCAAATTAATCAATTTACGCTTGTGTTATGCGTAATATAGCATAGCAAATAACGAAAAATTGTTTCCGAAATTTACCATGCCAGCAATCGAATCCGGAACCTCTTCTGCATTGCAGTGAGGTAAGCCGTTAAAGGCTTAGCCCGCTCAACCACAGAGGCCGTCAAATTTTATGGCAGCCAGCTCATATTTTTATTTTTTCAGCATTATAGAGAAGAATAATGTAGGTACTGTCGATGATAATAAATAATTATACATTCTTCCCAAATGTCATCCACACCCGGTAGTTTCGAAAAAACATGTCTGTGCCGTACATACACAGACAGACGAATGAATACACATGACTATTTTATAAGGGTTTCGTTTTTATCAATATGGCTATGGAACTCTGAAAACGATAGATTAAAAATAAATTGCAACTCTTTCCTGTTTGGCATGGGGACGTATTAAAATAAGTCTTTAAATAAATTTCACTAAATGTATAAACGACACACGAAAACATACTTTGTCGCGAACAGCTCAGCAATGTTGTATACTAGCTAGGGTTTTACAACGCGGATTGGCTCGCGGAACTTCCTGTGTTCACCTGGAAGAAGTAAGTACTCCAGCAATGAAAATAGGGGAGCGGACAGTCGAATCAACTGAGATACTTTTTATAAACTTACAAAACGTGGCAGCCTCATTGTTATAATACACACTTATGACGTCATAAGGTATACGTAAAAAAATAGCGCATTAATGATTATCATTTAAAGTTCATTAAACCTATTTCTATTATATTATTTTAAAATTAAGATGATAATATGTTGTTTTAACACCTATTTTTTATTATTTATAAATATTAGAATTTATTGTAACATGTGTCCGCAACCCTATTAGGCAAATGAATGCCAGTTCACAAATTATGAAGGGTTCCGGAGAATTAACAAACTTCCATTATCTTCGTTTTTAGCTACGTAATCATATAAACCTATTTTTCTAGACATATTTGAAATTATTCTTTTATAATAATTACATGATTGCTTGTCAGTCAGGCTTTAACATATTCTGATGCTAAAACAATTTATCTCAAAAACTACATAACGAATGTTACATGCTTCTGTGGATGAGTGGGCTAAGTCTTAGTCGGCCGAACTCGCTAGAACGCATAAGCTCCGGGTTCGATTCTTGGCATAGTAAATTTCGGAAACGATCTTTCTGTTATTTACTATGGTCTGGGTGTCTAGGATCGGCCCCAGAGTGGTCCGTTGTATATTAGCCATAACACAAGTGTTACTTCCTTAGCTTGGAGATATACAATGTGTGTTTGTCTGCTGATTATTATTATTTTTATTAATGTAATTCAAACTTTTCGTTGTGGTGCGACTGCACCTTCGATAATATTAATGATTTAGACTGTGGCCGAATACGTCTTCTTTAAAGCGTTAAAAAATAACGCCGTTAAGGAATAGTGTACGAATACGTAAGTTACCTGTCAATATTTAACTTCATTAACAATGTCACAGCCAGGTGGTAGGGCATTTGCCCAACTGGATGACTACCACCCCTGGTCTAAAGTATGTCGCCATAACAACCTTGAGTTGTGTTCCGGCATTAGTGACCAGGTTCCAGTTTCCCTTAAGAGAGCAGCGGCGCCTTTGTAGCAACTTTGGTGTTGCAAATGTGTATAGGCGATGGTAACCGCTTTCCATCAAGTGGGCCGTCTGCCTGTCTGCTGATCTCCTGCAATAAAAAAAGAAATAAAAAAATATTAATTCTCAAATAACGCATTAGACTTCGTTAAACCGCCCATATCTAAAACATTATCACAGATGAAGCCCCACCGTTAAAAGTATTTTTGAAACTAAAACTTCAAGTTTTTTTAGAATATTGTACTTCATAATTCAAAGGTAGATGGAAGGGATACAATTTTCAAAAGTATGCAGCCTCAGAATTCTGTTCGTTCGCCTTTAAATCTCAATTTAAAGAAAAAAGTTATAAAGAAACATTATGATATTTAAAAATCTGTTTATAATTATACTATACGATTATGCGCATCGAAAAAAATTAATAAATCTCAGTTATATGTACGGCGCCCACCTACCTCTAATAATCTTTGTTTTTCACAATTTCCTCCATTATTGTGTGGCGGTATAAAGAAATACACTTTTCTGTTGTTCTCTATGAAACTCTGGATCGTTTTAAAGAAAAACTTGGTTAGTTTTTCTTTGAAAACTGTCCTGTTGTGAAATAATGTATGTATTTTCGCGTATTAATTATTATACACATTATTAATATGGGTCGGTAAACGATAATCTTATTAGGACACTTCAATTGATGATTTGAAATAATTAGCAACAAGACAATTTACAACTTTAACCTACATTAGACTGTGAGCTGATACTCACGACTTTGTCCGTGTTCCTATTTTAAAGTTCCGTGGACATTTTGACAATAAAGGTATCCTAATGAAAACGTCATGTTCGTCGCTTTGTATGTTAGTGTCAAACTTTTTTTTTTATATTGCAGGAGTTCAGCAGACAGGCAGACGGCCCACTTGATGGAAAGCGGTTACCATCGCCTATGGACATTTGCAACACCAAAGGTGCTACAAATGCGCTGCTGCTCTCTTAAAGGAGTCTGGAACCTGGTCACTAATGCCGGAACACAACTCAAGGTTGTTATGGCGACATACTTTAGACCAGGGGTGGTAGCCATCCAGTCGGGCAAATGCCCTACCACCTGGCTGTGGGTTGTTTGGTCGCCTCTTACGACAGGCCGCCCGGCCGCAGGAAATTGTATTCTTTCTCCGTTCCTGCACAGATACTACTGGGTCTGTATGCGTGAAATTTTATAGGCGTATTATTTCGTTCGTTCGATGTTGTGAAATCGCGAAAAAAACTAAAGCTGTGACTGCCATACATGTAATAGAACCTTTTTTTGTATTGTACATAATCGCGTATCGGCATCGGTAGTCGGATCTTGAAAAATCACAACAATGTTCTCATTATATTCAGATATTTACGTCTAGTCGTTAAAATTGTGCCCATCTCCTCCTGTTCCTTTGGAACTATGACTTACAGAATTCTAAGTGTTAATAGAGATTGAAAAATACTGTCAACTAAAATTGGTTTCATATATTGAACAAGTTCCGTTAAGTAATTGTTGAGATATAAACATAAAGATACATTACATTTGTACTAACTAAAATGACATTTAATACCGGCAACTGTTCTCAGGTTGTCTTTGCGAAAAACGACTTCTCCAAGATCCTCTATTGGTTCCTGTCCTGTGCAAGTGCAAGTGATAGTTTTGAGATATGGGATATTTTCTTTCAAATGATTGTTTAAAATTGTGTAGCAAAATGACGAAAACTGTGGATGTCGGTGACCTGTACGGAACCCTTGATTATGCTCGATCCAATACGCACTTGGCTGATTTCGGAAATAAAAGCTCAAGTCCCACACATTACATTCAGTTAATTAATTTGCATTAATAGAAATGTGCAAATTCTATGAGTTTATTCAACCATTGTCCCCGTTTGCTGTTAAAAACGCTTACAAAAAGGCATTTCGGTTGTTTGTAGAATTCTAAAATAGTTATTAGACGTGGCATCGATCCAAATGCAATGCTATACTTATTATGCTTTGTTTTGATCCTTTATATATTTAATATCAGCCCAATGCTGGACATGGCCATCTATATTTTAAGAACGGGGGGTACACTCGCCACGTCGTGAAAGGCGAATTGGACAGTTTCTTAGCCAAGTAATTTTGATTTGTATTTTTTTTTACGATAATAAATCGGCAGACAAAGTATATACATAGTATATCCTCAAACTATGAAAATTACGCTTGTGTTATCACTTTATCAGTAATATGTGACTGACAACTCTGAACTCGGTCTCAGACCCCCAGACATGAGTGAATTACGGAAAATTAGTTTAAGATATTTATCATGCCGGGAATCTAACCGAGACCGGCGGGGAACGCTTAGACCACTAGCCGTCAATTTTCCACCATTGTCTGGTAATTGTAACAATACATTATATATATACATTGAAGCAAAAAAAAATCCTAAGTGGTGCATGCTTCCTAGGGCCCAATTCTGCTATTACTGCTTTATCAAAATCGTCGGACCTACCTACCTATCGTCTCAATCGTAGGTTTGCTCGATTTTGGTATTGTATTAATTCCAATGGTGTGACACGTCACTCTATCTTTATAAATATTTGTAAGCGAAAACTCGCGAAATAAGGCTAAGTCATTTCTGCTGATGGTAATACCAATTTTTTTCTACTATTATTTTGCCGCGATGATATCGAGAAGATATTGTGGAATTAGTAGAATACGAATTATTGACCCTATCGCAATGGTATCGTACTTTAAATATCTTTGCAACGCCAAGATATTGTAATAGCAGAATTGGGCCCTTGGCCAGGATTCAAACTCACATCGTTAGATAATAGTCACAGAGGCCCTAGTCATTAAATTGCCACGACTGTATTTAATACGCAATACTTCCACACTAATATAAAAAATCAGCTAAGTGCGTGTGAACTACACGCATTGGAGGGTTTGGTACAGGTGACGAATATCCCCACCGTACTTGTCGTTTGCCTACAAAACCCCAATAATCACTTGAAGAAGTTAATGGACTGAAATTATGTTTTTTTTGCAGTGATTTTTATATTATTCGTAATTTCACTCCGTTAATGCATAATCGTGCTTGAAGACGAGTGTTCGAACAAAAGATTTTACCGGTAATAACACTAATAACATACTTGATCGAGACGTGGACACTGACAGTACCGCTGGTGCAAATGCAAATTATAAGTCAGTCGCTTATCCTTTTTGGATAAGATCAGAAATGAAGATATCCGTAAGATAACCAAGATAACCGACATTTCAATTTTTAAGTTATTTTGTATACCACTATGTGGTAGAATGTACTGTGCATCTACAATTGTATAACACCTCTATAAACTACATTCTTGCAAATAAAGATATTGATTGATTCATTCATAAATCGCCAAATTAGCAAGCTGAAGTGCCAATGGACAAGTTACATCTGTCGTAGGATCGATGGCCGAGGTCAAACAAGTACTAGAGTGATGACTGCGTCTCGATAAACGTAGCATAGAGCGCTTTTTAACGCCGGTCATCGCTGTGGCACCATTTTGGGGAGACTTATGGCCAGTAGACGACTCTGATTGGCTGAAAATGATATGCATTATTTTCAGCAAGTTCAAGTTTCTGGGAGACTACTTCTTTCCAAATATCATTTATTTGAAAGAATCTAAGTAAAACGTTTTTGAACGTTGCACCCGTGTCTAGAAAATGGAGGGAAACACGATTAAGGTTATATAAATCTTTAACTGGAACACTGGATTATGGATTAATTGTAATGGTAAATAAAAAAAAAGATGGATGAATTGTGTGAAGTGTGACGTGATTACTCGTGGTATGACAGGAGGTATGCTAGAGTAGATGAGTGTGAATAGAAAATATATCTTGTGCTGACCCCAAATTATTCGGAGAACATGGAGAAAAAAAGATACATTATAACATCTGTTATCATATGTGTCATACCCGGTGAAGTCGAAATTGCGAAGTTGTTTTTTTTTCCATTGGACTACCGTACCCTAATAACAATGAATGATTAATGAAGCTAATTTATATGATTGTTACAGGGAACAAGAGCCGACTTGCGAACGGGATCGCGAGTCCTCGTTTAAACATCAAGCACCGCATCAGTCGAACAGATCAGGTAATCCCTACCATACCTCCATATTGTTAGACTAGTTTTTAGTGTGCCTTAGCTAGCTTAGCTAAAAAATCAAAATGTGTTCTGGGACACATAGTAGAAGTGAAACTTCAACGGACATGTGGAAAAACGAATCGCAACAAAATTTTAACTTGAAGTTTTACGGGCAGGTTTTCAAATTGAACGAGTACATTAACAATCTACCCGTAAAACTTCAAGTTAAAACTTTGTTGCGATTCGTTTTTCCACTTGTCCGTTGAAGTTTCACTTCTAATATGTGTCCCAGCACACATTTCGATTTTTCGCAGGTTTACTGCAAATTATGATTTGGTTAGGTTAGGTACATTTTAATTAATGCATTTTTTATTTAAACATATTTTATTTTATCAAACAAAAGAACTTAATTCGATCTGGAACCAATAAAATCATCGATAGTCTACTCTAACATGCCGCCTCTCACCAGGTCTAGTCTAAATTTATGCCGCTCTTCCACGCGACCGTAACGCTTTTTCGTGACAGAAAAACCTAAGAACCCGTCTATATAGAAGTTTCACTTAAAAATTAACCCACATAGATTAAGTAATATATGATTTATAATAATTTTTACAGTTCCGTATTCATTTAAACAAAAAGAAATCCGTATTCATTTAAGCAATTAAAAGAATTGCAATCGATCTAAATTTACTATCGAGTCATCAATCGATTCACCTGAACAATCGGGATGTTTTCCGTTCGTTTCAAGTACCGTGAAATCTGGCAACTTAACCAATGGTTGTCAATTTTGCCATTATAGGTTTTCGTTTGCAACATTACTATTACCTCTCACAAAATGTCTTTTTTGAGCATATGACTCTGTGACGTTATATGTTCAAAAAGTAATTTTGTTACAGGTAATTGTAATCTTGTAAACGAAAGTCGAAGGCTTAGAATGGCGAAATTGTCAACCGTTGGTTAAGTTGCCATACTTGACGGTAGTAGTCCTGATTCGTAGGTCAGGTTTGTCAATTGATCAGCGCATCCGTTAGTTTGGACTCCAAAGTCGGGTACTAAATAACCGACTACCAAGGAAAAAAAATCGATAGACATCTAAATATTTGAACAATCGTAACAATCGACTTGAACATTCATCATCACGTGTCGCAACTGATAGGGAGAGCGTATCGCTCGAAGACTTGTCTTTAAGCGTAATGGAATGGTTAACCTAGAAAATACATGTTCGTATTGACTTGATATAATTATCACTTTATTCTATAAATCTCGGGTAGACCTTACTTTTGTAGAAATGACCCTATCCCTGTTAATATTATAAATGCGAAAGTAACTCTGTCTGACTGTTACGCTTTCACAGAAAAACTATTGGACCGTTTTGGCTGAAATTCGGTATATATATGTAATTTTAATATCGAGGGTGGACAAGGGATACTTTTGATCTCTGATAATGGGATAGATTTATGTTAAGGTTATCCCAGAAAGTAGGATAGGTTTGGTTTTTTTATGTGATTTTCCATTTTCGTTATTTTGGTCATATCGGTTTTGCTGTAATTTTGTACAGATGTAGTTTTAATACCTAAAATGGGCATATTACTTTTCATCCCGGGATAGTTATGGCATAGTTAGCGATATAAAATGAAGTGAATCTTCCGGGGGTAAATAGCACTAACATAAAAACATAATACAATGTAATCTCTATTAACGGCTACTGTTTAAACAAAAGAGAAGCACTAGGGTTTGACCCGGAAATCTCTAGTTAAGTATCAGGTATTCATTGGATTAGTTGTCATAATATGTAATATAATAAATCTGTAAACGTTTCGAGTTTATACATTACGTATAAGAATAATATGAAAAACATCAGGGGGATAATTCCGACCAGCAGATTCCGAAAATGACATTTTTAGAATTTTTGTCTGTCTGTTAGAGCATCACGTGTAAACTACTGAACAGATTTAAATGAAAATTGAAACGGAGCTACCTTAAATCCCGGATTGTAATTTAGGATACTTTTTATAAATTATGTCGTTTCCATAGAATAGGCGGATTAGTAAAATAGTTGGCGCTGCAATCGCGCTTTTTCATTGAATTAACAAATGCCTACGTTGTCATAAGCATCAAATCAAGGTGGCTTCGACTTCTATATTTTGCTGGGCAGTTGTCTAGGGAGTCTAGACTATAATAATATGGTCTTAATATCTCTGTTATTGTAGTGACGTTAACAATAAACAGTAAAGTTTTAGGTGTAAAAAGTACAGAATATACCTCCTTTAATCAAATATGTTATTAATAGCAATAAAATCTCATTAGATATCATCGTTTATGTTTCATAAGTTTATTTTTAGTTTACCATCCATCGGTATTTAGTTCCTTTGCCTGTTATTATACATTCTTTAAAACATAAAAAAATCATTTTAGTTCATGGGATTTTAGCTTATGCCACTGCTTCATCTGGATAATGTTATAGTTATTGGGCAGTTTCACGCAGATGTAACGATGGATTTAATGCATTATTTTTGATGTGTTATTGTTATTAATTGTTAATGACGGAAAATTTGACAGATAACGTATGTATATTCAATAATGTAGCTAATCGTTAATGGCTTTATTTTTAACGCTACAAATAAGACGACATTTGACGACAGTCAATAACTATAACATCGCAGACGAAGCCCGAGCATTAAAAGAAACGAGTCACCTAAAATTATTATTAACCCACAGGTTTATAAATGTTTTCGAATGCCTATTTCTAACCAGGTCATTCAGTCCTCTTTATTTACTCAGGTTATTGTACTTCTTTGTCTTCTTTACATGGTATGAAATAAAGTCGCTTTCCGCGTCTGTCTGTCTATATATCCTCTAACTCCTCCTGAACTCGTGCAACGGATTTTTAAGCGATTTTTACTAGCAGTTAGGTAAATTTTCATTGAAGGTTTATACATATATATATATATATAAAACCTAATGAACAATTTTAAATGACATAGGCTTACAACCTATGGTTTTACACGCGGCGTAGCCACGGGGAAAACGCTAGTGGACAATAAAAGACTAAAAACGTATCATAATGGACGCTGGTAGACGATGAAAGAAAAAAGTAAAATCAGAAAAAGATGACAAGATTTTCAGTTACAAGATGTGGCGCACACTGAACGAGATTGACAAGAAATTGTTATGAATTGGGGAAACTGGAGGAGGCCTACCATAAATTAGGAATTGAATCTGTACAGATCAAGAAAATTGAAGTGTCTGTTTGAAAGGTCAAAATAAAAATGTGAATAAAATCAGAGGAGATAATTCGGACCAGGAGATTACGAAAATGCTATTTTTAGATTTTTAATCTGTCCCCAGATATTCCGGCTAATCTCTAAAACGGTTGGACCGATTTTGACGGGACTTTCATTAGCAGATAGCTGATGCTATAAGATGTAACTAAGGCTACGATATTTAGGGTTCCGCGAAAAAAAAATTACACGCGGACGAAGCCGCAGGCACAGCTGGTCAACAATAAATTGTTAGACCTCTTAATTGACTATAACATAAATAAATCTAATTCTTGTTATATGATTTTCTAAATTTACAAAATAATTTATGACTAAAAGTCACGTATTTTTATTATACCCCTTTTATTATTCATAGATTCTTCTTCATCGTCGGCGGACACCGCGTCGCAAGGATCCGGTTCGGCGGCTGAACCGGCGCAACGGCTCCGGCGACATGAGCCACAGGTAATCGTATAATTTAAGGCCTATAAAGTCAATTATGAATACATGTAGGTATCGCTCAATGTACGAAATTAGCCACTATCTTTTCTTTCACTTCGTCTCCAGCATATGGAGTCGGCAGAAAGCCTTTTTACTTCATACTGCTCTATTTTGGCATACTTTTTCTTTCACATCGCAATTCATCATGTTATCCTTCACACAACCCGTCCACCTGTTTTTTGGCCTACCTTCACTCTTATATCCAGCAAACTTTAAGTTTCACATACTTTTTGTTTGTTTGTCACATGATTTTTGTCCCTCCTCATTACATGCTCATACCCCTTTTTAGTTTATTCCTTTCAATTTTTCAATCACAGATGCAACTTTCAAAGACACTGACGTACTTATTTTTCACCTTATCTATTCATACACCTGTAATTTGGAATTTGTTACGTTATATTTTATCTTTTGAATAACTTTTATTTGGTAATTATGTGGACTTGACTTTATGCTACTCCGAAGACCTAACAGTTTTACCGAGGGCAACCTGCTCTACTCAACTCAACTACTGAAGCGGTACGCAAAGGGAAGTCACAGAAAAAATTTGTTTACGGATGAGAAAATTTTTACAATTGAGCAACATTTTGACAAATAAAATGACCGTATTTATGCTCAAAGCTCTAAGGAAGCTTCTAAATTAGTCGACAGAGTGCAACGTGGGCATTATCCGTCTTCAGTGATGGTTTGGTGGGGTGTTAGCTATGAAGGAGTGACTGAGCCATATTTTTGTGAAAAATGTATCAAAACATCGGCACAAGTGTATCAAGATACCATTCTTGAGAAGGTAGTTAAGACCCTTAACAACACCATGTTCCATAACCAAGAATGGTCCTTCCAGCAAGACGCGACGCCGGGTCATAAATCTCGGTCCATGCAGTCTTGGTTGGAAACGAACGTTTCGGTCTTCATCAGAGCTGAAGACTGGCCGTCGTCTAGTCCCGGTCTTAATCCGCTGGATTATGATTTGTGGTCAGTTTTAGAGAGTACGGCTTGCTCTAAACGCTCTATAATTTGGAGTCCTTAAAACAATCCATACGATTGGCAGTGAAGAATTTTCCCATGGAAAGAGTGCGTGCTTCTATTGATAACTGGCCTCAACGTTTAAAAGTTTAAAGGACTGTATTGCAGCCAATGGAGACCACTTCGAATAAGCTTTTTATATTTACGTATTAAACTAACACACTGTAAAACTTATAAATGTTATTTGCAGTAGAAAAAAAAATCTTTGTTACAATATTTATGGCAAGACTAGGTATATATATTAAAGAATGACATTAATGTCTGTCCTTATTGATAACATACTTGTTAAGTAAGGTTAATGTTAAGATGTGAAAATCGAATAAACTGACATTTCTATGATTATGAAAATCAATCTATGGATGCCGATAGGCCGATTATGGTGAGCTTGTATATGTATTTTATAATATCTTTATAAATGTAACTACCCATTTTCGCTACAATAAATTGAATTTGAATTTGGGTTATGGGAAGTGTTCGTTGACAACGTACCACCGTCCTGTTTATTACTTTTGCCAAATAGGTTAACTCTGTTCCGAAATATTGTCTACCCTTCTGGGGTAATCGGTGAAATTACTGGCACCGAGAGTAAACAAGTATTATGTAAAGATTTATGGCGAAAGCCAAAAATGTGACAGGTGACGACGTCCATTTGAGGCGCTGAGTAGATCGTCTGCATGACTTGTGTATCTTTCTCACCTAAAAAAGTGCTGAAGAAATGTTTTTGTGTTGAATAAAAATATTTTATTG
This sequence comes from Dendrolimus kikuchii, assembly GCA_019925095.2. Classification (NCBI taxonomy): domain Eukaryota; kingdom Metazoa; phylum Arthropoda; class Insecta; order Lepidoptera; family Lasiocampidae; genus Dendrolimus; species Dendrolimus kikuchii. The sequence continues at coordinate 7,640,488 of CM034388.1, read as the reverse complement.
GTTTTCAGAGGGAAGAGCGGCGAGTGGAAGCCGCCAGCGCGCCAAGAGTACAACCAAATCCTCTATTAAGGTATGGCTAAATTACTCTAGAATTTATACCACAGAATAAATATCTTGGTGATTTGAACATATAGAGAGAACGGTTGAAAGGAGACTGATAAAATACATGTAGGTACGATAGCGAATGATGCCGATAGATCGCAACGTGCTTACCACGAGCAAATCGCAAATATTTTGAAGAAAGGTTAGTAATAGTTCATCTTACAATTGTGCATGTTTAAAGAGATTACTAAAAGCAGACAGAGACAGAGATGTGACACTACTGAAGTGCTAATACCCAAAACCAAAGTGATTCACTTTTGAGATTAAGTTTAACAATTGAAATTAAAAAGATACATAGAAAATATTGGTTAGAAAGACCCCATAGCCAGAACCATAACACATTATTAAAATACAAATTAATTCATTTCTTAGATCGCGCACCCTTCCTAATTTTGGCGGGCGGGTGTCGTTGGAGGCGTCCAAGTGCGATACATCCCGTCGCGCCCATCACATCACCATGGCCACCGAGGACCTACTGCAGCCGGGCCATGTCGTCAAGGAGAGGTGGAAGGTAAGGCACGAAGATTTTCTCCCTATTCCCTTTTACCATTTATTTCTTTCCATAAAAATCGACACAAAATCCTTTTTTTTTCATATACCTCTATTCTGGCGTACCTCCTCGGTCACATCACAGGTCATCCTTCACCAATCAATCAATCTCTTTTTGGTGAACCTTCACTCTTATATCCATCAATCTTCCAGTTTAATATTCTTTATCATTTTACATCCCATTTCTTCTATCATACAACAAGTCATTGCTTTTGACATAACCGTATGCTTAGATCATATAAGACATGTTATAACTCAATGACCGTATGTAAATGAAATTTTCACTAATGAACCACAAAAACGCAAACATAGGATCTTAGTATCATTTCTGTAGTTATAATGGAAAATAATTGGGAGTTTTTTTTACATAGAATATTATTAATTTCTTGTTATGTTTTTGTAATGAAACTCATTTCGATTGTATAATATATGGCTGTTTTGTATAGTAGCATTGTCCGGTCGTTTAAATTAGCCTTTACAAATTCGGGCTAGGTCTAAATAAAATGAGATTTTATGCTATATTTTGCAGCTACCAGTATATCTAGACACGTCTCAGTTACATAATATGATTATCCGTAAGAGGGCATTGTAAGGCCCTACCTAGCCTAAAAATAAACAGGCCTAAAATGAACCAATCTTTTCGGCCATTGTAGGTAGTGAAAAAGATAGGCGGCGGTGGTTTCGGCGAGATCTATGAAGGCTTGGACCTAGTTACCCAGGAGCAGGTGGCTCTCAAGGTCGAGTCCGCCAGACAACCCAAGCAAGTGCTCAAGATGGAGGTAGCCGTGCTCAAGAAATTGCAAGGTAATGAATGTGATAACGCATTATACACATACGCATCCGCATTTACTAATAATTAATTACAATGTGTGTTTGTCTCCTTTCGTATTATGTTTATTTTTGTTTGAAGGCAAAGAGCACGTGTGCCGGTTCATCGGGTGCGGGCGCAACGCTCGCTTCAATTACGTCGTGATGCAGCTGCAGGGGCGCAATCTAGCGGAGCTGAGGCGGGCACAACCGAGGGGAGCATTCTCACTATCCACCACACTTAGGTAAATATTTTTGTGTTAGTTTCTAGAATTCTCTTTTTGGCATGTTTTTTTAAATATGTGCGATATCATTAGACAGATCTTAAGATCTGTCTGTCTGGATCTGTCTTGACGATTTTTATTTTATTTAAATGAATAATAGATTGGGTAATAATAATTATCAAATTCTTAAAAAAACGTGGTTCTTCCCCTCCAATTACACTGGCCTACAAAAAAGTGGTCTTTATTTTTGACCAGACCCATATATCTTATGGATTTCCATGCACTGAATCTGATTCTGGGGTAAGTTTGGCCTTGCATCTTCAAACTTTTGTTTTGAGGGTGTATGGTCCCAGCGCATCAAAAAAATACATTAAAATAAATGATGGGTCTGGTCAAAAGTACAGACCACTTTTTTTTACTTTCAACAAAATTGATTTTGAATAATATACATATTCGTTTTCGAGATTGAGGTATTTTTAATCAAATATATTTTTATGGTTCCACAGCCAGATGTCGAAATGGTAGATGGTCTTCACTGCTACAGAACTCTTTATTATGCGAGGACTAAGGTGCTCCTGACCGATATCTTTGTTTTCAGACTGGGCCTGCAAATACTCAAAGCGATAGACTCAATACATTCGGTTGGATTCTTACATAGAGATATAAAACCTGTGAGTATTGCTTGATCTCTTAATTGCTTAATTACGAATTAGGTGTTTGAGTGGTCTCAACCTTTGCCTGCCTGGGAAACAGGAACCTATGTTAGGTTTGATACCTAGCATAGTATGTTTCTTAATCAATTTTTCCATCATTTACTATAGTCTGCCATTGAAAAGTACAATGTGTGTGTTTTTCTGTCAAATATCTATTTGTTTTTGTCTCTACTTAAAAAGAGGCAGTCATTTTCTTCTTTCTCTTTTGTGGCTTAATCTTAAAACAACAACAATGTATTGCGAAGTAGTGCATATAGTGTGGAAAATAGATTTAATTTTAAATTATGTATAATAATAATAACAACTGACACACACATTGTATATTCCCAAGCTAAGCAATTACCCATGTGTTTTCTCTAATATATACAATGGACCACCATGGAGCTGATCCCAGTTATCCAGACCATAGTAAATAATGAAAACTTCATTTTACAAAATTTACCATGCCAGGAATCGCACCCGGAACCTCTGTGTTGCAGTGAGGTAGCCTGACAAAGGCTTAGTCCACTCAACCACAAAGAATGTTAAGTGAATGTATGTATGATCTTCGAAAAATGTTCTTCACCGGAAATCAGTTTGGATAAGAACTTTTGAATTTATATGACAACAGTGTTACTCGTCTTCACAGAGCAACTTCAGTATTGGTCGCCTACCTTCGAACTGTCGCAAGGTGTACATGCTGGACTTTGGCCTCGCGAGGCAATATACTGCTAGTAATGGCCAAGTTAGGCCACCGAGGGCAGCCGCGGGATTTAGAGGTATATTTTGCATCTTTTAAACATATCGTTAAATTTTACTAACAAATGCTTAAACTTCTGAATTAACAAATTCCTAAACTTTATTAACTAATTCTTATAGTTTAATAACAAATTCTTAAATTTTAGCAATGAATTCATAAACATATTTATCAGATCGTAAAAAAATTAAACAGGTGCTTATACCTTATAAACAAATCCTTTAGGTACCGTCCGATACGCGTCGATCAACGCCCATAAAAACAAGGAGATGGGTCGTCATGATGATCTCTGGTCGTTATTCTATATGCTGGTCGAGTTTGTAAACGGACAGCTGCCTTGGAGGAAAATCAAGGACAAGGAGCAGGTATTTTTCTCTCTTTCCTTTCATGTTTTCCAATCATGTGGTGTTGGTATGATATGTCTTCCTTTAATACTCCTCTATTCCAGTATACATCCTCTGAAATGTTTTAAGTCATCATCTCCTCCTTTACACTTATATCTCATATATTTCTTTTTTACTTAATTTTCTTCCCTTGTCTTACATGCCTGTGACATTTTAATAATTTTTCAATCATAGGTGTGACTCCCCAAGACTCCTTATGTGCTTGCTTCTCAACTTATCCATTGTTGTATTATAATAACATACATCCATCTCTACATTCTCATTGATAAGGAACAGGTTTTATAATAATGTTGATGTCAGGACATAAATATCCTCTTGGAGATCTATTGCACCATGACTGCTCTAAATTTCTAATATTATACCACTCATCCTGGTTCGTGTTTTCGTGTTCCCATAAGCATATTGATATGTGTGGACCTAGCTAGTGTTGATAACAATAAAAAATATTCAGAAATAAGAAGAATTTAATTTAGTTTGGGTAAAAAAAAATATTTTAGCACGGTAAAATCGAATTGGATATAAGCAAATTATGTGACTTAACACGAGCTATACTTCCCACCAGGTCGGTCTAATGAAGGAGAAATACGACCACCGTCTCCTCCTAAAGCACTTACCGTCAGAGCTCCGTCAGTTCCTCGAGCACGTCCAGCAGTTGGAGTACGCGGATACGCCGGATTATGCTATGCTGACCGCCTTATTAGAGAGGTGCTGCAAGAGACGGGGTATACGGGACACTGATCCATATGACTGGGAGAAGGATGTGAGTATTAAAACTAGCAATGAAAAGTGACTTTCAACAGTGTTCCTGTTTCTTACTTGAAGCAATAGATTGTGAAACATTCAGGTTCCCCTCCCTCCTTCATCTAACTTGAATCTGGAGTAAAATATTATAAATCAAAACTTAAAGAGCTGAGAAGAGATAGTGTTGCGCTCTCGCGTGCTCAGTATCCGTAACCTCTTGCCTACTCTTTCGTACCACACAATTTTAGATGTAATAAGCATTAAAACATGACTACACCTGCGTAAATTGACGGAGCTAATGTTTCTCGAGAGGCATTTTTGTTTTTTTCTGTAACAAACTGAAAATGTTCTTGAGTGTACTTTAAACAGTTATATGGTTATTATAAGTAAATGACTCCGCGGTCTGCGGAGTGACGCTCGCGGACCGCGTTCGTAATACCGAAGTAAGAAAGAGTTGGTCTGAAAGAGAGTGTCGGGGTGAAGGTAAGGAAAGGAATGCTCCGGTGGTTCGGGCATGTCGAAAGAATGACTAAACAGATATACAATGCAAAAGTGGATGGATGCAGAAGTCGTGGAAGGCCACGACACACCTTCCATGATCAAATTGATCGTGTACTAGCGGAGGGTGATGTCAGGAGCCTTAAGAACAGACGAGTGTGCATGACAAGAGTTATGAATGTCAAAGAAGCAAGTGAGGTATGTAAGAATGGGCCTAAATGGCGCTCTGTTGTTCGTGCCTACCCCGCAAGGGAACTAGCGTGAAGTTATGTATGTATGTATAAGTAAATTGTTTGTATCTTTAATTTCAGGCCGTAGCCGTGTCCCGTACGCGGGCAACCGTACATCCTGCGCCTGAACACGCTTTACCTACGGAGACGCAGCCGGCTGAGAATGTTAGTATTAAACTGTTTTACTTACCTTATTTTTAATTTTCGTGCCCCATAGCCATTTCGGCAAGAATGAAAACTATTATACTCGTATACATTTCAGACCCGTCGCCGTCTGGAGACTGAAGCGACCACAGCGATCGGCAACGACACCCAGACAAATCCGGCGAAGGAGAAATTGGTCGAGAAGAGAATAGCGCCCGCATCGCCGCGGCACGGTCCGCATCACAACCACCACTTGAACGGATATGTGAGTTTATTTGTCTGTACTTCCACTGCAACAACAAGTAGCAAAATAAGCAGCGCGAGTATCAAATGGTCCAATAAGTTGTTTTTACATATTTGCACTGCATCCTCTCCATTTCCCTCGTCACTTTCCTACTTGTTGCTGTGGAATTGGGCATAATGTTTACACTAGACTTGACATAGTACTCAAACGAGGCAGTAGTTTGAGTACTATGTCAGTACAGATTTTTATGATACTTCTCAAGGTGGTCGTGTATGAGTTGGAAAGTTTCTTTTCCTTAGTGTCTTTAATAATTTGGGCGAGTTACGATATGTATCTTCCTTTCATAGTTCTCTTTTCTAACACATCGTCTGTCATTTATGCAGTGATGAGCCAGTAAGCGACTAAATAATAAGGGCTTCAATTTTGCGATTTCGCAAAAACGAAACAAACCTTAAAATAGATTTTTTTTTTAAATTTTAGTCAACAACGGATAAACCCACACCGCCAGATAAGGAAGCCGAAGTCAGGACTACTCCAGCGCCATCTCCCGACAGGCATATCAAGGTAAGATATTATGCATAAATGAGTGAAGTGTGTATATTTTTAAATTTTTATGGCCGGTTTCTTTATCTTACTGTTCATTCACTTGCCTTACCATCGGTTATATGTCATGCCAAATTTTAACCGATAGTAGGGCAAATGAACTTTTGTCAAGATATAGAACCGGCCATTAAAAAATTCTAACAAAAAACAAACCGACTTCAAGAGTAACTAATAAAATAAGAACCAGTAAAATATTAGTATAAAAAAATTGCTTTGGGAGCGATGGTACACCCATGACTTTCAATCAAGTAATCTTTCAAATTCCATTTTGAAATAAATATTTTCTTTTTCATTAATAAGTGCCGTCAAATTTAAATAAATGAAGTATCGCTAGCACATACTGGTCAGTTAATAAGTGTATAGCAGTTGGTTCTGGCAATTGCCGGCCGCTCTTTCATTTTGGTTTACAGAAACCCAACTGCTCGACGCGACCTTCGGCCGTGTCTCGCAACCCACACCTGTCTGTTCTTTTAAAAGTCCGATTAATGTAAATGCTTACGAAAATTGTTTAATTAACTGATTACACACATCGTCTGACAAAATTTTCGTTTGTATCTCAACTCCCATCGTCAACGTTTTCTAAATACGTATACAGATCTCATAACTCTAAAACTACATAATTCAAATTTATTATAATTGATATATATATATATATATATATATATATATATATATATATATATATATATATATCAATTATAATTCGTCGTGTTTATATATATATAAACACGACGAATTGAGAACCTATTCCGTTTTTGAAGACGGTCAATAATCTTTGTATCCTTAAGCCAAATTTTGTTTGATCTAAATGTCTAAATAATAATTGATACGCTTTTTGAATCATTAAAGTTATGACATCATAACTTATGACGCTCATACAAGATCTAGGAGGTGGTGGCGTTTTTCAAGATGATAAAAATGTCTCAGTATATTTGACTGTCAACTATCTTGTTATATGAAATTATATAAGGAAACTAATTAAATATGTAAAAAAAAGTACATAATGTCATATTACCTGTTCTATTTTATTTATTATTTATTTGATACAATGAAATTATTATAGGAGTCGAGTAGTGCGGCGAACACTGGCAACACGGCTACGCGCGCCGAGAGGCAGAGCGTTCCGCCATGTAAGCCCAAGGCGCCTGTGCCTGGTGAGTTCAGTTATTTTAACAAAAAATATGTTACAAGTAATTAATTTATTGAAATTTTAAAATATATATGTAACGCTAACACAAGTAGTGTCACGTGGTTGGATCAGACAGATGAATATACTTTGGGCAGGTACATACTATCGTTGAAATTAAGGTACTTTCACTGTCTCAACATTTATTCAAAGGTCAATTAATTCAATTAACTTTATGCATTTAGGTATATGATTAATCTCAAATAAGTGAACTTCAATATGTACATTCCACCTCGCGAGCCCTATAATTGTGTACGAACTTCAGGGGCGTATTTAAATTTTGCTCGTAGTATATATAAGTTTATGTAATGAATACAGGTGGTGGTCCCACATTGGCAAGACTCAGAGTTGTGACGGCACCTCCAACTTGCGTCCAGGATCTAGCCACAGCATCGCCTTCCTCTATTACACCTGGTAAGAGATCAAACAAACAACTGTTGACAATGTTTACTTTTAACAACTGGCAACATTGTCCACACCAGTATGCAACATTTGAATATTTTTAATTATTCCAAGTTGATGTAGGGTATGTCTGTCTGCCGATTTTTAAAAAAAAATCCAACAAAAAATTACTCCAATATATTATTTATTAAATTTTCCTTGATTTTTTTTGATTTATTAATTCAGGTTCAGAACAATTTTCTGTGCGTGTATGACAGGTTTTTGGTCAATATGTAATTATTTTTTTGTGATTTAAAAGGTGATGCCATCAGTCCCAGAATAATTGCAGATGTTGACAGCGTACATTCTGACACACATTTCAAAAGAGGTAAGTTTTAAATCTACACTCAATCTATTTTGTATATAATGTCAGCCCATGGTCCCACTTGTGGGCACTGTACATACACCAGTTATGTAGATGTGCGTTTTATTGTATTTCATATTATGCCTTCCATGATTGGGTAGCTTGCATGACAAGAGTTATGAATGTCAAAGAGGCAAGTGAGGTGTGTAAGAATAAGCCTAAATGGCACTCTGTTGTTCGTGCCTACCCCGCAAGGGAACTGGCGTGAAGTTATGTATGTATGTATGTATGTATGATTGGGTAGTCTTTAGTTCTAATTTCTTAGAGACCGGCAGTAAGTTGGTAACGCCCCCGGTGTTGCATACATCCATAGACGACGGTAACCACCTTTCATCGGGTGGAAGGTCTGCCCATTTGCCTGTTCCAGGAAATTAAAAAAAGGATTAAGTATTTGCCCGCCGAGCTCATTGTATCACAGAGGTCTTAGGTTCGGATCCTGGCACGGTATATTTCGTGAACAAACTGTCCGTTACTGACTATAGTTTGAATATCTTGGTTCTGCACCAGAATTGTCCGTTATATTACCAACAATATAAGAGCATCTTACTTATTTTGTGAATAAACAATGGGCGCGTTCTTCTTGTAGCTCAAAATGCTCCTTCAGCTATACCACACAGCAACCACGGTCGTTAGGTTCGCCTCGAAAACGTCACTAATAACGTTATAATTTTCAATTTCAATCGCTCACAACGACCCATTTCAAGTGATGGGTGGAAGTGGGCGTTGACCACGGAGCATTAATATTCTCTATCGATATGTTGATAAAGACGCGATATTCAAATCAATCATACATCAACCAAGAAATTTGTGTATTTCATCGTTTATGACCTCAACCCCTCCATAGTCCGTACTATTTGAGTTTATGACTATAATATTTGCAATGAAGTGGAACGGGAAAAATGGCGATTGTGAGCGTGGTCGTTGTGTGTCTCGAGAGGAACGCGGCCGATGTGTGTGTTTATCGTAGAAGAATACTTTTAGTTTTGATATTCTGTTTAATGTGTGTTTAGGGGCCCGTCGCACAGCGCGCGCTCGCGCCGATCAAAGCTTCACGCAGTTCGCTGTTATGGACGATGAGAACGTATCAGCTTTGCAACAGGTTTGTTTATAATAGTAATTATCTCAATGTTTGTAGACTACAATAACACTATTTTCTAAAAAAAATTTCGAACATATTACCTGTACTGTAACTAATTTTATATACAAGATCGTTTATTCCGTTAATCTTTTGTTGAAATATAGCATGGACTATAAGGAAATTTGAAAATTTGTCAAGATGTGGTTTGGTTCCGCTATACCTATTTATCACACACAAATTATAATTAATCAAGACATTTTGTACTCTTTAAGGTGACGAAAGGAGGCGCTTTGACGCTAGTGTCTCTTTGGAAGTCACAGTTTGACGATTCGGAAGAAACAACGGACAACGAATGGAAACAAGAACAATTACAGGTAAATATGCAAACATGTGAAGTTAAGACTTAGCCATAGAGACCCGTTTGAAAAATATATCGTTTATATTTATTAATAAAATATACTGAAAGTAATTGCAAATAGTATAGTATAATATGTGTACGACCTTTAACACGTTGGACGAGATCGCTTTTTGGCCATAGTACCGCGCATTGGGTACAATTAGAATATCATTAGGCAGAAGTTCTTGGCAATGGTGTACATTATTAGTTATTACACAGATTGATCGGCGTGAAACGGTTAGGTTTGAGCTAATCGTGTTTCGTACCACGAGTGAGAGCTCCGATGGCCCACTTTCCCCTATCCCATTACTACTGTCTGATCCCCCTCTATCCTATCCTCGTTATTCCATTCCTCGTATCCTCTTCTTTATTCTATTCCTCCTATCGCATCGTAAAGACTGGCAATACGTTGGCTTTGCCCATGGTGTTGTAAACGTCTATAGGCGACGGTAACCGCTCTCTGTTAATTGGGCCGTCTGCCTGGTTCAAAGCTTCACAACAAGAAAATCGTCTATCCGTCGTTTTCAGTCACCAGAACACCGTTGCGCGCGCGTTAGCGGCGTGTCAAGCAGCTCCGTGGCTGCGCGCACGCAGCACAACACCCATAACACTCACTCTACCACTCATCACACGCACCATACCGTCGTACAGGCGCAGGTCAGTCGATTATGTTATACTTCACTAAGTAAGTTAAGTTTGACTAAATTGTTGTGGTATAGTCAAACATAAGCGTATTACTGTCGCAAGTCTCTTCGGAAAACAATAATAGTGCTTGTAAATTCAGAATCCAAGTATTATCACCGAAAAAGAACAATAAAGTACATTAATACTTCAAGATGTCTCTTCGACTTCCTACTTCAGGAAACTCTTGGACGCTGCTACTACTAACATTTGTTATAACTATCAATTGCTATTGCAAATGTACGAAGCGTATATTGAATGGTCCTTCGAGCCGGACACGTATACAGACTGCACATATATATATTTCAGCAAAACCATCAGAAACATATAAATGTTTAGTAGATATTGTTACAGTATAAAATTGAGTACACAGAATAATAGATTAAGGCTTAGTATATAGAAACAGTAGAATAGCTCCAAAAAGGCCGCCGGCCTTAACGGCTGTTTGGCTGTCAAGTTATTCTACTATGAAGCGAATATTCAGACGCTCGGTCACTTGATTTGCGGCATCTGTGTATTTGATAACAAATTACTATTCTAACATGTGTATTTGTATGTATGTTTCATAAATAAAAATTAAATTCACACTAACAGCAGCCAGAGAAGACCTCCCCTCCCCCGCCCGTGACAATTCCCCCACCTCCATCCCGAGCATCTCCCCCCGCCCCGCCCTCGCAAGCCGCCATCCCGGACGTGAATAGAGCCAACAAAACGCAGAGTATCGAGAAGAAGAAACCACCTACTTGTTTGCACATACCGGGAATCGAAGCTTATCCTTCTCTTCAGCCGAGCCTGCCCAGGTGTTGGACTTTGCCTGCTATCGGTGAGTTTGCATACTAGTTGAATGAAAGCTAGACTCGTTTTTTCTCAGATACTTTCAAAATAAAAAATCATCAAAAACATCCAAAAATACAGAAATCAATCGATCGAAACCGTTAACACGTATAAAGTAAGTCATTATAGTACATTATGGTACTAGTGTGTAACATTGGTGATTACCGCCGAGGCGCCATTGAGACCCGAGCCGTAGGCGAGGGTCTTAAGAGAGCCGAGGACGGTAATCATCAATACACACGTGTATCATATGACGTTTTTCAACACACTTGTGAATAAAATAACAACAAAAACTCATTTTATTTAGTAGACAAAAAAAAAGTTATATATGAGTGAAAGTTTTATTTATTAAACACGTACGAGTTAAAATTATCTATTTAAATAAGAAGTTGCATGAAATGAGCAAGCAATAGGAACATTAATTTATTTGTTCTATAGAACATGATCTTTTTTTTTTTGAATAGAACAGCAATGATAATTCCTATAATACCACCTACACGCATTATAAATAAATTCATTTGAAAATTAGAAATTAAAGAACAATGGCTCTTTCTCCGAATCGTACAAGGTGTGCTTGTGGCAACAATAATATTAATTTTTTTAAGTAATAATGTGTTATAGTCGTCTACCTGTCTGTCTTGTATAGGTTCGCACGTGCGCTCGCTGCGGCCGCCGTTGCTGCAGCAGGCGTCGTTCGACGGCAGCGGCGGTGCGGGGCTCCGGTACCGCGTGGACGTGATGCGCGGAGTGGCCTCACGGCATGAGGGCGCCTCGCCCACCCCGGAGAGGCACAGGGCGAACAGTCTCCCTGTGAGTATATCTAAGTCATTTTCATATAGAACATAGATTCCAAAAGTGGGCAATTGTCACCCCCTAGTGCACCCAAGAGTACCAGTAGAATAAGGCAGCATCAACTAAATCCTATCGCTTTTTGAAGCAATGAGACAGGGATTCTCACAACTCGATTAAAATCCTGAGATGGAGCTGCGATTAACTCCTGACTTACAATTTTTTTAATTCATAACTGTTTGGTTAAAGTTGCAAAGTTTATAGCTGTTTGTGACTGTATTTGTAGATTGTTCACTTTTTTTCAATTTCGCTTTTTGAAAAACCATTTCGAGGAATAGTGTTCCTAATCATTTCTGTCTAGTTAAAATTCCAAAAAACGTACAATCCCCTTGTATTTTGAAAGAAATACGTTTGACCTTTATTTGACCTTACTAAATCCTATGACGTCATTTACGTCTGATGAAATGCATATGAATACCGTAGCCATTCAGTTTCAAAATACAAAAGGACCGACATTTTCCTTTTTATGTCATTGTTATGTCATACAACATAAACATAAACAAACATTTTATTCGACGTACTCCAGAATTAAATTATGTATATATTATCTCTTCAGACCAATATTTCTTAAATATCTGTAAAGAGAATACTTACATATGGTCTCTAACTAAAAGTCAAAGAAAAGTGCATTATATAAACGAGCGTCTTTGTAAATGGCGATTGGAACGATGTCGAAATCTTTTCAAGAGATACGATCCAAAAATAACCTGTTTACTGATGAGAAGACCATCACGGTGGAAGAAAATTTAACTGGCAAACCAATACACCTTGCGCCAGAAGTTAGAAGGACGTCCAAAATCACATATTGGAAACAATGATTTAAGCATTAAGTGATACTTTATTCGCTGGATAGCAGTGGATTTTCCAACAAGGCTCTGTACCCTCCCATGAAGCTAATTCAATCCAACATTGGTTGCAAGCCAATTTGTCAGACTTTGTTCAGAGCATAGGTTGTTCTTCGTCGAGTTCTGACTTGAATTCTTTGGAGTATTCTTTATGAACTGCATTGGAGCTAATGGCATACAAAAAGTTCACCAGAACCTGAATTTATCTCAAGCGAGCCCAAATCAATAAATGGAAACTGATCGAAAAGATTAGTACAACCATAGAAGAATGGCTTATATCTTTAAAGCTTAATTAATTGAAAACAAGGATGGCTATTTTAAATAACTTATTTTTATATATACATAAATCTAGATGTTATTAGTTATAATTCATGTAAACAATATATGAATATTTAACATTCCTCCAAAAATATTTTAGCTTTACTTTGACTGATGTCTTAAGAGTTCACATTACGAGTTATAAGAATAAGATGGTTTCTATACTGAAAGCAAACTATTGTGAGTTATAAATTTGTATGTGCCATATATTTATATGAATTGATTAATAAAATATATCTTTTGACTTATTATTTTGCAAGATGAAATAATAAATAACTTTTAGCAGTTAAACTTGTTTATTTACTTAAACACTTATTAATAATAATTTAGGACATATTATATAATCTTTTCAGAAATGTTCAGTTTTATCTTTTTCTTTTTTCTGCAGGCTAGCATTTGGTTTTTTCTATACATAGAGTTTTCATGTAAACTGCAGTGGATAAGTCATAAAATTCTATGATCAAGCATAACCCTTGCTTATGCAGAAAAGTTGTTGCTAATTTTTTCTGAACCTGAAAAAAAAAGATATAAAGTGTCTATTTAATTACTCACATAGTCCTTATTTAACTCATAATTTTTCATATTAGTAACTATGTTACACATCAAAATCATATTATTAAGAGATTTACAATCATAAAGGTATTTGTCACAAATCTTCATATTCCATGAAATCCTTCAAGCCATAGATGTGCTTAATTAATCACTTTTAAGCCGGCAAGTGAATATATTTAAAACTACTGGAGTTTCATATTTTCCGGTAATTTGTTGTATAAGATCAGATCCATAACATACATTAGCAATCAAACACACAATCTAACCGCCAGGGCAGTGGTGCAATGTCTGTTCCTTTATTTGTATGTATTTATATGAGATACTATACTTGTATTATAGATTATTAATAAAGTAATACAGGTTGCTGATTTATTGATTGTACCAAATTATCAAATAAGTAATTAATATTATTTTAATCAGTTTCTAATTAATGAGTGAGACATGTAGCTATTTTTCTATAAATAGGTGAACATTTTAGATGAATTTTGACTTCATCACAAAGTATACTTACATCAATCATATATTAACTAATAACTAACATTACTGATTTCTTATATGGATGTAATTTACAGACAGGAATAGTAATTACTACACAGGTTCTAAAAGGAAAGAAGGAAGGAAGATCTATGGACGAACATGTTGAATTTAGAAACCTTCACAAAACTACTTACATCAGGATTTTAGCTCCTCTTATTTCTCCAATATGTACTACGAGTATAGCTATGTACTCTAATAACATTACATGTTAGGTAGGTTTAGCGTATCAGCCTTTACAAAATTAACACTCCTATTTGAAGATCCGGCCATGTTTAGAAAGAGAAAATATTTAATACGTTTTCATTAATAAAACAGTTCACTTTTTTGTCGGATGACTTTAGAAGATTTTTCTAAGGACGAAATTAATTGTAATGAACAATATTATAATTTAGAAATGCTGCATTAACGGCCGATCTAAAGCCTAAATACCCAATGTTGCCAGGTTGCTAATAGTGAAAGTACTAAAATTTGTAATTCTTGTGGGTACATACGTGTGTGTAGGAAAGTAACTCCCAACATATTGACTTAAAAAAGACCTTATCGAACATCGCCATGATTTTCGGAAAACTTCGGTAGGTACTTCTAGGATGGGGACAATGCACTGAATTCAGACGACCGTCACGCTCAGACACCAAGGTTTTATCTCTGAAGTGCAGTCCTAACGACTGATACTTTTTTAAAGATCTGACTAATAATACTCCCCCCGTCCCCCTCAATTGAAACTGACAATACAACCTTTTTATTTTAACTGGATTGACAACATCATTGGATATTGAGACTATGTCTAGGTATCAGACATTAAAAATGATAACCCAAATGTGATAACAAATCAAAGTATTTTAGTGGTCGAATGAGCTTTATCTGTTGTAATCGCCGAAAGAATACTTTATTACAAATTAAGAAAAGTAATGACATCGCAATGGTGTCTAATAGGTAATTTATGCCTGATTATCAATTAATGGTTTTCAGTCTAACTGTACATTATTCAGTTTAAGTTATATTATATTGATTTTTCACTAAAGGTCACTTTAAATAACTTAACCGTAACTTTAGAAAATAATAAATGTTGAACCACAAAATATATAAAATAAATCTACCGATAAAATTGCTAAGCTGGCCACACTAAAATGATCACTATGTGTCATAATGAATAATGACAATAACATTTAAATAGTAGCACAGATTAATATGATTATTTTCTTTTTATAGGCAAAGGAATTAATGTAAAGTTGTCCCCAATGACGTCATCGGATAATTTGTTTAAAAATCGATTTAAAAAAAAACTAACTCTTAAAACACAAAAATATTCAAATTAGTATCTTAAAATACCCTATTTTACATAATAAAAATATAAAATCAGAGGGTAATTTTTTTTGAACAATCCCCATTTAGGAGTTATTTTGTTTCTATTGTCTTTCGTTCGTTCTTCGTTATTTATTTTGTCTTTATTTTTGTCCTGAATACAATATTTTTCTATCTTTCTTTCATTGAGCTCAAATAATTAGATTGGAAATGACATGTTGTTATAGTTTGTGATAAATTTTGTTTGCTCTGTTGTAAAGTTTCTTTAGTACGACTTGCTAAGTTTTGGTTTTTACAGCTATTTTTAACAGGGTTCACAATTGCGTTTAAAATCTAATGGGGCTGCGTACAAATGCAAGTTTGAGAGGCTTTGCTTTGAAATTATATATCCATTGATGTCGTTGTTTATTTCAGAGCCTATCGACTTCTTCCTCGAACACGCCCCCTCAACGACCCATTCCGAAGCCGGTGGAGCCCGAGGGTGCGACAGTCTCTAGTAGGCTGGAGATCAGGGTTCGACCCCCGGACAGCACTTCGCCAGGGCATTCGGGTATGTTCTTTTTCAATGTTTCCAAATTAATAAATGAGTTATTTAATTGGGGTTGTGGGGTAATAACTAATAGTAAGTAATAATCTTTGGTAAAAATGGAACCCTTGACAAAACGTCATCTCTATTTGTTAGTTTGTTTGTCATAGTCATTCCTGGAGAGGAGTGGGTCTATATGGATTAAGAATAAGAAGGTGAAGTTGATATGGCACTAGAGCATGTTATATTAGACATGTGAAATAACTAAAATAATGGGTCGCCGCTATACATGTTACTGTAGCTTGAAAAAACATTTTCCAATATACAGAGAAGGTAGTGTGTGTCTGAAAAATATTGTTATTGATGGTATTTTTAGTTACTTTTTCGTTTAATAGATGAGGAAGATATTAGCTTCCGAAGTTAGGAAAACTTATGTCCTCATCTCTAATTTTTAAAACTTTAAAATGCACATTTCTGAAAATCCTCCTGGTGGGTAGAGCTTGAAAATTATTTGCACAACGAATTTTTTTTTTAATAATATCCCTGAATTAGTTTTTGAGATTTTATTGTCCCGTATTCAAATGATGAAACTGGGAAACGTTATCACCTCTACGGAACCCTTCGTTGTGTGCGGATTGCAAAGCACTTAACCAATTTGTATAATTTTTAGTGAAAATCCATTCGGTGGTCAGCGGCGGTGAGGGCATGAGGCTGAATCACGAAGACGCGTCTGTGTATTACGATGCAACTGAACACCAACGGGACAAACGGTATGTATTCTGGTCTAGGATTTGTAATCACTTCAAAAAAATATATATCTTTATTATAATGGGCTGGAGTAACAATATTTATATGTCTGCCTCATTGAGATGTAACATGTCTAGAGAGAGCATTGCTAACAAACAACATCGACAAAAACGGCATCAAAAACGCGAAGCGTTGCTAAATCCACTCTGCGTTTTCGGGATATCAGGAAAAAAATATTACCCCTATTTTTTATAATTAAATATTTTTTTTATGTAAGTGAAAAGTTTAAATGATCGTTATGATTTAATCGCTTTATGTGTTATAATTTAATATTACTCAGAGGTTTCAGTTTTTTTTTAAATAAAGTATTAGCAACAAAAGTTGTGTGTCTTGGAACGAACCATAAAAAAATACATGCACAGATAAATTCATAACACATTCATAGCACATGTAGTAATTTTAATTTGCAATAAAATGTCTGTACAAATATTAGTACATATTTATAAGTCTGTTAATTACCAATACTAATTTAATAATTCTAAAAAAACTATTCATATTGGCAAATTATTTTTGTGTTACACATCATGTTCACGGAGGTTATTAGATGACTATTTATAACCCAAAGATTATCCTGCGCTAAAAGTCAGTGAAATCATTTGTAATAGTAGACTTGGAACGATTCGATAGGTTCATATTGGGTAGTAGGCTTTATGTATAATCCAAAGTTTATATCCGTAGTATGAACTACTGGGTAGGTACACGGGATAGTTTAATGCGGGGACTTAAGAGCAACTAAACCACTTGAAAAGGGCTATTATATAAATGAAAATATTCATATCCAAAAGTTTTTATTCAAACTAGTTCAGTTTGATTATTTTCTTAACTAAAATTTGCTTTTTATCATATTAATATATTAAATTATTTCTTTATTAGGAATTAATGGAGATGCAGCTAACAGAATATAGACAAAATTAATATCTTAATTATGACAATAAAGAGTTATCTATAATATTATTAGCGGCCCGGCGCGGATTCACCCGTGGTCTGTCCCGCTCCCGTGGTATAAAACGTCATGTTATATAGCCTATGACACTCCCTGTTAACGTAGCTTTCCAACAGTAAAATAATTTTTAAAATCGGTTTAATAGATCCCGAGATTACCCCCTACAACGTCACAAACTTACAAACTTTACCTCTTTATAATATTAGTACAGATATTTCCGACCGAAGCATCCGCTTTAAACGATATTCAGTTTTTTTTACACCCTCTTTGACGATATTTGCAGCATGCATTCTGTAAATTCTATGTCAAACGTCATAAGGTTACATTAAAAAGTTTATATTGTCCAAAGCGCTAAGGTTAGATTAGAAATAATTTTATATGATGGTTAAGTATTCTTAAATTTTCTTATTATCCTTCACACAACTTACATCTTATCGGTCACGATCATATATAATTATTTTAGGTACTTTATTTCAATACAATTGTGCCGTTGATAAGAATATATAAAAAACATAGTGTAAAAATATCTCCGAAAATGATTCAAAATACTTCCTTTCAAAATTCATCTCTTTGTCCAACAATATGCTACAATTGGATCCGTAGGAAGTCTAAAACGTAATATAAACCAGTTTAAGAAAACCGGACACACAAACATTACATGTCTGTTTTCTATAGATTTTTTCAATTATTCATATTTCATCAATAAAAAAAAATCGTAACAAAAGTCCCCAAATTTTGGAAAATAAGTCACACTTCTCATCTGACAACATCAATCAATTCGATAACCTTGAAAATGTCGAAATTAAATTTCACGTTTTTACAAAGAAATCATGAGAAAAGTGTTAAGTTTTCCGATTAAATGACATCTCATCCTTATCCTTTCCCGTTTTAAAATAGTTCCGACACATTTTAATAGCGCAGGCCGGCATAATTCTTTTTTTTGCGAGAGCTCTAACCAGTAAAGTAATCGAAACGACACTAACAGGCGTGGGAAGCCACTGAAGCCAGTGCACCAATTTTGGTGCACTGTTTTTGGGCCGTTTTTGTGCAATTGATGCGTGATCTAGATGTTTATATGATCTAAGGTCTGCCTGCTTTTTCTCAAAATCGACACATCGGATTCTTGAGTAAGATAGTTGATTTTTCCGAAATCTAATGATACCGTTATAATTTTCATTGAAGGCCCCAAGATATCTTCGTATATGTTTCGCTTTTTTTTAAAGTTTCGGGTTTGTATATGTAAATGAATTTGTGAATGATATTTGATTTTTAATAATATGTTTTCGTCTCGTTACTCAGGTCTTCGACGCGTAGTGGTGAGAAAAGTCAGAGTCCCGCCGTGGAGAGAATGAAACTAGACTCTATACCTGATAGGTTAGTGCTTATTGTGTTTACACTTTGTAAGGATTTAATCAAATGCTGTGTTTTATATTACAAATTTCATTCACTGCCAATAATTTCAAATCCATATTAATAAACCCAACTCTTTAAACGAGCACTAGTCGTAATTATATTACCTTTTACAACAACAAATACACTTAAGTCCAAATGGCGCTTACAATAAAATGGCGGTAAAGGCTCGATCAAGTGTACTTGTCAGTGCAGCAATATTACCTATACAGTTGCCCCTTAAATAATTGATAGTTAGTTTTTTTTTAATTGTTTATTTCGAGAGAAATCCTCTATACGCGACCGACTCACATACAGCCACTTATTAGAGTTTTTAATTGGTTGATGTTTTTTTTTCGGTTTTAGAGGCAATGGATTCTCGAAGAAAGACTTGCAGGGCTGTGCCGGGGACGGATCACATAGTTTGAAGGATGTAAGTATTTAACAAACCTTGAAAACCGGTAATAAAGTAGAACCGGTTATAGCCTAAGTCTATAAGAACTTTTCTTTTTTATTTAGTTTTCACTTTAAGGTTTTTAGGAACTAAATTTCGTAAAATAGGTTTTATTGAATAAACCGGTCTCGACGGACTACAAACATTTCTTTCAACCATGTGGTGCAGCAAGTTTTCATCACACTAACACATGTTGACAGAGATAGTATGTTACTTCCTTTTCTCGCAGAATAAACCGGTTAATTCAAGTTTATATAACTCATAATAAAACTACATTTTAACAAGCTTCTTAATTCTCTCTATGTATATATATATGTACTTGCTGCTATTTTATATAATTCTATATTTTCTACCACTGTTTAATATTCGACGAAAACCAGTAACCGGTTAATTTTAAACCGGTTCCAAGCCTTGGCATTTAATATATGCATAAGCCATCTTAAGGTTCTGGAGAACATCATGGATAAACAAATCGTTGTAAAATCGTCATGTCCGTCCTTAAAAAAATGGTGCATTTCCATTTTTTTAAAATGTATAGTAATTTATAACTGTCTCTATGCTAGCGTTCGTCGGGTAGTGCCAGTACGTCACGCATACCGATCGCCCGGGGCGAAACGCGCTTGGCGAAGTGCGCTTCTTGGAGCGGCGACGGACCCTTATGTCCGGAACCCAATGACTTGACGCCAGGTGAAGAAGCTGTTAATCTACACTATGATAAACGCTTTAATGGTTCGAGTTTGTACAATGTGTGAAAATATAAAAAAAAAATCGGGGGGGATAATTCGGACCAAGAGACTTTGCAATGCAATTTTTAGAATTTTTGTCTGTCTGTCTTTCTGGTAGAGCATCACTTGAAAACTACTGAACGGATTTAAATGAAACTCGACATAGAAGAAGCTCATATCCGGGGACGTAACTTTGTTTTTTTTTTTTAATTTTTAATAATAAATAACGTCGTTTTCATAGAATACACGGATTAGCTAAATAAATGGCATTGCAATTGCGTTTTTTCAATTTACTTACTTTACTTACTCTTCGAGGGCCATACTCGTTTATTTACTGATTACAAGTGTTTTTTATATCTTTTCACAATATATTGACATTTTACAAATTCTACCTGATTATAATTATAATATAGGAACAGTTTTATTTAATAACATATAGATTAGACTAGCTGTCATATCGCTAGCATAGATATAAATAGTTTGAGTAATCAAAAAGTTAAAAGGGTAGGAAGTGAGAAGGGAGGCCTTTGCTCTGCAGTGAGACAATACAGGTTCAAGAATACTTTGAAACCGAGGGATTTTCGTACAAATTTTCAACCCCCTTTTCACCCCTTACTGGTTGAATTTACAGAAACGTCGATAAATGTGTATATTTATTTCTACAGGTTTATAAAATTTCGAGCTGCTTACTTAGAAAATTACTGCTTTTACTACAAACTTTCGTCCCGTTTTTGACCTCCTTAGGGGATAATTTTTATAAAATATATTATTAGGGCGAACAAACATTATAGAAAGATCCCGCATATAAATTATCACGGTCCTAGCGCCAGTAGTTTAAGCTCTGCATTGATTTGTCATTTAGTCGGTGAGGCCACGCTGATATAAATACAGATAACACAACTTACCGAGATGTTTCCGTGTAGCGTTACGACGGCGTCGTCAGAACGCCGGCGATAAGTACGCAAACGACCCCGCCCGGGAATTGAACCTGAGGTTCGCGAGGCCGAGGCACCGGCAGCCGCCGCAGCACCACAGCAGGTCAGTGTTATCACAAACAAGACTTCGAAGTGAGATTTTTTTTTTTAAATTAAGGATAGAGACAATCGACACTACCTCCATTGAACATCGTTGCCTAAAATGCTTTAAGATTTAATTAAACCTATCCTAGTCCGAATTTATAATAAATCACCTTGCCGAAATGAGTAACGTGGTATATTTTAAAATACATTGTAGATTGAAGAAAAAAAAATGTATTCAATACAATTTTATCCGTGCAGGAACGGGGAAAGAATAAAATTTCCAGTGGCCAGGCGGCTTGTAGTAACAGGCGACAAACCAACCCACAGCCAGGTGATAGGGTATTTGCCCGTCTGGATGGTTACCACCCCTGGTTTAGACTTAGACTATGACGTTATAAAAACCTTGAGTTGCGTTCCGGCATTAGTGGCTAGGTTCCAGTCTCGCTTTAGAGAGCGGCAGCACATTGGTAGCAACTCTGGTGATGCAAATGTCTATAGGCGATGGTAACTGCTTTCCATCAGTTGGCCCGTCTGCCTGCCCGCTGAACTCACGCAATATTTCCAAGATAACACATTATAGTAGCAAAGAGGCGAAATGTATATGTGATATGTGTACGGGTGTTAAGGAGTGGCTCACGCGGCGTGCCGGTGCTCCTGATGTCGTCGCCTCCGCAGTCGGGGGGCTCGTCGTCGTCGGCCTCCCCCCCGCCGCCGCCCGCGCCGCCCCCGGCCTCCAACCCCCACCACAACGCTGCGAGAGCGAGGCGGTTTAGGCCGCTCTCTATCGCACCATAGGTGAATATTATTATACTCGTGTCGAACACTCGCTGCCCGCGGTGCCATAAATCACACCGGCCCATATACTAGAATGGTCTCTAATTTTGACCAGAGTAATCTATTATAATGTATTTCGATGCGCTGAATCTGAATATCAAGCCCATTTGACCCCTAAGCCTTCGAAAATTCAAGTAATTGGTAAAAATTACAATAATTATGATTATAAAAAATTTTGCAGTTCACTTGGAATTTTGAGGGTGTACAAAAACACTAAGCTTTTACCCCAGATTCGGATTCAGCACATCGAAATACATAAGAGTAGACGGGTCTGGTCAAAAGAAGAGGCCACTTTTATGTGCCGGTGTCATCGGTCCCCACTAAGGAAAGACTCGTACGGTGCTACGCTTATCGATGACCGCTTATCGATTCCTGGCAGACTGCCTTTTCATAGTAATAATACCGACACTACACTGATGCTTCACTACGCCTCCCATTAGGCCAAGTGTGACAGAGAGAGAGAGAGAGGGGGGAGGGGGGATAATTAGGTGCTGACCTATTCCCATATTTTTTTGCCCCATGGGCAACTTATTTGACACAAATTATAGGGATGATTTATGTTAGGTCGTGCAGCTGCAAGTCCCCCGGATACATACATAACATCCGGGCGATGCACGGTTTCAAAACTTCAAGATTATTTTATAAAGCAACTGATACTACACCGCGTTTCGTTAGTATCTGGGTCATGAACATAAATAGCATATATCATTCAATATCCAGTAATATATTAGGGACCGCCCACGACTGGTCAGTGTTTATTTTGAAAATCGCAATGTGGACAGAATCATCCTTCGTCGATTTCAGCTCGCCTCTATAAAAGCAGCTTAGTTTTGGCGAATATTTGAAAAATGTTTCGACAATTTGTAAGTAGACGTTCGTTCAGGCGCGGTTCCCTTCAAGAAATGGTTGTTGTCACAGCCACCCGAAAATCGGCCAAGTGCGCGTAGGATTATGAACTCACTCGTGAGCGATATAGCGCATGCCTACAAAGTTGATGTTTACAAACATATGACGCCCTGGCCAAGATTTCCAGTAATTATTTACAAAAATTACTCTGATAAACTTTTTATTAGTAGTTGAATATAAAGAGAAACAGTACGGTATTTTTTTATGAGTGTAGCAAACGGAATGTCCATAGATTACCTATTATGATATTATACATCACTATTATAATATAAACAACAATAAGTCGAGTCAAAAAGTCGTATAGCCTCTGTGAGATAAAAGGGTACGCACCTTGCACAATTTGCAGCATGTCTTTCGATAGCTTATATGAGCCAGGCACCAGTATTACACTGTCACATCTTTTAATTGATTAATTAAAGTTTTACTCACGTCGCGGCGTGGTGAATTGATTTGGAGCTCTTATTTAAAGATTTTGAGTAGTGCGTAACGGGCGAGTTTTATAATACCTCTTTTCGGTACGGAAGGAGAGGGAAATTGTGAGTACAGAACAGGAAGAAGCGAATGAATGAAATGAATGGCGTGTATAGCCTGAACCATAAAACATCGACAAAAGCAATTATTTGTTCATCAATAGTAATTTCGTTTTCAGGAACTAACTATATGTGACAACACAGCAAAGGAGCCTTTTTGACACAATGAATATTACAAAAATATAATCAGAATCATGAAGATGTATTAGCTCTCTACATATGACTTTATCGTAACAATACTGGGATATCTGTTTATTCCATAACGGACATGAATTAAAATTGATATGACTAATGTTATACTCTATTTCAATCGAAGTTTTTTAAAATGTAAACAATCTTTTTTAATAATTTTGACTGCAATGTTAGCCTACTGAATGAACGACTGATAATATACTCTAAATGCTATAAAAGTATGATATGATTTTTAATAAAAGTCTATGCTAAACTAAGATCCGCTAATCGAATTATATTAACAATGAAAATATTGATAAAGAATATTAGCAATAACTAGAGCTCAATAAAATCCTAAATTCTACTTAGTTTGTAGGCACATCTGTTGTCTTCTCTCTCTTCTGACATGATGTTCACGGCACAGCAATTTCTTTTTTGGGCCTCCCTTTCAGTATTCAATATATTTCCGGTTTAAGCCTGGAATTCATTGTGAGTTTGTGATTAATGATTATATAAAAAAAGTTGTTTACATTTGCTGAAAATTTCTTTGAAATGAGAGAATATATTGCGAGTATTCACAGCGCTGTTTTAGTATGAATTTGAAAAGTGATATTTAGGAGTGCAAATGTATGTATTATAAAAATGTTTTTGTTTAAAATTAATAATTATTGTAGGATATTGATTGATTTTAAGCAAGAGTATTGTTTGTGACAGAAAATTTATAAATACAAATACTGTATATATTGAGTAGATTTTTCGAACTGCCACAAGAACTCCCTTGAGTGGCGTCAGTGAAAGTCCTATAACTTGGCCGAGGCTTCTTTTCAAGATGTAATATTCTTGTTTACTTGTGATTAGACACTAAAACTATGAAATCCTTTGCTTCCGGGCTGTTATCACTCGTAAGATATTCTTTATATATTATTACTTTATTCTAGAAAGGCTGATTTACACAAATCGAATAAATATTTGGGTGTCATACTTGTTGTCGAATGACATCGTAGCTTGTGTCCACCCTTGTCATTTAGTCGAACCGATAACTAGCGTTGCATGATCACATCTGTTAAAGCCCCTATCGTTTGTTATATCTTGGTGTTCTAAAAAAAGCATAATTGGATTTCTCAAGCCTCGACGTTGTAGCCAACGCATCAGCTTTCTTGGTATTGCAGACTGCTATGGACGACAATAGTCACTTATTATCACGTTTATATTCACGTTTACAGCCTATTTTTTTCCTGATATCATTTTAATATTAAATCGATTAAACTGTCTCGACAGGTCTCTAGATTGAATCTAGTTGGATATAATAATTAAGCATATATTGAATACAAAAATAAATTCACCGTCATTTTCAAGCGAAGCTGACGAAACAAGTTAAAAAATGTGATGTTAAGTAATTTTACTTTTATCCTAATGGTGCTTAAAACTTTTTTTTGTATTTAGTTATGTTTAAGCTCTCTAAATTATTATTGTACAAATATTAATTATAGTCGATTACGATAATCATTTTATTTTTCAATTGTGTTCTTAAAGTGACTCTAAAGGAGATTGATATTTTAATAAAATATTGACAAACTCTTTCGCATTATAAAAGTAAGATACTATAGAATTATCTTATTAATAAATCATCTACATAACATTAAATCTGCTATTATTCCATAGGGGGTCTTTTTAAGTCACACTCGTGACCGAAACTTGATAGGCAAAAGATTAGCATAGTATCGACGTAGGTGACATGATGTGACATATTTTAACAATGATAATCGCCCATTAAAAAATATAATTCTGAAAGTTCTGATGCCACGGAGTATTTTTCTCTCGTATTTTAAAAATCATCATCATCAATCATAAGAAATTATTTTTTTTAAGTATCTTCGAAGTTTTAACTGATTTGGTCTAAAATGTTTTAAATATCAAAACATCAAAAAGGTGAGTATAGAATTTCTGAATCGCCATCTAGTCATTTAGTATTTTGGAGTTGGTAACAGGTACGTTTTTTGTTGGGCGACTGTCTTATCTAGTATTCTTTTTCCATAATTAGTTTTATGGCCTCTAATTTGTATGTTCGGTTTGATAGGTCGTTCTGTCAGTTAGATATAACAGATCACATAATACAAAAAATGGAAGAAGGAAGGTATCAAGGTATGTTGTGATGACCTCAAATATCAAGGAAAGGAAAGAAAAAAAGGCCAGAGAAAAAGATCATGCTATAGACGCGCGGTAGATTTACTATTCAACAAGTCTATACAATAATCTATCAAATCATGTGTAATTCGAAATTAATTTATTGTATCATCGATTTACTTACTATTATTTGAAATCTGTGGATTTCTTAAGATTTCTTTGACAGACTGTCTACTTTGTGCTCAAACGTCTGCTATGATTGAAACGGATTTTATTGTGTGATTATTTATTGATTTTGAATAGTTCTCTATTTTAAACTAGAGATTATTAGAAAAACATGGTAGACAAAAAAATAAATAGATGCGCTTACTTATTTTACTAAGAAGGTGTGCTTACTTTACTTACTTTTTAGAATATGATGTATGATTAAAGTTTGAATGAATTTAAGTCGAATAAATTAATTCCTAATTGACATTTTTGTTTTAAAAAACGTTTGTCTTAAAACATCGACTTCTTTATTTTATAAATCTAACAAAAGTTTTTATTTAATATTTTCCATATACGATACTGCTTGTATGTTAATGCATTTCAGTAGTGGTTTGTAAACTGTTGTTGTGCATATATCAAGTACTGAACATTAACTATTTTATTAAAAAAGGCTATGTGAATATATCAGAGGTGTGAATGGGCTACTAACCAAAACACTTGATAAAATCAGTTTCTTTCTCCAAAACAAGGACTAGACTTATAATTAACCTACATTTCTTAAGAAAAGAAGTAGAAGAAGAGTATTTATAAAATATAAAAATATTTTTTGTGAGACTGTACGGAGTTAAAAGAATTGTTGAAATTGTGTATAAAGTAAGGTGGAACGGTCACAAAAATATTGGAACTAAGCAATATTTTAGATTTAAATATATCTAAGGAATTTCGAATAATTGTATTTCAAGTTTTTTCGGGTCTTATTACGAAAATGATATAAGTATCTTTCGAGCGGTGTTTCGAACGTGACGTAATAGTAAATATTTCCAGAAATAAACTCACAAAATACTATCGCCCATAATCGATAGTAAGAGAATGCATTGTATTAGACAAATTTTCTTTATAAAATGAGTTACAAATCTTGTCAAATTTAATGGCCCTTTCAGTTTTGTTTGGTGGTCTGGTTTTCTATAAAAAACTGTCTATCGTACAGACATGCGCTACTGACTAAGGGGTTATTACGTGGGCCGCATAAAAGGCATTTTGACATCATTATACATATATGAACAGCGGCTAATTTCAGTAGACGAAGCGAAAAATCTATACATTCTGCCTATCCCTATAGAGAAGCAGGTGTGATAATATGTATTATACATACTACTTATTAAACAGACGTGAACAAAGCTGGTGTTACAAATAAAAATGTAGTTGGTTAACATTTTTTTAATAAGGTCAACATTTTTTAGATTCGACATTCTTATAACATTTTTGTAAGTAAGACTCGATTGAGTGGATCTCAAACTTTTTAAGCGACCGTTTCCAAGATTAAACTTAAACTTGTCGAAAGCTCCCTGACTGCTGTTAAAATGATGATGTTGTACAATTTAATTAATATTTATTATAATAAAATTAATTAAATTTAAAAATGAAAATATATAAAATGTGCTATTTGTGTATTTTGAAGAAAAAAAATAATAAGAAAAGGCGTTTTTAATTTTAAAAGGGAACTTGTGATATGTTTGTTTTGAACGCTTATTCTACATTGTTTATAAATGGTATCTTTATTATATTTTTGAACTCAGACATGTTTAAATATCCTCTTTATTTTGGGTTTGTAATTTTAAAAAACAATTCGGCAATTATTCAACATTCTCAATTTAGTCATCGAAATTATATATATATATATATATATATATATATATATATATATATATATATATATATATATATATATATATATATATATATATTAAAGCTAGACATAAAAAAATATATACAACAGCTGCGCTGCGCGGTTTCATCCGCGTGTTGATGGAAAATCGTTATATTTTGGATAATTCTCAATATATCTTTATAATTAGCCTGTACAAACCTGATGTGTAAGCTATATTATTGTAAAGTTTCTGCAAAATCCATTTAGTACTTTTTGCGTGAAAGAGTAACAAACATACATCCACACATAAAAACTTTCGCGTTTATAATATTAGTAGGATATACCATCAAAATAAATCATGAATCATCAAATGAAACACGTACTCTTAATCCTTTTAATGCCTAATCTATAAGTCTATACACTATGGTTGCTCTTTGTAGTCGATGATTACGCAATAGTCGTCTTTTTATTTAAAAAGTTTCCTATGCAGCTTTCTTGTATAGCCTTTAAGTTTGGCGTAGACTATATCCGATTTAAGCAAAGAAAACTTATTTTTACATTTTATACTCTAGACATAAATGATAAATAAACGTTCAAAACAAAATATCACAGTAATAATGTAATATATAAATGATATAATAAAATGTAACTCGGTGTCTGCACGTTGACTTTGGATTCGGCGAATTCTCTAGTAGTGAAGTGCTGCTGTAAGCTTGAGTTATTATCTTGCTGTTTTGTTGTTTATATGGTTTTAAGATATTATGATTAAGTAATTTACATGTATATTTTATCATATGATTAAAGTATCATATAATCAATTTATCATGTGATTAAAATATATTATAATTATTATAAGATAACATTATATCACATGCTTTTATCATATGATCAGTTGACAGGTCCAGGTAGAGCTAGAATTTTACTACTTTTGTTCTTTACACAGGGAAGATGTTAACGATTATTTATCTTATAATGTTCGTTTTGTGCAAAATTTCAAAATATTTATTACTAATGTTTTCTTAGTATCTTAGATATATATGCTTAGATGATATGCTAAAGATTAAGGCGTTGGTATGGCCTTGACCGCGTGACTTTAAACATCTATGCAATAATGTACAGTTTACATTTTTCGATATTAAAATTATTTCAAGTGTTTCAACGAATTCTAATTATACATTGCTGTTATTTAGTTCAAAGCACTTTGCTGAACTAGCAAGCGGGTACCTACAAAGTTGGGCTAGTTTGCACGTAAATACTATAGTTCAATGAAACATATCCAGTCTTAGCTTTCATATACGTAGGTAAATGCTTTTCAAATTAGTCTATTATTCATGCTTGAAATGTAAGGTTAATTAATAATTAAACACGTCGCTGTGAAATATATTACATAAAATATAAATAAAAAAAATCAATATAATTGCGTAAATTTTTGTTTCTTTTTATATACAGAAATATACGTTCCAATAAAAAAAACATGTTTTTATTATATAAACAACAAAACAGACAGAAATTGTAAAAAAATATATATTATGAGAAGTTGGTAGATGCCATTAAATTTCTAGTCTCAGCGCTGCTTAGTTAATAGTTTTAATTATTAATAAAAAATATTATTAATAATAATAATTATGTGTATGTATTGATAAATGAAATGGTGAAAAATACCTTAAAATGGTCTCGTTTTTGAACTTGTATGGGTAATTTTGATTTTGTTTTAAAATTTTACTTCATTATTAATGATATCATGTATAATTATGATTATTTGATACTTTGGTTAAATGATAAAATAGTAGCATGATAATAATACTTTATTTATTTATTATATATATTCATTTTCAAGTTATTGCAATAAATCAAGAATATCAAAATATTGGCGTGTGTTTAAGTTTGAATTTTAACATTTAATCGTTTCTAACATGTGTTCAAATCTGGCCTCTTTTGGAAAATAACGTACTTATGTTTACATTATCAATTAAATGAAATCAAAATATAAAGGCCCAAAATTTGTTAAGTTGTATTATTTTTATAACAAATCGGTAATCGGTAGGTAACGCATTAGGACATTACGAATTGATCCGTCATTGAGCTGTCAGAAATAAAATAAATGCTTGGAAAGGGTATAATTGTCATAATTCATATTGACATATTAAATTCAAACGTTTACAACTTATACTGTCAAAATTAGATATTTTCTAAAGAAATCAAAACGAATTCTTTTACTTTTCACGCGGTGCATAATAAAATCGTATCATCAGGTGATGTCAGGAGCCTTAAGAACAGACGAGCGTAAATGACAAGAGCTATGAATGTCAAAAAAGCAAGTTAGGTGTGTAAGAATAAGCCTGAATGGCGCTCTGTTGTTCGTGCCTACCCCGCAAGGGAACTGGCGTGAAGTTATGTATGTATGTACCATTTCACCAACGATGCGCCGACCCAAAAGATGCCACTACTGAGGTGATACTCGACCCTCTATATCTATCTACCTTTTTCGGGTTTTACATTTGAAAAAACCACTAATATGTCCTCTCCATATTGACTGGAAGTTGCTCACACTAGAGTTCGTCAGTTTACAGGGAAACATTTTTGTGCGTTTAATAATAACATCGTGTCGCATAAATTAATGTTTATGGTGATTTTGAGAGAAGTGCTCTAATATATATCAATATTTTCATAAAGATTCTCGTAGACCTTGCATGATACACATACATGAGTCCACGTTAAAGCATATATCTCCTAATATCGCAGCATTTTAAGAAATCGAGACAGTAGCCTACCAACAAGTAGAATATTTACTTTATAATATTAAAGTAGGCTTCGGACCAAAGAAATACAACAATTTCAAGACCACCAAAACATTATAACATCGAAGAAGATATCTTTTAATGTAACGAATAGAATAATTTTTAAACTTTTGACGAAACTCCCTAAGTTAAGATTCTGCATTAAATATTACATTATTTGGCATTATACCCATAGTTTCTTTAAGACCCAGTAGAAAACTTGACTTGGTAGCCTGGTGCCTTTTTGGCTTGGTGCATCAGCTCTCGGTGATCTAGAGGTTGCTTAAAAAGATGGCAACGTTACCTTGTTGACTATACTTATCTATTGAGGCATATATTTCGCGCAATACTTATGACTCTTACAACAAATCTTTAATTCGTATAGCCTTCTGTAGCTAATCTAAAGGGAATATATATATATATATATATATGAGCCTAAATGGCGCTCTGTTGTTCGTGCCTACCCCGCAAGGGAACTGGCGTGAAGTTATGTTTGTATGTAATATATTTTAAATACAAAGAATTCAAAATACTCATACAAGTTTGAAATGGTATGCTGTTTTTCGGTACATATCTAGTATTTAAGATTATTATGATATTACATTTATTATGAATGAGAGAAATTGAGCCGTAAATATTGCGTTGTCGTACAAGCTATTTTGTTCATATACAATTAAGGCTACGCTGCCTACGTACTTTTTGGGTAAATCAGGTTATTCGATGATTAATAAATAATCTGTTCCAATATTACATTACATCTAATCGCTTGAATGTTTATTGTTAACTAAAGGTTCCATGTTCAAATATTCGCCGTTCATTGTCTATTTCGTAACTGAATTTTTTGAATAAAGAATTCCTTTAATTTAGTTCGGAAAACAATTGTAAAGTATTACGTAAATCGTTTATTTGTAATTGTTAGTGTCGTAGGTAGCCTGCGTACGACGTAAACAAAATGGCTTGGTACGGCGAGTTAGCTGATTTTTTGTCGCTTTTAAAATACGGAAGAAAATGTACTATTATAGAGAGAAACTATGTATTTATCCACAGGACTTTTTTAATTCTACCATATTAGTGTTGTCTAACTATGTGTGAGGACGTGATATTTAATTCGATTGTTCAAATAACTCGACGACTCTCAACTGTCTTCACTCGACGTCGGTCGTCTCGATTCTGACTCGAGTGTTAGAATTTGTGGACACCATGATAAATCGCTGCGATTAGAGTACGAATCACGATTGGTCGCGTCCGCTGGCCAGCTGTCGATACGAATAAATTGACACAAAACAATCGACAAATATTTTGATTTTCAGTAGAAAGACTCGGTTAGGATTCTTTCAATTCGTCTCGGAACCGCCCATTTTATAGTGTAGTCTAATATAGCAATAGATTGCCTACTTTACTGAAACACAACTTTCCTGTTCTCGATTGCCAGAAGGGTAAATTTCATAAAGCAACTACTCCGGACTGGATATCTGGGATAGACCCCAGATTCAACCGTTGTACATTACCCATAAAACAAGTCTTACATCACTTAGCTTGGGGATATACAATGGGTGTGTCTGCCTGTCGGTTTATTTATTATTTTATACAGTGATTCAATTATTATTAATTGCTAAAAAGGGTATTAACACAAAAAGCTAGTTTTTCTGTTATTATTCGGTTATCCTTATCTATGCTATTTATAATGTTATTTCTTTTACCTTAAAATTATGCGACAGCTATTCAGAGACATTTTAAGTTTTTAGTACCCTGTATTTTTACGGAAAACGTACTTTTCGGGATAATACTGTTCTGTTAAGTCAAACAAGCGATTTAAAGTCTAAAAATCGGTACATTGCCAGTCAGTCAGAGTTAGGACATTCATGAGATATCGTGTTATGTCTTTATGTTCATTTTCATCATGTAAATAATCATTAACAGTTGACTCTCTGTAATAGAACAAATATTTCCATCACGTTTCTAGTCTATATACCGCTTCCGTCTTATAGTGATAAAAAAACGAATCGACGTAAAAATTAAAAATTATTTACCAACTCGACTTCTAAACAAAAGTTGCAATGTATTTTTTTTTAGAATATATTATTTCCTACACACTATCAAGTGAAATTTTAACGTTTACAATGTTTAGCAAGCGGTAGTGGGCCGGCTTTGTTTAGTTACGTCGGGTCGTCCATGTTTCGACGTTACGCCATCTTTGCCTCCGTCTTACGCCGGCATACTCTGCTTTTATCTGTTAATGTATCATATAAAAATAGAAGTGATTTCAAGTGTAATATAAATTCTTATTTTTAATTTCGAAAAGCACGTGTTAAGTAAAAATTAATTGCAATATAAAGGTGTGTTTAAATTAGAAACATTTCATTACATTTATTTAAATGTCGAGTTTGTAAATAATCCAAAATTTGATAAAAGTTGAGGCAATTATTTTTGTCAAGAAAAAAAAATGTGAATTAAAATATATTATTATTAAAATATTAACTATTATTATTTATTGTATAAAGTTTGTAATAAGGTACCCATTTTTTATTTTCATATTTTTGTTTCGCTTGGATTTTCTTAGATTGTGCCGAATTAGTGTTCGAGGAAGATTAAACGTGATCTCTTTGGATATTTGAAGTATCGATTT
Organism: Dendrolimus kikuchii; assembly: GCA_019925095.2. Taxonomy (NCBI): domain Eukaryota; kingdom Metazoa; phylum Arthropoda; class Insecta; order Lepidoptera; family Lasiocampidae; genus Dendrolimus; species Dendrolimus kikuchii. Next base: position 7,607,423 of record CM034388.1, on the reverse strand, counting down.
TGTCATAGAAAAGCTAAAGTCTAATAGTAGGAAAATTAAGTACATTGATCAATGGTATAACTGGCGTAACGTTGCGAAGATAATACGCAGCTCACGTAAACTCGAATACTTTGATAGTTATTAAGTTTTAGTGTTTGGGTTTCCTTACCCTCGCAGCGTTACGTCAGTCACTTTAGCGACGTTACGCCCGTTGTAGGAACTGCAATGTTCTCACGTTTGTGTGACTTACCTTTTACCGCTTCACTTGAAATCACGCTTCAATAAATAGACATGTTTTAAAACGTAATACACGCTGAAAGCCGTTAAAAGATAATTTTAAGAAAGTATCAACTTGGTACAATTGTAAGAAAATCCAAGGCAGCTAGCTAGTGCTGGCAACGCCGCGTTGCGCGTTCCTTTATTTTTACAATGACAATGGATGCATGCTATGTTTTTTACTTTGCTATAGTTTGGGGCCGTAGTCTAAATATGTCACAATATACATTTGAAACCATCAATGAACATTAAATCTTTAAATAGTGATTAAAAATAATAATTTTATGCATATTTCATAATTCCAATACGTTCTTGATACTCCTATTATTGATATAATCACAGACATAACTTATGCCAGTTCTATATACATTCAATTGTCTTACTGTTATAGCTTGACCGCAACCGCTGTACCGCGCCTTAGGTATGTGCGCGGCGAGACGGGGGAGAGTACCGGCCGTTCCATTTTGTCAGTCGGCCGCCAACGCTTACGGCGGTACGGTGTTGCTTGCACCGGACTGTGTCTATCGGATGTACACGAAATAAATATTCCAAGATGGGTCGTGCGTTATCTCGTGATGTGAATAGATCTTACTTCCTAGAATCTAGCACCCAAAATATTATTTACATAAACAGATCTTTACCTTATCAGTCTCTAATTATTTCGTCACTGATTTTCACTTTTGCACTGATTGATTAGGAATAAAAGAAATAAAGAAAGAGGAAGAACTACACTATTACTGTTATTTGTCTCTCGTCGTGCACAGATTTCGCATATACTATGAAAGAAATTAGGTAATTAAATGAACTATTTAGGTATACTTATTTAATTAATTCCCTTTCCAATTTAATACGTACGACTGGCGTGTAAAGCCAAAAATGTTCAAATAGGTAATTTTTATAATTTTAGTTTTTACCGGTCGTACCTTAAAAATGATAAATAATAATAATTGGTATTCCGAAAATTAAAAAAAAAATTATATCGTGTGAACTCGTGCTCTTTCTTAGCCGTCCCCCGCCTCGCCGCGCGTTCCTAGGGCGCGGTACAGCGGTTGCGGTCAAGCTATAGTAAAAAGATATGTTACTTGTATGTGGAGGTTATGTCAAATTTTAATCAGTAATAAGGCAATTTAATGGATAGTAAAGTACAGAAAATTGGCATTAATGAATTCACTGCAACGTTATTCCCAGAATCTTTCGTATGGAGTTCTCGGAAATATTATGCAGATTTCGGGGAAAATGTGAGAATTAAGTCATGTTTGTTATAGGTGAATCAAAAATGTATTATTTTAAAACAAAACTATTTAAATATAAATCTTCTGAATATAATGTCATTTATGTCTAAGCAAAAAAGTACAAAATAGTCATATCGATTTATTCTAAGCTTGGCCATGTATTACAACTTGGGCGCGTATGTGCCTAAGGCTGAGCCACACTACGATTATTAATACGACACACGTATTATCACAGCCGAGATTCGTATTATTAAAAATCTTACACATATAAATCCGGGCTAAAACAAACGAGTATTGAAAGATCTAGAGATGTTCACTTGGAAATTAGATCGCTTATTTTTGAATATGACGAATCAATACTTTCGATGCATCCAATAGCGAATTTTTCGATACCGCGATAATATGTATTGAACATCCCTAGAAAGATCGATTTCGATTCGATTGCAGTTATTTGATAAATATTAACTAAAGGCCTTGTTTATAATCGTTTCTTAAATTTAAAGAAACTGCTCAGCAACTGATAAGTGAAAATCTTACCCATAAACTCCTCTTTAGTTGAATATTTTGGGTACAACCTACGTTAATCATTCAAATTTCGTTTATTTGTACTCCTCTTAGGTAAATAACAGGTAATATACGTTTATAAGTGAAAAAAAAAGATATTCATTGATTAGGGTCTGTTTCTGATTCTCTTACTTAAGAGATGGCTAATCGTTTCTTAACGAGATTATTATAAATAAGGCCTATAAGTATTATATAGGTACATTTCAAATAAAATTCAAATTATAATGTACAACTGCTTTAAGATGGCAACCAATAGACAGTTTCATACTAAATTAGCATTTGCGCAGCTTTTTGATGCTAATTTAGGAAGTTCATTAATTTTGGTGCATACTATCATAGAACACTAAAAATGATAATTGGCCTGATAAAACTCTGACAAGCTCCAAAACTCGTATGTTCCTAATCATAGAGAGTTAGAGTAAGTTTGAACGCTTCTTTAAGAACCATGAAGAAGTGTTCAAGCTTATTCTAACGCTCTCTGAATCATGACTATGGTACGTTTATTTATTGCAGACTGATAGCCTATATCTTACTAACCGTTCATTTAGCTTCAAATTTCTACTAAAAACGTACCATAGACAAAACTAGAGATAATTATTTTTTTGATTTTTGAAGTATTACTATTACAACATTTTTAGGTCAAATAATTGAATGTATTAATAATGCTGATATTAGACTGGTCGACCAAATTGAATCAATGCGGTCGAAACAACTGAAAGAACGCGATTGGATTTAATGACATTGAATGATTGTTTACGGGGATCACTTTAGTTGATTCATAAATTGAAAGACTGAAATAAGCTGTCTAATATCAGCTTATGTTTCTTTATGGTTGAAAAAATGTCGGTTGCAATTCTAGTGGTATTTTTATATCACCGCAATAGAAGAATGGCGCCCTCGAAATGTTGATTCGAGGGGCTTTTCCAGAGTTACATGTTTTACTGAGCGATTATCATTATTAGTAGGTATTCTTCATCAATGGCTTTTTACTTTAAACTTTTAAGTGTTTAGCCGCCATGTTTGACTTCGGCCGTAACTATGTTATCATTTATTTTTTGTATTCTTATCAGAAATTATGCACAATATTTAAAATAAAAGGTATAATATCCTTTCAATGTGGTTTTATTTTAATATTTAACCTTCTTGGGGTCGAAGTGATATAGTTCAATGGACATGATTGAATAAAACTGGTTTCTGAACCACAGGTTATTGTGGCTACCCATGCGGCTAATCGCCAATATAATCGCGCTTATGAGCTTCGCTTTATACTCTGCTCTGGATACTTTTGAATACTTATTCAAGGATACTCAACTTTCGCTACTATCGACATTAGCTGATATTTAAATAAAAAAATCAAGTACCAGCATTAATAAACTTTATTTACATAATCACAAAAATTCACATTTTATTAATTCCCATTATTTACACTTTCTGACTGATCTTCAATATCAATGAGTACTTTTAAAGTATCAATTTTACTTTCCGGAACTACAACCACTTCTTTCTTAACATCACTATGATATTTCCTAAAATGTATATCTAATAAGCACTTTCTCACGGATGAATAAGTACATAGATTACATTTAAACGGCTTGTTCCCTGTATGTATTGTTTCGTGGCATAAAATAGATTCTTTTCTAGTAGCTTTAAAGTCACAAAACCTACATTTAATGCCACCATCCAAATGCATAGAAACAAAATGTCTTTGAATTTCAAACTTATGTTTACATGAGTAATTACATATATTACATTTATGTGCATAATGTGTTCTTTGATGTTCAACAAACTGACATTTGTAATTAGTTGTATATTCACATGAATTGCACTGTATAGGTGTTTCGCATTGACTCCTTTTATTATGTAAAGCGATTTGGTCTTTTGTTTTAGTTGAAAATTCACATCTGACACATTTGTAGGGTCTATGTTGGTTCCCTGTGTGATGTCTTTGAAAATGTCTTTGTACTGAAGCTTTGAATTTTGATGTATATTTGCATTGTACACATTGGAAAGCTCTGTCTTTGTTGTCTGACTCTAATACTTGGATGCTGTTCCAATCTACTTCATGCTTAGAGTCTATATGATAATTCTTATTTTTCTCATTCAAAGTTTCAGGTTCGTTTTGTTTTGTTCTTTCAGGTTCTTTTTCTGTTGGACAGTTCTTGAAATTTGTTGCGCAGTTAGTATCTGTGTACATCATATTATAATTAATTTCTGAATAATTCAAATCTGAAAATGTTACTGGATCATTTCTATATTGATGACTTGTAAATTCTGTATTTAGGATTTGTATATTATAATCTATATTAGTTGGAAAATCTTTTGTATTGTTCAAAATATTATAATCTGTACTCATTTTGCTTTTTAAATTTTCAATATCTGTATTCATTTTGTGACCAATATTCAAATCATTAATACCTAAATTCAAATCATTAGCATCTGTATTCAATTTGGGATCTGTATTTAAAATATCTATGCTAAGCTTGCGATCTGCATTTACACCATCAACTGTATTCAATTTGTACTGTTTTATATTATTTATAGTATTAGATTCACCTTCACTTACTGATTCATAAGTTTGTTTATCATTTTTTGGATTTTTCTCTGTATTATTGCTTAAAGACTCAATAACCTTAGTGGCTTGTACTTTACCATCAACTAGATCATACGAATTAACTTCTTTGTAATTATACAACTGATTATAATGAGTTATTTTATGTTTTTTAATTTCACAACGGTAATTTGTTTCAAAATCACAGTAAGCACACTTTAAAAGAACTTCTTGTCTACTTCTTTGTTTATGTATATTTAACCTCCAACCAGTTAATGTTGAAAAATCACAATAATCACACTTTTTAGCTTTATCAAGGACTTCATTGTGTATTTTTGCTAAATGTCTAGTAATATGCCCCTCAAATTTTGTGATAAAAGGACACTTATCACATTTGAACTTAATTTCTTTCTTATTGTGGACCTTAGCATGTTTCAAATAGTTATGCTTATATGATGTTGCATATGGACAGTGCTCGCAATGGAACTGTTTATCTATCTTATGCTTACGTGTATGTGCATACAAGTTCCACTTATAGTGAGTCTTATATTCACAGATTGGACATTTGAAATCAGCTTCTTTGCCTTCTTTTTCATACTGGTGATGCACTAAGACATGTCTGTTCAAGGATGTAGGGTATTTTGATGTGTAACTGCACAGAAGACATGCATATGGTTTTGGTGTTGTGTGGGAACGTACATGAAGCTCCAGACAATTTCTATATACAGTTGTATAATCACATTTGTCGCACTTCATAGTTTTTCTGGGTTTGTAACCTTTTCTTTTACGTGTGCCTCGCTTACTGGAACGGAGGCTGGAAATAAAACAAACAACTTTAAGATTTGGCTATAATAACAGCATGGAAGAAAATACTAAGACAATTGTTCAGTAAAAATCTAATTGACAATACTCATAAATCCAATACATATAGAGGGCGCCACAAGTTTTCTCTCGCCTTTTTATATAAAAAAAACCGCTAAGCTTACTACCAACATTTTATTATTTAAGAAATTTCTTCGAAAATAACTAAATGCTAATTCTCCAATCTTAAATATCTTTTAAGTGTTTTATATTTTATTAATTTTATGCTGTGTGTGGCAATGTTACGAAGTGAATATTTTTCGTCTTTAGCTTTGGTCTAAGCTTTTGACTACCAGCCCATTAATTCTTTACAATATTTGGGATCAACCCCGGAGTTGTTTGTATATTACACATATGCAAGCATAGATTGCCCAACTTTGAGATATAGATTTATTCTATTATTCTTCTTACTCACCTATCCATTATCCCAGGAGGTTCATAATCAAGGTCATTTAAATTGTCTTCCTCAATATTTCCATCTGCATCAACAACTTCTGTCTTCACCCATACACTTGCAAACATATTCATCATAGCTTCTTCTTCTCCTTCTTCTTCATGGTCTTCAACTTCATCTATTTCCATATTCAGGTCCTTTGAGGTCTTGGGTCCTGACATTTTATTTCTGTAAAAGCATAAGGTAACTAAAACAGACCGACCACATTTAGGGAAAGATTCATTGGAGCAAAAAACTTCTGGCATAAAGTGAAATTATATTAATTTAATTTTAATACAAACTATTTTATTATATTGTTGTACTGAAAAAGGAAGGTACACACTCATAGAACTTGCATTTCGTTAGTTATAAAAATTCTTAACAATTTTGTAGTAATCTTTCTTATTTCTTATTGCTGATGTTTACAGGTTTACAAAGGAAGTGTTTCTATTCAATATTGTACTGATAAATGGCCCTGGCGCAGAGAGTAGAGCACAGTTAAATTTCTACCATGTGGTGAAGCTTTACCAAGTAAAATTCACAGAAGAAATCTTATGGCAATGCAGTGCATGTTTAATGGCAACTTATTGATTGCTTACAACTTAGAGTTGTTTGTTATATCTCTGGTAGTTTGTAAATGTAGTTAATTAAGTTTCAGGTTTCAGTCAATGATTTTTCAATTGGCATTTGATTGAACCTCTGCTATATATAAAAGTATTGTATTAACATAGCATAACATAAGTACTTCTACATTACCAATCTATCTTCATACATGTAGGAGTTGTGTGAAATAAATTAATTAATGTCATTAAGCTACCCCAAAAACTCCCTTGATTGGTGTAAGTAAAAAACCTACAATTCAACTATGTCATTTGGTCGAAGAAGGGATTCTACGGGCTCAAATATTCATGAATATTTGATTTTGGCTAAATGCACAAATTGTACAAAGAGATACAATAGACAAAAATAATCCCAAACTACATTTTTTCCTAGAAATACAGAATCTTCAAAATAGGTCTATTTAATGTTGTAATGAAGTAGGTAACATTGTGACCCTTATTATTGTAGATGTCCATGAGCAGGAATGGCCACTTTTAACCATCTATGGCTTGTTCTTATATCCTACTATTCATTCACCTGCCTTACCATTGGCAGAAATTTTATATTTTACCCAGTAGTAAAGCAAATTAATGATTGTATGGGGTATATTTATGGGACACCTTTTAATTATTATGAACATATCTGAACTTTATTAATTTAGGTCTGCTTTGCTTCGCTCCCACCTTAGCCTTGTATAAGGCAGGAGCGAAGCAAAGTAGAGCTCCTTCCTCAGCCTTCAAACCGTTTGGATGCAGTATAGAAAGACAAGGTTTTATTTATTATTTGATATGTAAAGTGAATTTTGTGTGGTTATAAAAAAAGGGGTTATTTTTTTATAACCACCCAAAATTCACTTTACATATAAAATAATAAATAAAAATGTGTTATATCTATACTGCCTCAGAATGGTTATTAATTTTAAGCACCAGCCACCAGTGGCAACATCTGCCTGTTTGCCTTCACACTAAGATAAAAGTGGCTTTTAAATTAAATTAAAAACAATAAAGCCATTTACATTTATGTTACAGTCTTAAGAAACAATATTACTATTTTTATGTTGGCATACAATAAAGAGTATTGTTGTTAATCATTATTAATACACCTTTAATCTACAATCAGCAGACAAACAAACATATTGTATATCCCCAAATTAAGCAAGTTACGCTTGTGTTGTAGATAATATACAACAAACTAACTCTCGGGCTGATCCCAGTCACACAGACAGACCATAGTTAATAAAGGAGATAATTCGAGATAATCCGAAATTTACTATACCAGGAATCAAACCTCTGTGTTACAGAGCCGTCGAGAGTTAGATGAGCCGTCAAAGGCTTAGCCCGCTCAACCACAGAGGCTATCAATGTTCCCATATTATATCGTTTAATTATACAAGTGAAACAAAACATTAAATGGGAAAAATATAAAAGAATATGTAAAGGTACGTATGAAGGAGACTCACACACGGCATGTTATTTTATCATAATAGAAAAATGCTGAGTGCTAACTTTAGTCTCGTTATTTTTAGAACACTAAAAAACAACAGCATTGTTTTATGGAATACATATTAGCACCGGTTAAAAAGCTTTTATAATGTTTTACAGTGCGATTTCGTACTTACATCTGTTCTCAAAATCCAGTATATATCAATAATTATGAATTCACCTTACAAATACTGCAAGAAATGGATTAAATTATCTTAAAAGGAAGATTAAACTGCGAAAAAAATCGATTACAAAAAATTCAGGGATGCCAACGTTTTAGGGACGTTCAAAACGATCTGAAATTTTGAATATGATTTATTAGTATTGAGAGTATCAATATTTAATTCGATTTTTCAGCAATGTGATACAGTATTGTCTTTTTTGAACATACACGTACATTTTGTTCGCATTATTAATTTAAGACACACTATTTTAAAATAGTACCTAGTTCGTTTGATACTTTTAGAAGATTGCCTCAGCAGTGTTGTTTATTAACCAATCTCAGTTAGCTGTTCCTGTGTGGGCACCACAAACTACTATGGATACTACGTATGTGGGCACTTCATATGGTGAACTGAAAAGAAAATTATTATGTCATCTCGATAGATTGAATTGTACTCTTGCCACGATATACTTTATTCTACTACTTACACAGACTAATAAAAAATACTACGTACATATATATCTGATTAACAAACGATATGAACATGCAAAGAAATTATTATCATATTAATAAGGCACAGAAAGAAAACTATTTATCAAAATCCTTTATGAATGACAATAATGACGTCTAAGTAAAAATAATTTAATTATAGCGCAACGCATTTCTTAACATTCGAATTTTTTTTTCAAATAAGCATGGGTGCTTCTCTGGCTTTATTTTAGCTGTCTAGAGTATAGTATCAACTAAGTGACTGTCATTGTCAAAATGTCTGTCAGCTGGACTGTATGTATTATTGTTATTTGTATTGAACCCGTGTAGGTATTTTGTATTATATTCTAATTAAATATATAGATAAGTATTATCTATGACATTCCAGTGACTCTCCTCTATATAAACGAGATTTAAAAAAATGTACGGAAACTAGCGCTATCAAGGGAGAGAGGGAGGCAAAAATTATATGTAGTTTTCATTTAGTGTTTTTAAGATGGCGCTGTACAATGTCGTTGAATAATGATGCACTGGCGAGATCTTGTGAGCTAAACGTAAACCACAAGTTATGGTCGTATTTGGTGAACCTCGCACACTTTTACAAGAAGATATGTGAACCACTTTATACTTTTGGCTTAAATTATAAAATGTTTATCTATAATATAAGCACTTTGTAATTTTATTAAGTGTTTCCCTTTATTACAATTTAAAACAAGTTATAAGCAGTGTTACCAACCCCACTGTTTTAACAGTAGTTTGCTGTTTTCACATTGATGCCTCTGTTTTTTGTTTCATTCCAAATTTTTTACTGTATTTAAATTAGCGTTCAACATCATTACACTTTGCAAATATTTTTTAAAAAGAAAGATTATTTTCAGCTATAAATATTATAAAAACCAAATTACGCAACAGAATATCGTCTACAACTATTAAAGGAGCATTAGACACTAAATCCGAAATAACCAATTGCTACACATTTGAACTCACAGAAAAGCACATAAAGAAATTTAACAAACATATGTAGGATTTTTAAAAAGGAGAATGAGTTTGAAAATACTGAAAATGAGGCAATTAAAGATGACAGTGGAAAATAATTTTACTATGTTTTTTTATTGTGTTTTGATCAATATTATAATATAACAATGTATGTGAGTCCTGGTAACTAATAGAAGTAGGTGATTGTTTTAATTGTATGAGGAAAGTATGAAATCTGCCTTTTTTATTTTAGCTACTGTTTCCTCCTGTTTTTGGTGATCTGTTGTTTTTTAGTTTATTGGGGTTGGCAACACTGGTTATAAACACCATCTAGTGGTATACAGAAATATAATACCGATTATAGCGCCATCTGTCGGACCAGGTAAATGATATTTTGGCATTTTATGAAGAAGAGGCTCATCATACGTAGTATCCATAGTAGTTTGTAGGCTCATCTATTTTATATATGTAGTGTATATCTATGTTGTGCACATACGTAGTATCCTTAGTAGTTTGTGTTGTGCACTTTCGGAGTTGTATTATTTAAATCTATTTTAAAAAATCTACTTGATTATGTACACGGAGGTTGATGTTTTCGTTAGTAATTATACTCTTATTGATCCCGAAATATATCAATTATGGATTGAAGGCTGCTCCTGTGAGTTTAAAAGCTATTTTTAACTTATATAAAATCTTATTTTTATCGTGTTGTCAACAAGTTATAACGCTTTGATAATATCAGATAATTCAAGTAAAATCTTATTAGGAAATTCTAAAGAAAACTTTATACCTAAAGTCCACTGAACATTGCCTGCAATAAGTCCCATTAAAATGTCTACGTTCCCTCTTAACCCATGAGTGGTCTACAGACGGTTATTTCAGTATATTCCTATAAGTACATCACTCTCATCTAGACGTATTTAGAGATACTTTATTACTGTAGAACAGAAAATGTTGCAATGATGGGAATAATGAAAAATTGGAAAAAAAGTCTTATACATATGTAGTCTATATGCTTGCGTAATGTTGTAGTAAAATCATAATATTAATTATAAGGAGTTACTGCCATACTTGTAATGTCTCTACCATACCTGAATTAATATTATGACTGTGTCCTATGCAACTTACATATAGCGTGATTTGTTTAATAAAAACAAAACTGATTTCAAACTAAAAAGCAAAAAACAGACATAGGTATTCTTCAATATTTTGAAGTTGGTCCATTTTGCAATTTTATTCTTGTTTTTTTTTTTTGTTTTGCCTAGCACCAACTTCTAGGTCTTGTAGAAAATATTTATTTTTTACTTTTTAGTTTGAAGTCCGTTTTGTTTTTGTTAAAAAATTATATATTCTACTTTTTAGTTGTTGTTTTAAAAATAATATTTTAAGTGCTTGTAGAAATTATATTACTGGCATTCTTATAAAAGTATTGCTTTAAGAACAGTGTAGGTGGCCGGCACTCTTTATGAAGGATTGCTCTCAATTTTCCTGGCATCCACTCATCAGATCCTAACTTGGTGACAATGGGACCACCTCAGGAGTATAGACTTTTGAATAAGGAAAAATGGATATTAAAATTAGTACATTTTAATAAGCATAGAGATATTTCCTGTTAGAGTCTTAAAAACTCTTTGACTTGAACTATACGGTGGGAAAAACAAAAACATTCATGATGGTAGAGCATGAATAATGCTTTCAGTGAATATGTTCAGGAGTTTTTGAGATATGAAGTATGGTATAGATTGAAAACTTTTTATAATTTTCATTCCTAAAAAAATATAATTTTTTTTTTTATTGTAAATAGGTTTGCGTTTGACCATGATATTTTTACCTCTATAGAACCTTTATTTGTGTAGGTGGTTTTAAAACAAGACAGTTTTATTTTTAGCTAGTGAAGCAGTGTCCACTCTCCATCAAAGAGGAGCTGCCAAACAACTAGGAGCTTCTGTGGAATTCATAGCTAGTGATGTATTGGATCATTACAGGTGATTTTTATTTATTTTACTTGTGACTGTTTATGACTCAGTCTGCATTTGTCCTAAAAATTCATCTGTTTCATCATCAGCGTGCTATACTTTCCAAGCTATGTTGGTTACTTTCGTTGTTTTAAGGATACTTCCATACAATATGAAAACACCTCCTGTGTGACTTTATATTAGCGAACCAGTCCCACCTCTGTTATGTTAATCTATCTTGCAAATATAGGAGTTAAACTACGCATTCCCCTAACAAGTGGGATATAAGTAGTATATAAGAGTTGATATTGTTTTGCCCTAGTAACAAAATTCTACTACATTTTTTGATTTTGTTTTATTTCACCAAAAACCTTTAAATACCTGCTAACAATATTTTTTTTTTATGAATAAGGTATTTAGAAAGAAATACCTTATTAATATTGCCATCTAATCTCAAAAGATTAATAAGTAATTTAAATATAACCTAAATTAACTAAAAGTATTCTTACTAAGAAAGTGTCCATTAACACTTTTCTTATTGTCTCTATTAAGGCTAATAATATATTATAATATTTCTATTGAATTTTTGTATATTTCACAAAACTCCAAAATCATGTATAATGTTTATGTTAATGGGTTATCATGTATAATCTAGTCATCCAACTTTGATAACAACACAGTGATAAATAAAAGCTATGAAAACTTGGCAGGTTTTATTTTGTTTTAAAGGAATATCTATACAATTTTGCAGGACTTTTGCCCTCTTGGAGCGGCTGCTCACTGTTCCATCAAAGTTATCCGAACAGATGATCTTTCAAATTGATGAACCTACCAAGCAAATGTTGATTGAAAAGTAAGTAATTTTTAATATAATAGTACCAGTGACTCGCAGCAACTCTATCTATGTTTTTTCTGATAATTGACAATAGGAACACAACAATTAATGACATTTTACTTGCCTTGGGCCTGCACACACAGCAATGACGCGTATTCTTAGTTAGTTTTAGTTTTTTTTTTAATATTGGTGAGTAGAGAATATTGGAACACATAGAAATCGAAACATATCGATTGATCTACAAGCTTGATTGTGAGTGTGGATTGTCATACATTGGGCAAACAAAGAGGAGGATAAAAACATGAGTAAAAGAACACATTGCCGACATGAAACACACAAGGTCTACGAAGTCTGTGATCAGTGAACACACGCTGGATAAACCCAACCACTACATCAGATTTGATAACCCACACTCGCGAAAGAGAATCGTTTCATACCTAGAATGATGCGTGAGGCTATTGAAATCAAAAAACACCCAAATTTCAATAGAGAAGATGGTTGGCAAGTACCACCTGTTTGGGATCCAATCATCAAAACTATTAAGACCCAAACCCAGCAAAAACCAGCTGCCAGACCTCAAGACACTGTGAGCTCTTTCTGCGTACAACGGAACAGAAACCAACTTGACTGATAATTACTTTTATTTTTCCTTCCACCCATTTTAATATTATATAAAATTATTAGAGCTAGGCATGTTTGCTGAAGAGTTTCTTGCGCCGCTTCTTCTCTTCAAGCCATAACATGTTGCGAAGCGGTAGTAAATTAGATTAGGCTCCCATAGAGTAATTAATAACCATAAACAAAATTAAAATTAAATAATTAAAATTAACAAGTTGGCGGTAGGCTAAATAAAACTTTAACAATACTCGTTGACACTTGACATCTTTGTCTTCCGTGGTCACGGCCACTGAAAAGTGGCCGAAACGTCGGAAAAACCAAAATCAAATAAAATTGCCACACTTAAAACCGTTAAAACGTAGTTTTATTATATCGATTGATGTAACAACTTCAAAATTTTCCTAATTTAAAAAAAAATCAAGTTAAAACTAAAAATTTATCTCTGAACCTTAATAAGTAAAAAACTATTTTGTGGTGGCATATAGAACCAATCTTCCAACATTAAATGTCACATTTTGTTTATAAAGTCAATAGAAGTTTTTGGGGGGACTGAAGGGATTTTTGTTTCCAAAAAACTTTTAATATTTGAACCAATATCTAAAGGGAAGTTTAAGATATTTTTTTGTTTACTTTAGTGTGGCATAGTACTGGCCACTAAATATTTAAATTTAGAACGAAGTTGGTTTTTTTCTTTTATCTGTATATTTTCCCTCCGTTGCCATTAAAATCATCATATATTTCGCACGTGCAGTTTTTATTTATAATTAAAATATTTACAGTCCACAACAAATACATATTTAAAGAAGTGTTCAACATATTCTTTTTGGTCCTTAAATGCCGTTTATTGTTATTCTTCTTCCTTTTGGTTCCTAAAACCGACAAGGTTTGTGTCGGAAATATTTTTTTCTTTGGACCCGATAAAGCATTGCACAATGGAAAATTTAAGCAAGCTAAAGAAGGAACGAGGATATTGCAAGGCCGCAATTACACGTGCGCAAAACGCTGCGAATCAATATGATAAGATGTTAACTTCAGAGCTGCTTGCGAGGAAAGATAATCTTTTGCAAAAATATAAAGATTATGAGCAACTTTGTAAGGAGGTTTTCATCTACGGCGACGACGATGACGAGGCGATCGAGGAAACCGAGTGCAAATATTACGAGGTGCTGGGAGCTCTTGACTGCGAGATCGAGAAGAGGAAGGTCAAGGAGCTGATACAACCACCTAGTAACCCTCCGAGTGCTTCGGCGAAACTACCTAGCATTGAAATTAAACCGTTCGACGGTAAAAGTCACCATGATTATATTATTTTTATTAATTTATTTAATTCACTCATTGATAACGATAAATCTTTAGACCATATACAAAAACTTCACTATTTAAGGTCGTTTTTAAAGGATGAACCTTACAATATTGTAAAAAACTTACCTTTTGTCGCGGGAAGCTACGCTGAAGCGTTGACTTTATTGAAAAATAGATATTATAATCAATATAAGATAATTTCTGACTTAGTGTACCAATTATTAGATTTAGATGTTGTATGTAAGGCTTCACCGCAGAGTTTCAGGAATTTTATATGTACAGTTAGACAAAATTTAGCTTCTTTAAGAAACATAAATGTTTGTATCGATGGATGGGACCCTATATTGTTGTGTATTTTGTTACGTAAAATTGATAGTTATACGGCCCGCGCTTACCAACTAGAACGTAGCTTGGAGGACGAGCACAATGTCTCCGATTTCTTGGAATTCTTAGAGAGGCGAGCGCTTGCGATGGAAAGCGCCGAGCCCACTACCAGGGAGGCGAGGTCATCCAGGACAAATGTTAGCGCGGTAACAATTAAACAACCATGTTTTTTCTGCGAGTGTTGTGACCATAAGATTTTTTCATGTAATAAGTTTAAACTTTTACCTTTAGCGGAGAGAGTTAAGTTTGTCAAAGACAAAAAACTATGTACGATTTGTCTCAATTCACATTTAGGTAAATGTAGGTTCCATTTTAGATGCGCCCTTTGCAAGAAAAAGCACAATTCTCTTGTTCATTATGATGACAATAACACACCCATTACTTTAATTTCTAGAGATAATGCTTGTCAAACTATAATTCCAACAGCTCAAGTGAAGATGTATGGACGAAATAACCTGGAAGTACGTGTCAAAGCCATACTGGACTCTGCTTCTCAGGTCAATTTGATAACAAAAAAAGCTGTGGAGGTTTTAGGGCTTACTCCGGTGCGAATTAATTCGAATATTATAGGAGTTAATAATCATAATAATAAAGTTAATTATGCAATTCCAATAGAGGTTCACTCATTGACTTCTGAATTCAAAGTAAATATTATATGCAATGTGGTCGACAAAATTACATGCCCATTACCACAAAACAATATCGATTTAATGAGTATTCCCTCCGGCATAACATTGGCAGATCCAGAATATAATATTATGTCTGAGATTAATTTACTATTAGGAGTTGATGTTACTTTCCAAGCACTAAAATGGCCTATCGGCGAAAATATGCAACAAACAGAGACTGAGTTCGCCGTGGATAAGTACATTACTCAGCATAACAACCAGACAGATTCTTTTCATATTTTGTATAGTCAATTTGGGTACATAGTTGGTGGTGACTTTCCATTAACACCACGACCGTCCAAGCTCGTCTCGCTCATTTGCTTGAATGAGGATACAGACTCTATTCTTAAACGTTTTTGGGAATGTGAAAGTGTACCTCAAATACAGAATGAGATTTTGTCTGAACAAGAAATTGCAGAGAATATTTTTCAGTGCTCTGTGAAATTAGAATACGATAAGTTTCAGGTAGATTTACCTCTAAAAATTCCCCTAGAACATATCAATAGTACACTAGGTAATTCTTTTGATTTGGCGCTCCATAGATTTTATAATTTAGAAAAGAAATGACATAAAGCTAAACACTTATTTACAAACTATAAACATTATGTTGACGAGTATGTTGATTTAAAGAATAGCCAAAGAGATCTAGCATCTTTCATGATTAAAAATTGTACATATGTTGATGACATTTGCTTTTCTCACTCAGAGAGGAATACAGTGATTGAAGCTAAATGACAGTTGTGTGAATTATTTAGACTCAGAGGTTTCGAAACTCATAATGGTCATCGAATGTGTCTGAAATCCTCGCAGGAATATCTCTTGATAAACAAGTGGATGGTCATATCGATTTATTAAATAATGACGTTCACAGTACAAAAACATTAGGTTTATTTTTAGATGTAAGTAAGGATTGTTTTATTATTAAATGTCCTGATAATTTTAATTACGATAACATTTTCACAAAACGATCGATTTTAAGTTGTATTGCAAAGTTTTACGACCCTATGGGTTTTGTTAGTCCGGTTACGGTTAAAGCTAAAATAATTTTACAAAAACTTTGGCTTGAGAAGTTAGATTGGGATGACAGACCCTCAGAGCCTTTAATAGCAGAATGGCTACGTTTTGCTCAAAGCTTGAAAAATATGAAAGCTATTTATTTAAATAGGAATTTGTTGCTTTCAACACATATAAAGAAAGTACAGCTTATAGGTTTTGCTGATGCTTCAGGTACGGTAGGCTACGGATGTTGTATTTATCTACGCACGGTGGATGTAACAGGTAATGCGAAATTATTTTTACTTTGTTCGAAATCCCGAATAAATCCGTGTGCAAAGCCATTGACTATTCCTCGGCTTGAGCTTAATGCCAGTTTAATTTTGGCTAAGTTAATGATGAAAGTTTTTAATACTCTTAAATTAAAAATTGAAATTCATGATATTTATTTATTTACCGATTCGAAGATAGTTTTGGCTTGGTTAAAAACTGACATTTTAAAATTACAAGCTTACGTATCGAATAGAGTGCGAGTAATTAATCAGTTAAATTCTAAATGGCATTGGCTTTATGTGCAATCTGACGATAATCCAGCTGATTTAGTAAGCAAGGGTTTGGATCCACATCAGATTGCGGATTGCAGTATGTGGTGGTATGGTGCAAATTTTTTACAATCTGGTGATTATAATTTTAATGTTAATTTTGAGTTGCCTTCTGAAGTGCCAGATTTAAAAACTTCTCCAGAGTTTCAGGGGGACATTGTGCTTTTATCAACTAGTAGTAATTCTGTTTTTAGATACTTAGATAGGTTTTCCGACTTAAATAAAATGATCAGAGTACTTGCATACGTTAGGAGATTTTGTCACAACTGTAAAAATAGATATAATAAAGCTAAGTCTGTTTATTTAGCTTCTCATGAGTTGCAGAATGCTTTATTGTTAATTATTAAAAACGAACAAAATTACTGGTTTCGTGATGAAATCAATGCTGTAAATAACAATGGGAATGTAAAAGGTTCGTTGCAACAACTGCATCCTTTTATTGATTCTCAGGGCGTAATGCGAGTAGGTGGACGGCTTCATAACTCCGATTTATCTTACAATCAGAAGCATCCGATTATTTTACCTAAAGATTCGAGAATAACGGATCTTATAATTCAGCATGAACACATAAGATTGTTGCACGCCGGTCCCAAGTTATTGTTATCTAATTTAAACCAGCGTTATTGGATTGTTAATGGTATAAGACACATTAAAAAGATAATACATAAATGTATAGTATGTTTTAGACATAAGGCAATCGCTGCAGAGCAACTAATGGGTTCCTTGCCACAACAGCGCGTTACAGCTGCAAGGCCTTTTCAGATAGTTGGTTTGGATTTTACAGGTCCTACGCCTATTAAAAATTCGCGAGTAAGGCGTGCTATTATTACAAAAGGTTATGTGTGTATATTTGTTTGTTTTGCAACAAAAGCAGTTCATTTTGAGTTAGCCTCAGATTTGACTACCGAGTGTTTTCTTGCTTGTTTAAATCGATTTATTTCTCGCAGGGGGCTGCCCACTGAAATTCATTGCGATAATGGAACTAATTTTCGAGGTGCTCGGAACCATTTAGTTGATTTGTATAAGCTGCTTTCTTCAACAGATCATCAAACGAAAGTATACAATGTTTCTGCTGAACAACAAATTAAATTTCATTTTATTCCCAGCTATTCTCCTGTATTTGCTGGTCTGGCTGAAGCAGCGGTAAAAAGTATGAAATTTCATTTGAAACGTATACTTAATGGTGCTACTCTTACTTATGAACAGTTAAATAGTACTTTAATTCATATTGAGGCCATATTAAACTCAAGACCATTAATGCCTGTTGTGTCATCCGATATTAATGACTTTTCGTTTCTCACGCCAGGTCATTTTCTTATTGGTCAGCCGTTAACGGCTTATCCAGAACACGATCTTACGCTTGTACCAATGAACAGACTCAAATATTGGTCGATGATTGATAAAATTAAACAGTCTTTTTGGAAAGTTTGGCATAAATCATATTTAAACTCCTTGCAATGTCGTCCTAAATGGCGCAAGGACAAACCTAACGTTATTGTAGGTATGCTTGTATTACTTAAAGAGCCTAATACTCCTTCTATGTACTGGCCGATGGCTCGGATAACCAAGGTATATCCTGGAAAGGATGGAAAAGTTAGAGCTCTACAAGTCAAAACGCCTAATGGAAAATTATATGAGCGTTCAATAACGAACATTTGTATCTTGCCTATTTATGAATAGTGTCATGTTTTAGTTTTTTTCTGCTTATTTTACTTTTAAGTTAAGGTATTATACAATTTAGATGTTTGTAGTTAAATAGTATAAGCCAATATTTTAAATTTGTAATCTTTATAGAAACTTAAACTATATCTTATAATATTATTAAATAAGTGTTGCTAGGCACAATTTTGTATTTGCCAAGGCCCTAGCATGTTGGAATCTCCAACAAAAAGTATTTATTACTTTAGTGTGGCATAGTACTGGCCAGTAAATATTTGAATTTAGAACGAAGTTAGTTTTTTTCTTTTATCTGTATATTTTCCCTCCGTTGCCATTAAAATCATCATATATTTCGCACGTGCAGTTTTTATTTATAATTAAAATATTTACAGTCCACAACAAATACATATTTAAAGAAGTGTTTTTAGAGTAAAATAACACATTAAATATTTATAATTGAGAAGTAAAATGTTAATTGTTGCCTCAGGTCAGTGATGTGGCATACAGAATGTGGTAAGACTTGGTAATCATTCTATAGATTGCACTACACTCACATAGAGTTCTCGCGAGAAGACATTCATATTTTCAGTTTCCCCCATAGTTCTCGCGAGAATGTGGAAAAGCCGTATCGTATTCTATTCAAATAGATGATTCGATATAAGTTGTTACACAGGGATGTGCCAATAGATTTAAGTAAATAAGAATATGTTTATGTCTTTATTTTAATTTTAAAGTAAGAAAGTATTTTATTGTTGGTTTTGTTTACATTTATTTATTTGATACACTAATTAAATATTTCAAAATTAGAATTAGTTCAGCAAAATTGGGTCGTTTTGGTCTTCCGCCAAAAGAAAGGTTTACACAAAAAATCATTATTGCGTCGGATATAGTTCTTTGCTAAGGTTTATAAATAAAGAATGGACCCTATGATGAAATATTTATAACAATATGAAAATAAAATCGCAATGATCGTTAACCTAGCTTCAATTATAAATAACACTTCTATGTGCTGAGTACATAGTGCATCAGCTGTCAAAGAAAATTGCTTGTACCGTTCCTATTCTACCAAAAAGTCACTAGGATAAAAAAGCTAAGTAGTATTTAGTTAAGCAATTGAAATTATTTGTTTTTGAATAAGATTTTTTAAAATAATGTTTAAGGCTTAATGAATTGCTTAGTTAACTAATGTTTAGAACATTAATTAAGGCTTTTATTAATAACGCTGAGGGTGTTTAGTTTTGATAGGTACTTAGCCACCGTATCGTTAAGAGGCTTTATAAGCAAGGCCATTAAAATGAAATGTAATGTGTTTCAGGTGGCAGAGCGTTCAGGCGCGCCTTTAAGATGTTGTCGCCGTCAGTTCGATAATTTGCGTAGAGTTTTCAAAACTGTCGAAGAAATGCCTGGCAATGTTGTTGCTAATATCAAGAGCACTTTCTTGCTTTCTGAACCATTGGCTAAGTAAGATCATTTTTAGGGTTATTATGTTGTGAAATCTTAAATAAATAGAAACAAGGTGTACATGTAACTTGGGGATAAAAACAAATCAGTGTACATAAGTGTTCTTATTAGATAGATTTTTAAGTCATAAACATTTTTTGGGGACTTTTTGAATTGAGTCATTAGGTGGTCCACTTCTCTCTTGCAAAATCGTAAATGTTGTTAACTTTTTCTTCCCTATTTCTAACTTTGAACTAAGGAGTGGAAACTTCTGAAAAAACTCAAGGTGGTAAAAAACAGTTTGTCAAAAATTGGTTTACATTGATTAAAAGACGAATTTTGTAAAAATTGAAGGTATGAATAATGCTTGTAAAATGTCTCCAATGAACATTGATTCGAATGCGATCGGATGTGTAGTTTTTAAAAAAGTTTACGTTAAATTAAATGCATTTTTAGGGTTCCCTAGTCAAATGAGAGAAAGAGTTCGTCATCTGTTTAGGGCTCTTCACCAATAATTCTGTTTTAGGAAATATGGTGCAGTTGTCTTCATTGCATGCATGAGATTCGAAACGGCAAAACGGAAGTTGCAATATCTGTCATTCAATGACTTCTATCACTGCGCTCAGGTAATTTACAATATATTACTTACTTAAACAACTACTTCATTTATATGCCGAAAATATTTCATGAAATTTTTAATTTCACTCTACGCGACCATTTTACAAAAGTTTACTATGTGTTTGATTTGTTAATTTTTTAATCTCCCTCTGCTGATGTTCACTAGTCAGTATATTTTATTCTTTTTCAACGGTATTTTCTTCTGGTTCGGGCATGTGGAAAGAATGCATGATGAAAGAATGACTAAATAGATATACAATGCAAAAGTGGATGGATGCAGAAGTCGTGGAAGGCCACGACACACCTTCCATGATCAAATTGATCGTGTACTAGCAGAAGGTGATGTCAGGAGCCTTAAGAACAGACGAGCTTGCATGACAAGAGTTATGAATGTCCAAGAGGCAAGTGAGGTGTGTAAGAATAAGCCTAAATGGCACTCTGTTGTTCGTGCCTACCCCGCAAGGGAACTGGCGTGAAGTTATGTATGTATGTATTTTCTTATATATTTTTATCACTTTTTTCTTTATTGTTATGTAGTTATTATTTATAAATAACTATGTAAACAGTCTGTTACATTTTTCTTTTGCTATTAATGTGTTTGATATTGTCATGAACATTTTATTTCATGTATTTGTAACACACCTTTATATAATGTAATGGATGACGTTATAATAATAGGATGTTTTCTTTCATATGAAAAAAAATGGCTTACTCCACTTCTTCTCAATACAAGTAGGTATAAAAGCTGGTGCGAGCAAAATATAAATGTATATATAATTCTGCGTGATTCCTCATGTTGAATTTTTCAGTTATATTTTTACTGGGCAATTGTCCTTTAGCCATGCAGTATGTATAAAAAACACTAAATTTAAATCTATTTTGTTAGGCTATAATGGGCAGTTGGACTTACTGCTGTACTGGCCCCGAATACTACGACACAGAAATGGACAGAGAGTTCCTTCTAGAACTGAGAGAGCTAAGGATACTGCTCGACAAAGAAAAAGAACATAAACAGTATGTGACATTGTATTTTTTAAATAATTTATTGAATTTTATTGTATATTACAATGGAAATATCTCGGGGTTACTAATTTTTTATTTTCAGTTTAATATGTATGCGGTTGAAACCTAAACTCTTGGAGAAGTCATACCAGGAGTTGGAACTAAATTTCCGGTAACTTTTGTGATTATATTAGACATTAGAATTTTGTTTATTTGAAACAGTTTAAGTTTAGATTATTTACAAGTATTAATTTTAAAATTTGACTTTGACTTTGAATTTCATTAAAAAGAAGCTTTTATTGACTTGAAATTAATTTCTCAGATTGTACACCCGCGCCTTGGTTGGTTTGGCCTGTAATCTTCACAGAGGCAGAGAACTAAGGTCCCTCTTCACAGACCTGTTGGAACGGTAAGTGGATTTATGCCGGGTCTTTATCGTTCCATATATTCTTCTATCATTGGTAGATAATTGACATTATTTGTATGGGAGTTGTATTAAAAAAAAAGCACTTTTTGAATGTGATTATGAACGATACCATTATAAATATTGAGGTAATAGTTATTTTTTATACTAGTGCGGTAAGTTTGTTTACAAACGAGTATACAATATCTAATGAAACAAACTCATTGAAGTTTTTAATATGAAAATGGCGCGCATTTGCAAACGGCGCCATGTGCGCGTGGTGAAAATTAAAATCTACATCTTAAGTCCCGTTTTCTTTATAGCATTCAAGTGAGACAAATGTATTGATCAAAAGCGCTTCTAAGGAGATTCGATTATTCAGCCTATTTATTCACATAATGTGAAACTCCTTGGGGAATTTCTATTTTTTTTTTACTTGTGGTTGTATAGGTACTTGGATAAGAATATACATTTCACCCCACGTTCCATCATGTGATAGATAATTCTTAACTCTTGAACAGTGTATACTAGCTTCGAAAATGCATTTTTATGAGCAAATGGGTTGAAAAAGTATATATTGCTTTCCTTTATGCTGTCTTGATGATATTGAATCAAGTTATTACTTTATAAAAATATTCTTCGACTTTACATACTTAAAAATATGCTTTACAGTTGTGTGTTTATGTTAGAAGTTTTGCAGTTGGCATTAGTGATTCATAATAAAATTCCATTCGTTGTTTTTCCCTTGGAATCTTCATTTATCTTAACTAAGTTTGTTTGTCAATTTCAGTTGCGTGGAGCCACTTCGGTTGGGTTCATGGCCTAAAACGGATTTAGCCCAATTTCTTTGCGCGTACGAACAGTGCGCTTTGCAAATGGATGTATTGAGGTAATTTTCTTCGTGCAAGAACGGGACAAGAATACTAATTCCTGTGTTGGGGCGGCCTGTCGTAAGAGGCGATAAAGCAACCACAGCCAGGTGGTAGACTATTTGCCCGACTGGATGTCTACCACCCCTGGTCTAGAGTATGCCGCCATATCAACTTTGGGTTGTGTTCCGGAATCAGTGGCCAGGTCCCAGTTTCGCCTTCAAGGTCAGCAACACATTGGTAGTACCTCTGTTATTACTAATGTCCATAGGCGACGGTAACCACTTTCCATCACACTTGGGCAGTCAGCCTGTTGTGCTTTAGCAATAAAAAAAAAATGTTTCTAGCGATTTATTGACGGTTAACCTTCAAAACTTCTTAATTAAATTTACTGATATTTTGCAGTAGCGATAAAAAATATCATCTTTGATATAAGTGGAAATATTTTACTTTAAAAACAAACTTTTTTTACAGAGAAGCAGATTTGAAGAGTGTTTGGGAACGTTACATGCGCGTGATTAGTCAATGTTTATTAACCATGTACCATCTTTAGTCCTTATTAGTATTAAATAAGTATACTATAAATTGAATGTTAATCGTCTAGTAAAATCAAAAAGTAAAAGAAATCTAAAAAATTGCATCGTGTTCTCCGTCGTTTTTATAGTCTATTCCAGTTGGATTTTTTTAAACAGCTTCAATTACAGACACGGCATGTTTAGGATTTTATAATATTATAGATAAATTCATTGTAACTTATTTGTACTAGGTGCTTCATAATACATGAGCTAAAAAAAACTAAACTTGAAATAAATTGAAAAGAAACTTGTAACAGAATAAGTTTTTGACTGATTTGTTCTTAAAACATGTATATTTCAAATTTAAAATGACAATAACAATTTGTACGTGCCTACCCCGCACGGGAATTGGCGTGAAGTTATGTATGTATGTAAAATGACAATAATCAAAAAACAACTAGCGCCATCTAGTCATATAGCATTTTGGACAGTGTAGTATTTTACTGGGCGATTGCAAATTTTTAGTAGTTTATATATTTTAACAATAAATGAGGT
This sequence comes from Dendrolimus kikuchii, assembly GCA_019925095.2. Taxonomy (NCBI): domain Eukaryota; kingdom Metazoa; phylum Arthropoda; class Insecta; order Lepidoptera; family Lasiocampidae; genus Dendrolimus; species Dendrolimus kikuchii. The sequence continues at coordinate 7,583,404 of CM034388.1, read as the reverse complement.
TTTAAATATTAAACTTTTTTTTAACACCTTCTATATATTATATCTTCAAGTTATTTGAGCATTTCGAAAAAAAAAATACTCTGTTGTTATGGGAAACGCACTCAGAAAATTCTAGTGCCGCCGATTCCTGGTACCCAGACAAGAGATATAGTAAATGAGAAAATTCGTTCAAGACTTGCTGTGGGTCCGCAAGCTACCGCAGAGTCGAAGCCGTCAATCTAAAAGGTGACTTGGCAAATTCATCCTTACCTTTACTACGTAAAGCACATATTTCTACAGAGATAAAAAAGAGTCTGCAAGCGCCCAAAGCCGATTGATGCGCGCCCAAGCGTCTACTACGCAAACCAAAGCACGAGTTTCACCCCCAGTTAATTGGAACTGGTGTCCACCATCACTATTAAACGTTAAAGCGTGCAAATTCCAGAGAACACGCGCATTTATGTAACCTCGCTGTAATTGTGAAGAATTTGACGCTTCGACTCGCTCTAGCTTGAAGGGACCCTTTGCCAGGAATCGAACTCCGGACTTCCTATGTTTTGGTGAGTTCCCCGGACAAACCATTTAAACACAGGGCGTCTTAAAACTGCAATAAAACAACTGTAAACTATTTTTATTTATTTATTGAAATAATACACTATACAAAGAATCAATCGTTAAGTCGTAACATAATTTCTAAAAATCAGTATCATATAAGTTTCATATTTACAGAAGATTAAGTAAGTTTACATAATTAACAATTTGCTTAAGTTTTGAAGCCCACATCTAGAATATTACGAATGACTAATATCTCAGTAAAAAATGTAACTGAAAAAACCTCTAAAGACTAATTCCAAAGTTTCAAGACGGCGCTACAAGTCTACCCTTTTAATATATTATTATCACCATAGACTTTAAACCAATATTATAATATCTAAACGGCTTTTTCAAACCAAATCAATCAAAACTTAAATCCAATAAAATTAAAAAATTGGACTAAGTTTGATTTCGAATTTAATAAAAGATTGATTAAATAATAAAGTGTGGGTCGAATGTCAAGCGTTGTTTTTCAATATTAAAACGCAAGAGAGTCTTCTGGCGCTCTTTAGAAATATAGGACATAGAAGTTATTTGTAAGGCTTCTATTCTTCTCGTTACGCTTACATTGCATTTATCATTCATAATATTCTTGAATGGTTATGGGTTAGATTACTGATTGCATAATATTAGTCGAGTTGTAATAATTGGTTAGTTATGATTATTATATTTGTATCGATTATCCCACGTATAGATGGCAACACTGACAACGGCATACATTTTCGTCGCGACCGCCGCGCCGTGGGAGTGACACGGTCGGAATAAATATGGTTTATAACCGTGTACTCACTATTATTATATGATAATTAATTTTAAAAGCATTGGTTATTCAGTATTACAATTGCGTGGGATCGATTTTAAGCAATAATTATCTAAATACTCCGGAAATATTGCAACTTGTTCCATTATAAGCCTATTCACAATATAAATAAAATATTTAGCACTAAGATTTATAACTTTTGTGCAGGAATGTATACTGAATTCAAATTGAAAGAAGTTTGGTACAGTCGTAGAGGAAAAATAATAAAAACGACAATCGCCCAATAAAAAATGTAACTGAAAAAGGCCGTAAATCCTATATTTATAGAGGGTACCACAGTCAATCCTTTTGTTGCGTTTTGATATAGAAAAACACCATTGGACTTTCAACCAGCATTTTATTATAAAAAAATATTAAAAAGAAACTTAGCATTTAGATTTATGAGTGAGAAGATCTATAGATATGTTTTAAATGATTAAATGTTATTTGAAAGTCTAATGGCGTTCTGCTTTGTCAAAACGCAATAGGAGAATGACTTTTAGAGCTCTCTGCAAATGTTTGATTTAGGGAAAGAGCCTGAGTAAGTACCTTTTTACTGTATGTTTGCCATTCCTAATTTTCTTCGTCCATGGCTAATACCATGGAACAGATTGGTAGACTCCAGTGCTCTCGCAAGTCATGGAAAAAGAATACTACGTAATGTAAATCGCCTGGTAAAGAAACTTAATTCTACAACTTCCTATACCCTTAATAATAGATGGCACCACATGTCATTGCCATGAATTCAGAAGTTGGGTTATCAAATCCTTGTTCCGCCAACATAGTGAACACGCAGAGGTCTTGATTCGACTCACTTCTGGCATGGCAAATTTTGCTAGCGAACTTTCCTTTCTTTACGATTGTCCGAGTGTCTGGGATCGGCCCGAGAGCTGTATATTGTTTATTACCCATAATATATGTGTAAATTGTATAGATTGGAGATATATTTTAATGTTCTACGTATTTTTATAATCTAAAGAAACTTTTTTAGATGAAGTTACTCTAATAAAATCGAGTCTTGAAAGTTTCAAGTATAGAATGATCTGTGGCGCCATCTATTATTCAAGGTGTAGAATCTTCGCAGAGTTACGTTCTTGACTGTGCGCTTATCTTTTTTAGAAACCTTCATCCAAAAGTGTAAAATTTTAACAATATGCCTGACATAAATATTACTACTCATTTGTTTACTATTATTACATGTAAGTAAATTCAAAAAGCCTTATATACTAAAATCACATTATACTTATGATTTAAACGTTTTCTAAAATTAATTTAACACATTCCTTTGGATACACTTTTTGATACAAATTTTCCATTGGAAATTTTTTGACAACAAATAACACTATATTTTATATGACATCCACAGATCATTTAATGTTATAAAAAGCCTTGAAATATAAAATTTCGTCTTAACAGAAAATGAGTCTAAAATAATCATATTAAAAAAATGTAATTTTTGAAGTTTCAATATGTGTACGGACACTTGCGATCTCATTCCAATGTGTCACAACTGATTATACAAGGAACTAATAGGTATAGGACTACAGATATAAAATTTGCCAAATGTAAGCTCATATCATATATAGACTGTGGAACAATGAAGCGAAGTAAACATAGGAAAAGTAGTTTAAATATAGCAAGTTTTATTGAAATGAAATAAATCACTTATTTTCAAAATTAAATCAAAGTACATTCAAGGACTTTTTATAAATCCTGCAACATGAAATCTTGTATTTTCTAGGATTTCTATCGAAAGGGTCAGAAGTAATCGAATTCTCTCTCTTCCTCACTTTCGAAGTAAGAAATGTAATTAAAATTTTAATTTAATTTTCCACGCTTACCCTTTTGGCTTTAACAAAAATCAAATGCATGAAACAAATTACTTATTATTTTGGTCAAAATTTTACAAAAACTTCAAAATATTCAGAATTTAAATTATTTTCTTTACAATTTCAATCAGTTACTAAGTACAACATTATATACATCTTCTTTGTCAAAAAAAGAGATCTTAAGTAAAGTTTTCCATCTTTTTCTAATCGCTTATGAGAGAGTGGGACAGAGTTAGACTAAGAGTACAAAAAATTGACCAGTAAAAAAGGAACTCTCACACGACCTGTGCATAGATTACGAAGTAGACTTAATTTTCAACTAATATATACGAAATAAAAAAAAATCTCTAATAAAGTCTATTTTTAATAAAAACTTGAATTTATAATAGATTAATAATACTTTTGTCCCCTTACCAACTATCCCTCATTCTCAAAGCGTATACAATGGCTGGCGCCTTATTCTACTTGAGAAATAGAACCTCATATGTCAACCTCGCAAATTTTCCTCTTCTGTGGGAAACCAAATTTGTCTTTTTTAATGACCTCTTGTTTCAATCGTTGGTATGTCTCTAGCCTTGAAATGGCATATTCCTGAAAAAAATTTATTTTCAATATTATAGCTATAATAGCCAATAAAAATTACAATGCTGGGCTTGGGTCGGCCTGTTTTAGGAGAATAGACTGAACTCGCCACGTTTGTCTAAGACGGCTTCATGACGATGTTGTCTTCCGCCGCCAGCGCGTGGTAATTGGGTTTTTGAACCAATTTGTTTTTTGTAATAAATGGAAAGCTACGATGACTTATTATGAAAAACTATCACAGTGATGTCACACGCATACTCGTCCTGTTCTCGATACTCAGGTACTTCGGGTTCAAAAACTTATTTTATTTAAAGAAAAAAATAGATTTAAAAACCCAATTGTAAATAATATGTAAGTTAACTCCGAAAAGTACCAAGCGGTGCATGACTCCCGTCCAGGATCAATGTAATCAACTGCCACGGCTTTTTATTATTATTATAGTCATATTGATCACAATTATTACGATTGTACACATTTATACGTATTGACATAATTGAGTAACATGATTGACTTTCAAGATCTGATTAACTCCCACACCCCCAAGTACATTGAAAAAACTTCAACAGACAATTACATGTTTGACGACGAATTTTTAATTATTTCGTAAATTTTATTACACCATTGTGCAGCGCAAATATAGGCTAGAGAGTAAGTCTGAAGGTTTCTTTTAGAACCATAAACAATCCTTTGAACTTACTCTAACTCAATATGAATAGGACCGCAAGTAGTTTCCGAGAAAAATGACTGACACACAGATATGTGCAGATTGTATCCTTGCTGCAACGGAGGAAGAATACAATGTCCTGCGCCCTGGTGGCCTGTCATAATAGACAACAAAGCAACCCATAGCCAGGTGGTAGGATATTTGCTCGTCTGGATATCTACCAACCCTGGTCTAGAGTATGCTACTATAAGAACCTTGAGTTGCGTTCCGGCATTAGAGGCCATGTTCCAATCTCCCTGTAGACTGCGACCGCACATCAGTAGCATCTTTGGTGCAATGTCCATTGGTGATGGTAACCGGTTTCCATCAGATGGGCTGTCTGTCTGTCTGCTGAACTCGTGCAATAATTTGGGATGTGTCAATGTATGTACACTAAAAAAACAATTTCAAAACTCAGATATAACTATGACTGGTATTTCTAATATTTTTTCACAAAGCAGCATTATCATTTTAATTAGTAAATTGTCATTCCCATAATATTCTTCCATACTTTCACTTTACTCCAATCAAATAAACGAAATGCCGCGCTTAACGCAGTTTTAATTATGTGTACTTAAAGTATTAGTGTATTAGTCGCGAAAACTTTAGAAAATACTAAATACTCCAAGTTAAAATTTAACTTAAAAGCCTCAAATATTAAACTCACCCAATAACCAAAAGGTATTTTACTCTTCGATGCATTAACCAAAGACCACAAGGACCAGAATAAATGAGAAACCATCGCAAAAGCCTCGACTTCGTTCAATAGTTGGTTTACGTCATCAATAGATGGCGCTAAAAGGGTTTTCTCCTCAGACACGTTGCATTGGTAGTGCTTAAGATATTCTTTTATGAATATTTCCTAAAAAAATAATAATAGTAAAATAAAACTATCAAAAATATTGTGAAACCTTAAAGGAAACATTTATAGCCGTAATAAGGTGTAGTTGACAGACAAATCACCTGAGAGACTTTTTATAATGTTAATAAAAAACGTTACAGCCTCCTAGTTTGTACGAGCTTAGCAAGTTATGACGTCATATCTTAAACGAGTCAAATGGAGTATTTATTGTTGTTTAAACAGTAATAAAAATATTTTGACATTTAAAATAGTACAAGACATCAAAAGGGCATTTTAACGTCCGCTCGTAGGGTGTTACCACACAAATCGATGGATCGCCGATCAGTCGATCGACGATCGACCGATCGGTGTGGTAGAAACTATCGAATAACGATCGATCGATCGGTGTGGAAGAAACTATCGATCGACCTCGACTAATCCATTTTAACATCGATCGACGATCGATCGATCGGTGTGGTAGAAACTATCGATTGACGATCGATCGATCGGTATGGAAGAAACTACTGATCGACCTCGACTAATCCATTTTACCATCGATCGATCGGTGTGGTAGAAACTGTCGATCGACGCTGAGTAATCCATTTTACCATCGGTCGATGTGGTAGAAACTATCGATCGACGTCGAGTAATGCATTTTACCATCGATCGATCGGTGTGGTCGAAACTATCGATCGACGTTGTTACACCGTGTACTTATATGATTTTTCTTCACACTTATAAAATACCACATTATCATAAAAATTCATTACAAATTATATAAACACATAATGTAAACATTGTATTGACTGCCTAATTGTCTTAAGTCATTACAGAAGACGGTAAACGCATTTGACTTTGACAATTCTAAATTACCTACCCGCAATATTGAATAATCGTTTGATATTCAATATTGCGTAAGAGAATATCAGACTTTGCGTACGGTTAAATAAAGTATTTTATATTTGTCGCGGCAACATTGGGCCGCTAATACGACGTCATAAAAAGTGACAGCGAGCGTTAAAAAAATGAGCCGTGGAGATTGTCTCTGCAAGAACGTTAAGACGCGCATAATTCTAAACTAAATAATTTACTCACAAGTGCTTACATTATTCTATTATAAAGAATCGTATCTATTTGTTTATATTCAACTGATTTGCCCCGTAATCGGGGACCAAGTACACCCTAAGAAGAGTCCTGCAGTCCTACCCAAACGAGCGTTTTTTCTGCCGCCGACTACAGCATCTTTCTGGAATGTCGAGTGTCTACGTGCACGGATTGACCGCAGCTTAAGGAGAGTATCGTGTGGTAGATAAGCCGGCGCAAACCCTTTCTCTCATGCAACCTACGCCCTGAGAACTATTTTCCTAATCTAATACAATATATGTTATTCATTGAGCTTAGTTGTTTTCTTTTTATGCTTCAAGCTCAACGTAACATTGTACAACATTTTACGATATTAAAATGGAGTGGGACGATAAAGAGAACCGAATCGCTGTAATTGCATTACACAAAGTAGGTATGGAGCCAAATGCAATTTTTAAAATTCTCCATACGCTTGGTATTAGTCAAATGTTTGTGTACCGGGCTCTTAATAGGTACAATGAGACCTCTGTTTGTGACAGAAAAAGACCTGCCCGTCCACGTAGTGTTCGTACGAAAAAGGTGGTCAAAGCAGTAAGGGAAAGAATTCGAAGAAATCCTGTCCGAAAGCAAAAGATTTTATCTCGGGAGATGAAGATATCACCTAGAACCATGTCGCGTATTTTAAAAGATGACTTAGGACTTGCAACCTATAAGAGATGCCCTGGTCATTTCTTAACTCATAATTTAAAAAAGATTAGGGTGGTAATTACTAAACTCACCGAAAAATTTCGTTTACGGATGAGATTTTTTTTACAATTGAGCAACATTTTAACAAACAAAATGACCGTATTTATGCTTAAAGCTCTAAGGAAGCTTCTTCATTAGTCAAAAGAGTGCAACGTGGGCATTATCCGTCTTCAGTGATAGTTTGGTGGAGTGTTAGCTATGAAGGAGTGATTGAGCCATATTTTTGTGAAAAAGGTATCAAAACATCGGCACAAGTGTATCAAGATACCATTCTTGAGAAGGTAGTTAAGCCCCTTAACAACACCATGTTCAATGACCAAGAATGGTCCTTCCAGCAAGACTAGGCGCCGGGTCATAAATCTCGGCCAACGCAGTGTTGGTTGGAAATGAACGTTTCGGACTTCATCAGAGCTGGCCGTCGTCTAGTCCCGATCTTAATCCGCTGGATTATGATTTATGGTCAGTTTTAGACAGTACGGCTTGCTGTAAACGCCATGATAATTTGGAGTCCCTAAAACAATCCGTACGATTGGCAGTGAAGAATTTTCCCATGGAAAGAGTACGTGCTTCTATTGATAGCTGGCCTCAACGTTTAAAGGACTGTATTGCAGCCAATGGAGACCACTTCGAATAAGCTTTTTATATTTTAAATTGTTCTATATTTATGTATTAAACTAACACACTGTAAAACTTATAAATGTTTTTTGCAATAGAATTTTTTTTCTTTGTTACAATATTTATGGCAAGACTATGTATATATATATATATAATTTTTAAGCAAGACTTTTTATATCACTGGCATGCATATCAATCTTACATACATACATACATAACTTCACGCCAGTTCCCTTGCGGGGTAGGCACTAACGACAGAGCGCCATTCAGGCTTATTCTTACACACCTCACTTGCTTCTTTGACATTCATAGCTCTTGTCATGCACGCTCGTTTGTTCTTAAGGCTTCTGACATCACCTTCTGCTAGTACACGATCAATTTGATTATGGAAGGTGTGTCGTGGCCTTCCACGACTCCACATATCAATCTTCATAACTTTTATTAATGTTACATTTCTTAGACTTATTTATTTGAAAAAATTCCATTTTTCCTTAAACCTTATAAAAGTCTTACGTATTTTGAACCTACTATTTTAACGGTTTTTTTGTATATTGTTCACAGCCATTGTAATGAACTAATCATGGGTATACATGTACTTCCGATAGCTCAAATTAACATGGGTATTTTTTATCCTAAAAAAACGACTATTTTCCAAGGAATAGCTATACTAAAACAACACATACCTTCTGTTCCAAAGTGGGGCAGTTCTCTTGATTCTCAAAATAGAACGGATGCTCCGGATTCGTATAGTCATATCCCCACTCTTGAAAATGGTTTGCTATATCGAACCCCCTATAGTTGTACGCGCAATATTCGAAATCTATCAAAACCAATTTCGGTTCACCCGAATCTGAAATCCTACTGAAAATACTGTCCGATGTGTTGGCATCATCAAAATGTGTTAAGGGTTCGAAATTTGATGATTTTATTGTATGGTTATTCTCTTTGAATGATTTTTCCATGTCACTATCAGAGTATGTTTGGACGTAAACTGATGATACCTCATCATCGTGTGATGGAGCGACATCTTCCAGCATCAAGATGTTGCCTGAAAAATATAATACTTTTTTTAGAGTTTCGTGAACATTTTGGTAGAAAAGGAAGATCTTGAAAAAACATGGCAATGGTTCCTAATAAAAACAAATTATTTAAGTCTAGTTAATAAGCTTCCAAATTCGTAGAAATTGTGCTAAATCTCTCACCTCGTCTAAATCTTGAACCACGAAGTGGAAAACTTAAAAAAATTTGAGGTTATAGTTTCCAAAATACTTTAATTTCTTTTAGTTTATTGGAGAAAAATACATTTGTATATTATATATCTATAAAAAGTAAAATGTAAAAGGTGTAGGTGATAATATAAGAACAAAAATAAGAGCTATTAAATATTATTAAAAAAAGAAAATATATAAAATTAAGATTAAAGTGAAAAAGAGGTGGACTAAGCAAGCTGAATTGTTTGTCCGTCAGCAAACCAGTTTTGAACAGTATCCATTGCGTAGTTGTTGAGATATAGGGTATTTTCGACTCGATGCTTTCTTATGGTTTGTCAGCCCTATTGCCACGCACTTACCCATTTTTTTACATTAGGTATCACAACATTAATAATAAAAAGATGAAGTTCTTACCTTCTTGCATATCGTTGTGACAGAAGACAACTGGCGAATCAACTGTTGCTATGAATTTCTTCAACCATTCAATTTCCTTATCAAAATCGACTGTTTTCAAATATTTTATTATCCTTTGTTCTTCTTCGTTCTAAAACAAAAAGTTCATATATATTTTTACTTTACCAACTGCTGACTGTCTAATTAGTGCCAGGTTTCTATATTATTTTATCCTATCATTTGCTTATCAAAAGTAGAATATTAAAATTATCTACTTGTACGAAATTTATGTAAAACTAGCTGTGCCCACAACTTTGTTTGAGTGGAAGTTTTCTCGCGAAACCCTAAAGGCAAGTAGCCTAAGTTACTCCTTATAACATCAGCTATCTGCCAGCGAAAGACCCGTCAAAATCGGTCCAGCCGTTTCGCCAGGTGGTAGAGCATTGGCCCGACTGGATGGCTTCCACCCGTGGTCTAAACTATTGTCGCAATAACAACCTTGAGTTGTGTTTCGGCATTAGTGACCAGGTTCCAGTCTCCCTTAAGAGAGCAGCAGCGCATTTGTAGCACCTTTGTTGTTGCAAATGTCCATAGGCGATGGTAACCGCTTTCCATCTAGTGGGCCATCTGCCTGTCTGCTGAACTCCTGCAATAAAATATATATATATATATATATATATATATATATATATATATATAATAGGGTTCGCCCGCGACTTCGGAATAAGCTATTTAGACGCGTGGTAACAATTTTAAACCGCTTCCAAGAATTACTCCCGAACAAACAGACAAACCCAAAATAGGGTGGGGTATAGATACACGGCACATTTATTTATTATGAACAAATCCGAACTTTTTTAATATAGGTTAGAAGGCTAAGTCGCCTTAGACTTCGTGGTTATTTTTTTTATAACCACCTATAATTAATTTTATATCTCAAGTAATAAACAAATGTGCCGTATATCTAGGTATACCGCACCCCCAAAATAAACTAAAAAACAAAAGACTAAACTTTTACAATTTCATAACATATCACATATATAAATCCAAATAAAATGTCCATAGTGTGGCATGCCTGGAGGCCCCGGTTTCAACCCAGTGTTACTATGTCATTGTTGGAAGGAGGTGAGCATAACGCCTCCGACTTATTGGTCACCGTCAGCGACCTGGGTATGTCAAATTTTAACCAGTAGTATGGCAAATGATACAAGTTATAGAAACTATACATAATACTCATTCTGCACAACGACACTGACCTTTCCCGGAGTGGTGCCAGCTAACCTCTCTTCTTTGGCCGTTTTTAACCACTTCCCCATAGTCTTCCATACCCAGTTAGGTTCCTTGGACAGCGGCACATCCATTGAATGTATCGCCGCCATTTTTTCCGCTATCTTCATCGAGAGCGCCGGTTCGGCCAGTTCCTTTGTTAACAGCGGACGGGCCTAGAGGGAAAAATACAAGAGTACTATGAATGACTTTTCCCAACAAAAAAAGGTAATTTTCAAATTGAAAATAACTTATCTATTGACGAAATTGATGTAAAAAAATATATTTTTCGTTTAATTGTATAATTTCGAAATAAACTCTGACGATATGGTTTAGATGTTAGTATCCAGTTTTTTTTTTAGTTTGGTTCGCAAAGTGGCCAACTGAGCTTATACGCACTTTTAAACAAATCTAGAACACAGAGACTATGGTTGCTGAATGGCCTTCTTGATGCGAACACAGCATGCATTATATATAGATATCGTGTACATAATCATTTAAGAAAAGAAAAGATAAATAAATAATGAAGTTACAATAAATAATTACCTAACAAAGAGTGTGAAACTTCTTTATTTGCTTAACCGATGCATTGAAAATATCGAGCTCGTGGCAGATATTATTGTACGAATTACAAAGACGGTAGAGTGGTGAGTGTTAACAGCACACAGTGCGACATGCTTGTAGAGCGATTTTTAGTTTGTCGAGAAATTCGGTGCTTCCTTTATAAAATTTTGCTGTTTAAAAGTTTATAAGAAAACAGAATATCAGCAGTCTTGCGTCGCAAATGCAGTGATACTGCTTTGTAGTATACCAATCTGGAATTGTAAATATTTAGACTACGGCAGCAGTCTTAATTCTAAGGCAAAATACGTATGTAACTTTGGTGACAATAACAATCTAATAATAAAAATTATTTATTTATTATTGTAAGCACAACTAGTTAGGTTAGGAATATGAACATCAACTCACAGGTATATATTCTTCGATCCTTCCACCGGAGAAAACCCCATGCAGTTTAGGACCAAGTCTCCTTTCTGACAAAAGAGTAAATATAACCGACTCTGTTACTATCGCGTCCATCGCTCGCTCGCCGTGAACTTGACCGTAGATACGGAGGAGTACCTGAAAAGATCATGACCATTAATCTTAAAATACTTAACCGGATTCGCGATTTGCTCTGCAACGCTTCGGCGTAACGCGAAATAGAGCCTTTTGTTGTAATAAAGTAGCAACAAATGTTTAAATTTAACTTGACGGCGCCTTTGACGCTTTGGCGCCATTGTGCGCCGCACGACCTGGCCTATATGAACAGCGCGTAGCTGCTTCGTCGAAATGCTTCAAATATATTACAAAAAGAAATAAACTTTTTAGAAACGACTACTTTCTTTTATATTTAAATTGTTTTATGAGTTTGATCTCGTTCGAACCAATTATCGTTGAAAATCTACAAGCAAAAGAATTCTGAATATTATTAAATTATTTTACAATTTAATTATTATGCTCTTTATATAGAAATATATTTTATATTTGTCAACAAAAGAAGAAATAATATCACACCCACCTTCCTCGGTTCCTCCATAGTGAAAGAGTTGGATCTGATCATAGATTTCCTCATCATCTTAGAGACCACGGTCTCTGGCTCCGTATCTGAGGACAGGTCGCGGTTATAGCAACCTAACTTCGAAGTTTCGTCTGGGAGCGCCACGTAGTACAAAAAGTTTGATAAACCACCGCTATGAAAGGAATAAAGGAATTAAAACAACTCGTTCCCATCCATGGTTTTCCTAAAGTGCTACAATATCAGCCATTTCAGATAGGCGTAAGCAGATATTTAGTGTGCCGACAAGTTAGGCATTCTGTGATCTTAGCACCATGCTGGTATCATTATCTTGATTATATAATTTGACATAGACTAACGGACAGACAAATTTCAATATTTTAGTTATACTTTTTTTGTTATTTTCTTTATTAGTGTTTAAATAAATAACAGCAGTGAAGAAATTGTAAGTAGTTTTTACATCGCATTGTCATAAGTACTTTACTTGACCATGTAAAAAACTGATGGTAATCCTTTAATAAATAAATAAATTATAGCTTTTAGGGCCCGCTCGATCTGGGTGATACCACGCTCACGCAGCATATCGGTGTCCCACGGTAAGGGCTACTACACACTAAGAAATTTCACCATGTCTGCGGCAGAGAGGACCAATTCATCATGTACACGACTACAATTTACTCATGTCTAGCCATGAAAACTTGTCGTGTCTGCTCCGGACAAGATAAATAGGTACGTGTAACCGATGATATTGTTTTCGGGCAGTCGTGCTTATGGTAGGATGCACCAGTCGTGTTTTTTGTAAAGAAAAGAATCATGTTAACTACAAAGCATACAAACGTATACAAATTACTTACTAAACGCTTAATCAAATTAATTATTAAACACAGAGCGCGTCGTGTTTAGCGCAGATAATTTTGTTTTTGATCAGTGCCGGAACAATTTACACAGTGTGTAGAAACGACACGGATCTTGCGTAGACCTAGCGACTTTTGTTAGCATTTACAGGAGCCCTTAGCTTTGAGCTAATCGCGTTTCGTGCGATAAGAGTTCTGATAGCCCACGTCCCCCTCTTTCTATTCCATTCACTTATCCCATCCCGTCTATCCTATTCCTTCTGTCAGATCTTTTTATCCCATTCTAAAGGTTGGCTCCTGGTGTTGCAAACGTCTATATGTGACGGTAATCGCTTACCATTAGGTTGGCAATCAGCCAGCTTCGCGAAAAAAAACCATCTTACAAGTAAACATAAAAATAATACATTTCTACCAGGTTTTTATCAAAGTAAATATAATCTTATTCATGTGAATCCAAGTTTCGGCAAGCACTACAAAAACGACTAGTAATACCTTAGATCATATAAACGTCTAGATCACGCATCAATTGCACAAAAACGGCCCAAAAACAGTGCACCAAATTTGGTGCACTGGCTTCAATGGCTTCCCACGCCTGTTAGTGTCGTTTCGATTACTTTACTGGTTAGAGCTCTCGCAAAAAAAATCATTATGCCGGTCTGCGCTATTAAAATGTGTCGGAACTATTTTAAAACGGGAAAGGATAAGGATGAGATGTCATTTAATCGGAAAACTTAACACTTTTCTCATGATTTCTTTGTAAAAACGTGAAATTTAATTTCGACATTTTCAAGGTTATCGAATTGATTGATGTTGTCAGGTGAATAGTGTGACTTATTTTCCAAAATTTGGGGAGTTTTGTTACGATATTTTTTTTATTTATGAAATATGAATAATTGAAAAAATCTATAGATAACAGACATGTAATGTTTGTGTGTCCGGTTTTCTTAAACTAGTTTATATTACGTTTTAGACTTCCTACGGATCCAATTGTAGCATATTATTGGACAAAGAGATGGATTTTGAAAGGAAGTATTTTGAATCATTTTCGGAGATTTTTTTACACTATGTTTTTTATATTTTCTTATCAACGGCACAATTGTATTGAAATAAAGTACCTAAAATAATTATATATGATCGTGACCGATAAGATGAAGTTGTGTGAAGGATAATTAGAAAATTTAAGAATACTTAACCATCATATAAAATTATTTCTAATCTAACCTTAGCGCTTTGGACAATATAAACTTTTTAATGTAACCTTATGACGTTTGAAATAGAATTGACAGAATGCGTGCTGCAAATATCGTCAAAGAGGATGTAAAAAAAACTGAATATCGTTTAAAGCAGATGCTTCGGTCGGAGTTATCTGTACTAATATTATAAAGAGGTAAAGTTTGTAAGTTTGTGACATTGTAGGGGGTAATCTCTGGATCTACTAAACCGATTTTAAAAATTATTTTACTGTTGGAACCTACGTTAACAGGGAGTGTCATAGGCTATATAACATGATGCTTTATACCACGGGAGCGGGACAGACCACGGGTGAATCCGCGCCGGGCCGCTAGTAATATTATAAAAAACTCTTTATTGTCATAATTTTGCTTAAAAGAAGATTCCCGCAATTGTCTACAAATTGTGTATGTGTTTTCTAAGAAATAAATATTTTCATTTTCATTTTCATAATTAAGATATTAATTTTGTCTATATTCTGTTAGCTACATCTCCATTAATTCCTAATAAAGAAATAATTTAATATATTAATATGATAAAAAACAAATTTTAGTTCAGAAAATAATCAAACTGAACTAGTTTGAATAAAAACATTTGGATATGAATATTTTTATTTCTATAATAGCCCTTTTCAAGTGGTTTAGTTGCTCTTAAGTCCCTGCATTAAATTATCCCGTGTATCTACCCCGTAGTTCCTACTACTGATATAAACTTTGGATTATACATAAAGCCTACTACCCAATATGAACCTATCGAATCGTTCCAAGTCTATTATTACAAATAATTTCACTGACTTTTAGCGCAGGATAATCTTTGGGTTATAAATAGTCATCTAATAACCTTCGTGAACATGATGTGTAACACAAAAATAATTTGCCATTATGAATAGTATTTTTAGAATTATTACATTAGTATTGGTAATTAACAGACTTATAAATATGTACTAATGTCTGTACAGACATTTTATTACGAATTAAAATAAATACATGTGCTATGAATGTGTTATGAATTTATTTGTGCATGTATTTTTTATGGTTCGTTCCAAGACACACAACTTTTGTTGCTAATACTTTATTAAAAAAAAAAACTGAAACATCTGAGTGATATTAAATTATAACACATAAAGCGATTAAATCATAACGATCATTTAAACTTTTCACTTACATAAAAAATATTTAATTATAAAAAATGGGGAATATTTTTTTCCTGATATCCCGAAAACGCAGAGTGAATTTAGCAACGCTTCGCGTTTTTGATGCCGTTTTTGGCCATGTTGTTTGTTAGCAATGCTCTCTCTAGACATGTTATATCTCAATGAGTAATACTAACATTATATAAAACAATTAGTAACTAATATTTTAAATATGGGAACATTCTCATGGGAATAGTCGTGGTAGCGGTAATGACTAGTGCAAGCGCTCCAAACTCAAAGGGCGCGGGTTCGAATCCTGGCCGGAACGCATACACCACTTAGCCAGTTTTCTGATCTAATGTGCATATTGTTACAATTACCAAGCACTAACAACGGTGAAGAAAAACATCGTGATGACACCTGCATATCAAGACCCCGTTCCCCCCTATAGCGGGAGGTCCGAGCCCAGCAGTGGGACGTTTATGGGCTGTTATTATTATTATTATTGAATTCATCTCTTTTTTCTTCCACCTTTTCCCAATTATTTAGAGTCAGCACAATACGTCTGTTCCTTACACTCCTCTATTCTGACATCATCCTCTGTCACACAACAAACCATATCATTTTAAACATGGGAACTGTCGAGAAGTTATTTAGATAAATAATTTATTTCTTTATCGCCTACAAATATGCGTTATTTAGGCCGACGGAAAATTACCAAAGATAAAACTTATATGAAGGTGGTATCTTACAGTTGTTAACACGCAGTTCATTCTATATACCTAATGTCGATCAATCGGATCATTGGATAGACGACACATGTTACAATAAACTTCATTTACATATAAATGGACAGGCGTTAAAATACCATCTTATCTTTGCTTTTAATTTTAAAACATCATAATAGAAATAATTACTGTTTAAAAAATAATTAATATGCTATGTCACTCTTTGTACTTGTAAAAAATTATGATGTGATAATTTTGTACGCACGTACATAGTTATCACATCATATTTAATTTAAATTTAAAACATATTTTATGTTACAGTAACATATAAAAACACGGCATAAATCACAAAACGAAGTTTATAAAATGATTAATAATAATCACACAGAATTAAAAACTTTTATTTTGTATAAACTCAAGACACTAATTATATATTTTTGATGGGTGGTAGGCTTACGGGAAATGCCAATATGTACATGTACCATGGTCCTATTAATTTCTTCCACCAAACAGTTCCATATATTTCGTAAAGAAGGACAGGATAAGCTGTAAAATAATTGCAACAATGTCCACTGGAAGTGGTGAATGGTTCCTATATTTATTTAACAATCTTTGTTACACAAAAAAATTACCTGATCCGCCTGAAATCCAGCTCCCTTGGGTCCACAGTTTTCCAGGCGCCGTGTAAGTAGTTCTTGCAGATCCTGGCAGCCACGTCCCGCATCTCCTCTTCAGTGCCACACATTTGAAGTTTCTGAAAGTATCGATATTTGATATAAATAATTTATTTAAAGTATTTCAATCAGATGCAGAAGTATGACGATAGAAAAACAGAATATCTCAGAAAATACTACCTAATTTTTATTGAAAATATTTTTAAATTATACAGCCTCGAATTATGGAGAATTTCCTGCTTCATAACTAATCTTCGTGGGAGCAATTGTTTTTGGGATAAAAATTTATCCTATGTTCATTCTTGATATTCATAGTTCATACAATATACCCATTTTGATGAGAGACAGTTAAGGCCAAGGACAAAAGCCAACAAACAAGCATACAATGATGCTTGCACTTTTATTACACATCATAATACGGATCTCCATTAATTTTTATTTCAATAGTCATTGATATAAAGATCTTATCCCCTTATCTTTGAAGGCTATAAAGATTACTCCATTAGGGATAAGTCGGATAAGTTGATAAGTTATCATTCAGATGAATGCAATAATATGTTGTTATGATAATATACAAACATTTATGATAAGTAAACAGATGGGTATAATTATTTAAAATAATATGCCAATATTAAGTGTTATTAGTAGGTATTTTGATTGTTACTAAGTACATTTTGGAATGTATATGTCAGTGGAAAATTGCAAAAAATGTGAGTTTTTAATTTAACTAGTCCCATTATAAATCATCTATAAATAGTGAACAGATGGTAAAGTTCAGAATATATAGTGTGCAAGTTAGTCAGTTTATAACCTGTCACAGAAATAATACAGGTCACCTATGTAATATGACAAATTAGCAAAAACTTCACAATTTTATGCATGAAAAATTGTAGTAGTGCGAAGATATTGGTTCTAATAATTGGTATTATATAAAATACTAGCCGACCCAGCACATAT
Organism: Dendrolimus kikuchii; assembly: GCA_019925095.2. NCBI lineage: Eukaryota > Metazoa > Arthropoda > Insecta > Lepidoptera > Lasiocampidae > Dendrolimus > Dendrolimus kikuchii. The sequence goes on along the minus strand of CM034388.1, from coordinate 7,565,629 downwards.
GCTATGAAAAATGAAAATTTGGAACCCGATTCCAACGGCATCTACCGGCTCCAATTGTAAATATAAATCATCCCAGACCCATACATACATACCCAAAAAATTAATCAAAATTGATCCAGCAGTTTAGTTACGAGTTCATTAAGTGTAGCTGGTTCGTGCCTTTGGGTATGTTTTCGACTCTCTACAAGGTGAAATGACGATTTTGTTTAAAGGATGAAATAACACCATCAAACAGAAAAGGAATTTTTATTTTCTTTTAAAATAAGGTTGTAACGCTGACATTGACAAACAATAAGGGATACATACACTCTCGGGTAATGGTGGTGCCTGATATTCACATTGGTAACAGTGACATACACACAAGCAGAAGAATTTTACATATAAAGATATATAATTATTAAGTCAGCAATGTTTTTATTCTATAGAATAACAATATAGTGACTGGGACCCAGATAATACTGTGTCAACATAACATAAACTAAGCAATTCATATTTTCCATCCCATACAATCAACAGGCTAATCAATTTCAATTATAACTAATTAAAAACACTTCAGGTACTAAAGATTTAAATTGGTGCTACTTTATTCAATGATATTTCAGTAAATTGTAACAATTAGCTTTTATCGAATGTTATAAAGTTACAGCTATTTATGCAATTTAATCATGATTTTGTTATATAGAAACTATGAATAGAAATGCACACATATTTTAGTATGTGAATAGTTTTTATTATTGAAATATATATGGATAGATGATGGATAGGACATAACATAATACATGGTACAACTACATACATACATACATAGCTTCACGCCAGTTCCCTTGCGGGGTAGGCACGAACAACAGAGCGCCATTTAGGCTTATTTTTACACACCTCACTTGCTTCTTTCACATTCATAACTCTTGTCATGCACGCCCGTCTGTTATTAAGGCTCCTGACATCACCATCTGCTAGTACACGATCAACTTGATCATGGAAGGTGTGTCGTGGCCTTCCAAGACTTCTGCATCCATCCACTTTTGCATTGTATATCTATTTAGTCATTCTTTCATCATGCATTCTTTCCACATGCCCGAACCACTGGAGCATTCCTTTCCTTACCTTCACCCCGACACTCTCTTTCAGACCAACTCTCTTTCTTACTTCGGTATTACGAACGCGGTCCGCGAGCTGTACAACTACTATCTGGTAACTATTTCTTTTTATGACTGCTCTGGATAACTTGTCTATCTAGCTATTTTCAAGTATTAATACATTCTCAGACACATCTATAGGCCCACCTAGTACTTTAATTTTTGACTGACTGTAGTGAAAAATAAATGTTAAGATGAGCAAAAAGTTTTTGTGTCATTTTAAAGCTATAACTGGATAAAAACTTTTTCTCAACATAACATTTATCTCTAGTTTAAAGACAGACAAATTTAAAATGCTAGGTGGGTCGATAGAGAAGTCTGGCAGGATATTTGTTTTAGAATAATCTTGTAGCAAATACATCAGCCAAATTATAGGTTTATTTTATTTTATTTTTTATTGCTAGAGTTCAGCAGACAGGCAAATAGCCCACTTGTTGGAAAGTGGTTACCATCGCCTATGGACATTTGCAACACCAATAGTACTACAAATGTGTTGCTGCTCTCTTAAGGGAGACTGGAACCTGGTCACGGAACACAACTCAAGGTTGTTATGGCGACATACTTTAGACCAGGGGTGGTAGCCATCCAGTCAGGCAAATGCCCTACCACCTGGCATATAGGTTTTTGACAAGTTCAAAACAAGGGAGTTCTTTTGGCAGCTCAAAAAGGTATTACAAATCTGTTGTGATTTTCAACATAACACTAAATTCTTTTTAAAAAAATCTTACAATCAATGCTAAACATTCTTCGCAACAAAACTGCACAGAAGCACCATTCAAATTCCTACCAATAACTTTTTTCTTAAACTTGTAAATTCATCAATACATGGCGATGATAAAACCCCCAAACTATGTAAGAATATTTATAAGAAAAGTAATTCATTAGTAAATATAACTTTGGATATGTCCCTGAAAAATTACAAATAGAATTTTTGGTTGGACCACAAAGAACAATGTTTGCTGTGCAGTTTTATTTAAAAAAATTTAATATTGGTTAAAAATTTATATGACATTAATTGTTTAGTGTAATGTGCCTTTTTAATTTGTTACAAAAACTCCATTATTTGGTGTCAGTTAAAGCTTTATAATTTGGATGAGCTGATATTAAAAATGCATAAATATGGCAAGAATATATGTACTCAGCTCTTGGGCTTGCCATGTATGGTAAGTATGACAACAGGAAAAATCTTTAAAGACAACAATAGATAAATTAACAGATAAAACAAAGTACTAAAAAAATACCATAATTAAATATTATAGTGGAAAATTAACCGTCAAATAAAATAATAGACTCTATCATGACGGAAATACAACCGTAAAAGGTAATTTTCAAGTAATTTAAAAGAACACAAGGCCTATTTGATAACCAAAACATAACCTGAAAACACTATTTTACACATTAGTATTATGCAAAATACATAGCCAAAAACTATTTAAATATCTTTTTCAAATAAGGAAAATGGTGTTAAAGAACTGAAAATGCGAAAATAAACGACCCGAAACTAATTCTTTAGTAATTGATATTTAGCGTGAATAATGAGTGAAATATTACACTATTTAAAGTAAACTATGTATATTTAAGTTGAATACGCCTGTCTTTTGCTTAATTTAAACAAATAATACATATTTATCCTATAAAGTTACGATAATAAACATTAAGAAAATTACGTTCTCTATTTCATAAAATTTATAAGCATACTTACCCAGTATGTGTTTCTATTAATTTCTATTAAACGCCTATAACTATTCCTAGCTTGTATTAATAAGTTTTTAATTGTGTTAGACATTAAAACTATTATTTTCGTACCTAACCCAAGAACGATATGTACTATCTATTGACTTTTCGCGTAACTTTGACGTAACTTTGTTTGGGGTTGACATCTAAATAAAAATTCTGGTAATACAATATTATAAAGTAACATAAGTAGTATTGTAATAATGCAAGTAATACAATAAAAGAGATTTTAACTTATTTGTATTGTAATAAAATTCTTGTTTATTTTTTGATTATCATCTGAACGTTGTCAGATCAAAATTATAGCCATATATCTACTTCAAGAACAATGCACAAATTTTAGATCAAAATTATAGCCATATATCTACTTCAAGAACAATTCACAAATTTCAGATCAAAATTATAGCCATATATCTACTTCAAGAACAATTCACAATTTTTATGTAAGTTGGAAAAACCAATAATCTACAAGAACATCATAATTATATCTAATGACTTTTATCGTTGTATTAAATTTAAATGTAAATAGACATTAATAAGTTAATGTTCGTTTCTTTGATTTAAAGATTATGTATGAGTCAATGGAAAAATATGTAAAATCTATCTTTATATATATAATGTTTTTGTACGCCTGTATGTAACTGAACTCCGAAACGGTTAGACTGATTTTGATGCAATTGTTTTATGTGTGTGATTCGAGAATGGTTTAGATTTACAATTGGACCCAGAAGGTGGCGTTGCAATCAGATTATAACTTTTTCATGGCAGGACAACGTGTGCCTGGACCGCTAGTAATATAATAAAAATCTGTTCTGCATATTAGAGATAACTGAAAAAAAAACCACTTGCAATAGACTATAATATAATTAGGTTGAAGAGTAGGTTTTTTTCAAAATGTTGTTAGTTGTTCAGTCGTTTTAAATTATGGCTCTTCAAGATTTGCATGCAGTTTTCTTTGGGTACATATTGTTTAGGTTTCCATTTGCCTACTTATTGGTAAAAAAGCTCAGAAATGGGCATAATGTAGGGGTAGCATAACCTAAGTAAGGGGGTTAGCATTATAACTTTGACCTTGGTCATTGTAAATGTAAAATATTTATTCAGTTTCAGTTATTTTACTAATTATAATTTGCAGATGTTCGTAACCAATAACATAACAAAATTATAAGAGTTCCACTTCTATTTAGTCATGGAATGTTCAAAATATCGCTGGAAAATCAGAATGGCGGCTGGTCTGTATGAGTATCATACCGAACATGGGAAAAAATTGCACAGGACAGGGACAAGTGGCGAGTTTTCGTTTCGGACACGACACGCGAGGGTCACCGAATCAACGAAGTTAGTTAGTGATAACAATAGCAACTCATTGAGCAAATTAGAATATTCGATTGGTATGGACTTGCTTCCGACTAATTAAATTTTTAAAAAGTATATAGGGACGACAATCGCCCAATAAAAATATAACTCGGAACTTTAGATTATAGAGGGTAGAGGTGACGAGTATCATCTTATATGGAGGGGAAGTTGAAAAACTGTCCAGCAATATGATAAAAAATAGAGGTTCAAATACTTACTACCACAATAGCGTTGGCGTACAAAAAACTAAAATATGATTTAAAAATTGTTGAAGTGCCATAAAATTAATAAAATGCCCAGTATAGAAAACCTCAACTATTTACGTAGTCTAAAATTATTTAGTTATAATGCTATGAGTAAACATTTAGAGTGATTTTATTATTATGATTTAATAATAATAAAAAACGAAATGCAATTCTTTCCGTCCTTGTTTATTTTTGTATCTCACTTATTTCTACCGAAGCGCCACCCTTATTATCCGCGTTTTGACGGAGATGGTACTTACTTCTTACCTCCACCCTCCATACTCACAACCTTAAAATTATCATATTCAACGTATTTGCTCGTAACACACGCTCCAATCATAGATGGCGCCACCACTTCGTTTTTGTTTTTATAGATCGTTTTTGTTTTTCTATCAACACTTTCAATTAATCTGTTATTATTTTAAACATAATTTTTAAAATTAAAACGGTCAAATGTCATGAAGGTTATGAAATTTTAAAGCTGATTAGGACTTTCAATCTAAGACTGCTGTATTTAACACAATAATTTATTATTTAATTTTTAATAACTAATGTAATTTATATTAGTTATTTTGTAAATCCCTAAAGGCTATAAGTAGAATATAGAATCTGGGTCACAGTCTTTCGTGGGTAAGGTGCCCAGAAAGATGACTAATACAAAAAATAATTCCATCTAGTAATAAAGAATTTTGTAGATCTTTACAACGATAAAAATACAAAAACGTAGTTAAGCATGTTCAATGTCAAGATGTTTACGGAAATTTACTGAGCATTATTTACGTTTAAGAAAAATAATACTTTATTTACGTTGTTAATGATAATCCTTTGGTAATGATAATCATTAATGTTATAATATTTACTAGTTCTTATCTGCTGCTTATGACCGATTCCCGTATTATAAAATAGTATCCATTCATTTGCCTTACCTATAACAGGTTAAAATTTGAAATAAACAAAAATAATCCATAAATTTATTTGGATGGAGTAATATCAATGTTCTACCAATGTTAAGATAAAAGAATGCATAGCAAAGGTACAGTCACCTAGCATTAGTAGGCATTTATTTTTTACTAGCGGCCGTTCATGGCGTCATCTGTATTTGTCCTGAAGTTTCACAACGTGGACACAATCCGTCAACGAAGTCTGCTCGCCTCCGGGTCGCGCGGAGGATATTGCTCACCGTAAGATACCATGACATGACTTACAGCGACATTTTTTTACTTGACACTTATCGTTACATTTTGGCATTTTTTAAACAATATCTTAATAAATTATAGCTATATATCTATTATACTGCATATATTACTGTAAAATTTCATCGATGTGCTTATAGCGCAGTTTATATGTAAATAATCATCGTAAACTTTTTCGTTTATAATATTAATTGAAAACTTAAATTTTATACGAAACATGTATGTACAAAAGGAAAAATATATCCATGTGATAAAAAAACAAAACCGGTTGCATTTTGAAGTTCGCAAGACCGGCAGACCGGTTTTTAGATGGCTTTAAGTAATGCATAAAACGCATTTAATGTTAAGTAATTCTATTATTTGAAGAAATAATGACGTACACTTACACTAATTACATCATAAGAACAAAGATTTTGAGAACATCTACACCGCATTTTCAGCAAACGTGGTTTGAAATGGAAAGGGTTTGGAATTTTATTCAGCAAAATGCTGAACCAGTCCTTATTTTATCAGACATAGTAATTAAAAAACTAAAAATTATAGTGTTAAACAATACCGGTCTTTTCATATTGAATCAGAGTAAGTTTAAAGGCTTCTTTAAGAACCATAAAAAAAGCCTTCAAACTTATTCTAACTCAATATGAATAAGACCGATATAGTCTACAAAAATGTCTTTGTAGGTATGTCACAATCATTTGTCTCAAAAACTACTGGGTACGTATGGATAACATCTGTATGATGCTAGACAATGGAGTTAGTAAAACACTGAAACAACAAAAATTAGGGGTAGCTGCCATACATGTTATTAAGGGTTGAAACTTTGTTTAAAGTCGGATATCAAGAATATCTCATACTAACAAATCATGGGAGAGTTCTATGAAGACTTTTTTAATTAGGTTATAGGTAATAGGGAAATATTAGGTTCCAATGTCGTAAATAGGGTCATTTCCTTCAACTTTTAAACTAAATATAAATTAATAACAAGATTCGTTCAGTAGTTTTTGAGATATTATGATTTCTTCGATAATGATAATATTGGACGTTTGTCACCGCTATGCAATTCTTCATTGTACCTGCACTCCTACTCGTTTACCTAATTTGTGTATTAATGTTCGATAGCGTTATTAAATATCAAATAGACTTTCTAAAAGGTAGAAAAATATTAACTATAGTGTTAGTATTAACAATGAACAAACAATACCTCTTTGAAACAGTTTTTCAAAAAACGTGTAAAAATCTAATTGACTGAAATGTATTATAAGGAAAAATGTATGCTAAAGGCCGTAAATTTTGTTCCCTTTAGCCTTATACCGTTATTGGTATAAGGCTAAAGGGAACAAAATTGGTTTAATTTTAAATCCGCAAACTCGACAGACCGGTTTTTAGCCTGCTTTGAATAATGCATGCAATGCATCTGTTTATTTATATTTACGAATGTATCATTCCCACACGCCAATAAGTTTATATGGAAATTTATAATCATCTTGAGTCATTGCCAAGAACATTGAAAGGAAATGGCGATAAGATATCTTGAATAACTTACATTTTTCATCCAAGTTTGTTGTTTGTAACTTATACAGAGTTTTTGCCTCTTACTATGTATTCCTTCACCTTGCCATTTTGGTTGAACATTGGCATTATCTATATGGTGTTTTAATTAATTGTAACGCAAATAAATGGATAGCTAGGAACAGGAACCCGTGTTGTAAAATTACAATGTTGCCTTCAAATAAATTATTTTATTTTTACTAAAACTGGCCATGTGAAGGATTCTGAAGTATTATAATTATTTTTTATTTTTATTGCACAAGTTCAGCAGACCGGCAGACTGACCACGTGATGGAAAGGGATTACCACCGCCTATGGACATTTGCAACACCAAAGGTGCTATAAATGCGCTACTGCTCTTAAGGGAGGTTGGAACTTGGTCACTAATGTCGGAAAACAACTCAAGGTTGTTATGGGGACATACTTTAGACCAGGGGTGGTAGCCATCCAGTCGGGCAAATGCCCTACCACCTGGCATATTTACGAATGTTTACTATTTCTATTGTTTGCGCAATGAAAGTAAAACCAAAATGCCTCATATGTCTAAAACTAGTCAACGTATCTTATTCTAACAAATTTTATTTATAGACGTATTTTATGTTTTGTCTCTATGAATGCTTTCAGAAAATTTCAGCCTACAATTAAAGTGGAAAGGGTTTTACATTACGTCCATCGCCTTAAATAACACTAAATGTTGTCACGATTCTATAGGGCCTATCCAATGATAACCCACACGCATATTAGGTATGTTCAGTTATATACCTAGTATTACCTAGCGTTATGGTAGCCGCCCCCAATCTTTTAATTTTGTCGCAATTTCCCTACACAATTATGCAATTATGTAGTGGTATATATTTGTCTTGTTCGTACATAAAGATACGGCCAAGACAAATATACCTCTATAAGAGTTCCGTCTTTGCAAATTGGATTAGGAACCCTAACATTGAAGAGGTAATAATTATTTTAAAAAATTCTAAAGGGAAACTGCTATTTTGTGATAATATCTAAATATCGTGTAAGGTTGACCATATAATATTTGCAAATGCAACAATGAAAAGTGTGTTAGAAATATTGAAATTCTTAGAATTCCCTTTAAAATGGAAATACTGTAAAAATCTTGCAACACTGTATATTACGAATTGTTTGTTATGTTTATTTATTTATAATTATCTTATAACTTTAGCGTAAAGTATTTATTGTTAGGTAGATAGTTAATATTTTGTAATTTATAGTTGTTAGTTATCTATAAAAATATGCGTCACGTATTAATGACATCGAACGATACCGCAAGAGTTTAGCTGAAAACCTTTGAAATAACACATAAATACAAGCTGTTGTACCGACAAAAATTACCTTCGCCATAATTATATTACAATGCCGTCAAAATATATTTATTATTTTACAATAATAAACGTCCTTTTAGAAATCTCTGTGAAAATATTCACGTAATTTATGTACACTTTTCACACAACCACACAGATCAGGCTAAAAATATATACTGGTGCGGAGTGGTGCGATTTTTGCTACATACATACAAGCAATCGGAGCAGAAATTCGATAATTCTTTCTTTTTCTTTTTCGTATAAGTGTGAGCAAGATGGAATATACGAATTTGTACGAAGCGTTCCGTGTATTGACGACAACCGTTCGCATTGTACGACGTGTCTGGAAACGTCATTATTAACCAAGCAGTTTGAAAATATAGAAAACAGAATTTAAGTTACCTATGAATAAATGCCTTCTCAAATGAGTAAGATAATACAATACGTTTGAAAAGGCACTGAAGAAGGTTTTTATGTAAATAAAAAAGTAACAAAATCTTGTGAGTAATCTTTGTGTTTTCAAACAATGTTATATTATAATGGTGATTTTTTTTAAATTATGTGTTGATAGTGGATACCTACTTGTAGGAAGTATTTAGTTATCTATATTGATGTTGAACCTTGAACGGTTGTTTGAACCACATTTGAACTTGATTTTATGGGAGATTAGAATCGGATTTAGGCTTAACGAATATGTATAACTAATAGTTTTATTACGTACTTATATAAGTATATCATATTTTAAATATAATAACTTAGATATAATATGTACGAATGTTTGTTTAATAATTAATTGAAGTATATCCTTTTGTTTGCGACCGTTTGTCAATAAAGCCTAGCTTACACCAAAGATAAACGGAGAGGAGAGTTTTAGGCTGAATATAGAAGCTTAAAAGGAAAGTCACGGCATTGGAACAGGTATTATTACGGTAGCGTTTGATGAACCTGAGATGTTTAAAGAATTGACAGAATCCAAGACGATCAAACATTACAATAGAGTTTACAACCGACTCGCTCTCTCGTTAGAAAGTATTAGTGTTCTGTGGACTCGCTCTTCGACTGAACACAATCGGTATCAAGGAACATAATGACTCTCTTACGAGAGATTGGAATGTTTTTGATGGCTTCGAGTCAACGTATGCAAGGTTTCAATATCTTAGTATTCGTTCATGTGCCTTACTGGTTAAAGTTTGACAAGTTCTGCCAGGTGGTAGGGCATTTGCCTGACTGGATGGCTACCACCCCTGGTCTAAAGTATGCCGTCATAGCAACCTTGAGTTGTGTTCCGCCATTAGTGACCAGGTTCCAGTCTCCCTTAAGAGAGCAGCAGCGCATTTGTAGCACCTTTGGTGTTGCAAATGTCCATAGGCGATGGTAACCGCTTTCCATCGAGTGGGCCATCTGCCTATCTGCTGAACTGCAATAAAAAAAAAGTTCATAAAGTTAATTTCTACCAATGGTACCTAAAGCTGATACATATTAGACGGTTCACTTAGTAATATTGATGAACTTAAATCATTCAAGTTTATTGAATATCCTTTTGTTCTTTCGGTTCTATGCCTTACAATCAGTTTGGTTGATCCGTCTAATATAAAAATTATTCCATCGATTATGTGTAGGTACCTAATATGTATTCAGATAATCTAACCGCGCCGCCCTAAAATTTAAATACTTATTTGTATAAGGAAAATCCGTATCTAATATCGGTCAACAACATAATATATACATCTATGACGTTTGTCTTGTCTAAGTGTATGGTGGGGAGGTACTTGATGAATTCTGTTGAACCATGCAGTTTTGTGCAATCAAGTAGATATGATATGTGTAATTCACACTTACTGAGTGAAGTGAAGAGTTCGGTTCAGGCACAGATAATCCCTAAGCTATAAGTCACCATCGTTAAGTATTTCTATCATTGGACTATGGGATCCTAAAAAAATTACCCATCGAAAATATCTAATATCTCAAAAACTATTGACTGGATGTCGTTAAACCAATTTTTATTGAAATTATTTTTGAAGTTCTACCACATAATTTTTTTTCGATTTTTCACTATGATAATTATAAAATTAGAAAGGGGATAATATAAAATTATATGATTTTATGACGACTGACTACGACATATTTCATTTCCCGCCTGCTTTATTACAACGCAGAGGTCCTGGGTTCGATTCTTGATATCATAAATTGAACGATCTATCTACTCTGGTCTGGGTGTCAGAGATCGGCTTCAGAATTGTAACTCCAGAGTAACTGTCTTAACATAGAAATATATAAAGCGTGCGTCTGTCTGTTGATTATTACAAAATATAATTCTTCTAAAAATGGGCAGGTCCAAGCCCAGCAGTGGGACGTTCATGAGTTGATAATAGTTAACCATAAAAACTAACCAAATAAAACCATAGAAAGATAGATACAACAATCTGAAAGTCCTTCATCATTACACAAAGTATTGATTTTTCAACTCAATACAAGGAAAGCTAAATATGGTGCGAGGTAGCGATGTCATGAGAATATTAAAGCATTTTTAGAGATACGTACTAAACGAATATAAATCTGGCAAGTGCGTGGCCATCCGCGCAATATGAAGGGTTCCGTAAAGATAACAAGTTCCACTATTTTCACTATTTAGCTACGGAACCATAAAAAGTATATAAGCGAAATAGTGTAATTCACTTTATATCATACACTCGCGGCGCGTCCCGGCTTCGTACGGGTGGTTTATGGGTATTTTTTTTACATCTTGGGTTATTGAAGGTTTAGTAGGGATCGCTCATTTTTATAGTAATAAATATAATTACATGTTACTCAGGGAAAATATAGCATTCTAATGGTGAAAGAATTTTTGAAATCCGTCCAGTAGTTTTTGAGTTTATTCGTTACAAACATACAAAACTTTCCTCTTTACAATCTTAGTAGTAAGTAGTATAGAAAACGCCGAAGTCTCCTAGACTTTAAGAAGTTATGCCATCATATCTTTAACGAGTCAAATAGCGAATCAATTGTTGTTTAATTTGTTCAGAATTAAACTGCAAAGTAAAACAACACGGTTCAAGTTCCCACGAAAAATCTGATTACTGGCGTAAAAGCCTGGTGTCTAGTGGTAGAACCATTGAGATATCGTTTAATATGATCTAAGGGTAGAACTACGTGAAATGCCCGTCTACATAGGTACCACCGTCCTTCTTGTTTCTTTCGCCAAGCAGTTTCGATGTGTCCCGGAAACGAGGACTGCATAGGCATTGAAATTATTACTGGCACCAAGACTAAATAACGAATGTTGCAAAATATATGTACTTTTAACATTTTAATATTATGTTCCTGCTCCTTCTGGGATAAAGTTAGTTAGCAACTCTTTCACACAGATGTATCTTAAGTTTAAATGCGTTATTTGTGATGCGGCTTTTGTTAGTGATGTTAAATATATAAGCAAGATGCATTTGGCCACATTCACTAATACCATGGAAAAAGATAGTATTCTTCTTCCATGCTAATACTAATATTATGCCCGATGAAACGGAATTTACAGGTGACGATATCCATTGGAGGTGGTGCGTGGCTCGTCGTCTTATTTGCCCATCTTTCTCACATAAAATATCAGTCCAAGTATATTCAAGCAAAACAAGGAGTAATACTAGTAACGCAACAAATGTAATATATAATCACAACAATAAATACTATTTACTAGTTTGTCCTTCACAGTTCACTTATCGGTGTTTACGTTTTTTATAAGAAAATGTTTGGTGAAAAACTTTACAATGGAACCTATTTAATGACTTTTTATGTGTTGCTATTATTTTATTCAAGAAACTATCACAATTATTATACTTAGAGACAAAAATTTTAGGTATATTCCCAAATTAAATATATTACACTTGTGTTATGGGTAATATACAACGGTCAACTCTGGGGTCGATCTCAAATATCCAGACCTTAGTCAATAATGGAAAGGTCGTTTAGGAAATTTACCATGTTAGGAGTCGAACCTGGGACCTCGGCGTTTCAATGAGCTAAGCGAGCAGATATTTTGACCACTCAACCGCAGAGTGTTTTATTTTAAATAAATTTTTTTACTGCTTGGATACTTAACCGTCTGAAGCCAATATTGAAGAAAAAATGAAATACATTTATATTTTTTAGACCAAATTAGGTTAAAATCATAAGTGCAGTTTAATTTGAATAATTGACTTTTTTGGTCTATTCTATACAATATTTTAGGGAATAAAACGAGAGAATATTGGCTCGTATGTAACAAATTAAAAGTTTCTCCATATTTTGGGAAGTCCGCTTACTACATTTTGTTCTCCACTTCAGGCAGTTTTCCACATCTCTTATTGTGGGACCATTGACACGTGTGTCATCCTTCACGACACCAAGCTAACATTTATTGGACATACCCCTCCTATAGCAATCTAAATGGAGATCGTATTAGACTTTTAATTTTTTTCCCCTCTTCAGCGTAGGGGACCGTCTTGTAATTTGTCTGCTTTATCACGAACAAGGAGACTGCCACGGATTCGTAAGTTGTTCACGTGGTCCTTCCGCCTGACTGCACACGTCCATCGCAGTATATTCATCTCTGTGACACGCAACTCCAGCTTATGTCGCTCAAACACACGACGCCCATAAAATTCGGGTAAATCGCCTATTACTGGTAACCTTTTTAATATTTGACAAAAAGTGCCCATTATTTTATTTATTGTTAGAAAACTTTAGTAAAAACAGAAATAAAAAGGCAATATACAGCGGATTAGAAACAAGTAAAAAATAAAATACTTTGTATTAATTTCTTATTGAGGTAATTTTTGTTAAAATTGGAAGGATTTTTTGAGTAAGTTTACCTCTCACTGACGGTTGTTTTAGGGTTTCGTACAGCTCGGATGGGTTCGTCTCCTCCTTCAGCAAGCAAGTTATGCTTGCGAAGGAGGAGGGGAATGGAACGGAACGAAGCGTGAGCGGACATACTTGCTCCGCTCTCGTCAAAGGAGGACGCGTGGGCGCCGGAGGGCCAGTCTGGACCGTCAGCCGTCGTGAGCGGGCGGCGCGGGTGGTCCCTGGGGAAAGGGTTTCCTACCCGCAGTTATACAGTCAAGATGGGGGCGCGACGTATTCCGCGCGCGCTCACCTCTTCCCGTGGGGCGCGTTACTGACCGCCCCACGCACCGAGAGCATGATGATGATGAGGCCGATGGGCCACCGCCTGCCCGGACCAACTGAGGGATTATGCCATAAACCTGTGGTCCTGGCATTAAGAGCGAAGGACGGAATACCGAGGGGTTTTAGTGGGTATCCCTAACTGTGGTGTGGTAATAGCCTAATTAGTTCTGCCTATAGGTGCTAGTGTCACTTCGACCTGGGGAATCCTCACACACCGGCCGCGACTTTCCACCTACGCACGGCTGATAGCCTCAATCGGGTTGTCCCTCGTTAAAGAAAAAAAGGGTTTCGTACAGCTCAGGAGTAGGACCCTAACGTACAGGATGGTGCAGATACTTACCGGGCATGGCTGCTTCGGTAAGTATCTACACCGTATAGCGGGGGCGCGAGCCCACGCCAGACTGTTAGCACTGCGACATGACTGCGACTGTGTCTAGTGGTAACTAGACACAGCACTACACACGCTAGTTGAGTGCGCCGCCTGGGGGACTTAGAGGTCTTAATTAGAGAACGTTGTCGGCAACGTGGAATCGCTCCGGGGCTTGGCTGTGGCCATGCTCCGGAGCAAACAATGGTGGCTAGCCGTGACCCCCTTCTGCTAGTCAGTAACGCCCCAGAAGGTCGCAGCAGAACGTGAAAGCAAGGAGAGCACAAAAGCGCATAGGAGGGGCGCATGTTAGGTTTACTGGGTAATCTGACGGCCGACCATTCCCCGTCCCTCCACTCGGAGGCCACGGTGGGCATCTGACCGATTATGAGTTCCACCCTCTACCTTCCCCCCAGGCCCGAGGATGGTGTCCTAAGGAAAGACATTTCTCTACGTCATAAAAAAAGGGTTTGGTACAGCTAATAAAAGTCCTCTATTTACGTCAGCCGGCAACGGAACCAAAAAAGAGTTAATCAAATATGGGATATATTTGATGCATGTCATAAGTAATCATTAGGTCTAAAGCTACAACTACATTAGGCAGACGTCGGCCACATACGCCGATCTGGGCACGTCGGGACCTATACATTCTATATAACAGCTAGTTGTTTAGAGCCACATTAGGGTGAGGCCGCATTAGTGCATTGCGTTGCGTCGTCGCAGTGTTAACATTGCGTCGGTTTTCATATATTTTTATTTATTTTTAGTGACATGCCAGCCACATTATACGTTGTGTCGTCGCATTAAACATTTCAACGGATCGACAGGTGGCTGTCGGCTATGTGGTTATTGTTTGTATGTTTATTTCGGCAGTGGCGTAATGAAAGCAACAATAGAACACGTTTGTTCCGATCCATTATCAAAAGTCGACTGAAATTCACATTCCTTACTGAGACGTTGCGATACGACGTTACGTACGCGACGCAGATTTCCGTCAGATGTTGGAGGCGTATGTCGGCATGGACTTAGTATAGCTCTATATCTTAGACGTCGGATGCGCCATTACTCGAGTGCCAACTGTAAAATTTAGTTGACGACGAGAAGAATTTGCTATAACTAAAGTGAAATGCGCAGCACACGTCTGGACGCAAGTGAATTTGGTGTGCACAGAGGCCTGTGTCTGCTTCTACATGTAAGACGGCTTAGACGTGTGCGTCGGCCCAATGTAGTTCTCGCTTTAAGTAATTTCCGAGCCTAATCCAAGCTACTTTTACGACAGACAGACAAAATTTACCAAAAAAATCATATATGATTTAGGCGTTGTAGAATTTCACTTAATTTTTGGCACCTACTTTGAAACTACATACGGACTCTTGAGTTTTGTTATTATACAATGGTATAATTATGTAGATATTATACGTTTTTACACGACTGACGTAATATTGCACTATAGGTAGTCTATAAATAGCCGAAACACGTAACCTATTGGATCGGTAGTCTGTTTTTATAACATCCTAAAATAGACAAAAACAACAACAAATAAAATTGGATAAGTGCGTGTCTCGTCTACGTCTTTTTAAGTGTGACCCTGCACGATTTGTGAACCTAGTACGAGATTATGTAGTGAAATTGCGAAAAAACTAAAGACTGGCTATATGCGTGGACATGGGATTAGATCCTATATCGTCAGTCAAAACTTAAAAATACATAACAATATTCGTTAATGAGTTTTCTTATGCTGGGATCGCACCGGCGATAATGTTAAAGTTATTAACTGTGACCAACTACGTGTTATATAGAGTTAAAAATAAAGCCCTTAACAAATAGCCGCATTACGCTATCAGTCAATATGTAACGTCATTAAGAGTTAAAAACAATATCGCATCACAAATAACGCATTACACCCATCGCCACATCTGCGTGAAACGGCCTTTAATTGTAACATTATCCCAGATGTAGCCCTCATTTTTAAGTTAATAGGTGGCGAGATATTACCTAGTTCTCAAAATAGTGAAAATCCCCCCCTCCTCTAGCTTTTAAACTATGAGGTGGAAAATTCTGCAAAACATCAAGAGCTTTCGAAAGACTAGCTGAAAATCATTTTGAATTATATACGTTGAGTAATATTTGAGATACGAATGTTTTACTTGGAATGCTTTTTATGGTTCCGTAGCCCAGTAACGAAAAAGGACGAAAGCAAGACGTTTGTCACATATACGGGACCCATTCGTCGTGCGTGGACTGCCAAGCACTTATAAAATTTATTTAAATATGAAATCATGTTTTGGTTTATTTGGTTAAATAAGATATATTTTAAATAATAAAACATTCCATGAAATTCTAGTGGTGTTCTTCCATTTTAAACACAAGAAAAGAATGACTTGTGGCGCTGTGGTATTCTCGTTATTCGTCTTCCTTAGTTTCAATGAATACTTAGCTCTCCTTCTTTGGGCAACCGTTTAAAATTTGATTTAGTATCTACTAACCTTTGCTGCTCCAATTGTTTTAGAAGACAGCCATTTGTTCTTCTGTATAATCGCGGAGTAATTACTTTCACTCTGAAACCAAATTAGTTAAAATAATCAAGTAAACTACATATTTTTACTATACATTATAATTATAATAACGCCAGGGCTTATTTTGTAGCCTTACTCGCATACATTTCAGATCCACGTACCTAACACGGGAATGTAATGTATTTTCAAAATAAAAAGTATCATACATACTCTCTGAAATGAAATGTATCTGTGCAGAAACGGAGAAAGTATATAATTTCCTGCGGCCGGGTAGCTTGCCGTAAGAGGCGACAAAACAACCCACAGTCAGGTGGTAGGGCATTTACCCGACTGGATGGCTTTTTTTATTTTTTTATTGCAGGAGTTCAGAGCAGACAGGCAGACGACCCACTTGATGGAAAGCGGTTACCATCGCCTATGGACATTTGCAACACCAAAGGTGTTACAAACGCGCTGCTGCTCTCTTAATAGAGATTGGAACCTGGTCACTAACCGGAACACAACACAAGGTTGTTATGGCGGCATACTTTAGACCAGGGGTGGTCGCCATCCAGTCGAGCAAATGCCCTACTACCTGGCTGGTGGTTGTTTTGTCGCCTCTTACGACAGGCCGGCCGGCCGTAGGAAATTGTATTCTTTCTCCATTCCTGCACGGATAAATATGCTACCCCTGGTTTACAGTATGTCGCCAGAATAACTTGAGTTGTGTTCAGGAATTAGTGGCCTGGTTCCAGTCTCCCTTTAGAGAGCGGAAGCTCATTAGTAGCACCTTCGGTGTCACAAATGTCCATAGGCGATGGTAACTGCTTTCCATCAGGTCTGCCTGTCTGTTGAACACACGCAATAGAATATACTACACGTATTGTCTACATCCCATTTCTATTTATGGTTACTTAGTCATTTTGACAAAAAAGGATTCCTTACGTTTTCTTCATGTGTGTTCGTCTGTCTGTCTAGCTTTGTATCACATAGTTATTTTTCTCAAGAACTACTGTATATGGTTGGAATACATTTAATTCGTGCAGGAACGGAGAAAGAATGGTAATTAGGCACTGCGGCCGGGCGAAATAAGTGATAAACAATCCACAACTGAATTCTTGGAACCCGTTTAAAATTAACCGGCTTTGCCCCCCTGTACTCGATCAATAAAAAAACAATTACCAAAAAGGTGTCGGTTGTAATTTTTAACCAAAAATTACCAGTTTTATTCATATTGAGTTAGAGTGAGTTTGCAGCCTTCTTTACGGTTCTTAAAGAATAAAAGCTATAAATACTCGACCTAATTAAAATTAAATCCAAATTTCATATTACCTATATAAAACGTATATAAAAGTCAGTCACACCTGCCATACGTGTTTATAATCTGAATTTACATTGTTACAAAGTTATCTGTTATTTAGTTGTCTTCAAAGTCACGTACTGAAAAGAAAACACCGTTCAAGGGCAAGTCTACTAGATGGACTTGAAAAATTATATTTATTAGGTACAATGGGCTAAGAAGCCGGTTAAGCTAAACTTACTTTATAGTATTATTAGTATTACCATGGAAAAAAAGATAGAGTATATACTAATAATATAGTCTACTAACGCCATCTAGCGAAAATGCTGGAACTAACCATAAGGGTAACACAGTAAAAAGTATTGGGATCGATTTTTTTTTTGTTGCAAAGCTGACAAATATAAGCATAGAAGAATGATGATACACTATACATGAGAATATAAGTTTTATCTATGGCTGGTAAAAAGGCAGATTGCCCACAAGTCATTGAGTGATCTGTGATTCTAGTTCGTGTTTGTATGAATTACTTTGATTGATTCATCCAAAATTCCAAATAGAAGGACAGATATGAATCGTCTAATATCGGTAAGTAAAAGCAATAAAAATATTTAAATACGTTTGCCGAATATACATTATCGCTTAGCTAGTTTTAAGACATACCCTGCCTCGCCTTATTAGCAAAATGATATGATTGAGCTTTTATTAGCTGCGAAATAAGTATGCCCAGAAAGTATTTCTTTTGCAATCTCAACTAAATCATCGGTTTGTAAAAATAATCTAGAAACTGAGTTTTACGAGTATATATAGAATAGAATAGAATATTCTTTATTGCACACAAGAAAATAATACACATGAGTTAACAATCATATAACTAGAACAATCGGCGGTCTTATCGCTAACAGCGATTTCTTCCAGATAACCTTCTGGAGATAATTTTACATTTCTAATAATGGACCGGTATTCAGTGCGCACAGTTTAATATATATACAATCATATATACATATATTAATAGTAAATAAAAATACATATACATATTTATATACAAATATATGTACATAGAGTTACATACACATACATAAATGAATGTTTACGAATTTAGATAGTGATCTTTGAGGAGCTTATTAAAAGATGTAAGTGACTGCACTTCCGATGCTGATTGGTAATACATTCCACAACCTTACAGTCTGCACAGTAAAAGATTTCTGACAAAATTGCGTAGACTGTATTGTCGTCATTAGTCGCCGATTTGTTCATGTTCTCAAGTCTTGTACTACTTCTTAAAAGAACTCAAAGCGTTCCTTCAATTAGGAAGGCGTTTTTGGTCTAAGGAGAAGATATATACAATGTGTAATCTACTCAACTGGCTACTATGCACCTTGAGTCTTCGTAGATCTATCAGGGAGCAGGCAAAAAAGATTTATTTTTGCTGATATACAGCAGACAGATTGACAACCCACACGATGGAAAGTGGTTACAGTCAATAAATGGTGAGATATTAGCTTACAAATTCGTAAACATTGGCCACCCCCTCTCTTCTACTTGAACTATGAAGTGGAAAATTCTAAGTAAATTCTAGGTATCTTCAAAAATACTTTGAATCAAAATTAGTTTGACCACAATCCGTTGAGTAGGTTCTCTTTGAGATATAGGGTATACTTAATTAAGTGCTATTTTAGGATACCGTTGCAAAATGACAAAACTAAATGATTTTCTTCATCTCATGCCAGGTGGTAGGGCATTTGCCCGACTGGATGGCTACCACCCCTGGTTTAAAGCATGTCGCCATAACAACCTTGAGTTGTGTTCCGGCATTAGTGACCAGGTTCCAGTGACCCTTAAGAGAGCAGCAGCGCATTTGTAGCACCTATGGTGTTGCAAATGTCCATAGGCGATGGTAGCCGCTTTCTATTAAGTGGGCCGTCTGCCTGTCTTCTGAACTCCTGCAATAAAAAAAAAAAGAACGTAATCTCTTTACTGAATCTATCTATATCTAAAATATTATAAATTTGTAAAACTGTCTTTTGTTTCTTAGATTTTTATGTTTGTCTATTTGTTCGGGATTCCCGTAAAAACTATTGGACTAATTTCGGCGCCGTTTTCACTGCTCAATAGCAAATTCCCGGGCTTAAAATCTGCAATTTATATTCCGGAAATCCCGCGTGAATTATCGTGGGGAATAGTTTTCCAATCTATACACCAATCCAACAAAGACAAAGTCGCGGGTAAAAGGTAGTTATTAATAACAATTTAAAGTGCTTTGATAGAGTTCATTGTAAACGCTTTCTTTAGAAATTAGCCTCTCACTACAGTAGCGCTAACAATTTAGAGAGAGAGCTAACACTTTATTGCTCACCAAAATATACAATTTCAAAGATAGACCATATTTACAATATTTTCTAAGCGATACAATAGGCGGTCTTATCGCTCAAAGCGATCTCTTCCAGGCAACTTAAATCAAAGAAATTTGAATCAGGCGATGTAGGAGTTGCAGGAAAAAGGCAATAGATACATAAATACTCAACTAATTTAAGAAATAAATATACATACATATACTTAGTCTGGCCATAAATACTGTTACAATTAAAAAGAAACAAAATATTACATTTGAATTTGGAATCTGTCATTTTTTTATATTATTGTTCATTGTGTTTTCTCATTTTGGCGCCAATACATTGTACAACATTTTGCGATATTAAAATGGAGTGGGGCGATAAAGAGAACCGAATCCCTGTGATTGCATTACACAAAGTAGGTATGGAGCCAAATGCAATTTTTAAAACTCTCCATACGCTTGTTATTAGTCAAATGTTTGTGTACCGCGCTATTAATAGGTACAATGAGATCTCCTTTGTTTGTGACAGAAAAAGATCTGGCCGTTCACGTAGTGTTCGTACGAAAAAGGTGGTCAAAGCAGTAAGGGAAAGAATTCGAAGAAATCCTGTCCGAAAGCAAAAGATTTTATCTCGGGAGTTGAAAGATATCACCTAGAACCATGTCGCGTATTTTAAAAGATGACTTAGGACTTGCAGTCTATAAGAGACGCACTGGTCATTTCTTAACTCACAATTTAAAAAAGAATAGGGTGGTAAAATCGAAACAAATACTGAAGCGGTACGCAAAGGGAAGTCACAGAAAAATTTTGTTTGCGGATGAGAATTTTTTTACAATTGAGCAACATTTTAACAAACAAAATGTCCGTATTTATGCTCAAAGGTCTAAGGAAGCTTCTCAATTAGTCGACAGAGTGTAACGTGGACATTATCCGTCTTCAGTGACGGTTTGGTGGGGTGTTAGCTATGAAGGAGTGACTGAGCCATATTTTTGTGAAAAAGGTATGAAAACATCGGCACAAGTGTATCAAGATACCATTCTTGAGAAGGTAGTCAAGTCCCTTAACAACACCATGTTCAATAACCAACAATGGTCCTTCCAGCAAGACTCGGCGCCGGGTCATAAAGCTCGGTCCACGCTGTTTTGTGTGGAAACGGACTTTTCGGCCTTCATCAGAGCTGAAGACTGGCCGTCGTCTAGTCCCGATCTCAATCCGCTGGATTATGATTTATGGTCAGTTTTAGAGAGGACGGCTTGCTATAAACGCCATGATAATTTGGAGTCCCTAAAACAATCCATACGATTGGCAGTGATGAATTTTCCCATGGAAAGAGTGCGTGCTTCTACTGATAACTGGCCTCAACGTTTAAAGGACTGTATTGCAGCCAATGGAGAGCACTTCGAATAAGCTTTTTATATTTTAAATTGTTTTATATTTATGTATTAAACTAACACTCTGTAAAACTTATAAATGTTATTTGTAATAGAAAAAAAATATTCTTTGTTACAATATTTATGGCAAGACTAGGTATACATAGCCATATACATATATACACGTATAAAATAATATATTTCAAAATACATAAGTTATTATAATGATTATATTATGCTAAACACACATAGCTATGTAAGAATTTGGCCTCTATGACAGTAAGAGGCAGCATATTTCAAGTTTGAAAGCCTGCACT
The DNA here is from genome assembly GCA_019925095.2 of Dendrolimus kikuchii. NCBI lineage: Eukaryota > Metazoa > Arthropoda > Insecta > Lepidoptera > Lasiocampidae > Dendrolimus > Dendrolimus kikuchii. Next base: position 7,543,757 of record CM034388.1, on the reverse strand, counting down.
GTAAAATATTACTATAAGAGGATGCAGTGTGTGCAGGTTTTTTTTTTATACGTATCAGAACGCAAATTGTGGGCAGTGGATAGGCGAAGGAATTTAAAACGTTCCTTAAAGTACTGGGGACTATTAGGAGTAAATAATAAGTTATAAAGGAGAGTGAGAACGTGAGCATTAATTAATACTTTTTAACGGTTATTTTGCCGTTATTCTTTTTTTTATTTTTCTTTTTATTGCTAAAGCTGACGGCCCAACTGTCATGGAAAGTGGTTAGTCGCCTGTGGACATTAGCAATACCAGAGATGCTGCTAATGTGCTGCCGGTTTTGAAGGAGAAACTGGAATATGGCCACTGATTGAACACAACTCAAAATTATTATGGCGGCATACTTTAGACCAGGGATGGTAGCCATCCAGTCGGGTAAATTTCCTACCACCTGGCTGTGGGTTATTTTGTGGCCTCCTACGAAAGCCCGGCCGTAGGAAGTAGTAAGTATTCTTTTTCGGTTCCTGCACGGAGACTGCATGATAATATATACGTAATAGAATACTGAATATGTCAATGTAGTACTTTAAAACGCAAAAAATTTCACAGGTATATGGTATTATTATCTTATCTTTTTACAAACTAATATTTTTAAAGTTAGCTCGAATACAAAGAAAAAATTAAGCTCATTGTAAATCTTAAAATTTTATAAGATAACATTGTTTCGTGAGAGATTGTAATTTAACGTTCACTGCTATACTTACCATGAGAAAAGTTTTACATTCGACCACAATTGCATCTGATGACAAGTAGAAAGGCAGTCGAATTATCTTAGGTAGCGAATGTCTCAAAAACTGCTCAACGGATTTTGTTGAAACTTCTTTTGATTGTAAGTATTTTATTACCCTATCTTCGTGATTTCAAAGATATCTACTTTATTCATCAAAAGTTAGAAAAGAAAATCTAATAACAATCTTACCATCTATTGACATAAAAAACAGCAACGAAATTTGTTACGTATTTCCAAAATCCGACTAACGATGCCTCCTCCTGTACGACTATGTAAACTGAAATTTATTTTTCAATCTCCAATTACATCCTATGATCGTATACGCACTGATATGCAAACAAAACAAAGTAACAGACCGCGATGAGGATTTTCTATGGATTCCTTTTTACCAGATTGACTAGCCGATCAAACTCTAAAAAGAGATTATTATAGTCTTTATCCTCCATTTATATGTATAACGCTGTCGTCGTGTCGTTCCGAACTCTTCAAACGGCGTTCTATGAATTATTGTCAAATAAATAGATGGGCTGATGGGCAAACGGACGGAACGGACATGATTGTATGTATTCTGTTTTTGCTCAAATAACTACGAATCCCTAAAACGAGATCGCAATCATTCTTACCCTCCATATATGATGTCGTCGTTCCAAGTTTTGCAAACGTCGTTCCATAAATGACAATTTGTTCCTAAAGTCATCAGCGATGCATTTACAGAGGTTCAAAGACTCTCCGAATATACGCATTTTACATTTTAACTCTTCAAAGTCAATGCGGAATCTATATAAATAAATAAAAATAAGAAAGTAAATATTTATTTCTAAAAACTGCGACATTTAACAATAATTAATAATAACGACAATAATAATGAAAAAGTGTGACGCAATTTGCGAAATGAGGTTGGCACTCGGCATTTTGCAATGCCGAAACATAGTCCGACACAACATTGATTTTCAGTGCCCACCTCCTTAATCACAAAAGTCATGCGACCCACGGTGAAAACAAGCAAAATTAAATTAAACTATAGTCAACATATTATACATGAAACGAATACTATTAAAGAAAAAAAAAATCAGAAAACAGTGATAGCATAATAAAAAAAAGAAAAGACCTAAAAAATAAATTAAATTAAAATGTATATATATGATTTCAAAATGAATTCCAAAATATATGTAAGTGAATATTAGAGTCTAATCGCCAAGTTAGGCGCAACTAAATGGTTAAATTAAAAAATCTACCTGAAATATTGTAACAAATAGGATGTTCATGTAATATTGGACTTGTAGGGTTTTGAAATTGTACAGCTGAAATGTTTTGCTATACCGCTTCCGACAGGTTCCGGTAGAAAAGGTAGGTTGAAGAAGTGCCGGCTCGGCTTCATGAGGGTTGACATGCGTGCCAAAGATCTGACAATAAGGTTGCCGAAAACTATGTGAATTGGAGAAAGACAAGTAGAATAGCCGACCCTTACTAATGTGTATTAGTTTATAGCAATATCCTGGTATATAAGTCGTGGTAGCGTAGGCTAGCGCACGAGTCTTAAAGGGCGTGGGTCCGAATCGAGCATGCACCACTTAGACAGTATGCATATTTTTACGATTAGCACGTGCTAACAACGGTGAAGGACAACATCGAAATCGAGACAACCGATGTGTCTAACCTGCCAAGCCGCCTTGTACAAGCCTGGCGGGTATACTGTCCGTTCCCCTATAGTGGGGGTCCTGAACTTAGCGGTGGGACGTTTATGGATGTTATTATATATATAATAATCAAAATGTACCTTGAAATGGAAGACGATAACGAAGTATTTGACACAGAAGTTGTAACATCAGAAGTAGAAGAAGTATGAGGCAAGAAAAAAGTCAGGTCTTGTGGTGTTTTAATCCTAGGTCTCGCATGTTCCTGGGCTATTGTAGGTCTATTACTACTACTGGTGGAAGATTCTTCAGTGTGAGTATGGACTTCAGGTCTTGAGTCGAAAGCACTTCGAGATTTAAGTTTGTTTTTCTTCATTATGGTTTTTATTGGTCAATGTTTTTCGTTTACGCAACTTTGCTATTAAAAATGTGCAGGCGGTGGATTTTCTTCCATTGTCTTGAATTTAGCACGTCTTGAATATTGTTTTCTTGATTTTATTTGATTATTAAGTGGAATATGGAGATATGTTCTCGGCATAAGTATTAAGTAAATGGACTTACTAAAAATGATATATTCGTGCGAATAATATTTGGGTAGTTTTGTTTGTACAATGGGAAGTTATAATAACAATTTATTTTTATCATCGAGATATAAAATGTCTATATGATCTAAGATTTTTGTATAACTATTAAAAGTGGTTGCTGATACTGTTCCCTTCATATTTCTGACAAGTATTTTTAATGACAAGTGGAATCTAGTTTCTATTTTATTACCATAATTAAAGGAGTATGAAATATAAAGTTCTACCCATAAAGGTTTTCATGACCTAAGTTTCTACCTCCGTAAAATTCGAGTCAAACAATGTAAACAAAGAAACGTCACTATAATATGTCAAAGACAAAGTGTCAGTTCTAGTTTTTGGCGGGAACTGAATGAAGATGTGCTGTGCAGTTTTATTTTCTAAAAATGTATAAAATTACTCTAAACTGAACAGCAGTTATAGGATATTGATAGTTTTTGAGTAGTAATTATGTATTTTTGTGAGAAATGTGAACTATATATAGTCAAATGTGGCATTTAGAGTTATCATAACAAGTCCGTTGAATGGCGTCAGTTGATAACCTACAATTCAGCTGAGCTATACATAGGCTTAGAAATATGATGAAACTATATTATAATCTAAGATCTAGCTGAAAGGTCTATCTGCCAAGCCATATACCTAAATAAATAATAAGTGTCGGTTCAGGTGTAGTAAACATATTATCTATTTATTTTTATTCAGCAATTATCATCGTCGCCAGAATAACCAACCGAAATTTTAACATGAAAGAAATTGTATACAGTAATGTTTATATTATAATTTAAGCTTGTAGATATTTACTTTTTATTGAAAGACTAGCGTAGACTAGGTATACTAGCTATATATTACTTACATGAAAATTTAATTAGGTTTTTTATACATACATACATAACTTCACGCCAGTTCCCTTGCGGGGTAGGCACGAACAACAGAGTGCCATTTAGGTTTTTTATGTATAGTTATATACATAAAATTTTCATATCACAGTATTTACGGGGTGAGAAGTGACACCGGTAGACGCCTGGCGGGAATAACTGGTCAAGTGGTAACTGATGAATTATCGACCGCCGAGAATAGAAAATTATTAGAGTGCTAAAAAATAAAATAAATAAAATGACCAAAAAATTTTTTTTTGCGATATACCACCCCTATCACGTAGGGATATGAAAAATAGTTTACATCCTATTTTCAGACTTATTAAATATACACACAAAATATCATAAGAATCGGTCAAGCCGTTTCCGAGGAATTTTGTGACAAACACTCACACGAGAATTTTATATATTTAGAAGTAATCAAAATGAAAATAAAACTTAACGATAACAACGAAAAACAGCAACTATAGTAACAAAATAACAATAAGAAACAAACGAGACCAACAAATGAAACATGAATAAACAAAGTGATGAAAAAGTTGTTAACCCCAGAAATATTTTACTGGTTAAAATTTTTAAAACTAACTAATTTAAGATATTTTTATTTACCTAAATAGTTATTAGAAGATAACTTATTCGAGTTATCTCCTAACGTTACTAAAATATTTAATATGTCAATGATGAAACTACCTTTTCAATGATATTGGATATATAAAGACTTTTAACACTGTTGATGAAATTAGAAAAATCGATAATTTCTTATAATTATATACATTTATTTGGGTGCTTATTGCCATTATAACTTGGTTTAATAAATAAAAATATATTGTTTTTCACATATTTTTGAAATCAAGTACTACTTGGATATTTTCCCCTAGGTTTACTTTTGTTTAAACTTTTAAAATAGAATACATTGAGATCCAAACGATATCGAAAGATAGTGGTTGGGCCGCTGGGCATGATCACCAATTTTTTATATTTAATTTCACTGTTAATAAAAAGTATTTATTTTTTAAAGATAATTTAGTTTACAATCGCAATTTATTTTTAGGACTTCTGGGTGAGAATAATTTTTGTATTCCAAATACATTTATGTGAGTATTCCATCTATTGGTTTGATTGTGGTACTATTAATTTGACAACGGGTGTGTAGATGGCGTTTATAATAAACATCATCCTCATAACAAATACAAAATACATAATTATAAATATTTACGGTAATGCGCTTCAGTTTTGAATAATCGATACGCTAGTATATATTTTATCATGGAATCTTAATAAAAAATTTAAAAAAGGAAAAAATTATACCATTCTTATTCCTAAATACTGTTTAGTATTGCAAGATTTGAGTAGATGGCAGTAATTTAAAATTCCTGGTTCGCTTCCACAGACGGCTATAGTAATGAACCAATTTTGAAAAAAAGACGGTTGACGACTCGACCCACTAGGCTATGACTGCGTCGCCTGAAGTCGCATATCACACAGTATCTGAAGTTGTTTTGCAGGTATGGAGGGTAAACGTAATGAATACCCCCGTGTTAAAAAATGGCCGTCAAAACATGCCAAGTTGCTAGGGCTACCGTAGCAAGAGGGCAAACAAAGCGTTTGTTTATAATAGTGAACCACAAAGGTATAATATGTCTCTAAGTAGTGAGCACCATAAATTTATTTTAAATTATTATTAGAAGTGCACAATAAGCAAGTAAATTTAAAAATATTAATTACCAGAGGTTTCCCCGCGGCCGCGCCGCGTGTCAAACTCTAGTACATGCCTATTGTTTAAAGAGCAAGCATTAATACTACATTGTATTAAACTTTTATGTTAGTGCTATTTGTCCACGGAAGATTCACTTCACTTTATATCGCCATTTTCAGTATTAAAACTACATATATATACACGAAAATGAAAATGACCACAATGACCAAAACGATCAACTGACGCAAATTACCAAAATAACCAAAATAACCAAAATGTCAAATTACAAAAAAGACAAAACTTATTCTACTTTCTGGGATAACCTTTACATAAGTCTATCCAAAATCTATCCCATTATCCGGGATGAAAAATCCCTTGTCCACCTTCGGTATTAAAATTACACAAATACCGAATTTCAGCTAAAACGGTCAAATAGTTTTTCCGTAAAAGCATCCTAGAAACAATCCCATTTTTGCGGGGTAAAAAGTATCCTATGTTCATCCTCGGCATCGTAAATATACATATAATGAGTTTCAGTCAAATCGGCCCAGTAGTTTATCCGTGAAAGCGTAACAGACAGTGAGTTACTTTCGCATTTATAATATTGTTACGAGTATGGGACTCGAATTAAAATGCCTTGGAGTTACTATAGAATTTATTAGACTTATCCATACACGTATGACACAGGTACAAATATAACTGGACGCAACCAGTACAAATTGCACAATTCAATAACACGCGAAAGTCCCTCACTATATCACTGATCGAATACGTCTTGCTCATATCGTAATCCTCGCTTGACTGCTTCACCCCTCCGTTCGGGTATTCTTTTTATTTTGTACAAATACAATATGCCTCGACGCAAAACAATAAATTCTAAGAATTAGTTCGACACACCTGCGTAATGACTGCCACAAAACCAGTACAATAACAATAGAATGTTTTTCTTAATTACAAATTTTAAACACAAAGTAAACAAAAGAAATCCAAATGCGAGCAAGGTAATAAACCAGGTTTATGGCAGGCAGATGTGCATTCACTTTTTGTTGGCATGTAACAATATTAATAATAGAGATAAGGATTTTAGTGAACTCAAGTCTGTTTATACAAATCAAATCAAATCAAATTTATTATACCTGCTAAGTTATGGAAGAAGACTAACTTCTTGCCAAATTTCATACATATAGATGTAGTGTTTTCTGTTGTGTTATTTGTTTAGCTGTGCAGAAAAGGAGGAAAGAAAAGAGACGAAAAAACAGCTCATAACCAGGTGGTGGGGCATTTGCACATCTGGGAGTGCTACTGTCGCTGGTCTACAGTTTGCCGTTATAACAACCCTAAGTTGTGTTCTACCATTAGTGGCCAGTGTTAGAGTTTATTCTCTATAAGGCCTGTAACACTAAAGGTGCAGTGTTGCAAACGTCCATAAGGACGGTAACCACTTTCTAGCAGGTCAGCCTGTTTGTTGTACTCCAATAATAAAAATTATTTGTACAGACTTCAAGGAATTTTTGCCTTCTGGCAACACTTTAGTCAAAATCAGTGAATCATAAACTATGGATATACCTCTACCCTCCATATCATAAACAAAGCGAATTTATATATGTTATTTTAATTTCGACGTTGATCGGAGTCTAAAATCCGTTAAAAAATAACTAAATACGCATGTAACAATACCAAATCTCATTTACCTAGGATTTTTACTGAAATCGGAAGCAAATATTTTTTCATTATAATTCGACGATATTTACCACAGAACAGCCGACATGACAGGTTCGTTATGGTTAGTTTACCTTTTTTTAATCCAATAATTGTTTTGTTAATTATCACAAGGTGTTAAAACTCACTGCTTACAAAATATAGTAACTATTATTAAAATAAATATCATAGGCTATGTTGAAAAAATGCGTACGTCGTAACTAACGCAATTTGAAACTCAGACGATGTTTGATTTCGTTCTAAAAATTACTAGTAAGTATCGAAATTACTCTTGACCTAATATTACAGTTGTTAGAGTTTAGACAAATTTCCGACAGTGGCGCCCCCTATTATTTTCTACTTTATTTTGCGAGCAGCTTAGGAATAACAGTAAATGGGTACGAATACGCACAACGGTTGGCGTTTTTACTTAATTTAATTTCGTTACCAAAATTGATATCTGGTGAGCAGCGTGTTGTGGCTATCCGTGCGCTTGTATTGATAGCATAGATGTTACAATTTTCAACGGTTTGAGCCCACGCGCATTTAATCGTAGTGCGTGCTAAGCCTTAGCGCCAAATTGACACTAATCACACAGGCACTAAAATAATTATTTAATAATTGAGGTCAGTAGATTAAATGAAAGACATAATTATATTATAAAATACCTCCATTTATTTCAATTATTTTTTTAAATTCTAATTATTGTTTTAATTAAAAAATGTATACCAATATATGTATAAATATATTGACTGAATACTTATTTTCATGTATTTCATGTATATAAAAAAGATCTTAAGATTATTTTTATAACTAGTTATTAAAAATAATTAGGTAGTCGACCATTTTGGACAAAAAATGTCCAAACATGGTCAAATGTCCAATTATTTGAAAGTTTTATTTTTATAGAAAAATATACAATTTTTCTAACATATAATGTTACGACACAATATAGTAATATTCATATTATAAAAGATTATAAACAAAAATACAATACAAAAAATGATACATTCGTAATTAACAAAGATTTAAAAAAGTTGGCAGTTTTTATTAAAGTTCTAATTAAGATAGGTAATAAAAAATAGAACAATTCTATCGAGAAAAATATTTTAAAGAAATTATTAATAATTCTGCTTGAATAGATAATATGTAATGTTACTTGAAAAATTATTAGTAACATTTGATAATATAAAGTATATGTAGACAACATGTTATTACTTACAGTTTTAACACAATTCTTATTTTCATGTACAAATGTAAAAAAATGTTTCTATTAATTTTAGTAGATACCTTAGTACGTATAACGTGATATCAAACGGTGAAAAAAGCTTTCAGTTCATTATTTATTTCTGTCAGATTATTACCACTTTATTTAAAGACTAAAGTTTATTTGAACAATGAACATAGTCCCAGAGTTATAGGAAATTATCTCTAAAGTAAAAAGAAAAGAATATTAAAGCACTTGGCACACTTACTAAGTACGGATGTAGTAAGTTAAACCATTTTTGAAAACTTAGAGTATATATGTAATGAACATATATAATGCTTTTTCATTAAAAATAAAATATATAAATTTGCACAAAACGCAAAATATAAGTAAATTAAATATACTGCACAGTGTAAATATGAAAAAATAGTATTACCATAATCACTTCTACATAATTTCTATAAGCGCTTATATATAAAATAATATTTACACATAATAATATTTGTACCTATATAAATTATAATATATAGAATATAACGCGCACAGATTGCGTGATTATACAGTATCTTATTAAAAGATTGAATATAATAATATATTTAAATAAATCAGATTTTGAAAATCACATGTTAGGGATTATACCTGTTATAATAAAGCCAAGGAATCGATTAATTTTATATTAAAATAGACAATAATGCAACTGTCTTCAATAATAATTATTTTGATAAATTTGACTGGTTTATAAATATGTAAAAATATTCGTGTGTACCACACGTTATGTCATATACATGTATATAAAATATTGGTAACTTTATATAGGAACTGGGTGATAATTTGTACTGATTACCAAACCAAAAAAATAATAATTATATAACCTTGTTCAAAATACAAAAAAAATAAGAAAATAATATTTTATGGCACGTCCGCGACTCAACCAATTTTTTTTGGATTATTTTAATTATTTCTTTCCAGAATTCTCGAGACACTTGCATTGACCTGTGTGTTTATGGTTTACAATTTCTGTAAAACTGGGATTGGAGGAGACATCTGGAGCGGCATATTGCAAGTTTGTTCTGCTGCCTAATGTCTGATATTCATATGAAACAAGCTCTGGTTTGGTAGTGTAAGTGACTATTTTTGGCTTAGTCGTGTAGGTTACAATTTCTGGTTTGGTCGTGTAAGTAATTATCTTCGGCTTAGTCGTGTAGGTTACTATTTCGGGTTTCGTTGTATATGTTATGTATTTTGGTTTCGTCGTGAATGTGTAGTACTCAGGCTTAGTCGTGAAGGTTACTATTTCGGGTTTAGTCGTATAAGTAATGTACTTTGGCTCGGTTTGGAATATTTTCTTTTCTGTAAAAGTGTAGGTGTTTGTTATAGGTACTCCAACCTGACCCGTTAACTGTTCTCCTTGGCTGAATTGTCCTTGACCAGTGAAACCGCTGACCCCTTCACCGAATCCTTTGATTCCAACCACCCCGCTACTTCCAGTTATTTGTTTAGCGGTTCCGGTTGTAGCAGTTCCGAAGGTGTTATATTGTCTATTAACTTCGCTAGTGACGGTGCCACCGGAGGTGATTGAGCCAGTGAAGCTGCCAGTATTCTTCACTCCACCTCCTATTCCAGCTATGAAGCCCCTTTGGTCAGTTCCCAATCTTGTAACATCGGCTGCACCACCTACAGAACTGAATCCCGTAGCTCCTCCAATTTTGCTAAGACCGATATTATTGAAGCGGTTTGGGTATTGAGATGTCGTGATCGTAGTGGTGACTGTTTTTTGTATCACTGTAATGCCGGCGCCGAAACGTACGCTATCAATGAAACCAAGCGCCCATTCGTACCATTCAATGTCGAATTTGTAGAATGCCGCTATCTGGTTTCCAATTTGACAATCTGTTGAGAAAAAATAATTTATTGTTAAATCTATTTAACAAGGAGAGTTTGATCGTAGAAGGCGTGGAATGACCTCTTCCCGCGGTTTCAAAAAGGTTGTAAACACTATTTAAACTCGCTACGATGTAGCGCTCGTGTAGACGGAACTGCCGCCACCAAACGGCGTCGTCAATTTGGCGGTGAGCTGTACATCCGTGTGTAGGCAACGCCTCGGTTCTATTAGTGTTTGGAGATTTCCAAGGACGATGGTAACCATTTATCATTGGGTGGATTATTTGCATACAAGCTAACCCCTTTTTTATTTTATTGCTGAAGTACAGCAGACAGGCTGACGGACCAACTGTAATGGAAAGTAGTTACCGTCGCCTAAGGATACTAGCAATACCAGAGGTGCTGTCAATGTGAGCTGGCCTTGAAGGAGAAACTGGCTAACATAAATAATGTAGACTCCTAGTTTCTTTATTATTGCTGATTTTTAATTAAAACAAAGATGATTAGCCTTTAGTTTTGCTAAAAATTCGAAGTACAAAACGGCTTTCGTTAACATAACTATATAAGGCACATCCCTATAGAATCTCACGACGCCCAAAATGCTCCGTCTGCCGTTCCACATGGCTATCACGGTGGTTATGGTCCAGACAAAAACGTCACTAATAACGTGATTTATTTCGATCACACAACGCTTACAACGACCCATGTCAAGAGCGGGGTCGAAGTGGACGATGACCAGAGAGCATTAATTCTCTCTATCGATTGACATTGAAAAAGGCGCAATTTTCAAATCAACCAATGACATTTGTGTATTTCGTCGTTAATGACATCAACGCTCCATAATCCGTTTCGCTAGAGTTTATAATTGTAACGCCCGTAAGTGCAGCAAGTGGAGCGGGAATAGTCACGTTCGTGAACGTGATAAGTCTTTTGTGGAATATAATATAAACAATTACAGCCATCGTTTTGCTGCCTACTTGAGAAACGGATTCTAGAAACTAACCTGAATCCCAAGAGTATACTCCACGAAGAACAAAATGACTGTCGCCAGTTGTGCAGGCCAAAGCACTGCCAATATCAACCTGGAAATAATAAAATAACCCTATTAGTGCTTTTATACTATTTAATATGAGAGGTACCGGTAGACGTTATCCTGCCCTGAAAAAATAAAAATCTGGGACCCGGACTCAGCGCAAATTATGAATCTAAATAATCCAGGAATCCACTCAAACACATAAAAAATACAAAATCGGTTCAAGAGATTAGGAGGATCCTAAAACTCGATTCCAGCGTCACCTACCGGTTCGAATTATGAATCTAAATAATCCGGGGGTCCACTAAAACACACAAACAATTTCATCAGAATCGGTAAAGTCGTTCTCAAGTTATCCGCGTACATACGTACGTACGTACGTAATTCATTACATATCATATACGATTCATTTTATTTATAGGTATAGATTATAAACGAGCAAGTTTGTGAGCATATATGGATGGATGTTTGCTATTCTTTCCCGCCAAAACTAATTAACGGATTTTGACGAAACTTCACAGTACCTAATATAGCTTATAATCAAAATAAGACAGGCACAATCTAGATATGTCATTCTCACTCGAACGAAGTTATGGGCACAATCAGGGCTGTAAGGGGTGCGTGGTACCTGGGCGAAAAGAGCTAGGGAGCGCAACTTATATTGCATTAAAAAACTTCATGTATCAATTGCATGTATGCATGGTGGGTAGCCATAGTTTATTCTTTATGATTTTACCATTGTGTAGTGGCATAATCTATAATAGACGTTCTTGCCAAATTTACTCTATACAGATAGATAACACTTTATTGCTCTTGAAATAAACAATTACAAAAATCATAATATGGCCATAGTAAAAACAATATGTAGGCTTATTGCTTAAAGCAATGTCTTCCAGGCAACTTAATTTAAAGAAGGTTATAAATTAATCTGGCAATGTAGCTGGTGCGGAGTAAGAGACACAGATAGAGTAGTGAAAAATTCAAATCCAGTAGCTTTTGAGAAAAATGAATGTGACTATTTATAGACAAATGGAAATGTCGATTGTATGGATTCCATTTTTAGCAAAATAGCTAGAGAAACATTAATATAAAATTTTGTTCATGTCGTTGGCAAAGCGCTACGCTGCCTGATTGTCGTTACCCACTAGGGTTAAGAAGGCCCTAGACATACTTTGCATGTATTTATTTAAAAAAGTAAGGATGAGGGGTGAATGTTGGAAAAGAAGTAAGCAAATGGAAGGAACTATACCTTGCATATACTGTTGATGGGGTTAGTAGGCTGGCCGCACACACAGCTTTCGGAGTCGTAATATTCGAGTAGATGCGGGTAGTCCGATGACAATTTCGATTGACATTCACCGGGATTCAACAGCGATACATTAATCGCGTGCATAATGCTTCCTTGAAGATGGGCTGGAACAAAAACGAAAGTACATTAAAAGAACTGAGTTATTTAATTTAACTGTATTGTCAAAAACTGTTTTCTTCTTTTTTTTAAATATTTGTGCAATTTGTGCATCTAACTAGTGTCAAGTCTCAGTGTATCAAATATTCAAGTTCTGGAAACAAATTTAGGCATTTAATCACCAGATGAAAATCAGGACCACGTAACTGAAGCCTCAGCCAAATTGTAGGTCTTTGAATACTGTTAAATGTCATTTCGTGGTAGATCGCGAAGGTAAATTTCATTGACGTCCTAATAACGATTTAAATAGCTTAGGAAATATCTAGTAGTTAAAGTTATTATATCGTAATATTTTAAAGATGTGATGATAATAAGGTATTTTATATTCCCGCTCTTATATGAACAGTGTTTTAAAATTTATAGTAGTATGTGTCACCTATCCAATTTATCTTATTTATCTAAAAACAAAGTATCTAACATGCGTTTGCCTTGAATATAATAATAGTTCCTATTAAATACTGGAATAATTTATCATAAAAATTCAAATATATATTGATGTCTGTCACATACACAATTTATAGTAATGTTTTCCAATTTTGGGCAAAATATGCTAAAACCAAATTCTGGGGACTACTAATATACAATTATGATTATGTTAATATATAATCCATTGTATAATATTAATTCGAAAATATTTTTTTTATTTGGTTATGTTAAATATCTTGATAACAGAATTTTAATTAAATTTGCCATTTAGATTCAAAAATTAAAGTTCTTATTCAAACCAGGGAGGAAGAATTCTAGGAATGACAATATTTCAGTCAAAAGCAAGGGCTGCGCTTTTACACAGAGTGGCACGAGATTAAAGGAAATTGAGTTTAGGGGTATACATACGCCTTATATATACAAAATAGACCTGTTATTTGGGCTAGGAAACACGTTTTTAGGGTCCACCAACAAGTTTGGATGAATAATGGGAAAAACAAAAATATGTTCAATAAACAAGGTTATGCCACTTTTATTATGTTTTTTGTCCTATAACTATTGTTACCTGTTACTAAGTTCACTACAATAACTAATAAGTCTATATAGTCTACACAGCTGCGAAGGGAAACAGAGAGGCGAGTAGCAGCCAACCTGATTTGAAGTAACACAATGAATGAGATGTTGTTTATGATAACGTAGGTATTTTTTAGCGAATTGAAAAACTCAATTGCAGCGCCATCTATTTTGATAATACGTTTACTTTATAGAAATGACGTAATTTGTCGGGATAAAACGTATCCTAAGTGTGTTAACTCGCATTATAAGCCACAACTATGTCAAATTTTAATCGGTAAGCAAAAGTTCGGTACGTAGCCGAATTAAGGTTGTTTAATCCATGTCGAAGTATATAAAGGATTTTTTTTAAAATCCTCATGACTATTGTCATTGGTGCATAAAATGCGTATTCTACGAAGTGCAGCTATCGGCAAAACAATAATTATGTTAGTTTTGGTACCCCAGGCACTAATATGGCTAACTTAATTGAATTACACTTCTGTGACATTTACAATACCAGTATAGCTAAAGTATTTATATACTTAATTAACGCTTAAATTTAGATTTTATGTGATGGGCATGCACGTATTTGAAATTTAGTAATATTCAAGATTGGTTTAATGTAGTTTTCATATAAAATATGATAGAATGGGTTGATAGTCATTATGTAAGGTAGAGATAACGAGGATCATCTTATATGGGGTACGACTAGATAAGTGTTCAGCGATGATCAAGTAGTAAACAATAGTTCCAGAACTGCCTCCCATTAGCACTAATCGAATAGAATAAACATATATGGGATAGACGTAGATAGATAGATGGTTTTGTCGCCTCTTACGACAGGCCGCCCGGCCGCAGGAATTAGTATTCTTTTTCCCTTCCTGCACGGAGATTAAGTTACATCAAGTGATACATATTTTCCCCTTGCTTTTAAATGTGTCTCTACGCGATATCTGTATCTACATTCTACATAATGTCAAGCTATTCTCGTACAAAATCAAGAAAGGTTCGGTTTTTTGCCATGATAAAAAGTGTATCAGCTGACTTGAATGTCAACTACTCTCAGTTGTACAATTTTAAAACCTAGCAAGTGTTTCCCAAGAAATTTCATTTCACATCACAAAAAAAGTCATGAACTTCAAGGACATAATAACTGATTTAGCTTATTGGGAGTAATACCCTAATTTGATAAAATTTTCACACGTTTTGGCAAATACACTACATAAGCAAATCCCTATTAAGATAATGAATGCCAAACAAGAAAGAAACAATAAGATAATTAATAAATAACAATTATCTGAGATACTTTTTATCATTTTCCAAAAAATTGCAACTTCCTTCAATTTGTATGAGTTGAGAAAATTATAAACTGTAATTATTCAAATAGCTTCTTAATTATTGTATAAATAGCAATTAAATTTAATGATGTCATATTTTAAAAGTTATGTAATAGCTAGGTATTTTAAAGCCGGTTATTATGTATATGCAAGTAGTTTTTAATATTTCATTTATTTTATAACCTTGACATTTTTTATAATATTCCACATTATACATAGTTCAGAGAAGTTCGGGGGGAGCAGAGGAGTTAGGGGCCATCCACAAATTACGTCACACTAATTTCATGATTTTTGACCCCTTTCCCGGTCTTTGTCACACTCGTGAGACTCCTCCCTTCCTAGTGTGACATCACATATTTTGCAATTTTATACATACATACATACATACATAACTTCACGCCAGTTCCCTTGCGGGGTAGGCACGAACAATTTAGGTCCATTCTTACACACCTCACTTGCTTCTTTGACTTGCAATTTTATATCAAGAAAATATTAAATTAAAGTAGCAGTTCCATATTTAGTTTTATTTCCATTTATAATCAAGGTGGCGAAGTCCGTCAACGGGGTAAGTTCGTACACCGCTTGCTTTTTAAGTTTTTCAAACGATATTTAACGCCAACTACAATTCAAAGACAGAATTCAGTGATGTCTTAGCTTCTAAATAATAAAATAATATAGATGACAGTGTCAGTAAGTGACAGTGGTTTGGGACCAATAACTATCTTTAGATATTTTCCCCTTTTTTATTTAGTTTTAGTTTTTATATTGTATAGTTTGTAGTTTATTTTTAAGTTTATATTTATTTGCATAACAATTAGTTGATTCAGATTCAGTAATGTAATTAATCAAACAGCAATCTGCATTGAAAATAATATAGGTGTATATAGAAACCTCTCATATAGAAATAATGAGAGGTGTATGGAGTTCCCCCACTGATGGACTTCGCCACCTTGACTATAAATTTTTTAATCATTTAAATACTATGCTCAGATATATATAGAAAGTTGGAAATATTTTGAAATTTGAAATTAAGAGTTTAGATTTCGTATTTTAAAGCTTAAATATATTATATTTCGAAATGTGAGGTCTGGAAGTTTAGGACCCGCTCTCAGCCCTGGTCACACAATGTCACAATTCTGTCGACCTCCTTCCAGCAGCTTGACGTGTGATGTAATTAAAGGAATGCCCCTTATCTCGCGAATAAAAAAATAGTGAATAATATAGTTCTTTTACAGTGCAGGCTGTCAAACTTTGGAATGCGCTGCCTCTTACTGTCAGAGGGAAAAAAAAACATTGCCTACATTTAAGAACGCACTCGGAAAACATTACTTTTCCTTAAATAATTAGGCCTAATTCTTATACTATTGAATATATGTGTATATATATATTAAGTATGTTTATTTATCATATACCTAATAATCTGCACCACCTGTATCGCCAGATTATGTTAAACTATTCCTAAGTTAGGTCGCCTGGAGTCATTGCTTTAAGCGATAAGGCCGCCTATTGTTTATGCCATGACAATATTATAATTGAGTATTTTTGTAATTGTATATTTGGTGAGCAATAAAGTGTTATCTATCTATAGTTCTGATTTTTCAAAATCTCATCAAAAGTATTAGAATTTTAGAATTTAGAAAGATTTTCCAAGGATTGGCGGGTTAGTCGTGTTTGACACATCGTTTATATTGAAAGGCAGCTTGCATGACGATGTTATCCATCATTCGCAGCACGTGGTAATAGTATCAATATGCATATTAGGTCAGAAAACTGCCTAAGTGGTGATAAATGCTCTCCGCCAGGATTCGAGTTCGCGTCTTTTTGAGATGTGTTTAAATTACGTTACCACTGGTTGAAAATTAATATTATTTAAGGTTATTATATAAAATTTAGAAACTGGCCATAAGCTGCCACGGTACAACTATAAATCTATAGTAGTAAGGTGAAATTGCAAAACCGTCTTGAACATTTTTTGCAAAGCGTCGCGACATTTGACTGTATTGCGTGTTTAGGCCAATTCGCGGGCTAACGTTAATGTAATACGAAATAATACAAGGTTCAAAAGGTTGAGTCATTTTTTAAGAATCCAAATATGTTCCTATTTTAAAATGAGTACAAAAGGGCTACAAATTAAAGCAACTTTTAAGCGCCAAAATAAAGAGGAGGTTCTTAATTCGTCGTGTAAATATATTTTTTCAACACGTGTGCTCAAAAAATGCATTTACGCATTAGCCTGTATACATCGTCCGAAAGTTAAAAATTAGGCCCTACGTAATGGAACGTACGGAAAATAGGTACTTAGGTAAATAAAATATATATAAGAATTTCACCGAGATCTTTTTTTTAGTGTTAGTAAAACGGAACCCTTATGAAGTCATTATTTTTTTTTATTGCAAGAGTTCAGCAGACAGGCAGACAGCCCACTTAATGGAAAGCGGTTACCATCGCCTATGGACATTTGACCAAAGGTGCTACAAATGCACTGCTGCTCTTAAGGGAGACTGGAACCTAGTCACTAACGCCGGAACACAACTCAACGTTATTACGGCGGCATACTCTAGACCAGGGGTGGTCGCCATCCAGTCGAACTAATGCCCTACCACCTGGCTGTGGGTTGTTTTGTCGCCTCTTACGACAGGCCGGCCGGCCGCTGGAAATTGTATTGTTTCTTTCTCTCTCTGATATTTATCTGTCTGTGTATCTTTATACGTCACAGTCATTTTTATACAATACTACTGGGTCTTTATGTATGAGAATTCCCAAAAAGATGTATTCTGTATGGACGAATCTAAACTCTTAAATCTTTACGCCTGGCAACATTAAATAGGTTTCTCAACCGTCATTGAAGACAGCATTCTTCATACGTAATGTTTTGATAGACTATTACCATCAACACATTTGGAGGTCACAGACTTGACAAGTCGTTTTCTTACTTGTTAAAATCTAACAGTAATATTAATCAAATTTCCGCTTACAGCTTATTTCAACTAAGAAGGTATGGCAAAAACTACGTAAATAGAGAAATAAACATTGTAATTATAATAATAATAATTGAATCGGCAAACAAACACGCATATTGTATATCCCCAAATTCAAAGACAAGACTATAGATACACTAAAAAACGGATATGACCATTTGTTAAGGGTTCCGCTTTTACCAAAATGGCCATAGAACCCTAATAAAACAATTTCACCAATCCCTTTGAAAAAGAAAACGCCAACGAGAATACAGCCAGCTACCGGATGTAACAAATATACAATATTAAGCAACATGAATACTGGTTTTTAAATGTATATTTCATACAATAATGTACACAAACAGTCATGTATTGGCAAGATGTTTAACTTGTTTAAGAGGTACGGACAGCAAGAAAGTTGAATATTTTACTAAAACAATAAAAGAAGAATATTAAAATGTTGAACACCTAGTGAAAACTGTAAGTTTGAATAGCTCGTAAACCCTATTTTAACGTTATGGTATGTTTAAAATACATGTTTAGGGTTCCGTTGCCATCGTAATAAATATTTTTATGAAATCGTTACTCCGTCTGTCTTTGTCTGTTATTGTCATTTGTTGGCAGCTCTACAAGGTCTATACCTGTATGGAGATTAAAAATAGTTTATATACATAAATAGTATAATAATAGTAGAAATGTCTAATCTCTGCGTCGCTACATATTGTTGTAGTATACTCGCATCACACCACTGGTCATTTTTCTCTTACTCTTAGACGTTCTTATTCTATACACACAACGAATTACAATCTTGACAATAACTAATCAAATAACTGAAAAAGCTTTAGATTAAGATAGTGTAAACCTAGATTGTAACTTAACTATGTATATTATCCGCAAGAGTTAACTTGAGACCTGAGCGGAATGCGCGCTCCCCTCCCGACACCCGCCTTCTTACTGCTATCGCCATAGACGTATCAGTACCTCACGCCTACGTTATCCGAGCGAAGTCTCAAGTTAAGTGTTGCGGGTTGTACAAAACAAAATTAGTATGAGAGATCTTAGGGACGTATAATTGTAGCATTAAGCGCATTTAGAAAAAGGTATAAGAACACAAATAAATTGTAATGTAAAAAAGACTGGGAAAAAATATCTACTATTATTTATATTTGGATTAGTGGAGGATAATATATAGAAATCCGGCATTAAAGATTCTTTTTACTACCTCTGCCTAATTAATTACATTTATGTCATTCATTTGGATTATTCAATGCTTTAATAAGACAGAA
The DNA here is from genome assembly GCA_019925095.2 of Dendrolimus kikuchii. Classification (NCBI taxonomy): domain Eukaryota; kingdom Metazoa; phylum Arthropoda; class Insecta; order Lepidoptera; family Lasiocampidae; genus Dendrolimus; species Dendrolimus kikuchii. Next base: position 7,524,357 of record CM034388.1, on the reverse strand, counting down.
TGACGTCTTCGTGACACAAACAAAATAACCAAAAAAACCTTAATTAACTCTAAAATACAAGACAAACGTCTAGAACGGAGCATTATTTGAATTTTTACAAGGCCAACACAATCTCATAGAAATTAACATACAAAACGTATAACTTGAACATGTTAAAGTAATAAAATCACAGATAACTTAATGGATTTATGATATTACAAATTTTAGTATGCAATACATGTTTTTCATGGTTTCTATAATATATCTCACTATCCTTTGTTTAGTCTGCCATAACTATTCGTTAAAATTTGATATAAACTCAATACAAGTAACATCCATTTTTACCAAAGATAAAGTGAGGTGGATTGAATGGATAATATGTGCGAGAAAAAACTCACATCGAGGATTTGTGGTGTTCAACGGCCGAATTAAAATAAGGCGCGAGATTAATCTGGTGATTTGAGCGCTTCTATAGGGTTCCATAAAATACTCGTATATTACGCTATCCCTGTATAAGCCCAGCAATCATTCTAATGATTGATCGACCTAATCGACTTCTAGCATGTTCATCCAGCTCATCTCTACGTTGTACTAGCCAGCCTTCTGGGCACCTTACCCATAGAAGACGGCTATCTAAACTTAATATTCAAAAAATATTTTATTTGGCTACGGCACTATAGAAAAGCGATTGATTATAATTATGATAAAAACTGAGAAACATTATTGTGATTTTTAGGACCTGTTTACACGAGTATGAAAAGAAATCGATCTCGTAGAGCTTAAGAATATTATCAACAGAAGTTATTTTAAACTAAAGCCGTTTAGTATTTTTTGAAATATGGGATATTTTTGAGTAAATATTTTTAAATATGGTTCCGTGGGCAAATAACAAACAGTGGACGTTTGTCACCTCTGCGGAATCCTTCTTTGTATAGCGGCTGCCCAGCACTTACCTAATATATTTTGTCCTTCATATGCTATCGGTACTTGACCGACACTGACCTACAAAGAGGTATCGTGTTGGTCAGCTTGGAATAAACACTTTCCATTTCCCCTCTTAAATACGATGTATTTTCTCATAATGATGTAAAAAAATATTGAAAGACACGTGTAAGAATGATATGGTTAGTATAGTTAAATAAATACGAAGAATACAAAGAGCTGCTATTCATCAAATGCGTAAATTATTGTTTTTAGATTTTTTTTATTATAAAATTTTAGGGGAATACAAACAGGACTTTTATTTTAAATTTTTATGTATATTTGATATTAAACAGGATTGAAGAGTTTCGTCCGGGCTAGAGGTGTATGAGCGAACGACACAGCCCGGACGATGAAAGTCACAAGGAACAGCGTGGGCTTTTAGTGGATATTTCCGACCCGGATAGTAAGTAATAGTAACTCTTCGGGGTGCTAGTACCACCTCAACGTGGTGAATCCCACACACTCCGGCCACGTTTCAGGATCAGGTCCAATGTTAATGACACTAAAATAGGACCAACTCGAAGCGATATAGCGTTATTACATCGGTTAATAAACAATAACTAAAATGCGCGGACCGACAAAAATATGTGCATTGTACAATAAAACCTCCTCCTTTTTGGAATCGGTTAATATATAGAAAATACTCACATTGCAGAACAACCTTTCCCCACCCAGTGACCAGGCATTCTCCAGCTCCGTTATAGAAAGCATCCAGACTGCTACTCTCTTTGCTTGGTAGGCAAATGGGTTGTATATTCTTTGCCAACCGCAAGTTCTCGGTGAGTACCAGGATCGCAGCGTCAAAGTGATAGCTGCCACGTTTGTAGAACGGATGCCTAAGGATATGTTTGACTTGAACGATCTGGAATGGCAGAGGCTCATCATCGACTCCAAGCTTCCATTCTCCACCTTTGATCAGGACATTCTTTGCTTGGAGGCTGCAAAGGAAATTGATCTTTAATACAATCTTCTAAAATTATCGAAATTATAAAAGTTATTTTACTATCCCCAATATCCAGATGCCAATACCTAAAGCCTTCACACAGCTCCTTAGTTCTGTTATCCACCGGAAATTTGTGTTAAAGGAGTAGAGCGTGGTGGTCGTGTTCTTCAAGATGAGTTATAAAAGTCTCTCAAATAACTAACTACTCAGGTTGACATTTCACATGAATCTCGTTTATAAGTTGTTTTTGAGGATCGTTGCGAATCGTCTCGCCAGAAGACTTAACCAATTCGAACCACATGAGCAGGCTGGCTTTCGGAAAGGCTATAATAACACAGACCGCATCCACGCTGCACGGTATATTATACAGAGAACCAAAAAGTATAATCAAACACTGTATATGTATGCAGAGTACGAGAAAGTTTACGACAAAGTTATTTAGGAATAATTGTCAAGATATCAACATATCATAACAAAAATAAAGATGTCTGTCCAAGGACAGAAAATCCAGATAGGCAGCTATAACTTAGAGGGATAATTCAATAGGAAAATCTAATTGAGCTGGGCAGTGTTAGGTAATCTTCGTAATTCCATCTTCAGAAGACAAGGCGGTCTGGTCTACGCCATTGTTTCACAGTGGAAACACCACCATTGCGAACAAAGCGTTTTGCCTCCACATTCATTCTGCGTATGGCAGAGCTGTGGAATGCGCTACTAGAATCTGGGTTTCTGGAAAAGTACAATCCAGGAATCTTCAAGTCTTGTGTGAATAGGTATTTTCTATGTAAGCGTGTGCCATCTTCGACTGCATCATCGTCTAATATTAGGCGTGATCGTAGTCAAACGCGAACCTATTGATCATAAAAAAATTTTCTTGTCAACCAGTACTTGAAGACGAAAGCCTTCAAGCACTTCGAAAAATTTCAAAATTAGCAAGTTAAAATTGATAATGATGACTTGATAGATAAGGACCAATGGTCGATGGAACAGAAGATCCTGGAGTGGAGATCGCGTATAGGTAAATACCATATAGTGTTCGACGCTCTCTAGTCCGGCGGACCGATGATTGCGTAAAGTAGTCGTCGGTATGCGCTGAATGAACAAAACTAAGGATTCAAATATGTAGTGAGAACTCGCAGCGGCCCATATTCAGGAACGAACTGCGATTGACTGAAGACGAAGTAATAAAAAAGATATAATAAGCAGGGCCGACTCTAATGTTTTGCCCTTAGACAAACTCGAAAAATGCCTTCCCCACCGAAGCTTAAGAAAACTAACAGAAGTCTGCTATCTAGCTTTCGTCTCCCAGAACCCTGTCTATTCATGTTGTATCTACTTATTGATTTAAGTACTCTTATATTTTCTAAATTCAAGTAAACAAATTGAAATATATTTTTGGGTGTTATGTGTTATGTTTGCTTTTTTTTGTTTTGGGTTTTAGAAGTTCAAGTGTTTTTGCAGTCATTTTTGCCGCCCCTAAATTTTATCGTCGTTAACAGTTGCCTACCGTGCATAACGTCTCGAGTCGCCCCTGATATAAGTTAAGGATATTAGTAATTATATCTTATTTACTGCTTCGTCTATTCTTCGTCTTTCTTATTAATTACTTACCCGTCGACGCAAGCAGCAGACGTGACTACCACATCAGGTCTGGTGATGACTCCTCCACACAACAGACTCTTGTTTGTCTGCAGTAATACCATGGCTTGCCATGGGATCTCGGCAAAGTCCACTTCCAAGTTATTCTTGTTGCCGTATGGTTTCTGGGGCTGTTATTAACAAACGTTGCTTTTGAGACGCTTGGACCACAAAGTCTTGAGATATATTTATTTCAAGACTCTAAGTTGTTTACTATTGAGTGATGTCATGAACATGTAGCCAGAATTCTCTCACGTAAATGTAAGATGAATGTGAATGACATTCCACAATCACAAATTATTATTGACGGGTTTTTATATCTTATTATACTCGTACATATATTTATGTTAAAATTTGACACAAGCTACGTAGATAAATTTTCTATCAGTGGTAAATTAAAAAATAAATGCGTAGTAAGATATAGATAAAAACCTATCATCATTTATATCTCTGATTACTAAGCATATGGGACATTATTTTCTGAACTAACTGCCTAAAGGGATATGAAGACTTTGAAAATAAAGTGGAACTTCATTCTGTCTTACACCTACTAGTGTATCTAGACACGTGTCAGTGTAACTAAGCGATTCTGTAAAAACGGCTGATTTAAGCACTCTTTTGTATACTATAAACTTTTATTTAAATACCGTTAAGTATTTAAATAAAAGTTTATAGTATATCACTTAATTTGTAAAAGTACATTAAAATTGTCTTAATAGGGTGAATAATAATAAATGGCCAACAAACTGCTTGCGTTATGGGTAATATACAACGGACCACTAGAGTCTATTCCAGACACCCAGGTAAAGAATCGAACCCGGTACATCTGCGTTCCAGCATGCTGAGAAAGTAAAGGATTTTTAGCCAACTGAACGACAGGGGGGACCATTGGTATGTTAATTAACGAATTTTTCTTGTCTATTAATATATTCTTTTTAAAGGTTTCGCAACAAAACTAGTTTTGTTTTTTCCAATAAGTCATCACGCTTCATTATAGGAATTATCATTTTTAACAACATATGAATAAATGAATATAATTTATAAAAAAAGGCATAAAATTAATTCTGATCCCAATTAATTATTTTAATTTTTTTTATGATATCATATAAACAATGGATGACATAAAACTTCTGCTGCAGTGTAATTTATATGTTAATTTCAAATTTATATTAAAATTTGTTTTTTTCTTTGTTAGGGTCCCGTAGCCATTTTAATAATTATAATAATTATGCCACTAGATAGTATGTATGGATGTAGTAAAATCGTTTCAAAACTGAAAAATTACAGGATTTGCGTGACTACCACTTTTTTGTCATTTAATTATGAAGCCATAAAAAATATCTAGTCGAAAATAACCCAAGTCTTAAAAACTACTTAACGGGGTTTGTCCTCTTTTTATTTTTTTTAATATATAAATTCTACAAGAAGTACTACAACGTAATATTTTTCAATTTTTTTTCCTTTCAGGGGGGACAATTTTCACGATTTTGGACGATAATATCTTCGTACCTATGTATTGATTTTTTATTAAAGACAATTTAAGAAAATCTACATGATTTCACAAGATCTGATTAGAACAAACATACATGAATAATTTAAATTAAAAAAACTCAGTTAAATGTATGGTGAACACACCCAGCCTTTAATTGACGAAAACACGCTTTCCTTTTTTGCCAAAACTAAATATCGACTTAGTGTTATCTAATTTATAATTAGGTATCTTATTAACAGCTGTTTTCGTTTAAATTTTGGCATACATTTGGAAATCACTGACAGACACTTCATTCTAATTTATTAGTCTAAATGTCATATATCATTTTAATGTCGTAACAATAACCGACAAAAAACTATAACAAAATATTATTTCGAATCAATAATTTTCACTAAAGAATTCGATAGAGTTGTGTAATAACGAAATTTCGTTAAATACGAAATGTCAACATTATGTTGTGAAAATAACCGGTTTTTAAACGTCCTTAAGTTTTGATGTGATGGCAAAACGGTTATTCGATTTTGTAAATCAATAAATAACTTGATTGAGATTAAATAATTAAGATTTGTTAATTGAGAATAAGCATTTATTTGCTTTCATAGCCCTCTTTGTCCTGGTTTTTTATTTTATTTTCTGCTTCCATACGTGCACCACAAAGATATACCTCTGAATGGGGACGACTAAATCTGGTCCAATTAACCCCACGAAGACAGATCTGCGCATTCTCTGCTAAAAATATCAAATTTGTTCCTGCGCCACAGTTCCAAGGAACACCCCTTACTATCTCCAGCAGTATTGGGATACTTGGCGTCGATGTAACGAACGACGTGCAGTTTCTGGGTCATCTGGAAGGCAAGGCTAAATAAACTTGCCTCCAAATGGCTTGGTGTGCTAAACCGGTCTAAGCAGTATTTCACCCCGCGGAAAAATTGCGCTTTACAAAGCGCGAATTAGGCCACATATGAAATGAAATGACTTTGCATCTCCTGCCCTGTGCGTATTCTTCCGCCTGTACAACGGAGAGTGTTCCGAGGAACTGTTTGATCTGGTGGTAACGCCTCATTTTTACAACCGCACGGCTCGCCATAGACAGGATGTTGACCCCCATATGTCTATAGGTATATAGATAAATTTTGACAAGAGAGTAAATTCTATAGGCGCTACACAATAGTGTAAACCACTAAAAGTTAGTGTGGCCTCTGTGGCCTGGTTCCTAAACCTTACCTAACATAATTACCATAATTATTATTACCTACCTTTGTATTTAGGTGGCTCCTAAACTGCTTATTCGATTGCAGCGTGTCGATGTCAATCGGTTAATTGTTATGTTCTAAGTGACACAGGTTAGCTACATTTTTACGAATACGGCAGTGTCAAAAGGAAGTTATGTTATTTGATATGTTTTTTCTCGTTAGGTTTTTGTTAACTTAATGATTTCTTTTATAATCTTTATTAGGATTTCAATAAAATTATTGTTAATTTTTACAGTAGTCATGTTAGTGTTTAAATGAATTAATGTATTCGAGAATAACTGATATAAGAATTACTCACATTTAGCAAGCCGCATTGTCCGTCACCGCTCAATTTCTGCAAGAACACTCGGTTGATGCTCTCTTCGGACCTGCCTCCGAACTCATTTTCAACAACATATTCTCTTCCAGGAGTAATATTAAAGCCTTCACCAGTCTTTGTGCCGGTAACGATGCCTTGAATGACTTCTTGCCTTGTACCGTATTTACCTTTATCCATTGGAAATATGATAACATTAGTATTGTTGATGTTCTATAACTTACAGATAGTGTAATAAATTCCGTCCTTACCGCGGGTTTCATAGGGCACTACAATATGGGGATCTTACTTTAATGGAAAATATTTTATGTATATTATAAACCTAACGCATAAAGAAAGGACATTTTTCTAATTTGTATTTCCTATGCCATGTATTGTTGTAAAGGTAATTGATATAAGAAGAAATAAAATTAGTTTATGTATGTATCATAAATTGGTTATGAAAATTATGCAAGCGGAGTAAAGAGAGTAGAAAAGCTGATATTGCCAGGAAGTAACAAGGAATAATAAAGTTTAATTAAACCCTAAAAGAGCTTATGAGACTATTTTGGGATACGGTCTGGGTATTATTACAAGGGCAGTCAAAAACTTGGTTTTTAATTTAAGCCACATCAACATACTGACATAAGCATGATGTATCAGTATACTAACCTTTAACAAGCCGAGCAAAGCCATTGAAACCACCACCTCTAGCCCCGAATTGTCCAGCACCCTGATTTCCAGAACCACTTCCACTCTGGGCAAAGTTACCGCCAAGACCTTGGTTTCTGAAAACTTGACCCCCTCTACCGTTTCCAAAACTTTCGCCTCCCAATCCTCCTTGAGCAACAAAACCTCCGCCTCCCAATCCTCCTTGAGCACCAAAATCGGCCCCACCTATACCGCCTTGGGCATCGAAACCTCCCTGATTTCCGAAACCTGCACCAGTTCCTCCCTGGGCAGCAAAGTTTGCCTCATTAGCCCCTATCTGGGTACCAAAACCTCCAGCACCAGCTCCTTGACCACTAAATCCTGCGCCATTTACTGCTCCCTGAGCACCAAAATCTACCTCAGCTGCTCCACTTTGGCTACCATAACCTGTACCAGTGACTCCTTCTTGGTTACTAAAACCTCCAGCAATACCCCCTTGTGCATTAAATCCTTCTCCTTGATTTTCAAACCCTCCTTGGCCAGCTACTCCTGTTGAAACGTCATTACTCACACCGCTAGACCCTCTTTGGACTCCAAAGTTACTTCGATCATTAAAGCCTCCCGCTTGGTTGACATCTGTTCCACCTTGGACTCCAAAAGCACTTTGGTCAAAACCTCCCCCTAAATTAGCTAGGTCTGTAGCCCCGCTTTGGCTTCCGAAACTTTGGTCACCAAGTCCTCCTCTTCCAGTTAGATCGGTGGTTCCAAATCCTCCACCTTGAGCATCAACATTTCCTTGACCAAATCCTTGACCAGCAGCGTCGAAGCCTACTGCATTATCTTGAGAGCTAAAATCTGCCTGGTTGACATCAAAGCCAGCTGTAGAACTACCTTGGGCAAGTCCCTGATCACTAAAATCTTGCCCAGCAGTAGCTAAACCTACACTACTGTCAGTTTGTCCTATGTCAAAACCTGTTCCACTAAATCCTTCTGAAGTTTGACTTCCAATATCATTATTCACACCACCCTGACTAACGTCTTGAGTGCTTACTCCGACATTTGCATCAAACCCTGCTTGGCCAAAGTCTTGTCCAGATATACCGAACCCTGTTCCAATTTGGGTATCAGTACCTTGTCCAAAGCCAGCTATATTGTCTTCTTGATTAGTTGCAAATGATGTGTCACTACCAGTAGCTTGGGTACTAGAACCCTGGCCATTGAATACTGGTTGCACACTGCCTTGAGTGCCAAATCCAGCCTGACCAACGTCACTTACACCAAAACCTTGACTATCAACTGCTCCAGATTGTATCCCAAATCCATTCTGAGACGAACCTTGACCGAAATCTGATTGACTAGTTTCAAATCCAGACTGATCAAATCCAGATTGATCACGACCAGCCTGACTGATAACTCCAAATCCTGCTGTATTAATTCCTGGTATTATAGGTGCTATAGGTGTTGGTACAGGTCTTGGTACCACAGGAACTGGGGCTACAGGTCTTGGAGTTATAGGTTGCGGTATCCGTCTGGGGGTAGGTTGTGGAATTATAGTTTGAGGAATGACTGGTCTTGCTATTACAGGTCTGGGAGTTACAGGCCGTGAGACTATAGGTGTCTGCACTGGTCTTGAAACTATAGGTCTGGGAGTAACCGGAATAGGTCTAGGAGTTACTGGAGTTGGTCTAGGGGCCACTGGGATCGGTCTGGGAGCGACAGGGATTGGCCTGGGAGCTACAGGAATAGGCCTAGGGGCTATTGGAATAGGTCTAGGGGCTATTGAAATAGGTCTAGGGGCTATTGAAATAGGTCTAGGGGCTATTGGAATAGGTCTAGGGGCTATTGGAATAGGTCTAGGGGCTATTGGAATAGGTCTAGGAGTCACAGGGAAAGGTCTAGGTATTACTGGAACAGGTCTAGGAGCTACTGGTATAGGCCTAGGTATGACTGGAAAAGGTCTAGGAGCTACTTGTACAGGTCTTTGAATAAAAGGCCTTGGTGCTAAAGGACGTGGAGTAATAGGCTGCGGAATCACAGGTTGCGGTATAAATGGTCTTGGCGTTACAGGAGGTATAGGTCTGGGAATCACAGGTCTAGGCACCACAGGTCTAGGTACCACAGGTCGAGATGCAATTGGTCTGGGTGAAATAGGTCTTGGTGTCGGTCGTACTTGACTAGGTCCAACCCCAAACGGTGTAGTATTCACAGGCGGAGGAGGTCGAGGAGTACCTCTATTCGCGAAACTGCTTTGCCCAAACGTGGAACCACTTTGCCCATAACCAAATCCGCTTTGCCCATAACCGAACCCATTTTGCCCGTAACCGAACCCATTTTGCCCATAACCGAACCCATTTTGCCCGTAAGCAGAAGCAACTTGCCCGTAGCCGCGGGAATTGTAAGCGTTAGTTCCCCGTCCTTGGTTATTGTAAGCTGGAAACATTCATTCGGTCACAGACCTTGCAAATTTTTACAAAGCGTGTTATTATGGAAATAATTTTAGAAATAATAGCAATAAATAAATTATTAATAAAATGGTAGACAAAAACACAAATCATACATTAGAAAGGTAAGTAATTTACACTTGATTTATCGCTAATATACAACAGACAACTCTGGTACCGATCATAAACACTCAGACACGAGTAAATATTAGTTTAAAGTACAATTAAGTATAATAAGGAAGTAGAATTATATAAAATTAGAAATACCAAGTTAGGAAACTTAACAAAAAGTTTATGAGATCTAATTAGCCCAAATTTATTGTTGGTAATGTTTATCATAGATGTCTCTAATTAAGGGAGTATAAAAAGGTAATCATTTATATTTATAATTAAATAACTATCTTAGAGATAAATTCTGGTTGAGATCAGAGTGTCTGTTTTGGAACAAGGAATCCGCTCTCCTACTTTTGGTTCTCCAATTAGCGCGGTTTTCGGCGTCCTCCAATATGAGGTCATTGGTATATATGACGTCCTATAAGATTTCTAGTCAGCATTTATTGGATGTACTCCTTTTACCGGGACTTGGCGGAGGCGGCATTTCTAGGTTTGTTTATTGTTCATAGGCGTGGATAATCAATTTCCATCAAATGGATCGTCAGCTGGTCTGCTGTACTCCAACATTAAAAAACATCATCTACCTATACATATATACCTTTGTGTCCATTCTTTTGATTCATTATCTACCTTACCATTGGTACAAAATTGACATTACTTGGGGTTTGTCAAATTCTAACCACTAGTAAGGCTGTATGATATAAATGACAGTAAGATATACATGGAAATAATAGGAGAGTAAATACCTAATGACCTACCTTCTTCATAAGTGCCCTGTGTCACTTGAGTACCACGTCCGAGAACGCCAATCGTGCCTGCACCAGAAGTAATCTCATTGCGTTGGCCTAATGGTAAAGAGGTTTTCATATTATTTACATCAATAAAATTTAGGTATCTATGAGTCAAATAAGGTGGTTTAAATTATAAATGCTTTGTTCCTTGAAATAAATCTCTAAGAAACTCTTTCACACTATATGAACCAGTCTGCTGAATACGGATACGTATTCGGTTCATATTTCGCACAGTGATTGTACAGGTATATATCTATACAAATTTAATTGAAGTTTCTGTGATTTTAAAATAAATGCCAAAATGTGAGTGACAACTACTACTTATTTATACGATGCCGTCATAAATTAACGTTTTAAGAAATGCTATGCCTAATTTTTTGGTGTTAGTCTTTGGTTTGGTCATCTGTCTGAAATAAGTTGATATGAGAAGACTTCTTCTTCTTAAAACATGAATGAATGAAAACATTGCGAAGCGGTGTACATTGAGCAGTGAGTGGACTTCATTATCTAATATGTAAAATTTTCGTGTCGCGGTGTTAGTTACCAAACTCCTCCGAAACGGCTGAACCGTTTTGTATGAAATTTTGTGTGCATATCGGGTAGGTCTGAGAATCGGCCAACAGCTATTTTTTATACCCCTAAATGATAAGGGTGACCCACCCACCCCTAAATTTTTATTTTTATTTCTTTTCATTTTTATATGAATCAGCATTAAAAAATACATACAATCCTGAATTTCTACCACCTTATTTCTACCACCAACCCCTATTTTTCAAGAGCGATATTAGTACTGTAATAATTTTCTACTCTCGGCAGTCGTTAATTGATCAGTTACCACCCGACCAGTTATTCCCGCCAGGCCTCTACCGGTGTCACTTCTCACTCCGTAAACAGCACAGAGCAGGGATGAGAACGAAACCGGTGCTGCAATCGGGTTCTCGATTTTTATTTTTTAAGGGCAGGATAGCGTCTGCCGGGTACAGCTGGTTAACTTATATGCATGGCCTTAAAAAAATGTTCTCCAGTGTAAATTGAACTAAATGATCGTGACCGAAGTACACGTGAATGCTTTGCTCTCTGCGTTGACAATGAATGAGGCTTTTTGGCCGGCGCCTGTCAGAGCTTATGCGTAGCAAGCGACAGCCACTTGCCGCGTCCCTGACTATATGCTATAAACACGGGGAGTTTTAGTGCGTATTCCTGCAACAGGTCGGTGAGTCTTCACACACTGTCACCGTCATAAGTTCGTAAATGGATTTCTTCTCGTCAAAAAATAAAAAAACATAAGCGTGTCCTTGTTCGTACATGTTTCACCCGATTTAAGTTCTCTCTTCTGCAAGAATGTTTAAAATACCGACCTGTAAAGTATCGATTGTTTTTCTCGTATTGGGTTCCAATTCCCTTATTGACAGCGGTTCCGATGTCAAATGAACCCTGACTGACGGAATCTTGAGCTCCTGAGGACAACGGAATATTTGATTCCAAATACTGTTGTATTTATGATACGGAAGAAAAATACTAGAAATCACAATTACCCAGTAAAAATCTGATTATTATTGAATGGTCCTAATTCTTATACGACTAGATAGTGTTTGTTAACTGGATCTATAGTATGAGGTTTTAATATTTTAAAAAATACGCTAAATTAGTTTAAACTCAAAATTTTAATAAGTTTTAAAACGTACGGTGCCAAAACATAGATAATCAAGATGGGGGTTCATAAATTTAATGGGTTACGGAGTGAGCAAGGTGTATGTGTCTCTCTTTTGGATAGATTCAGAAAAGAAGATAAACGGAAGGCAACTAAGGTAACCGTGAGTCGGTTACCTTAGTTCTTTCTCTCTTGCTCTCCAAATTAGTAATTCGAAGTAGCAGAGGCCCGGTTATGTTTGTCGCATATCTGACAGCCGATGGAGCAGATCATCTGTGCAATTTTAAGACGCTGAGGTTTTTAAATTGCTCAGGTGTGATGATACGCAAGTCACTCCTGGGGTCTGAAGGAGAAAACTGGAGGACCGAGTTATGTGGAGCAAACTTTGGGCAAGCTTACATCAGGTAGTAAACGTCGATAGGCCGAAGAAGAAGATGATTTGGTCTATGAAGGCGAGAGAGGAATGGCCTGTAGCGCATTTATAACATTTGGAAACTTTTCAGAAATATGTCTTTTACAAGTGGGTACTCAGTCATAGCTCATTTTGGAAAAAAGGGAACGTAACCAGTGGCAAGAGATATTAGCATCCAAATTCCTGAAAAATGTGAATGGATGTAGTCTAACTTCGAAATACTACAAAACTTGCAAATATCTACATTAAAACGGCGAAGGCAAATAAAAATGAACTAAAGGAATTTTAGTAGACAGCATTTGTTGCGAAAGGCTGTACGTAGAGTAGGAAGTAGATTTGATTTTCAAATTATATGTAGGTATGCATGACGTTTAAAAATTTTCTCCAGTGGAAATTACTTTAATTTAATTTAATACCTTATTCAATAGAACATTTAGTCGCTTTTCAATTATCACCCCAAAATTATTAGGAAAAGGTGAAAGGAATGAAATATGTATTTAAGATCTAAACTTAAACTTGCCAACCAAACTGCTGCTCTTGTCAGCTGGCCAAACCTGGGGTTCCTCGCTGACTCACTTCGCTGACTCCAACAATTACAAAATTTTACTTAATTTAATGTCTTTAATTAATTAACATTATAAACGAAGAAAATGTTTGTCCAGAGTCACACCGCTTCCAGAGTAATTTTAGTTACTGTTAAGAAAATAAGAAAAAGCGGCGCAACGCCTAGTGAACATTTAAAACTGTCATTTATTAATAACATATGCACGTACAGGTAAAGTTTTCAAGTAGGCCTTCAGGTCTAAATCCTAAACTAAACGAAATAACCGAAAACACTCAAAGGACTTTTGGGGACGCTTTTGATAAAAACTAAAATGGTAACATTACATTTTTGAAAAATCAATTGCCCTTGCCAGGAATCGAATCGGCTGATTTTGAAAAAATAAACATACTCTCTATTATACCAAATTATAGTGTAGCTTGTAAGGATCAATTCCTGTGAAGAAATGTCAAAAAGCAAACCAAAAGAAAGGGTTGTTTTTTTAGAAAAATGTCTCATTTCCATACATTAATTAAACATCAAATTGCGTCAGTCATTTGACCGCACTTATTTGAACACAATGATATGTGCTTGATAATGTGCGTATAGAGTACTAATTTATAAATGCCTGTTAAAAAATATAAATTTTTTCATAATTTTCCTTATTTGATAAAATGAGGTGAAAAAACAACCCTTTTCCTTGGTTAGCCATTATCCTTATAAGCTACGCTATGATTTTATATAATAATACAGAGCGTGTTTATTTTTCCAAAATCAACCGAGTCGATTTTTGACGAGGGTAATTGATTTTACAAAAAGTTTTTAGTTTACATCTAAATCGGCCTCAAGAGTCCTTTGAGTGTCTTTAGCTATTTCGTATAGTTTAGGATTTGACCCTAATGGCCCACTTGAAAAATTCATCATATATATACACAAACATACAAAATTATGATTCCTCTTAACATGTATGTATTTTAAACGAATGCGAGGTTTAATGAACGTATATTGTTTGTAGGTATACTTCATTCTCTTAAGGAGCTCGGTAGCGATCGCATTAGACGCGTTCAGTGTAGTCGTCTACAAAATCTTTCGTCGTATAACAAGCCTACTTGTACAAATATTTCTTTAGACGATTACCTTTCTTTATACCGATTACTCCAACACCAATCTGTCCAACACCAATCTGCCCAACACCCTGTTTCAAGTAAGAGCCTCCGCCTGTTTCGGTGTATTGTCCTATACCTCCTTGACTATATCTGCCTTCTTCAGTCTGGACGTAAGCTCCTCCGCCAGGGATCTGTTGGTACTTCGGAGTGGTTACCGGGATTCTCGAAGGAGTAATTGGCGTTGGCGATGTTCTGGACCAAAAAGAATATATATTTATTTATTAAATACGACCAGAAAGCTTGGTTCAGCTTTGGAAACAGCTGAATCACTCAGGCGGTGTACATATGCAATGTCCAGTGAGAGTTATTTGTTTGTGTCGTTTGTTATTGAGATACCAAGCCCCTAGAGTTCGGATAAGTTCTTTATAAAGAGGTCTATACTGTTCGGGTGATTCATTTGTCTGGTGGCTACCTCGGACAACGGATCAGTATGGCGATCCAGCGAGGTAACCTAATCAGCGTCCTGGACATCTTACCCATTGACGACGGTGACCTAGGCTCCGTATTCTACATAATGTAGTCTTAAGGGATTATAAATAGGATATATACATTTATGTGGTAACATTGAAGTGCGATAATATTACCTTACAACGTTTAAAACGGTGGAGCCAGTGGTGTCCGGTCTACTAGTGACAACGATCTTGCGGTTGCTGAAGCTGCCACCGTTGTCGGGTACGTATTTTCCGGTATTACCGAAGGCCTCAGGAATCCATTTGCCTAACTGATTTACAGGCCAGGGGTCCGTGTAATAGGGATCCCGGCAACATTTCCCGATGCGACCTGTCTCCAGGTCTTTGCAGTCCTGGTAGAGATGATAAAGTTATATTATTAGAAAATTATTAGTAACAAGATGAACTATCAAAACATCTGTAACCCTGTCACGGAAAAAAATGATAAATAATTACACTGGCCCACGAAAAATGTGGTCTGTACTTTTGACCAGACCCATTTGTTTATATGTAATAAATCTGGATCTGTCAATTTGGTCCATACATCCTTAAGAATTTGAGAAAATTGCTAATCTTTTTATCACAATAATTGCAATTTTTCGTAATTTTTAGTGATTTTGAGAGGTTTTTTGCAATTTACTTGGATTTTCAAGAGCTTGTAGGCCAAGTGGGCTTGAGATTCAGACTCAGTGGATCGAAATACATAAAAATTATACTTGATCTCGTGCCATAAAGCTTTTTTAATCACCAAAATTGCAATTTTTGCGCTGCAATTAACTCAAAATTTTGAGGGTGTATGGGCCAAACTGATTCGGGTTCAGCGTATCGAAATACATGAGAATATATGGGTCTGGTCAAAAGGCCATTGGCCTGGCCACTTTTTGGTGGGCCGGTGTTATTATTATAATTTAGATCAGAAAAATCTTTCTATAAACTAAATCACTGCTCTCCAAACTGCGACCCGCGAACCAAATTCGGTCCGCCAATGACATCAATGCGGCCCGCGACAGATAATAACTTATTATTGTCATGGTTGCTGTTATAATTTGGATAAAAACACAGGAGTATTTTAATAAAATAGGGGAACGGACAGTCAAATCAACTGTACGTCACTTGATTTATCTATTTATCTATTATTGGATAACTCGGTTTCATTTACTTACTAGGTAGAGCTTAATGACAAGTATAATACGCAGAGACTAACTTTTACCGTGTCCGACGATTTATTTTGTTTCTACCGTTAGCACACCCATCCAGGTGCACATTTTTTACAGTAAATTTCACATGTCACAATTACCATACTTCATTATTTAGACGTAGACGTAGTAGTGCTGTTCTGGGAGTCATGCAAGGAGTATAAACTATTGTCATAATATGTAAATTTAATCGTAAATAATCGTTTTAAAGTCACAATGTTCAATTAAGTGCAAAGAACACGACATTTATATATGTAGATTTGATTTGATTTAAAAAAATGTGTGTGCAGCGCACACGCAGTAGAAGTGAAATTTCAGAGTATATACTCACAGATAATACTTCTCTAACTTTAATTAATATAAATATAATTTCTTTAGCCTACATCCGTCAACATATTATAATTCAAAATAATCTTCTGAAGTTCAATGTTTTAGTGTAAAAAATATTATTATCAGTTTTATTTCGGTCCTAATTAGACCTATGTTTAATCATGGGTCTTATTGACTCTCTAATCTGTGCTGCACAATGTAAAACTTGTAACTCCATCTCTCGCAGGCTTAGTCCTATAGATTTATGTGTTTATCTGTTTTTAGTGTCGCTTTTTCGTTTCATCAAATTTCAAATCACAACGATTCTAAAGCAGGTTCACTTCAAAAGTCATACTCATGCTTTTATTTCTTCACTTTTGAATATAAACATATGGGTTATACGGTTTATTAATACGGAACACAGTACTATTAGTAAATGATATAGGTGCACTAAATTGATTAAAAATTCATAACAAAGAAACTCTATTTTTATATAAAATCGGATTGGTAATGCTTTAAGGCATCACGACTTGATTTATGATTCACATATCAAAAGCAAAATCGTTGGATAAGGTATAAGCATAATAACTATACTCTGATTTTTAATTACCTGGACTAAAATACGGCTGCGCTCAACCTTTTCTTGTGCAAGCGTTGAACACAGTGTTGTAGCATGGCTCATTCATAAACGAGTCGTTGATTCAACTCGCAGTTTAATACACACACACAAAGTTCACAATCAAAGTTGTTTTTAAATCTATAAGATTCATCAACTCGCAGTGGTGAGTTGAATCAACAACTTACTTATGAATCAGCCATACTACAATACTATGTTCCACGCTTGCAACATGAAAAAAAGGTCGAACAGCTGCCATTTTAGTCCAGGTAAATCAGAGTATAGCAAATAATAGAAATAAATCCCACTAACATTATAAACTTTTAAAAATTATTATTGAGATTTATGTATGTTATAAATGATTTTAGCCATTAGAACACTGTAAGCAGTTATTATAAGCCATGGTAAGTAGTATTGCCCTAAGGTTGGAAAGTTTGGAGACCTCTGAACTAAATCATAAGTTAATAAATAACCTAATGAGAAAAAAATAAAGGAATGACCTATTCTTTGTCTCCTAGACCACAATAACGAATTAGTTGTCACCACATTCCTCGAAATCAGGGGCCCAATTCTTCTATTTCGCTATATTGGCGTTGCGAAGATATTCAAAGTACGATTCCATTGCGATAGTGTCAAAAATTCGTACTTTACTAAATCCACAATATCTTCTCACAATGTCGCAGCGGAAAAATGGTAGAAAAAAATTGGTATAACCATTAGCAGAAATGGCGTTAACCGAAATGAATATTGAAAAACTACAGAAAATTTTAAAATTTGTTTTTTGAGTTTTCTTTTATGAAAATAGAGTGGCGGACACACCCTTGGAATTAACGGAATACTAATAGTATTAGCTTTCCGTTGCTTTATTACTATTCCGTAAGTAAAAACGGAATAGTAATAAGGCAAACCTACGTTTGAAACGATCGTTTCCATAAAATATTGAATTAAATGAAATAGTAATAGCAGAATTGGGCCCAAGATGAGCATTTTAGGCGTTATTGTACTACAATCGTGGTATGAAAAGGTGCGCCAGTTTTCACATTGATTCATTTAACGTTCCGCGAGCACATGTTACCGTTTTATACTAAGTTACAGAACAGACTGTTCTACAGAAAACTATATTCAACTGTTTGACAATAAAGTTTAAATTTATTTAGGTCAAAGTTCTTTGATTTTCAATCTTGTCTAAGAAGATTGTTTAGAGATGTAAAACTTTTTTATTATAATATTGATGATAAGCGTATTGATTATATCCTTTTGAGAAACATCTGATGATTAAAAGTCTTGCTAATCTCAGTGTTTGTCATTGTCAACATTGCATTTTTCTTTCTTCTCGTTTCTATATTTTATAAACGTAACATTTATCAAAATGTTGGCAGTACTGTTTCCTGTACTGATGCAAGCAAAAATCGACTTTAAGGTGATGAACTTTTTTATACCGTAACTGTATAATAACCCTTCCTATTTGTTTTGCCGTATCGAAATGAAAATAAAAAAATCAATAAAATAAAGAGGCTTAAAAAAGTTTCTTACAGTAAGTGGGACCCTGAAAGATGCTTGGTCTCTGGTCAGTGAGACAGTTGTATTGGAAATGACACCTTCGGCGGTACAATATTCAATTGGAGTACACTTTAAGGCAGCAGCACAACCAGCTGGAACTGCGCCTGCGGAAGAAATTGTTGTTGGAATAATATACACAATAATACTACTATGATTAAATGGCCAAGTTTCCACAAAATATTAGAGAACGTCTAGTCGAAGCAAAATGAGACCAGAAGGCTGGAGCTTATCTCGCTGAAAGGATTCATCACTGTATTTAGCGAGATAATGCTGCCAGCCTTCCAGGTACCTACACTGCCCAGTGACAGGGGCCTGATGGGGTTGGACGGGCTTTAGTTTGTTTTTTTATTGTATGTATCTAAGATAGTTTGATTTATAGTACATATAATCTATAAATGACAAGAGCTATGAATGTCAAAGAAGCAAGTGAGATGTGTAAGAATAAGCCTGAATGGCGCTCTGTTGTTCGTGCCTACCCCGCAAGGGAACTGGCGTGAAGTTATGAATGTATAATCTATAAAAACTGCCAATATTAAATAGATAAAAAACAGTAGAGGTTGTTGTGTTAAATCGTTAATATAATTATTATACTATCTATCCGTGCAGGAATGGAGAAAGAATGAAGAAAGTGACAATACAACCCACAGTCAGCAGGTAGGGTATTTGCCCATCTGGTTGGTTACCACCGATGGTCTAGAGTATGCCACCATAACAACCTGGAGTTGTGTTCCGGCATTAATGGCCAGATTCCAATCTCTCTTTAGAGAGTGGCACGATTTTGGTAGCACCTTTGGCGTTACAAATTGTCCATAGGCGAGGGTAATTTGGCGCTTTGAATCAGGTGGGCCATCTACCTGTTTGCTGAAGTCATGCAAAACAACTAGTATTTCCAGCGGCTTCGTTCGTGTTAATGAAATTTTTCTAGACAAAGTAGACGACCAGCCGATAGAAGTCTATCAATAGTAAATAGCTATATTTTTAAGCAGTTTATCAATATTATAAATGAGAAAGTTGAGGGAGGATCAATAAGCGTTAGTCTCTTATGCAAAAACTAAGGAACTGATTTTGATGAAACTACAATAGAATATATTATAGAGTTTGATATATCTCTATAAGACATTCTATTGTAATAAAACATCTAAGCTATAATTTATTAAGGTGTTGTTTAATTAATTTGTCAAAATAATTATAACTATAACTGAGACGAACAAATAACTAGACCGAGCCCCAAGCTCTCAGAGTGAAGCC
The DNA here is from genome assembly GCA_019925095.2 of Dendrolimus kikuchii. NCBI lineage: Eukaryota > Metazoa > Arthropoda > Insecta > Lepidoptera > Lasiocampidae > Dendrolimus > Dendrolimus kikuchii. The sequence continues at coordinate 7,504,628 of CM034388.1, read as the reverse complement.
GGCTTTTGGAACAGGAAGCTCATTTGCCTCTTTTGTTGATGTAGGCTCCGTCTATACTTTTATTCGTTCGTCTCAGAACGATAAGTGGTGGCCTGAGGTGATAACACAAGTCGTGGCCAAGTATGCGAGCATGACCGTGCGTGAGGGTGGGCAGACGTCGTTGATTCTTGTATCATTACTGTAAATTTTCAAAACAAACGCAGGTGAAATAGCGGGTGGCCGCCAGTCCATCGTATATGGCTTATTTAATTATGCTTATTGTGATAGTATAAATGGTACTTACTAGGAGCTTGAGGTAGTGTCGCTATGGGATTTGAAGGTTGCCTAAACTGGTCAATGTAAATCGACCCCGTTGTATAATCCGGGCCCGGGGGAACATAAGTCTCTTTTTGGTTAGTGGACTCTGGATTCTGTGGAGGTAAGTATCCTGGTGCGGCCGTAGATGTAGAAGGAGGGAGATACCCCAGTGTGGAAACCACTGGTCTGGGAGTAGTCAGGAATGTTGAAGGGAAACGCGTAGATGAAACAATATTAGATGCGCTGTTAGTTGAATCAATGGGAGGTAGATACGGGACTCCAGGTTTCAGATTGGATCCACTTGCTCCTGGTCTATATGTTTCTGATAACGCACTACCAGCGGATAATGCGTCTAAGCTAGACCCAGAAATTATATTTGTTTGGAAACCGCTACTGCCGCTAGAGGAGGTACTGATCCCGAATGTTCCTGTGGTTTCCACTCTGCAGCATATCTCCCTCTGTACATTGCAGTATTGTTTCTGTAACAAAAAAAAACAATCATCAGATATATCGTATTCCAGGCACTGTAGCCATTTTGGCAACAACGGAAACATTATGATATCGTTTGGTTATGTCATCCGTTCATCGGTTCATACGTGAATTTTTGTATGTTATGTATGTATGTAAGAGAACTAAGGTAATCGACATAGCTCGCAAAGTTAGCAAGTTGAAGTGGCAGTGGGCCGGTCACGTCTGTCGTACTGACGGCCGATGGAGAAGACTAATCCTGGAGTGGATACCGACTCGGTAAACGGAGTGTCGGCAGCCCTCCAGCCTGACGGACCGATGACCTGCTGACAAGGTCGCTGGTATGCGCTGGATGTGGAAAGCACGGGACCGGGATGAGTGGCGCCGACTTGGAGAGCCCTACGTTCAGCAGTGGACTGTGATTGAAAATGTATGTAATCTATATGGCCCTATATAATATCTAGTGGAGGAAAATCATGAAAAAATGAAGATTAAAAAATGTTTTCAATCTATACTTCTATACTAATATTATTTAATTAATGTTATATAATAAATGCGAAAGTTTTAGCAACGACCATGCATCCAGGATTTTCGTTGCTCAATCACACCACAAAGATTGAATGAATCTGGTTGAAATTTGGCACAGAGATAGATTATAGTCTCTATAGAATACGCACATAGGCTACATTTATCCCGGAAAATTTACGGTTTATTAAAATTATTCTGCATAGTTTTTCGATTACATGCTTTTTAAGGTTAACATTCGGTACACGAATTTTTAGTAGTGGAACGGCGGAGAGGGTTGAGGGGAAGATATACTAACCCTTTCTCCAACCCCTGTGGTCTGGAGTTCTTGAAATGTTAATTTTTGGTAAATATAAACCTCACCTATTTTTTCACTAATATTATTGTGATGGGTGATGAAAGGTCGCAATCAGTGTCTAGAACGGTGATCTAGGTTAGGTTAGCTTCAGACCAACACCGACTGGTAAACATTTACTATTTATTTTATATACACAATTTATAATCTCGTCTTTATTGGCCGCCATGTTGAATATTTTCAAGGTTACTCTTATAGTGGACGTCAATGTGCTCTGTTGTGGATTTTCTTCATTTTTGATGACTTACGCTGTTGTTTTGGTTCTTTTTCTGTTGATTACTGGCTTTCTTTTGGACTTTGAAAGCATTATCCAAATTTGGAACTGTTTTTTTATTGCAGGATTTCAGCAGACAGGCAGACGGCCCACTTGATGGAAAGCGATTACTATCGCCTATGGACTTTGCATCACCAAAGGTGCTACAAATGCGCTACTGCTCTCTTAAGGGAAACTGGAACCTGGTCACTAATGTCGGAACACAACTCAAGTTTGTTATGGCGACATACTTTAGACCAAGGGTGGTTGACATCCAGTCGAGCAAATGCCCTACCACCTGGCTGTGGGTTGTTTGGTCGCCTCTTACGACAGACCGCCGGGCCGCAGGAAATTGTATTCTTTCTCCGTTCCTGCACGGATAATACCTACGGACCTATGATATGACTGCAATATTAGTAAAAAATAAATGAGGTTATGTTTATTTAAAAAAAAAATCTAGCTCTCCGGACCATAGGGGTTATAGTAGAGATGACAAGGCCTCCCCCGTCCCCACTACTTAAAATTCATGTATCAAACATCTATAGATTCACCGTTCATAGATTTCGTAGTCAAATGACAGAAAGAGCAGAAATCCCATTCTTCTAGGATACTATCAATTTGTGTGGCCCTTCACGCAATTGTTAAAAACAATTTTAATGATTCCTTAAATAATAATTGTTATGAGATCAATTTTTGATTAACTACTTATTTACCGATTTTTCACATAAATAATCTACCTCGTATAATAGAAAATTCTTTAATATAGCTGTTTTATATTTCAAATTAAGCCCATATTTAGACTTATATTAAAGAAAATTTTAGTAAATTGATTTAGGTTAGGAGGTCTTGATAGTTAGCGTCGGAACAATGTTGCCTAATAAAGATTTATTTTTTGCTAAAATGGCTATAGAAGTCTAAAAACCGGTTCTTAGTGTAAACAAGCCTTTATACTCCTAACCATATCACACGATCAACAAATTTCGCAAATCTTAAACATATATACATAAATTCGCTTGTCAGTCCATACCACAAAGCATCATAAATATATTACTAATGCCATGTTGCTTATTCGATATGTAAAATAATGCATAATGCACGGCTGTATGCAATAAGATAAATAGCCTGGCGCCGCGTGAAACCCGATTGCGAAATAGGTATGTCGTATATTTTGATATATTTTTTGTTAGGGGCCTAATGCGCCTTTTCGATTAGTTAGCGCAGCATCAGTGCAGAGCCGGTATGCTCGATATGCGTACTACCGAAAGCTTACCGAAGCGTTTTTTATCCGATACAGACTGAAACAGGTAACGCTTTTCAAACTTTTGAATTTGAATACTCTGTATTTACTACTAAAGCCATATAATTGCGAAAGGACCACCATCTTTTATTTAAGTTTAACTCAACATGTCATTTGGACCCAAGTTTTGAATTGATCACAATGGATACATATCCAATATCCTTTTGTGCGAATATATGGATTTGACCTTCTAGCAATTTTAAACATGATGCAAAGCCACCGTTTACAATACATTTTAATTTTCGAAAATATGATTTGATATTAGGTTATTAATAGAATTAAGGTTCATATATACTTCGTAATTACTTAAATGCAGACCCCGTAACGTCTCTTATGTTAAATTTAAAAATTACTCAACCAAAATTTCGGTCTGGATTACTATGAAATGTTATTTTAAAAAAAAGGGAATTGCATCTATACTCCAGAATATTAAACCAATCTTGGGTCTTACGGGGAAACAGGGAAAAGGCGGAAGTATAACGTTTGTTAATTTTAAGAAAATTGTAAAAATACAAAAATCTCGAATCGTGATGACTAACTAAAATACGGAAAACGTAACAGCTTTTTGTTAACGGCAATCAGAATCTGTTAATTAAAAGTTGAATTAATTGATATTAAACATAATTGTACTTGTTTCACACACTGAGTCTATTTTCAACCGAGTTTATACATGAAAAGTTCTTCAAATTGTCTAATAGTTACGTCAAAGATCTTTTCATCTACAATATTATAAACAATTACATAAGGAAAATTTATTATAAGTTAAGATAAAGAATATAAAAGTTATTATACTTATCTATAATCCATTAAGACTACAAACAGAATACTGAATCTAAACCACTGTCTCCTATGGGCAAGGTGACCACAAGGCTGGTTACGTTTCCTATTTCGCTAGATCGGCATAATGTTCAGTTCCCCGAAGGAGCCACAAGTCAAATTACTGCACGAAGTGGTACGGCCCTATTTTCCGGGGCTTAGTACCAATATGGACCATCAGAATGAGACAGTTTACTGCCAATACGCGTAAACCCTGTGTCGTTCTGATGAAGTGCACTCTCTCACTAGGAATGCAGGTAGGTTTACGTACTTTGGTCGACCTCCTTTTTCACCGGAGGACAATCGGTTGGCCGTTTGGCACAAGTCCCACATACACATGGAGCAGGTGGCATTAGGCACTATTTTTGGTATTCCCCCGTATCCAGACCCGTGTGCGTGTCGCAAGAAAATACATCCCCATGCGTTAAGACGAACACAGTAAAAAAAACAGTCAAATTATCACGCAGGGGGCCGCTGTTTACTGGGGTATCGGTGGACCTTCACCTCTGCATGCTTTATGTAGTGGTTACAGCTCTGCATCCCTGGGTTTGTACCAATTTGGCACACTAGAAAGTAACGGTGCAGTGACTGTCCTAGAGCCCGTGTCGTTCTTACCAAGTGTTTTCTCTCTTCGGGACGGAGGTAGGTTTAATAGGTAGTTCGTCGGTCTCTTCCTTCATTGGCAGAGGGACCGATACGATACGAGAGTTCCACACGCACACGCGCAGGCGGCACTAGGCCCTGCCTATGGCCTTTTCCCGTATCCATGGCCCGTGTGAGTGTCGCAATAAAGACATTGCTCTGCATAGATAAGCGGCATTAGCGCTAAATGAATAGAATAGAAAATGTATGGGAATGACATATTATTACGCGGAGTATTATGTAATTCCCATACATTTTATATTCTATTCATTTAGCACTAATGCCACTTGTCTATAGGTCGTGAACAGTAAATTAATGGCCGGTTCAATTTGACGATACGTGTATGGAGCTCATGTCAAATTTTAACCGATATAAGATGTAGGGATCAGCCATAAGTAGACCTTTGATCTCAATACATCTGTATTTTTAGAGAAGCTTTTGTATGTAATTATTGTTATACCTATGCACAGGTTTTGCAAAAATAATTTATTAAAGCTTTTGTTTTCGTCCCCGCAATATAATATATAATCCCAATTAAACGATTTTTAACAACAAACATTAGTTAATTAGTACTAGATTATAATTAATTCTATCTTGTAAATATTGATTTCCTTAACGGATGAAGTAACGCTTGTTAATTTTAATTATGTGTATTAACTATGTAATAAAAAATATCTTACAATAGAAGATGTTAAACAATAAGATTTCACACGAGGAAAAAAATATTTATAATACGTTTCTTGGTACAGACGTTTTGCAATTAGTGCAAAGGAAGTAAATATAATTAATAATTTGTTATTTTAGTATTATTATATACGAGTCCATTAAAAGTTTTAATTTGACAAAATTTATACTGGTTTTTAATAATATACAATTAAGTCTCTTTAAATATCCTTCGTTAACAGAAAAGTACATACAGCATTAAAGTTTAAAATTAAGGGGGGGGGGGGGTGGTTCCTAAATTTCGTAACGTCATTTCGTAATTTAATGTCTTTAAGCTTTTAAACTTTTTACTGTCAACGAAAAATTAAAAAATATCTGTATGAGCAATTTTTAAATTATTAAAAAATAATTGAAATGAAAAAAAAACCAATTACGGAACTGAAATAATTGAAATGGAAAAAATAATAATTACGGAACTGCTGTTTAAATTTAATAATTTCTTGATGTGAAATTGCAAAATATGTGATGTCACACTCGGCAGGGAGGAGTGTCACGAATGTGACCAGCTGTGACATGGACGGCGAGGGGTCAAAAACCATGATATTCGTTAGACATAATATGTGGATCGCCCTTTATCAATAGGATAATTGATTAAAATACAATATTTTTATTTCGTTATGCTATGCAATTATTATCTTTTTTTAAAATTTAAATATCGCATATCCTGCCTCATATTATACAAGTGAATATCAGTTAGTATGTATGTCACGCTTTCACTCCTTAATTACTCAACGTTATCAGGGATATAGCAGAGGACATAGAGTACCTTTCATCTAGTGTTTTCTATGTTTTCGCGGTTAGTACAAATAGTAAAACTACGATTTAACGGTATTATTATAAAACTACGTTTTAACGGTTTAAAAAACCGTTACACTTAAAACTGTTAAAACGTTTTATTTATTACCTTTCATCTAGAAAAAAGTTCCCGAGCAATAGAAAAATAACGTTTAGGCGTATTTGAGCATTATCTGTGTAGAACAACTACCCGAATTACATGAGTTAATAGTTTCTACTTTAATGATTTCTGTGTCGATTGACAACCAGGATGGATTGAGAGAATCAAAATCAACGCGAGCGAAGCCACGTCCCTAAGCAATTTTCCCATAAATGTTACTAGATGTACTAACATTCGTGAAAATATTTTTAAAAAGCTTCAAAATGATGTTTCACAAAACTAATATGTATGCATAATGAGACTTGTTTTTCCTGTTTTTAAATAAAATAATAATGGTAGCATTTACGAGACTTAGAAATACCACCTGCGGTGTTAAGAGCCCAGACGTCCTTGTATACGAAACAACAAAAAGTTTCTTAGCTTAAGTTAGTTAATTTTTGCATCGTAAGTAGTACACCTAGGTAATGTGTACTGTCATGTTACTAGCTTCTGCGTGCCACTTTATTTATGTTTCATATATATCAAATATGTTTAATTAAACTAAATATTTAAAAATAAACTAAATTATAAATAAATATATATCAATAAATGATGCGCTACCGTGTAGGTTTACCAGAGCAATATCTACGTCAAAATTCGTAGTAAATTTTGGGCTTTCTTGTAAAATTTACGTAAATATTTCTTGTTCATTATAAATAGCCAACTCAGTCGCTGAAGGACCCAACGCAAAGCCCGCTAAGACCATCGCACGACGCAGATTAGCCAACGAGAGCTGCTGAAAAGCCATTCTATTCGTGGAAGGCTGCAGCGCGCAGCGTTTACCAACCCAGTTAACGGTGCGTAGTTGCCCACTGAGTTGTATCCGGGGTAATAGGTAAAACCTCGAAGCCCCAATCTCCTCAATGCCTCAATGGAGGTAGAGAGAAAGAAGACCCTAGCAAGAGACATACTTTGTCGATTTTGTCCTTTTAAATCGGATCTTTAAAAACCATATGAAACTGTCTAAATAATAAATAGTGGTTAAGCATAAACTTGAAGTAAAATATTAAGCCTGCTTCAACGTAAATCTCTTTATTATTTAATTAGTTTCTAACGCAGTAATTTACATATTAGCTTTTTAGACATATGACTGTAATTAAGATGTCCAAATGCCAATTATTTAAGCTACTTGTTATCACATTAGTGCTGGTAAACTAATAATTATATGCCTATATTAATGGTCTCTTTCAGCCACTAAATGCAAAACGAAGCAAAAAGGAATCCACTCAGTCGAGGTGAGAATGTTGAGATGGATGTGGTCTTAAGAATGTATAAGGCGAGAGACGACTATGAAAGGAGTCTTTCAAAATAGGTCTCGTGACTGAAAAGTTGTCAGGAAAAAGATTAAGATAATACCGGCACATGCCATTCGTTACATAATGAGAAGGGATTAAAAACATGTGGCAATAAGTGTAAAGGTACATCAAACAAAAGATCGATGGATTTTGATGATTTGTGAGAAGAATAATGACTTGCGGTCTGACTGAGGTCGATGCCAGAATAGTAAAGTCTGATTGAAAAAGATATAACCTTTTCACTTTTAGGTCGTCACCGACGGCCCTATGCTCGGAGGATGGACGGCAATGGATGGAGACGATGGAGGTGTGCTGCCGGAGGAGTATATATTGTGCCGACCCTAAATTATTGGAAGAAGGTGAAAGAAAAAATATTAAGGGTCTTTCTGGTCTAAGCCAGATTTATAATGTCTAGCAATAAGTAACTAGAATTGCAACAATGTAAAATTTAATATAAGAATAGTGAAACAATCCTAGACTGAGATTGTAACTCGGATTAATGACCAAATAGTAATAAGTTTATGTATGCACATTATAGAGGTAATTTTAAGATTCCGATTTATAACGACACTTAAGTAACCCGTGTAAACTTTTTTTGATGTAAGAAGTAGGGTTAGTAAGAAAATTAAGAAAACAATGTGTTTGATATTTAGTGTTCGTTAAACAAACGACAAAAACCGGCACAATTTGTGTTGTTTTACACAAAGGGTAGCAATGATGAACGTTCTACCCATAAAAAGCGTGTCATGGAAAACTATTGAAGGGATCTTGATCTACTTTTTTCCAAAGTAAACCTACCTTGATTTTTTTCAAAAATTTCTACTTATAGTGTAAAAACTAGAAGAGGACGGGCATAATTTTTACTACTTCGTGAACAAATATCTTGTCATTTATGAAGTTGCGTAAAAAAAGTAATTAAGGAAACTACATACGTTATGATATTTCATGAACGACATGACGATTTTGCTTAAATTTTTGTAGCTCTACACAGGCTATACTTTTTTTTCTCTAATTTCATCAATGTAGACCCAGTAATTACTGAAAAAAATTATAGTTGCCATACAAAAACAGTTGGACACAGATATGAAGATTTCACAAGGATTCAGTTTTTGTCAAAATGATCACGGAATCTATAGAAAACGAAACGTAATAAATTAAGTATACAATAATAAAAACATCATTATGATTTTTTAATCGGACCGACAAATATGAAGGGGAATCTATATTTATCAAAAATCTTCACCAAACCATAAAAATAAATTTATAATATGTATTATACACGCAAATTTTCTTGTTGTCTGTACTACGAAAATGCGATGTCCTTTTGCTGTTAAAAGCAACAAGAAGGCTTTGAAGACCCATTGCAAAACTCACCATGCCTACTCACCTCATATTGTTTAAAATTAATATGCTAGTTATACATATTTTCAAGCAAAAGTCAAGTATTCAAATTTGTTTAAAACCAGTTCTCATTGAAAGCTACTTGTCTGTGTCGTTTGCTTTTATGACACTTGGGCCATAGGGCGCTAAGGCCATGACCGTATAAAAAGATCTTCCAAAACACCTAATCGACTCTGAAGGCGAAAATTTGGCTGATACCTCCTATGGACAACGGTATGGCGATCTAGTGGGTAACTTAGCCAGTCTTCTGAACACCCTTACCCTTAAAAGTCGTTGACCTAAGCTCAGTATTCTACTGTGGAAGAAGTATACTAAAGAATGGCAACTGCCCAATAATCTCTATAATCTCAGTTGGCGCTACTAATCCTCCTTCTTTTTATAGAAAATCTTATATTATAATTATAAAAATCAAGTGCTTTTCGTTAGTCTCGCTAAAACTCAAAAATGGCTAGACCGGTTTTGATGAAGTTTTGTGTGGGTCCCTCAATGGTTTAGATTCACAATTGGACCCGGCAGGTGACGCTGCAATCAGGTTCTAGATTTTGTTTTTTCAGGGCGGGACAATGTCTGCCGGCTCCATTAGTCTTAAATAAAACTTTCTAATATAATCAATCAGTAATTAATCTATGATAATTCTTATTTTATAATTCTACTATTAGGCATTGGTTAAGTTTATTTAGATTAGATTTTCTTAATTGTATCTTAGTTATCGTATCATGTGAATATTTAACCAGTATTAAATATTAAGAAAACTGCACAGGAAAATATCGTCTTCAAGTTCATGCCAATAGGCTTCTAATTCGTTTTGAATTAAACGTAAATCAAATCGCCGTACAAAATTGCCATTTTATTGTACTATTTCGGAGTTATTTTACCCGTATTAAAGGCATTATAGACACATTTTGAATGTAAATCATTCTAATAAAGCTTTCATTAAACAGAATATCATTGTGTTGTCGCAGACGAGCGTCATTTATACGCCTATGGCTGTACGTTGTGTTTATATGTCAGTTAACTACTAAAACCTGTATACCATTTTTTATACAACTGCTTTTTACTGACTCTCCACATAAGCATTCCATCTCACAATTCCAAAGTATTCTCCTACCTATATAGGTACATATATATATATATATATATATATATATATATATATATATATATATATATATATATATATATATATATATATATATATATAATGTTATTATTATTATACTAGCAGCCCCAGCAGATGTTATCGTGCCCTGAAAAATAAAAATCTTGGTCCCGATTCCAGCACCACCGACTGGGTGCAACTGTAGATTTAAAGAATCGAGGGACCCATTAAAATAAACCCCAAAAAATTGTCAAAATCTAAACATTCTCGAATCCACTTGAACACACACGAAAATTTCATCATAATTAGTCCAACCGCTTAGGAGGAGTTCAGTCACGTACGCACGCATAGAAAAATTATATATAATAAGAAAAGCACGGTTATGTTGTTTGTTTGAAAATTATAAAGATGTGTCATATAAAATAAATGATGGGATAAAAAAAGGATGGGACTTAAAGTATGGCGTCATCTATTTGATGCTTATGTAACTTAGTTGACAGCAGAACTCAAACTTACCCACCTCGAATTTAAAAAAAAATGCATTTTTTTATTATAAATTAAAATTAAACCTATCATATGTCTTAAGTTGGAACAAATTCAGTAAAATACAATAAAACATTAAAATCAGTTGAGTAGTTTCGGAATTCATTGCGGTTTTATATATTATATATCCAGGCAAAGAAGTTTTGGTAGACACGTTGTTGACACGATCTAAATCTATACCAACTATATAATAAATACATACATACAAACATAATTTCACGCCAGTTCCCTTGCGGGGTAGGCACGAACAACAGAGCGCCATTTAGGCTTATTCTTACACACCTCACTTGCTTCTTTGACATTCATAACTCTTGTCATGCACGCTCGTCTGTTCTTAAGGCTCCTGACATAATAAATAAATATAAGTTTTGATAGATGTTTGTTTATCAATCACGCCAGGACGCCTGAACCAATCTGGATGACATTTGGTACATAGGTAGACCCTTTTTCATCCTGGAAAAATGTATGATTCCCGTGGGATAACATTAACGCGAGAAAAGCCGTGGGAAAAGCTAGTGTGATATAAATATGGGGTAAAAAATCGGACTATTCATTCATATTATTTTCACTTTTAGAAAAGCTTCCATAAGAAATAATGTTGATCTTTATTTCTATTTAATTAAAATGAAAAAGTATTTACTGATTTTCTGAAGAAATTATGTCTGACTTTAGTTTGATCTTCAATGTCACCATCACATATCAAAATACAATAACTATCTGTGTCAATGTGACATTGAGTTTTTATTTATAGTACAAACAAAAATGTCGGTCAACGTGATTTTTAGTTTTTAATCGACTCTATAACGCTTAATTAAAAGCTACATGATATTAACGTACATGTTGAACTATAACATTTATATGTATATAGTCAAGTGCAAGTCAGCCCACGCAATGTTAAAAATTTCATAGAAGTGACGAGTGCTCATTATTTTTGTCATTTAGCTACGGGACCCTAAAAAGCATTGAATCGAAAACATCCCTTGTCTTAAAATTTATTTGACAGGACTCATTCTAGTATTTTTTTTAAAGTATTTATTTAGCTCAAAAATTGCAGATCCCTTCCCTTTATATTAAACAGCAAGATATGTTGAGCAGTTTTAGCTACATGAAGAGGTGGGTTGATATTTACCTTTCTCTATGTTTGTACGGAGAGGCACTTTATCTATATAATTATATACTGTAAAATTAATATAATCGGTGATATAAGTACAAAGGCATTTGTAGCAATAAGCAAGCGAAGTCGTTTGTAAAACACTAATCTAATAATCTAGCTTATCTTATGGTTCTATTTTTCTTGGCGTTTATATGCCGCTCGTCTGTGATTGTTAAAAAAGATCTATATTATAATAAGACACGACGCATTTCATGAATAAGTCATCACACAACTCCACGCATTTTATTGTAACTACATATTTAAATGTCAAGGATTTTTTAACACTTTAGGTTTTTGTTTTTTTATGGCATTAAGAACGGCAGACGGGCGGGCGACCCTCTTCATGGCCGTTGCGAATTCATATCTGCAACGTCTGCAACAGCAGTCATGATAGAGAACCGTTATATTTTTTGGGACTGAATCTCAATATCTGTCTAATGATATAGAACTATTAAAGCATTTTTTTAAATTTTTAGTCACATATATGTTGGGTACCCCTAGGGTTGCCACCTTTTCTGAGGAAGATATTTGTTTTTAAGCTGTAAAAATATAATATAATATATTTTACTTATTTCATTATTACATTTCCCATGATTACTATTTTTTGCTTTGGTCAGCAAAGATATAATTTTTTTAAATAATCATAAGTATCTTAACGAAAAGCGCGACAATTAAATATTTTTTCTATAATATATAGTGATGATGATGATGATAATGAATATATAGTACAAATGGCTAGAATATATTACGATACTATATGTTATAGTACGGTTGGAGATCCTAGGTACCCCTAATATTATTTATTTTACAATTTCACTACAGAATGTTGTAGCGGCATATAAATTACATATTTATAGAAAATTGATTCCATATAGACAGACAGACAGACGAGCTACGAGTTTTTGAGAAAATGACTGACATTCAAAGATAGACCAACATGGGCATGAAGACAATATATGTGACAAAATAGCAACGGAACCCAAATAAGAAGGCGTGGCTGTGAACTTAGTAACCTTTTAAAATATTCTAAAACAGCAGGCGAAGGATGTTAAGGTCGTAATACACAGCGCTTTGATAATAATATAATTATTTTAAACGGTTCATTGTATGAGATAATAAGTATAATAATATGGGAATGTCATTCACATGATCTGTGTAGAGGTTTATACTCAGAAACAATAAGCGACCATTAAAATAAATTACATTAAAAAAATTTTAGTTAAATAATTGACACTGATCTTTAAGTAATATAAAGTCGTGGTAGCGTGAAGGCTAGCGCACGCGTCCCAGTCTCAGAGAGCGCGGGTTCGATCCTGGTCGGACTGCCTCTTACCTCTTAGTCAGTTTTTTGATCTAATGTGCATATTGTTACAATTACCATGTGCTAACAACGGTGAAGGAAAACATCGTGATGTAACCTGTACATGGAGATAACCGATGTGTCAAACCTGCCAAGCCGCCTTGGACAAGCGTGGCGGGGTATACTGTCTGTTCCCCCTATAATGGGAGGCCCGAGTCCAGCAGTGGGAGATTAATGGGCTGATATTATATTATTATTTATTTCAGTAATAACAGCCTGTAAATGTCCCACTTCTGGGCTCGGGCTTCCCAGTTATAGGAGAACGGGTAGTATACCCGCCACGCTTGTCCGAGGCGGATTGACGGGTTTGACAAATCGGACATGCCGATGTGCAGGTTTTTTTAAATTTTGTTATTGCAGGAGTTCAGCAGATAGGCAGACGGCCCATTTGATGGAAAGCGGTTACCATCGCCTATGGACATTCGCAAGATCAAAGGTGCTACAAATGCGCTGTTGTTCTCAAGGGAGACTGGAACCTGGTCACTAATGCCGGAACACAACACAAGGTTGTTATGGCGGCATACTCTAGACCAGGGTGGTCGCCATCCAGTCGAACAAATACTCTAACACCTGGTTTCATCACAATGTTTTCCTTTAGGGTTAGCATTTGATAAGTGTTAGTGTTAGTGTGTAGATTAGAAAACTGCTTAAGTAGTACATACTTTCCGGCTTTGATTTGAACCCGCGTCCTTTTAGTTTTGGACGCGAGTGCGCTAACCATTAAGTAACCACGGCTTCTAGAGATGACAATGACATTGAATGCTCTATAAATTGGTTCAATTTGATTGAATCGTGTAATTCAGCCATAAATGTCAGCAAACCGCGCGCACTTCGTTTAAATTCATTGCCTACGGAAATAACATACGAGTGCCAAATATAAGACTCGTTTAATAAAAATATATATATAAAAATTCAATGGAGAGACCTTAAAGATGCTATATTGATAATAAATAATATCAAAGGTCGTCTGTACGAATGGAAAATGTCATAATTCATTTTAAAGGTTATCTATCTTCTTGACATATGTTTTTGCGCGAATTCGTCTGCCACTAAGCTATTGTAATATACAAGATATGACTTAACTGATATAATGTACGTTTTAATATTATAAGAATAGCAGCTCATAAATGTCCGCTAGTTTAAAATCAGTCTATAAAATATGGTGGATAGTTTTAGTGGAATAGGATATTTTTTATATTTTGAAGTAAGGATTGTCCAAAGCTGATAGACCGATTTCACACATCAGAAATTGTAATGTGCAAGATGTTTCCTTAAGTTTTAATTCAGTCAGCACGTAGGAATGGTAATAACAATATGCACATTAAAAGCCGGTTCTTATATCTTACTATCCATTCAATTTCCCTACCGATTTTTACCTACTTTTACTGATAGTAAGGCAAATGAGCGGTCGGTAAGATATAGGAACCGGGCATAAGACAGACAACTGTTTAAGCGGTGCATGCTATTCGAATCTGTGTCATTTGAATGAGATACCGGAGTCTTGCACTCTGAACTACGACGACCACTGACATGTTCTTAAAATTGGGCAAGCGGAAGAAATTTAGCTCCTTTCAAACGTAAATTTCATGAAATTGAAAATGAGGAAATTAGGACTTATGGACTTTTTGGTGGAAATAGAAAGGGTACATTTTGCTCTGCAGTTTTATTTTATAAAAATGTGTAAAATTACTCTAAGATAAACAATAGTTGTAGCATATTAATAGTTTTTGAGTAGTAATTATATGTAGTTTTTTGTGAGAAATATAACATATTTAGCCAACTGTGACATTTCGAGTTGTCATGAGAACTTCATTGATTGGCGTCAGTCGAAGACCTACAATTCGACTGAGCTATACGAAGACTTATACATCTGACTAGGCTGTATGTACTAAGATCCATGACATGCCATTGTGGCAAATACTTCTACTTCAATTTATGACTGATTTAAGCTCAAAAATATGTAATAAAACTAGGTTTTAACGGTTTTAAGCGCGGTAATTTATTTAATTTTAATCGGATTTAATTCCGGCACAGCGCTGATTTTTATTGCAAACCTTCTTAATGGCATGAGAGCAAAGCGACCCAATTTTTGTTAAACTAATTTTATTTATCAAATATATAATAATAACTAAACCAAATAAATAAACTTAAATAAAACCAAGAATAAAAGACAGAAATGAACTATATAATACCAGCTATATACAATTATCTTTATTTTTTTCGCAATTTCGCCACACGATTGTATAGCGGCTTATAGGTTGTACACATATTCCTACTAATTTTCATCCATACATGCCCAGTAGTTTCTAAAAAAATATGTGCAAGACAGACGGAAATAACGATATTAGAAGGTTCCGTTTAATGTTACGGCACTTTAGAAGCGATATTCTTTATAATAGTTCATGAATAAAGCACAAGTTACTAAACTTTAAGCAACCTGTAGTTGTCAATACACTATTTCTCAAATAACATTGTATATACATATACCAAATGTTAACCTTTTTAAAGTGAGATTATGACATTACCATCCGTCTGTATGTACAGTTAATGAGACGGGCGAGAAGGTCGTGGCAGTCTGTCTATTCTTTATTCGTATATATTAAAATATGATAAGTTCCGTAATATATTAATTATCGGACAAGGGAAATTAAGATTGAACTTTTAGTCAAGTAGCAAAATCTGTCGTAAGAGCCGACAAAACAACCCACAGCCAGGTGTTAGGGTATTTGCCCATCTGGATGGCTACCACCCCTGGTTTATAGTATGCCACCATAACAACCTTGAGTTGTGTTCTGGCATTAGTGGCCAGGTTCCAATCTCTCTTTAAAGAGCGGCAATGCATATGTATCTGTGTGTAACCACTTTCCATCAAATGGGCCGTCTGCCTGTTTGATGAACACATACAATAAAAAAACTGTGGCCCTTATAAGATTCTTATATCCGTCTGACTATGTATGTCATAATCTTTGTAACTGATTTCAAAAAAGGAAGTACTCAAATCGCAGTGCAAATATTTTTTTTTTCAAAAATGATTGAATATTTGTTAATGAGATTTGTAAGTCTGAGATGATTTTAAATCCTACATTACTAGATGATGCCAACGTTTTATTATTTAAAATATACTTTTTTAGGCCACACCATAAATTTTAAGCCTTAATTTTCTTTTCAATTTCATATTTAAGCAGCGTATCTAAATAAGTTTGCAAAATATGTTCCGTATGGAAAATTGAAAAAATAGATACAAGGTAGTAAACAATGTACCTACAACTCACGCTACGAATATTTTTATTGCAGGCGATTAAATAACAAAAACAAGGTGAATATAATAATAAATGATACACTTTACAATGTTGAAATTGTCATCATTTATAATTACAATATTCAAAATTGTCATCGAAGTAAATTTCATTTAAGTTGATGATGCTAAACAAAATTCGTCTCGAATAGGCTACGAAAAGTCTTAAAGGTATTCAGTGAAAATTTTAAGGAATGAATGAATGTTCTTTATTGCATATACAGATGAAATCAAATCATATATATACAATAGGAGGTCTTGTCGCCGCCGGCGATATCTTGCAGACCACCTTCACACTTATTGAAACTAATTTAAATATATATATATTATATATATATATATATATATATATATATATATATATAGATTATAAAAAGAAATTTTTTAATGTCACATGGGATTGGAACAGCAACTTTAACTTAAAATGTGTTTTATTTCGATATCTTGCAAAATTCATAAGAGAATATTAAATCCAAATAACCTTATAAACAATGCGGGTACAGCTAGTTCCTAAATTCATCTTTCATGATTATTATAAAATTCTAAAAACTACAGACTCACCTGAGAGTTAGCCTGCGGGATATATCCTCCATTAGTATTCACTACTCCATTATTGCACTGGGACCTTGGCACACAAACGTATCCCTGACCTGCGCACGTCTGCTGAAGATCGCCAGAATTCTCATTTGGCCTGACATTGCCTGAATTCGCAAACCCGTTATCAATGCTTGCACCTTGGATGTACTGCTTCTCTGAACTCTGAATCAGGTTAATATTCGAACCAACTGTAGACGCTGTAAACGGGCTAGGAGATGAACCTGTATATCCAGTGAAACCTGAACTAAGCTGTCCGTTTAGGAAAGGATTTTCAGATAAAGAGGCTGTATTCACAGATGAGCTACCTGAGTTGAAACTAGACGAGCTCGAATGGTAATTAGCGCTACCAGAGTTGAAACTAGATGCGCCTGAATTGACATTAGCGCCTCCAGCATTAAAGCTCGGACCTTTAGCGAATTGTCCGTTTAGGAAAATATTTTTAGATAACCCTTCGTCGTTGGAGCCACTGGTGTAGGCAGAATTACTGGTATACTTCTGAAAGCTACTTGATGTTTTGAATGGAGAGTTTTGGTTCATCCACCAGAATGGTCCGTCGCCAGGAATACCTTTTTCGAAGACATTCTTTAAAGCACTGGCTGCATGGAATTGGAATTCCTTAGTCGCGTCAGAAGATATTGCGTTTTTAAAAGAGTCAAGGTTTCCGAATTTCTCAACGACCTTTCCATCTTTAACTTTTACTCCAGCACATCCGTTCTCAGAAGAGCATCCTTCGAATGACTGGCTGGTATGAACCTCACCAACCTGTGATAAAGCAGCGAAGTTTGGTTGGTTTAAGTGCAATTTTGCTGCACAGGCGGAACATCTCTCTATCCTGGGATGATTCTGAGCTTCGTCAGCTTCGACTACTGGTTCTTTGGTCTGTGGTAGTTGTTTTACATCCTCGATGTTCTCAGGGTGTGCTGTGGCTGCTACCACAAGGCATATGGTGACCACTATATTAAATAGTGGCTTCATGATTCCTGCAACAATAAAAAGAAGAAATTAACTTATTGTTTATAAGGAAGTTATAAAAGTTACCGTCTTTCTGTATCTTTCCTCTTAACTTTCTTCAATCGTTTTATCTCATTCATTATCATTCCTCATTCATTCGATACTCCTTTATTCTGGCATGCGTCTTCAGTTACACTAAAAGTCATGACATCCTCCACACAATCCATGTATCTCTATTTTGGCCTACCTTAGCATATAAGTATCCCCATTCGCTTTAAAAGCGTAAAAATCGTACCACCCCTCTAACTTTTGAAATATGAAATGAAAACTCTGAAACATATTACTTGATGGAGATCAAGAATTACTTTTAATGAGACCTTATTTAGATGACATTAATTCAGTAGTTTTTCGGATTATGAAATATCAATGTCTTTTTAGAATTCCGTAGACAAATCATAATAACACCGGACTTTCGTAATTATATAAAGATCGTAAGCAGATATTTGAAGAAGGTAAAAGATAATTACTACTGCTTAAAATTTTGTATAAACTCCGTACAAGTCATAAAAACTTTCTACCAATAGATAGTAAAGGAATAGATGATAAGAAATATTAATATATGGAACAGTTAATTTTTTCCATACTTTGTCCAATATTGTTTTTAATATACATG
The DNA here is from genome assembly GCA_019925095.2 of Dendrolimus kikuchii. Classification (NCBI taxonomy): domain Eukaryota; kingdom Metazoa; phylum Arthropoda; class Insecta; order Lepidoptera; family Lasiocampidae; genus Dendrolimus; species Dendrolimus kikuchii. The sequence goes on along the minus strand of CM034388.1, from coordinate 7,485,951 downwards.
TTTATTGTTCGTATGTAGATATATTTCATTTATAATAGCATCATACGTCTAAATATATATTTATATTAGGGATGGGCAGAAATTCATTTTACATTCGGTTTGGCCGAATTTCGGCAGCTTGATGCCGAACATTCGGTGCAAGGAAAAAGTGAAATACCTACTTGCACTATTTTGACTGAAGTTAAGAGAAATCATATCTATCATAACCGTAATATAAAAATTGGCATGTACAAACTCACGGTCATTTATTTTAGTCAGGAACATGTAACCCTGAACGTGCAATGTGATAAAAAATAATTAAAATTAGTTCTTGATTGAGTCTTTGTCTGATTAAATAGACATCAAATTAAAACAAAAATAAAATAAATTTATTTTTCCTGTAAGAAACAACAGTAAGTAGTGCAACTGCTTAATTATAATGCGTAACTTGAATAAAAAAAAAAGTCTAAGGGACATCAGCAATTACAACTTTAATTTTGATTGTAATCACTTTTTAGGAATTAAACATTATGAATTTAGAATTATGAAATGGTAATTTTTTTTCAATCCAAGGTCTAAAAATCTATTCTTTTATCCACCTACTCATACTTAAAATTGACTAGAGGCAGGTTATGGTGTAAAAAAGTCAAATATTCGGTGTTATGAAGTTGATGTTGTCAACAGGTCACGATGTGTTGCCAGTGGTGGATTTACCAATAAGCTGAGTAGGCTGGAGCCTCAGGTTTTGGAGGGGCGGCAAATTTGGGGCCAATTTTTTTATATATTATGTCTTACACAATCTTCAAACTACGGTAAAAAGGAGTTCTAATTCAAGACTATACACGTCTCACGATATATACACAAATCATAAAGTTACAATTTCATTGACAAAAAAATGATCTAATTAATATGATTGTGAATTAGGGTATCGATTTATCGGTAGGGGCGGTAAAATTTGAATAGCCTACAGGCGTCATATTTCTAAATCCGCCCCTGTGTGTTGCTCTTAAGAAAGCGTGGCGAAATCAAACCGAAGTTCGGCCGAATTTTTTGTTTTAACAGAATGTTCGGCCGAAGTTCGTGTTCGATTCAAACCACATACGGCAAGTATATAATAGTCTATTTACTTATTTATATTTTATTTTTGATGATAGTTAATGAATATGATTATATTAGTTTTATTTTAGTTTAATACACTACCAAAAATTGTATAGATTGAATGTATTGATACTGAATTGTATAATTCTCCTTTACAATATTACATACCAGGTTGCTTGGAAAAGATCGCTATAAGCGATATGGGCTGCCCATTGTTCTAATACAAATCTATATTAATTGTCTAGGTTTAAGGCAACGGTGAACAATAAAAAGTTTTCATTCATTCATTTAATTTGTAAGTTATTAATTACGCTAACATGAAATAATATAATATTGATTTAGTTTTTCTTTTTATAATTTGATTGTCACCTAAACCCTCTATTTGCCTCCAAGCTAACATAAAAATACGCTATAAACCGTGAGAAAAGTCATATTATATGATATGTCAATATCACTAGAGAGCATTAAAAATAAGACGTGTGAACTTATAAAGATTTAAATCTTTCGTATTAAAACTAATTATATCACACGCCTTGCTTCATATAATATATTTTTTAAACAATAGTAGTAATCTTAATAAGGGATCATAAAAATAAATACCATAGAATATTTTAAGGTTAATGTCTTAATTAGAGTGTCACCAACGAGTCTTCATAAAGTATTTATTCAGACCAGTAAGAAGGACAAGTAAGGACAGGACATTACAAAAGCATAAGGGTTAGGGTCTTTGTTTAAATATCTATGGAATCCTAAAAATATGCGAAACTGGTTAAAAATGAACAAGAGTTGTAGAATTTTGATTGTTTTAAGTAACAACTATGTTTTGTGAACAAAGTACACTGTTTAGTTAAAAGTGTCCTCTTAAGTTCTGATAAGAACACCTATCCACACTATAAAGCTTTGGGGTTTTGGAGAAATAAATAGGCTTAGATTTGTTCACAGGTAACAACTGCCATCTCTATACTCTTCTGCGATAAACAATATACTTAAAAGCATACTGAAGTGTAGGAGGCCTTCAATGAAGCTTTGCTTAAAAAATGCATATATTAACACTATGTTACAATGTTATAAAAAAACTTGCGCGTACAATGGTTTGGTTTACGATCACTTCTAGTAGATTGTAAACTTGGCGATTGGTTCTAAAGAATGAGTGTTTCTCATAGTAAATTTATGATCCTCTGCGTACACACAGGCGCGAGCGTACTGTATTCATAGCCTGCTGTACCCGTGTGTACCTCCCTTGGTAAATCGTGCAGGGAAACATACAAAGTTTTCTCATCATCACATATTATATGTATATAAGTATAACGCCACATTTTACTGAGACCAGCCATACCAGCCAGACCATATATATATTTTCGATGCCGAGGATGAACATAAGATACTTTTTATCCCGAAAAATGGGATAGTTTTGGGGATAAAAATATATTTGTCATCATCACATATTATATGTATATAAGTATAACGCCACATTTTACGGAGAGATGTATTTTTTATTGCTAGAGCACAGTAGTCGAGCTGGCGGCACAGCTGTGATAGAAAGTGGCCTTAACATTGCCTATGAACATTTGCAACACTCTGACCGCATCTGAAACATAATCACTGCCACCGGTACACAACTATAGGTTGTTATGGTGGCAGACTCGACCAGATGCTGTAGTCATCTAGATGGGCAAATGCCCTACCACTTCGGTTTTATTACCTTTTACGACAGGCCGCCCAGCCGCCCAGCCGCAGGAATTAGTAATCTTTCTCAGTTCCTGCACGGATACAATACTGTATCTGAAGAATAAATTTCTAGCCATCCTAATCTAGTCAACTTTCGCCAGTTCCCGGTAGGAGGGATACCCTAAGAAAGCTTGACGACGTGAAGGATTGAATATCTGCGTTCCAGGTTCTTTCAAAAAGGGTTGACGCAGACCGCGCGAAGTAGAGTAGAAAAAAAAAGGAAAGCGGACATCGGATTTGGAAGCAAACGCTTCGAGCATAACCGGGTTTTAACGGCCGGATGATGATGATATAGACATTGGTATATACTACGTACGTCACCATTCTCGTAGAAACGCTATTTCCATTGAACCCAAGTTTATATTCAAAAAAATATTGACGTGTCATCTCTAATAAGATCGAAGGTCGTCGGTTTGTTTGTACTTTGGATGTTTAAATATTAGGCAATGAAATTCCAATGTTTAAAGCCTTCGGTACATTCACGCGTGGCCATTTAAGGGAAGGCAGCGATCGTGTCTATAATTTAGCTGTGCTCATTTTACACAGTGGGATATTTAGGGTTCCGTTGCAATTTTGGCAAAAAGTGACCTGTTATTAAGGCTGGGTTTTTATATATTTTACCTTTTACCATTAAATATTTTATAATTAATTATCTTAATACAATTTGTTTGTTATTTATTTACATTAGTACTAATATCTGAATAATTTATGAAATACCTAAAAATAAACATACTATTATATACATACATATTTACAGGTAAAATAACCTTTTTATAATTGGTAGAAAATTGATATTAATTATATGGGGAGTTTATGTCAAATTTTAACTAGCAATTAGTAAAATACATGGATAGAAAGATGCAGAAACTTGGTATGGCGACATATTCGTATATTCGCTAATCTGTCTTTGAATGTCACAGTTATATTAATCGAAAACTACAGGGATTTGTAAATCCATATATGGAATTATGGACGTAACTTAGTAAGAAGTTGTATTCTATATATCAAAATAGAGGTATTTTTTTAGAAGAACCACATAGTGGAAATACTGATCGGATATGCACTCTTCTATCTATTATCAAGTTACCGGATGTTGGAAATCGTGTACCAGGAAATCAAAAGTCAAGACGGATAGCGGAATAGACTCTATGAAGGAAGTGAACCTAAAATGGGACCAAAATATCATCGGATACTGTCATTTTGGCTCACTGTATTTTTTTATATTTAATTGCAGGAGTTCAGCAGACAGACAAACGGCCCACTAGATGGAAAGCGGTTATCATCGCCTATGGACATTTACAATACCAAAGGTGCTACAAATGCGCTGCTGCTTTCTTAAGGGAGACTGGAAGCTGATCACTAATACCGGAACACAACTCAAGGTTGTTATGTCGGCATACTCTAGACTAGGTGTGGTAGCCATCCAGTCGGACAAATACCCTACAACCTGGCGTATTTTGATGAAGCAAGTTTTTATATACCTACTTGTCATTCTGAATATTTCAAAGCAACTTCCAACAATTAGACAAGTTTTATGTAAATACAAATTGAAGAAACAAAAGACTGGGCTTCGGCGAGATATGGCTATATTTAGCTACTAGTTATATAATATTTTAAATCAAAATTCACTGATGATTAATACTTTCAAAAGATCTTTGAATTAACGTATATATCCTTAAATATATTGTGGCTATTAATAACAATCAGAGAGAACAGAGGTAACGCCTACATGAGTAAAGTTTGTGCACACTACTAACTATATTAAGGAGTTGGTATTTAATTAGCAATTAGGTAGTACTGTTATATTTAAAGGGAACAGTTGCAACAATTACAATATCGTCACATACTGCCGCTTTTGAAGGAATTTTAAAACACCTTTTTTCGAAGGCATAAATATATAAAATTCACTATTATCTTTATGTACTAGTATGAATATCTTAGCATATTATGATCATATTTATTTTATCGTCATTTCTATTCTAATATCTTCCTTCCTACCTAAGTATTGTAAAATAATAAATAAATAACAAATCGGCAGACAAACACACGCGCACTGTATATCCTCAAGGTAAGCAAGTTACGCTTGTGTTATGGGTAATATACAACGGACCACTCTGGGGCTGATCCCAGACACCCAGACCACAGTATAACGGTAAGTGTGTTTACGAAATTTGACATGCCAGGAATCGAACCTGGAGCCTCTGTGTTCCAGTGATTTTGGCCGGCTAAGACTTAGCCTGCTCAACTACAGAGACTATATTGGTCGATTCTTTGACCATCATATTGTTCCTCAAAACTACAAGCAAAACACTTTAATATATAATATACATATGCATCACTATAGGTACGATAGAGAACCAGATAGAATGTATGATTACAAATCTTGTACTTAATAGAATAAGTTTTCCTGCAAATGCGAGGGTGTGCATCACACGCAAACCTCATAGGTTTAAGTTGTGCTTTACTACTATTTTATGATGTAAAATCATTATTATAGATAAATAAATAAATATTATTTTGGTAATCTAATTACTTACCAAAAATATCAAAATTAACAATTATGAAACCAATACATCGTATAATAGTATTTCGGACCTAGTTTCTTAGCTCTGTATAGCGTGTAATGTTATATGTCACAAGGTTTAATAGCTTAACTTTCGACGTGTAGCCTTGTCGCCTACGAACGACTAGATGCGACCTAGCTCACTTAAATACACATCTGACTTCATTGGAACGTTGTTAAACATTATTTAACTAATTGGATATTTGACACATTTGAAAATAATTTCTAAGGTATCCGGGACACCTAGTTATCAGACTAACCCCCTCGACTCCATCCAGCATCTCGTCGTTCGTATCGTCGACGATCCCATATTAACAGGCGGTTTAGATTCGCTTAGCCTTCGGAGACACTACGTCCCTTTGCGTGTTTATCGCCTGTACAACGGTGAATTGTTTAATCTGGTGCCAACGCCTCACTTTTACAACGGCACTGCTCGCCAGCGACGGGATGTTCACCCACCCTCATTTCCTTGAGCTCTCACGCTCAACTACGCAACGGTTCTCTAGAATGATTCGCGTACAATACTGATTTAGAGGGAAATTTTCGCCGCGGTTTTCCCTTTGCGCTATGACATGGGATTATTAAGAAGGAAGTTATAAAATTTCTTAGAGTTCGGCAACGCGTCAGCGAGACCCTTGGTGTTGCCAAACGTCCATAGGCGACGGTAATCACTTTCTATCCGGTGGGCCGTGTGCCTGTTTGTCTGCTTCAGGCATATAATTGCATTCATATTTTATAAAAAAAAATTAACGTGTTAAATATCTAACCTTAAACCTAAAAGTTGAGTACCTTGTCATCGTTTTATTAGGGTACCGTTACAATTTTGTCGTAATATAAGTGTTATCGTCCGGTCCATCCGTTTATCTATTTAGTCTCTGGTAAATGTTTAGAACTAGTTCAGCAAATTATATCTATGTCTATATATGGTTATAGTTATTTGTTTCGGAAACTACTAGGTCCTATGGATGTTAACCGCCATACATGCAATTGACATTTTATTTTTTCAGTGCACATAGACGTGAAATTTAAAAAAATAACAATATTGTTCTTTGAAGATGTTTTTATTTGAACTAGTGGTCGCCCGTGCTCGAAATTCGACCATAATAATTAATGTCAAAGACTATACTTCTATAATCACAGATTTCGCCAATGCTACACTGTTTATTTGACTTGAACAATAAACAAAAGAGTATATATGCGTGTGTGTGTTAAATTCATAGTAGTGTGTGTAATGTTCTTTTTATTGATTTCATCTAATTTTATGGATAATTTTTTTTAAATATTAGCATTCGTCGCTTCTTCTCTGTATAAAGTATAAGTGTGCGAAATTTCATACTCCTCCGTCCGCGCAATTTTCGTAAAAAGGGGTACAAAGTTTTTGCTTCGCGTATTAATATATAGATAAAAAATCTGAAAAAGGTCTTGTAATATAAAATACTATAGAGGAAAATTATTTTGAATAATATTAATTATTGGTTAAGTAGTTTTTTAAGATACACATACATACATACATAACTTCACGCCAGTTCCCTTGCTGGGTAGGCACGAATAACAGAGTGCCATTTAGGCTTATTCTTACACACCTCACTTGCCTCTTTGACATTCATAACTCTTGTCATGCAAGCTCGTCTGTTCTTAAGGCTCCTGACATCACCTTCTGCTAGTACACGATCAATTTGATCATGGAAGGTGTGTCGTGGCCTTCCACGACTTCTGCATCCATCCACTTTTGCATTGTATATCTGTTTAGTCATTCTTTTATCATGCATTCTTTCCACATGCCCGAACCACCGGAGCATTCCTTTCTTCCAGTTTTTTAAGATATTTATGTATTTTCGATTGCATTCTTTTTATGATTCCGTAGCCGAATAATGAAAACTGAATGCGTTTATCACCTCTCTGGAACCCTTTGTTGTGAGAGGATTGGCAAGCACTTACCCAACTTATTTTTAAATAGCATTTGTCACTTTAGTTCAAGTAAGGGCTAATGTACCTAATTATGTATATGGCCACGAATTTACGTAAATTAAGTTGTCTAACTTAATCTCAGCAGCGTCTTATTTCAAACTTATCAATCTTATATGTTAATGTAATAGCTTGATAAACTTACATGATGTCATGGAAAGTGTGTCAAGGTCATTTAAAATAAGTATATATTAAAAACATAAAGTCATGTAGTCCCTTAAAAATTATTTGGTGTTTTGAAAGCGAATATTGTCCTAAAAATTCTTTATCATTTGTCTTATCCAACATTTTTTAGGTAAAAAACATAGTGATAATAAGCATAATTATAATTATCTATATATACAAAAGAAAATTGTGTTAGTTACACTATTTATAACTCAAGAACGGCTGTACCGATTTGGCTGAAAATTGGTGGGGAGGTAGCTTAGAACTAGGAGACGGACATAGGATACTTTTTATGTCGTTGAAACCGGTAGGTGGCGCTGAGATCGGGTTCTAGGATCCTCTTAATCACCTGGACCGATTTTGGTGATTTTGTTTTTGTGTGTTTGAGTGGGTTCCCGGATGGTTTAGATTCGCAACTAGAACCGGTAGGTGGCGCTGAGAGCGGGTTCTAGAATCTGGTGGTTTTGTTTTTGTGTGTTTGAGTGGGTTAACAATTTTATGAAAGTTCTCTTTTTGGCAAAAATATTACGGCACTATAAAAATCGGCGTGACTAAATCCACGGCGTTATATTCATCTCCGTGATGAGCAGTTCTTGCTTGTGTAACCAAAGTACACGCCACACTGCACTGCAATATAAAAGTTTATCTGATATATCCGTGATATAATTACAGATACAAGAGTTCCAAATGCAATTCTTTGCGGATGATTCAACAGATTCATGGTAGTAAGTTAATTTTCGTAATTTATGCTGGTCTTGCTTGTGTCGCTCGAGTGCATGCTACTCTTCACTGCGATACAAAAGTTTATCTGCTATGTCATGGACATTAAAGCTACCACCATGGATACCGGAGTTTCAAAGGCGATTCTGTCATATGACTCCTCATATCCACCGCAGAATAATCATCTCCATGACATACAGTTTTTATTTATTTCGCTAAAGTACAGACCATTGCCATAAAAAAATAAAATGCTACGTTACAAATAATAAGACTGTAGCGAATGTGGAAGTTCCAAAAGCGGTCGTTCCGGGAGGAGTACATTAATTATTATCGCCGAATGCAATTATTGCTTGTGTTGCTGAAGTACAGTGCACGTTTCACTGCCATACAAAAATATATCTGTTATATCACGGATATGAAGTAAGTCGCATCCCAGGGGGCTTCAGTTACTTAAAAAACTTTTACTTTTTACATACTTATAAATAATATATTGATTAAACGTGCGTGTCCAATGGAATTTGGGCCCGAAAACCGGTTGAGATGAGCTCGCGTTGACATTACGCAACTATAGGCATGTGATACTTGAGTTTTTGTTAACATATCGATAGTTTGCACGATGTTTATCTTTAAAGTAATCTTTTAATTGATTGACATTTATATGAGGTAGGTGTGATCAGTATATTTCGATTTCGATTTGTAATTTTGTTTTGTTTATAATAAATAATGGCCTAATCTTTGCTTTACCACAATGAAGACGTAAGGTTGGTTTTAGTTATTAATTATTTACTTTTTAATATATACAGTTTTTAGTTCTTTTTTTTTATTGCATGTGCATTGCTGTTCAGCAGACAGGCAAACACCAAAGGCACTGCCAATGTGCTGCCGTTGTCTAAAGGGAGCCTGGAATCTGACCACAAATACCGAAACACAACTCAAGGTTGTTATGGCGACATACTCTAAACCAAGTGTGGTGGCCATCCAGATGGTTAAATACCCTACCACCTGGCTGTGGGTTATTTTGTCACCTCCCACTACAGGCCCTCCGGCCTCGGGAAATTGTATTATTTCTCCATTCCTGAACGAATGTGTAGTGACTAAATTTTTAAACAAGTTTAGTTAATATGTAATTTAATACATGTTTACCTCTATAATTTACGCCAGTAGTTCATAAAAATGTATATATTTTAATTGTTTACGTCAGTAATTAGTAGTAATTTAATAGAATTTAATTATCGACGTCAGTAATTAATGAAAATTGTATATATTTTAATTGTTTACGTCGGTAATTAGTGGAATTTTCATATAATTTATTTATTTACGTCAGTAATTAATATAAATTCTTCATATTTTACTTAATGTTACCCAATAAATTATACTCTTATATTTTTTAAACAACTAATAGTACTTGAATCATTGAACAAGTCGGATTCGCGCATAGTGGCTTCCTTTGTAAAAGAGTATCGTAGTTTATATATATTATTCAAACAAGCTCTGATAAAAAGTAAAGTGATTATTGTATTACAACTTTTCGTACCGATGATAACTTACTGTCTTATAATTGTAGACATAAATGGATAAAGCAGTTATGTAAAATTCTTGAAATTTTTATTTTTTACGTTGAATTAAGGTATAACATGAATAAAATCAAAATTAAACCTTAAAATAACTCTATTTGAGCCTAGGTTTAGAAATAGCATGAGATGAAGGATCTATTTACAAGAAAATAATAAGTAAACACTAAACATTACTGCCCATTTTTTATCAGTTGTATCATGTCTCTCTAATTCCGTCATATTTTGGTTTGTCGAACTCTGAAAATATTTAAATATTGTATCGATATTATTCTTTTTACATTTTATCGATATACGATATTAAGGTCACACGGACAACACTGCTTATTGAATGTTTATGTAATAGGTGTTTAACATGCGACTTTGAAACCTACATTGTCAGATAAACATATTTTTAACACGAGCTACTGTGATTCGGTTGTAGACGCTGCATAGCTTATGTCGACAATTTTAGTTTCGGAACCCATATGAATTCGTCATGTCTGTTTGTCCGTCTGGCTTACTATGTCACAGTCATTTTTCTCAAAACAGCTGGGTTTACATGGATAAATTGTCCGGAAAGTAATCTGTATAGCGTTATAAAGTTATGTATCAAAAATATAAAAAAGTATATACTATTCGAAAAAAGAGATAGAAAAACAACAACTATTATAATTATTACATAGACGTAATAAATTTTTTATAGTCTAATATTACAACCAAATGTTGTAGTTATGTGTTGCAGTTATTAGCGCTTACTTCAGGAACTCGGTTTTCACATATTTTTAGTGTAATGCCTTTGCAACACCTGCGCCGTAATGCTTCAACTAACGCACTAACAAAGATGCAGATGTAATTAAAATTTTAATGCGTTACTTGGAGTTTAAATATAGAAATGAAACATACAAAAATCTTTGTTGTCGTCAGCCTATTGCAGTTCATTGCTGGACTTAGACCTTCCCAAGTTGGCGCCATTTATCCCCGTCCTTTGACTTCCTCATCTAGCGCCTACCGGCGACCATGCACAGGTCGTCGGTCCATCGGGCTGGAGGGCGTCCGACACTAAGTTTACCAAGACGGGGTCTCCACTCCAGGAGTCGTCTGCTCCATTGACCTAGGCCCTGCGGCAGACGTGACCAGCCCACCGCCACTTCAACTTGCTAATTTTGCCAGCTATATCGGTTACCTTGGTTCTTTACGGATATCCTCGAAGATACGATACGATATACACGACAATCTTTATACATATATGTATAAATTTGCAATTTCCATAATTATGTTTGTTTGTAAAATTCGCAAATTAATCGATGTATTAACTTGATTTTTTTACATTTTTTTATTATAATAGAAGACTGTTTTTACATATTTTTTATTCTACGTATAACAATTTAGCTTCCTTAGAAAGAAAGAAAGAAAGAAAGAATAAATTAGGTATTAACTTATATTAATTAACTTAGGTATGTTTGTGTATGTAAAACTAGTAAAAAGTAATCGATAGATTAATTTCCCTAATAATTCCTCTTTTAATCTCTATAATTTTCATTAAAATTTGTTGAGCTGTGTCGGAGCTTATTCGAGACAAACTTTCAGAGAGACTAAAAGGCAAAAATTCTAAAAGTAAAGTTTCTAGTAAGTATTTTGGAATCAGAGATTAACATTTTAATTATATGGATATATGCAAGGAACCAGTTTTAGGTATTTAACACCTTTAGCATATTACTGGTGCTATAAAAATGATAATTTAATAATATATGTACCTAAAGATAAGTATATAAATAGTAGCTTATGTATATTGACCTCTGACATCGATATTTTGTAATTTTATAATAGGTCATTCATAATTTGGTTTGACCTGTAAATATCATTCTTATTTAGTTTGAGTTAGGTTATGCAGTCTGACACCGAGATGAGATGGCGCTGTTGCGAGCACTCATCTATACTTTTGTGGACTGAGTCGCAAATTGCCTCACGCAGAAATTAAAGGCGAAGATGCCGGAGGCTTGGTTCTCTCCGGGAATCGATGAAACCCCCGTCTGTCAGGGCACGCGAAGTTGGTCGAGCTTCAGCTTTTCTGCTCTGGTATAAGGAGACGGAAGGAAAACCGAAGGGCTTTAATGGGTAACCTCGACCGTGGCTTGCGATGTTTGCTACCCCAACGTGTCGACTCCCACACGCCCCTCGCGTTTCCCTTGCAGTGGATAGTCCTCAGTCGGATTTCCCGTCATTAAAGAAATAAATAAAAACGGTAGTCTGACACAGATCGCCATAAGGTCTAACGTTGTCCTCTAATGGCCTTAAAGAGCACGGAACCCATAAGGGTTCCGTTTTTAAGCTCTAACGGTGCTCTTCGTCATGTGTTGTGATGTCATAGCCATTTCTCTCAGATATTACTGGATGTAACAAAGAAAGGTGTAGTTCGTACAGCACTACAAAATTATGTAATGAATTTTAAGCGCGGTAATATTATTTGATTTTGGTTTTTCCGACGTTTCGGCCACTTTTCAGTGGCCGTGATCACGGAACACAAAGATGTCAAGTGTCAACGAGTATTGTTAAAGTTTTATTTAGCTTACCGCCAACTTGTTAATTTTAATTATTTAGTTTTAATTTTGTTTATGGTTATTATTTATTCTATGGGAGCCTAATCTAATTTACTACCGCTTCGCAACATGTTATGGCTTGAAAAGAAGAAGCGACGCAAGAAACTCTTGTTTATTATGTATACTGTAATGTAATGAATTTGCGAAAATTAGGAGTGGTCAGTAGTCCCTAATCTATATTCTTTCGTTCACGTGATTATAAGATCAAAAAGTTCTCATGACCGAATACAAGTCATATATTAACTTCAACTTGTATTGAAGTCGAGTTGAAAAATAAAGAGGAAAAATACTGATGTGGTATGGATATTACGTAATGAGGAGATACTGCCAGACAGTCATGTGACAAAAATAATATTAAAGTGGAATTTGATGGAGGGTAGAGTAAAGGTAGAGCAAAACGGTAATTGATTATTGTGTGAAGGTGATTGGTGATTTGTAGTGTGACAGAGGATGTATGTTAGACAAAAGAAGTATGGAAAAAATAACATATTGTGCCCAAAAGGATTAGACGAAAGTAAAGGAAAAGATTAATTAATTTAAAAAAAAAATCCTTGTATTTATTACATCTTAATAAAAGAGTGACAATTTGTTTTCAAAATGTCGAAAAAAGAAACGTTATACGGGATTCCCAGACAGGCAAACATAATAGTTACTTTACCGGATCTAGCTCTTTGATAATATTCATGCAAATTTTGCCAAGTCCTTGACTCCAATGTAAGACGATGTTTAAAATGGTAGCCATCTTTTAAATTTATGACTCGATTATTAATAATGGCGGTGATTTCATAACAATGTTCTTTTAAAGTAGATCAAATGGATTTTTATTGTGTTAAAATTTAAAATATATTTATATTGATTTGGTCTTTAAAGTGTTATTTCAATAGTTTGTTAATTTATGTATATACATATATTAACATTAGTTATTGTGTTTTATCTATAATGGCCTAAGATTATAACTAGAATATTGAGCCTTTTTTGAACGAAATCTGATTGAGAACTGACCGCAACGGGGTAAAGGCGGCGAGGACGTGTAGTATTCGCCCCACTGGGATGTTACTAGTGACCCCGAAGGAGTACTATTGCCATACGGGTTAGGGATAAACCCCACTATGCCCCGAGGGGTTCCTGCCTTTGCCTTATGCCAAAGCTACAGGAAATCGGAAGTACGATCAACACCGCGTGCCCTGGCAGGCGGAGGCCCTCCTAGGGCTACATTCACTGAGAATATTGAGCCTAGACCATTGTGTTCTATTGGTGAGGTGCCCAGAAGACTGGCTGCATCATCTCGTCGGATCGCCTTACTGGTCTTCTGTCCGAGATAGACACCAGCCAAATATCAGCTAACGAGTCGATTGCGCGTTTTGAGAGTGCTTTATGGCTTTTGGCCTTACGTTTTTAAATTGTTATTGTAATATCGTATCAATTGATGTATAAGAGAGCTCATACATATTTCTAAGGCAATTTCATGGACCAATGAAAAGTAATAATAACAACAATAGTCCAGTAAAAATTTAACTCTTAAGCGCTCGTGAACCCTACATGACTAATCGGCGCCACAGGTTTTGTTATTTAAAATGTATTTTGTTGACCATATCAGTCAAAAATTAAAGTCTCAATGTGGAAGAAGGATAAATTTCTATTTATTTCATAAGAATACTAAAAATTTCGTAAAGTTCATGAACTTCAAAATCGAAACAAAGCTAATTATAAATGAAATTTTTGATACATTTAAGTTTAAAAAATATATTTTAAAGAATAGGACGTTGAAATTTTTAATTGAGATTTTCTATAAAAACAAGATGGGACGCGTACTTAGGTTACGAGTTGGCGTTTTATAAGCGAATGTCATTTCTTAGTATTCTTCTTCCCTAGTCTTAGGAACTTTCTTGTAAGATATCCGCTTTTAAAAATGTAACAAGTCCATTCTAAAATTTGAAGTGTGATGTGAAAAATTCTGGGGTAATTTGTGTTGATAGATCTTGAAAAGGAGTTTCTCAAAAAAAGGTTTTATAAAGACACATGCTTGTTTTAGAATTCTACGTAACTATCATGTTTCCATAAAATATCACAGTATCAGCGTAGGCGGATCTTTTGCAGTTTTGTCTGCTATCATGGACATGACGGCTGCCGTGAGTGTGGGAGTTCATGACACGGCCTTTCCTCATGAATGCACACATCCATCGCAGCCATATTCATCCCCGTAACACGCAGATTCTGATTATGTCGCTTAAGCGCAGGCCACACTTCACTGCCATACAAAAGTATTATGGGGTCACACTATTATATGCCTATAGACATAAATAATTCAATAGTTTTGAGTCAATATTTGCAAAGTTTTAAGCCACTAACGATACTTGACGTTTGTATTTAAAGTAATATATTATTTAAACGCAAATTCTGCTTGTCAATTAATAAATAGATAATTATAAGTGTATTACATCATTATTTAACGTATTACGTGCCAGTTTTTATAAATTTACTTGTAGGTCTGGAATGATTTCTTACAGAGGACGCTTGCCATGGCTAACGTGTTGGGTCTACTGGAGCTAAGCGATATTATACATGACGATGACACGCGTCCTGAAGGAATGACACTGATTTCATCGCGGTGCTGCACGAGGAGAAATCCGATCGAGGATAAACCGTCGCGGAGGACGCGCGGTGGAGCGAATAAGAAAAACTCATAAAATTCTAAGAGCTTACTAAATTTTCAGTACCGCGTATACTAACTCCGCACCTGTGCTGCACCGACGAACCAGAAAACGGTTTTAATAAATATGAAGTAAAATCTTACTTAAAAAGGAATCTATGAAGGAAAAATATTTTAACACAGACTTTCTTAATATTAGTGGTTAACCTTCGTTTGTCTGTTTGTAAACGTGATTAAACGTATTTGACCCGGGATCACGATGTTAGGGTCACGAAGATACTGTACTTGGTAACGTAACTTTGACCTTATGTTACGTTAACACACCTTTTGGGGGCATCTATGGCTAAATAACTTTTTCTTTTAAATAATAATAACTTCAGCAGATATGTTATGTATCCTCAAGCTTAGCAATTTACGCGGGTGTAATATTAAATAAACAGCGGACAGCACTAGGGTAGACCTCAGACACCCAGACCAATAAATAATGGAAACCTAGTTTACAAAATTTACCATGCCAGAAATTTAACCCGGTACTCAACCCAAGGACGTCGTGTAAATAGCTTCGTACTTTTTTATTTATTTTTTATTGCAGAAGTTCAGCAGACAGGCAGACGGCCCACTGGATGGAAAGCGGTTACCATCGCCCATGGACATTTGCAACACCAAAGGTGCTACAAATGCGCTGCTGCTCTCTTAAGTGAGTCTGGAACCTGGTCACTAATCCCGGAACACAATTCAAAGTTGTTATGGCGGCATGCTCTAGATCAGGGGTGGTAGCCATCCAGTCGGGCAAATGCCCTACCACCTGGCTGTGGGTTGTTTAGTCGCCTCTTACGACAGACCGCCCGGCCGCAGGAAGTTGTATTCTTTCTCCGTTCCTGCACGGATAAAAGTGTTCCCCCCGATCATTGTTACACGCGGCTGAAAATTTCTAGTGCCACTAGTAATGTCGGAGACGCGTAAATAAATCTTGAAAAATCGTAATATACAATGGTGTACGTCTAGACTATAAAGTTCAAGGACTGTAACGATGAAAATAAAAATGAAAAAATAAAAGTCCCAACAAATCTTATCGAACTTTAAAATGTAAATTCTACGAGCAAAGGTTAATGGGAAACTGGTAAAATCACTTTTTTCAAGTAAATTTTAGTTGTATTTTATTGTTATGCAAAGAACATTAATATCGGGCTAAGCGCGAGTCGCCAATTTACGTTTTGGTTTTGGTGTAACGAACACAGCCGTAAGAGGTCTAAGATTACTGACATAACTCCTAAAATTAATAAGCTGACGTGGTAGTGGACCATCTCTTTTTATTTTACCTCCTACCCATTTTAATCTATATCAAAATAAAAAGGCATAACCGTACGAATATATAGTATTATTGGTTTTAAGCTGTAAAAATATAGTACGTTTGTGAAATTTAGAGAATACATAGTACACATTCCTTTTTTAAATTATATATTTTATCTGCTCCATTATTGAATTTTCCATGAGTATACTACATTTTGTTTGGCCAGCAAAGATCTATTATTTTTAAAATAATCATAAAAATCTGAACAAAAAGCGAAACAATTGAATTAGCTGTGAAAATAGAGTACATTTTGTACTATATTTTTTCTATTATCTATACTATTATAAATATGTAAATAGATCGAGTTTGTACATTGATCTTAAAAATGTGAAAACAATCACGGGGGGTAATACAGACTGGGAGATTCCGAAAATGAAAATTTTCGAAATTTTGTCTGTCTGACCGTCTCTTTGTAGAGTATCACGCAAAAACTACTAAACGGTTTAAAAAAAAATCGAAACGGAGCTAACTTACATCATGGGGTCTAAATCAGGATACTTTTTATCCCGATAAATGACGTCGTTTGCGTGGGATAGACGAAAATAGCGAAAAAGATGACGCTGCGATCGCATCGTTCAGGATTTTATCCGTGCAGGAACGGAGAAAGAATTCAATTTCCTGCGGATAGGTGGACTGTCGTAAGAGGCGACAAAACAACCCACGTCAGGTGGGTAGGGCAGGGCGAATGGGTAGGGCATTCGCCCGACTGGATCGCTACTACCCTTGGTCTAGAGTATGTCGCCATAACAACTTTGCGTTGTGTTCCGGCATTAGTGACTGGGTTCCAGTTTCCCTTAAGAGAGCAGCAGCGCATTTGTAGCACTTTTGGTGTTGCAAATGTCCATAGGCGATGGTAGCCGCTTTCCATTAAGTAGGCCGTCTGCCTGTCTGCTAAACTTCTGCAATAAAAAAATAAAAAAAGGAATTACGTATTTAGGCTTATGTGTCAACTATGCATGAATATTCAATTTTTAAATTAATCTTTAATCAAAAGTTTCAGTCAAATTATAGGATTATGACTGACGCCAAACTAGGTAGTCTAGTCGCAGTTCAAACAGTTAATACTTTTAATACAAAAGGTACGACCTTACATTTAAAAAAAAGTGTGTGCAGTTTACACGAAGTAGAAGTTAAAATTCATAGAATATACTCACAGATAATTTTTCTTTGACTTTTATTAACATAAATATAATCTTTAGACTACATCCGTCAACATATTATAATTCAAAATAAACTTCTTAAGTATCACTTTCAGTTTTTCACTGTTTTAGTATAAAAAATATTATTGTCAGTTTTATTTCTGCCAAAATTGGACCTACGTTTAATCATCGCTCTTATTGACTCACTAATCTGTGCTGCACAATGTAAAACTCGTATATCATTCTCGCGTAGGCTTACTCCTATAGATTATATGTTTATCTCTTTTTAGTGTCGCTTTTTCGTTTCATAGAGTTTCAAATTACATCGATTCTAAGCAAGTTTCACCTCAAAAATTCGTAACGTATAACTACTGTACTCTTTTAATCGGTTCCAACATTTTTCTTTAATAGAAATGCAGAGAAAAACATCATCCTTTAAAATTCTTCCAAAAAGTCCATGTTATGTTATTATAATAAAACAAAATAACGGCAGATAAAAATAACTTTAAAATGACTCAATTATACTCTATTATTAAATTTAAAAACAAAACTGCACCGAAGTATTGTATTCTTAGACTAAAAACAAAAGAAGTAAGAACTACTACCGTGTGCATCATTCACAAAAAAAAAATGGTTATGCATTATCCTTGTTTTCTGAACACAAGCTTGCTACAAGTGTAAAAAAGTTGTTGAAAAAAGAATACATTTTTAGTCATCACTACTCAACGGTACCCTAAGAAGGATGCAAAAACTCTATAGCAACGAAACTGGATTTCGATAAGGACATTTTTAATAACTCTAATTAACATATATATAGTGTTAAGCACTAGTCTGTCGGTCGTATTTCGACAATATTTTGATTTATAATTTATAAAGAAGATTTGTGATCTAATCAAAATATATTATTTGCTATGATTGATTTAACGATTTTTTTATAATTTATTAGTAGTAATTATTATAATTTTAAATTATCGCGTATTTTTCGAGTTCCATAACCAATGTGACATGATCAAAACTTACACATTCCGGGCTTCTATGTGTAGTGTCGTTTGGAATTCAAATTTTAGGTCTGCAGGGTCCATCAGTAAACGGTTTCTTCAAAAAAATTTGTAAGAGACTCTTTAATATCACCCGTAATCAAGAAGGATGTTGTTGTATTTTGATCTTACTGCACTCGGGGCAGGGGAAGGCTCTCGGCCATATCATGCTCGCTCTCTAAGATGAGCATGACGGTACATGTAATGGGACCTTTAATCTACAATAGACTGCCTCTCAATATAAAAGGATCCGAAAGTCTCGGTTCTTTTAAGAAGAGATTAAATAGTTATCTTATCGAGCAGACGCCTTACTCAATAGAGGAATTTTTTAATTTTAAAATTATTTAATTACTTTATGTATTTATTCTTTAATGAGAATTGTAAATGTAACTGATATGACGTGTACAGATAATTATATATTATTGTACGAAATAAATACTTATGACTTACTTATTTCGCGCAAAGAATCAGCATTGCCATACCCCGTGGTAATCCCATTCTGGGACACTCCCCTTTGACTGTGATTTGTTACATAGCTTAACAACTTATAACTCAGCTTATTTTTAGTATTTAATTGTATTATATAAAGTTAGACTTTATTGTAATATGTGACAAATAAATCTATTATCAAAAAGTTATTCTATTAACATTGGTACTCGGTACCAAATTGGCATTACTTGTAGGTCAAATCTTAAGCAGGCGTAAAGCTAATGAATGCATAAGGAGATTAGGAATCCAACAATAGTTGTCGTGTCGGCTGTCCGTGTATGTCACAGTCGCATTCTTCCGAAATTACTGGGTCTAAGTGGATGAAATTGGAAATTTGACAGTAAGGTATATAATCTATATTATGATGCTGCAGAATAGTGAATTGAAAAAAAAAACTCATGAATTAAGTATTAATTCGGTATGGCTTTCATACTCGTAACTGGTGGTAGAATTTTTTTCAAGTTACATAGTTGTGTACCATAAAACAGATCTTGAAAAGCCATAACGATATTTGTTACAGCCGGGTCCTATATCTCACTATTCATTGACTTGCCTTACCATGGGTTGAATTTTGACATTAGTTTTATGGGAGGTTATGTCAAATTTTAACTGATAGTAAGATAGCGGTATGATATACGATTGGTGAGACATAGGAACTGGGCCTTAGTTAATAAACATTGAGGCATAAAAGTCATAGTAGAGTTTAAAAAATACTTTAAACAAAAAAGGTATTTCAGCAAGATCCATGAAAGAGGGACGAAACCCTACGTACAGCGTACTGTACTGGAGGACCGAGGACTGTCAAGCACTTACCCGGTTTTTTATGTTTCTATAGTCAAATAACGTTTTTCAACTTCTACGCAAGACCCCATGTGCGCGGTAGCCGAATAATTACACGATTTGTTTTATTAATGAATAATAATAAATATTTTTACTACATGTACAATTTTCACAACGTATAAAATAATTAACTGCAACCATAACTTGCCAAAACATTATTTCCATTAATTTTAATTAATGTTAAATAGGTAGTGTCAATATACACAATGATTTAGACATTTAATATAGATATTTAATCATTTAGATATTTAATAAACCAATTATAGTATAATATTTTATGTAATATTATATTATAATTGGTATATTAAGCTGGCCTTCTATTGCATATAAATCAGAAAATTAAATTTTCGTCACTAGTTTTTAACTATTAGTAGTGATTTTAGTGCGTAATTTGTATTTGCATTTTGCCAATCAAATATGTATGATGTGATAATAAATACAATGAGGATATTTTAATCTGTCTCTAATGTGTGATTCTTTGTAGATAAAGGATCATTAAATAAAATGGTCAAGTGCGTGTCGGACTACGTATATTGAAGGGTTCTAATAAGGTTACGAACGTCCATTGTTGTTATTTGACTACAAAACTCTAAAAAATCTCAAAAAATAATATTTGCATACAAATGTATATGTGACCGTAAAGTGTAATGAAGCATTAAACATATATGAAATTAGAAAATCCAACTAGTATGTACAAATGAGAAAATTTAAAAAATCCCTTCTGTATGAAGAAAAATGAGAAAAATAAAAGTCAAATAGATAAAAAAAGAAATGCAACCTTTACATGCAGAGATAGAGAACGAGGTATAAAAGCATGTTCTAGTCAATAATACTGATATTAGACGGATTAATCATAATGAATGTATTTGGTTGAAAGATAGAACCGAAAGGACATTTTATACGTACAGGAACGGAGAAAGAATACAATTTCGTGCGGCCAGGCGGCCTGTCAAGAAACGACAAAATAAGCCACAGACTATTACCCCTGGTTATGAGTATGCCGACATGATAACCTTGAGTTGTGTTCCGGCATTAGTGGCAGGTTCCAGTCTCCCTTTAGAGAGCAGCAGCACATTGGTAGCACCCTTGTTGTAAAAAATTTCGATAGGCGATGGTAACCGCTTTCCATCAGGTGGTCTGTCTGCCTGTCTGCTGAATTTATGCAATAAAAAAAGGATACCGCGGTATTGAATGATTCAGGTTTCAGTTTATATGGATCAATTTGCTTGATACAACCAAACTGAAAGACAGAAATGAACTTTTAATAAGAATGGCTTAAGATGAACTTTATAAAAAAGTTATGAAATAATTGAAAAAGTTTTCAAAACACAGCTTCACAACTTTCCGTTCTCAAATGATAATAAAATGCATGTTTCAAAAAAATACATAAATTTCAATAATGTAATATCCTGGCAACATTTATATGACAGAAACAATAAAATGAAATTCACTGCTGTCGAAATATATTATATATAAATCATTGTGGTCACGACATAACGTTGGCATTTTATAGTTTTTGGCGGAAATTTGGAGGCTTATGTTTTACTGTGCAGTTTTATTGCGAAAACTTTATAATATGCAACTAATTAAATCGTATAACTGTGTGACAATATAAGAACTATGACGGATTCCGTTGAGGTGATAAACGTCTACAGATTTCGGAACCTTAAAAAGTATTCAACCGCAAATAAATACTACATCATATATTAAAAATTCAAAGTCGCGAAATTTGTATCTCGCTCCCCTCTAACTTTATAATTACGAGGTGGATAATTCGGAAAAAATAAAAGTGGTAGAGCTAAAAAAATACTTTAAATAAAAAATTGTTTGAACAATATCCTTCAGTTTTTAAGATTTATTATCGAATAAATGCTTTTCTATGGTTTCGTAGCTACGTAGAACGGGGGACAAATGTCACTTTGAACAAGCTTGATTCACATTGGTTAAATAGTTAGTTGACTTGCGAATACGGCCTTAGAATCGATTGAACTGAAATCTACGTAATCGACAGCTGAATGGGATGTTGCCCTGGAAGACGGGATGACCCTTACTTAGTGTGGGACGCCGCGTGCATTGACATGTAGCGTGGAATTGCTGCCAGCGTTTTGGGTACAATCCCAACCAACAGCGATTTGGGATTTATATAATTTTTGTATTTTTTTGTTAAGAAATTGTACATAATTTACCCTTTAATTGTCTATACATATATATATATATTTATATATATATATATATATATATATATATATATATATATATATATATATATATAGACAACTTATTAGTTTTTTTATTGAATGAGTTCAGCAGACAGGCCGACGGCGCACCTGATGGAAAGTGATTACCATCGCCTATGGACGTTACAGCAATAACCCAATTTATTTTAAGTTAGTGGATGATGTGACTGGTGTTGAACATGTGACTTATAGGGAAGCTGAAAATCTCTCAAAAATTAAAAATATTTCAAATGCAAAACCGTAAATGGGGGAACAAATGCTAATAATCAATAATCCAAATAACCTTACTTTCATATTTTTATGTTATGTATAGCCAATCGATTAATTTACAACTCGACGCAACACTACAGTTCAGGGGACATCCTTTTAGTAAAAGGTCACACAAAATTATGAAAGTTAACTTCTCTTTAACAATACTACGGTAAACAAGCTTTTAGTATAGGTGATAAATTCAGGGTCAAAACCGTCAGGGTTCCACATATAAACAGTGTAATTTTACTCAGTATCACAGGGAAGGGAATATACCTTGTTTTTTCTTACGACTTAATATTTTATTTGAAAAAAATAGTTACATAGACATTATAATGACTCATAATATTTTAAATTGAATAGTAGATTCTAGTATTACTCTTCAAAATTTAACCATTTATGTCCCCTGAAACGGAAGTAGCTTAATTAATCGCAAAACTTTTAATTTAACACAAGTAAGAACTAATATTTGTCAACATTCTCCCTTATACAGAATAATGAACTATACTCGTAGTAATTCCGTACGTACAACGATCGACATATTGACCGACACTGCTCCGTCTATTAAGAAACGACTCAAGATTTTCTTCAAATTCTCTTTCTTAACTTTGTCACACCTACTTGTATTATATTTTTACCACTCTAAGATCATACATACATACTACATAGACAATCATTTATATTATTTATATGTTTGCATAAACAGAATATAGTGTTAAGCTATGAAACGATTTAGTCAATATATAAAAAAAGAACTATGTTTATAATTTATATTGAATTTTGCAGACCAATTAAAAAAAAGGGTGTTTAAATAGTCAAATTAATATATCTAATGTTAGATGTTCCTTAATTTAACTAAAACTTATACTTTAAATAATTGTAGTATTATGTGTCAGTTTCAAACTTATAAAAATTGAGTTTTCACGATTAACACCGAGTTATTTGGTGCAAAATTTGAGAAAAAAATTGTGTAAGAGAACTCATTAGGATTATTATTGTATGAAACCCCTTAATTCGCCTTAAAGGAGTATAGCGGGTATATCAACTGAACCTGTGTATATATAGGCCAATGTCCTGAGACTATATACCGAAAAAACTTTATTTTAATTTGACAGTATAACCAATTTACCTAACCCAGAAATCGAACCAACAACCTCACACAGCAACCAACTTTATTTGCTTCATATTAAATTACTATTGGCACGACAAACAAAATTTTAAATATATTTTTTTAAATCCTCAAACGTTTTTTCAATGCCTTTATGTATATATAATTTACATACACTCGTACATCTGTCTTTAGATCCGGGATGACGTCACCGATGGCCGACAGACGGACCGTTGCGTAATGTGTGTCTATATAGATATCAAATTTTAGTTTAAGGAAGCTTGATTTAAACATTTTAAGTGAAAAAGCCCCTAAATTTTATATTTACTGGTAGTAGAAGTTTGCGCGGATTTTAATAAAAATCTTAACTATAATAATATCGCTTATAATTTAGAACAACACAATTATTATCGTCTCGAGAGAAACATACACCCACACACACACACATATATATGCATGTGTGTACGACTTCGTCCACATTCGATTGGTAGCAAAGATTACACTTATTTTAATAATATTCAAAAATAAAGAGTATTTCCAGCAGGACAATGAGAATACATAAATCGTGGAAATTGCCGGAAAAATTAAAACCAGGAATTAGTAATGTTACTAAAGACATACGCAATTATAACTATTCCATTAAAGTTTTTTAATAGATACAAACAGCAAATATAAAATGATTTAACAACTTGAGAAAACAAATCGGTCTCCTCTAAATCCTGCGGTTATTTTAAGTCCGGGAATTTGCTATCGACCAGAGAAAACCGCACCGGAATCGGCCCAATACTTTTTGCGTCAGTCTCGAACGAACAAATAAAAAATCTGAACTAAAATTAATCAGCTATACTTTTACAATATAATAATATCATAGATATTAAGAAACATTAATATTTTATTTATTTTTAGCCCTACAATGATAATAATATTGCATGGATACAAAATGATATTTTTTTTAATATCTTGAAAAAATTGACTGACTGGGAATCATTCAGTGGGGTGCCAAGATTATATTTTATCCTATATGAATATAAAGTACTACTCGTGCGTGAACAGAGTCGAGAGCACAGCTAGTTTATAATAAAGACGTGAAACACGAAAGTGGGTGAAAATTATTTGCATAATGTTACTAAAATCATATAGTCACGCGTAATAGATAACACTATCCGTGTCAAGGTGAGTTATACACTTTCATAATGACAATCCGTCATAACATGATTCCCGGTTGCGACCTGTGAGGACAACGTTAACAAGACTTTTAGGCATAGCTGGGCGCCGTTAATCAAATAGTTAACTTCGTTAATCGCTAATTCGTTACTGAAAAAGTTAACTTCGTTAAAAGTTAAAGCGTTACATTTCAGACAATTTAACGCGAGTTAACGTTAATCATTAATCCGTTAACACGTGATAAAAATTGCATCATCTTATAAAAACTGTTGGTTCTGGAAGTTAACAGGTTAGAAACAAAAAAAAAAGGACGGTTATAATTATTATTGTTTAATATA
Organism: Dendrolimus kikuchii; assembly: GCA_019925095.2. Taxonomy (NCBI): domain Eukaryota; kingdom Metazoa; phylum Arthropoda; class Insecta; order Lepidoptera; family Lasiocampidae; genus Dendrolimus; species Dendrolimus kikuchii. Next base: position 7,460,981 of record CM034388.1, on the reverse strand, counting down.
GGCATGTTAACAAACAATGTTTTTTCATTCATTTGGTTTCAAATTTAGAATTTATTTTATTAAGATAGACTAGTTGCGTTCTGGACGAAACACTAATTAGACGAACTAATTTTAAGACGATTTTATAGTAATATAAATATAATGACCAATTGCTATTTAGACGAATTGCTACATAGACCACTTACATCTTAGACGAAACGATACTAACCCGTCCAATTTATCTGTCAATTTAGTCATCTGGCATAATAAGAATATTCCCCTTCATAAACATTTATATGTTGAAGTTCTCGTCTGAAAGCAAGGCTCGTTTCGGCTGTAGTATATCCTTGCCCGTGGAGAAAAGACGTTCAACTGCAGCGCTTGAGGGAATAGCAGTATTATATTTAATAAACAGATTGTGATTGTGATTGTACTGGATTAACGATTAACGGACTTTGGAAACTTAACGGAAGTTAACGAGTGCGTTAACATATTTTTAAGTTAACTCAAAAGTTAACCCGTTACTCGATATGTTAACTTCGTTAATTAACGATTAACGGATTAACGAGTTAAAGCTTCTCTAAAGGCTATTTGTGAGTTTGAGAAATAGGTAATCGTAACATGCAGATTTAAATTGTTACATTAGGTCAGAAAAATAGCCTAAGTAGTGCATGCATGCCAACCAGGACTAAAATCCATGTCACTAAACTGAGAAGCGGATATGTTCGCTGATAAAATACCAAAACTTAATAGAAATAAATGCGTAGCTCAATTTTGTTTTCATTATTATTCGTAGACATTAAATGTTGCTATTTATAAGACATCAACGCGCTCGAATTTATTTTAAAATTTAGATTTTATTGTAAATAAATAAAATTAATCTACATACAAAGTCGAGCTGATTAACTAAATCACCTCGACTTTGAATAATTTTAATGCTAAAGTGGGTGCGTCTAATGTAATGACGTAAGTTCGAATCCTGGCTGGGAACGCTTAGGCAGTTTGCTGATCAAATTTGCATATTAGAAGGAAAACATTGTGATGAAACTTGCTCATATAAACAATGCAAGGCGACAAATGAGAAAGCTCGAGTCCTACGGAGACGTATATACGGAATGATATTATATTATAAGTAAAATACGTTCGTGATATTTTTAGAATACCAGAAACTGGATTATCCAAATGCATCCTTTATTCAGAGCTGGTATAGATAAAACTGAAACAAGGTGGTCAGCGCTTATATATTAAGGATACTCAAAAGGCACATGAGAAATTGCAAGGATACTTAGTGAATATTTGTAGGGTTAGTCCACAAACTTAAAGTCACTCAGTGGGCTATAGAGCGAGTTATGCTGAGTGTGATATTTATGGCTGGAATCCCAAACGAGGATATCCGTTAGACAACTAAAATAAGTGACTTGTAATATGAAATTCCACGGGGCCAGTATTCTGTTGCAGGTCAGACGGCCGATGGAGAAGATGAGTCTGGAGTGGAAACCGCATCTTAACCATAATATAGGACATGATCCGGTTTGAGGGACTACTGCCCTTGGTAAGGTTATCGGTGGGGTTAGGAAAATGCAAGCTCCCCGTTTTCCTTATCCTACCGGGATAGGTGCGCAAACGTATGAGGTCTACGTCCAGTAGTTAATTGAGCTGCTATTGGAAGCTGACGACGTCATCAGAGAACCATAGTAACAGCACATAGTAAGCTGAAGTGGTAATGGGCCAGTCGCGTTTTATCGCAGGACAGATATCTGATGGAGTAGACGAATCTTGGAATAGAGACTGCGTCTTAGCAAACTTCATGCAGTCCACTCTCCAGCTGTGTGGACAAATGGTCTGGACAAGATAGTTATAAGCGGCTGGAACAGGAAAACGGAGGTACGGGAAGTTTACGTTCAAGTGCGTTTGGGTGGCGACGATATAAAAATTACCATTAATGACAAAAAAAAGCTTTTAATCTTCTTTATGATGCATATATGTATTAAATTATAAAATGTCATCTGATTAAAATTCTTGTTAAACAAGCTAAAGACGAGTTTAATTTAAATTTTATTCCTATCAACATTTGGCACCTTCCGTATAAATGTTAATATCTCAGTGGTTATACTCTGGTCTTTTTTTATTGCATGAGTTCAGCAGACAGGTATATACAGGCATATGGACCACATGATAGAAAGCGGTTACCATAGCCTATGGACATTTGCAACAAACACCAAAGGTGCTAAGAAAATGCTGCCTCTCTGTAAAGGGAGATTGGAACCTGGCCGCTAATGCTGGAATAGAACTCAAAGGTTGCTACGGCGGTATACTCTAGACCAAGCGTGGTAACCATCCAGACAGGGAAATACCCTGCCACCTAGTTATGGGTTGCTTTGTCGCCTTTCAGACCGCCCGGCCGTAGAAAATTGTATTCTCTGCGTTCCTGCACAGATAACTCGTCTCGTTCTAAAAGATAAATATTTTACCAAACTTTAAAGACAGGATAACTCTTAATTTTTTTAAAGACATGTCCATGAATAAAGCAAACTGGCAATACCACCCTAATAAAAAGGCAACTTAAAACTTTTTTAAATGGAGTGCTCTAATTACTATAAAACACATTCTAAGTCCTCTGTAAAAAAAAATATAGACAAATAACATAAACTTATCAAATTAAAATTAAAGTTCAGGCCACATCTATCCTCTGTTTTTTTTTTTCAAAAAACAAAATTTTAATTATTTATTTTCATATTGAAAAAATAAATCTAATAATTCCAGAACACACGCAAACTCCTTTATAAATTCTAAAGCCCATCCACACTTTTTAGCAATAAGTTACTTTTTTAAATATTAAAAAAATTAAATTAATATTTATTTAAGCTTTTAAAAAAACGAATGAAGTAAAATAATTACAGGACACATTCAAACTCATTTATAAAATTCCAGAGCATATACAAACTTAACATACTTAAAATTAAAAAATAAACTCACATATAATCCCGTACCACCACACTGCACTGTATCACACAACTCACTGGCAATTTTTCAAAGTCTTTTCTGTTTTTATTTATATTTTTTCAAGTCACAGTACACGCGTAACCGGTGTAAAAGTCAGATGTGAACAAACGCTCGGATGAACGTAAGGAAGCTTTTTATATAGTTATTGTGTACAAGACCAAACGACCTTGTGAGTTTTCGCGGCTGTAGTCTGTGGAAATTACTTAGGGTTGGTACCAAGGAGTATACTTGGAAAGACCGGCCAGTAAACAATCTCTCTTGTTTTCATTTTCTCCTAAGAATTTGGGATTGGCACAATACGTCCTTTTACTTCATTCTGACATACGTTCTCTGTTACACCACAAATCATCATGTCATTCTTCGCACAATCCATCCATCACCTTTTGGTCTACCTTTACATTTGGACCTACTTATGCAAAACAGAACCAATCCACAATCATGCCAAAATTGGGTTAATGGTGCAGAAGACTTTCAAAATGCACCTTCTATCGACTCAATAAAAATCATAACGAGAAAATATAATATACAATATTCTAAATGTTTTTTCCAAAATATAGACATATTTTTTTGTACGCAAAATTTTAATAAAAACGGGTTTTTCTCAAAACTGTCAGTATGTGGGTTAGTTCCATTTTGCATAAGTAGGTCCATTTCTACTCGTCAATGTTCTAGTTTAAAATTCTTTATGTCACGTGACTTTCATCCCTTCTCATTATACATGCTCATTAATTTTCTTCCAAACCAACTTGGTTTTCTTCATCTGAATTTTTCAATAACCGCCCAGTAAAGTGTTGAGTGGTTTGATTTAATAAATGGTTTTGAATAATAAAACGTGGATTAAATCATGTCAATCATTATCATATGTCATTTTTTTAGGTTGTTTGACTAATTATAATTTAAAATATATTTTTGTAGATCAAACTAAGAGAAATTTGAAAGTCCTAATTAGTTTCTGTTAATTTCATTGACTAATTATAAAAATCCCTTGCGTGGTTTAGAAGGGGTTAGCGGATATTCCATATTAGCCTATAAACGTAACGAAAAGGCCTGCTCGCCTAAAGTATATAACCTACGATTATTGTCCCTATGAAATGTTTCAGCGCGCATACGATCTGTAAAACTCACAAATCCATCTTGGACAAGCGTGGCAGAAATCCTGGCAGTTTCATTAAAAATTCGGGAGACCCAATATCAGCAGTAGAATGGGCTATTATTATTATATAATTATGTAGTAACGTAAACCTTATAAATCCCACGTGAACACATAAACTAAAATACCCAAATTAATGCATTAACCTTGACCACGTTAGGGACTTAATACTCGCCAAAATTCCCATGCAAAAAAAAACAACAGCCAAATTTATGAAAAAAATAACAACAATAACACGATATTTTTCTTAAAACGACAAACGAAAACTATATTATGATTTTTATAATGCAATTACTTTAATTAATTGTGCATTTGAATTTAATTGACCCATTGTCTTTTGGGAAATAAAGTTCAATAACTTTTTGATGCAATACTGTAGCATTTAGATGACATATTTCAACATAGGGTATCTGATTGGCTAGGTAAGCTAGACCAATATTGTAATCGATTGAAAGATTTTGTCTAATGATAAACTTACAAGAAAGAAAGAAGAAATAAAAAGACTTGAAGAAATATCGACGTACTTACGCCGTAATTAGAAATCATAGTTAAAAGAAACAAGCTTTGAGAACATGCACGCTGCATTTTCAGCAAATAAGGTTTGCACTCAGCTTATTGCTATGCCGGAATTTTATCCGACACAACGCTGATTTTCAGTGCAAACTTCGATATAAGTTGCCAAATGCCAAAATCATTACATCTTTACATACATTATTGTTATTACATAGTATAAAAGAAAGTCCCTTTAGGCGTCTGTCTGTTTACTTGTATATCCTACTACTACTAATTTCTCTTAAGCACGTAACGGATTCTTAAGCGTTTCACGATGTTGAAGACCCGATGAATTAGATAATTTTTCACTGAAGGTATATACAATAAAACCGAATTAAGTTTATAATATGCAAATGTAAGTAAAATAGTGCTACTTCTTAGGGTTTGATCGCAGCATAACCGCAGGGAAAATTTTACTTTATTATAAAAAATATAAACCAGAATAGTACATACGTATATACCGCCTCAAATTCTGCACTACGTACATCGCCAGATTAGGTTAGAATTTGTTTTAAGTTAGGTTGCCTGGAAGAGGTCGCTTTAAGCAAGGCCGCCTATTGCGTTACTTAAAAAGTATTGTAAATATGGATTTTTTGTAGTATTTTTTTTGTATACATTGAAGTGTTATATGTCTATAAACTAAATAAAATTAGGCAAGGGCTTAGAAATCCGCGCACAACGAAATATTTCTTAGAAGTTATATTCGTAGGGGATATTTTCTATAATTGACTACACGACCATAAAAATGCATTTAATTGAAAATACCCCATTGTTTCTTTTTCAGAATTTTGCAGTTGCTTCGACTTTTCTAATTTATATCGCGTTGCCTAATGACGCTATTAAAAACTCAAGTCCTTAAGCTTTTTTGTTAAAGATCTGACAAACGATAATCTTACACGAAACTCCTACTGCTTAATCGTACCCTAAAAAATCATCAACCCCTAAACTTTAAATCTTTTACGATTTCATTACATAGCTTTGTAGTGTTATACAGACTAAACTTTCTCGTTACATTTAATCTATGTAAATCCAGTTTCTGATGAACATAACTGTGGCATACACTGACAGGTGGACAAACAGATAGACAAGACACGGGTTTTGTTTTTACCAAAATGGCGACGGGAGCCCTAAAAAGTATGAAAGACCTTTATGTGAAGAGTATCACGTATACACGAGATCATTATGCGGTCTTTTCGCAAAATAGCATCATCAACGAAACACGCGATATAAATGAATCATGATTCTTTTGGTAGAGATTCTGTACTTGGTTTTTAGAGTTAAATAGTCATTTTGGCAAACACGAAAGTTCTGTGAATTTGTTATCCCTGTTAGCTACACCAAAAATTCAGTTGACTTTGTCACACATCATTTTTCTTGTGGTGCGATTTTTACTTCTTCCAGCCTTTCCTTATATAAGTTGGATCGGCCTATGTCTCGATCAATGTCCGTCCATCCATCTGTCTTTGTATTTCACGGTTATTTTCTCTAAAATACACGGGTATTGTTGAAAATGATGTCTTGAACTTGGTACTGGCATCTTAGTTGTATTTAATTAAAAAAAAATACATACACCTTTACAGGTAAATTAGCTTCGAGACGTTTTTGCGTTTGTATTTGTATATTTACAGGACTTCTAAACTTGAAATTAAAATTTCCTTGAAATTTAGTATTAAAAATTATGTTTAATATTAATATTTATTATTTTAATATCGTTTAATATTATTAGTTTGATATTAAGTACCTGCCTATGAAAATATATAAAAAGTATTACTTTATTTAGTTTATGTGCTGACAGTACACTACTGCAAACGCAAAAACGTCTCGAAGCTAATTTATATATACTGTTCTATTTTTCTCTTATGTCTTAATTCAATCGTATATTATGTATATGTTATTTACAATAAATATTAATAATCTTGTTATTTCTCGTTTAAATATTAAAAACAGATCACTGTCTATCCTAGTTTGTCTACAATCATGAATAAAATTTGACAGAAAGGTGTATTTTATATGACCCTAATAATGTAGTAAAACCAAGAAGCAACTAAAAACCAAGAGTAGCCGCCATATAGGATACTTTCTGTTGTGTTGAAAAAAAAACTGGCGTAAGAGGTGGTAGCTTACTAGCTTTTTTTTCAGTTAGTACTTTTAATTTAAATTAGAACCCTAAAAATATAGAAAAGCTCTTAATGAAAATATTACGTGAAGACTGTTACATATACGAGAGTCCTTAATATATAGTTAATCTTTCCGTACCATATTTTAATGAATCATCAATTTTTTGGTAAAAATTCTATTCTATCCTTGGTTCTTTAATTTACCTTTGGTAGATATTGCGGTTCGGCTTATACGCTAATTTTCGTAACTTATGAATGAATCATAAGTATTTTTTACTTTGTTGTATACCTATACTTTTGCGTAGGTTTTTCCGTGTAGTAGTAATAATTTTAAAATTAAATATAATTAACTCGTATTCAAATTCATTCGTAATCGAACTATCGGTTTGGTTTATCGACATTTTTTGAAAAAATTACAAATTTTGTTTTATTATAACATCGATTCTTTTAATATATAACAGTGGATGCTTTTCACATTTACCTAAGGCTTTGACCTACGTGGTCGTCACGCACTTGGCCCACGCGTATTCCTTATAGCCGTGAAAACTCATGAATTTAAAACAGTTCATGACTATTATAACCTATTAATATGAAATGGTAAATTTCCTATATGAGACAAAAGGTTAACAATGTGGATCACCCACGCATCACAGGCTCCGGGTTCGAGACCCGACCGCGTAATAAATATGAATATATTATGGAAGAATACTAGGAATAATCGTCGCCCGAAGTACCTTGAATTTTTCTAAAATTTTCTGGTTCATATTTAAGGGGGAAGACTATTGTGATGGGACCAAAAAATTTACATAAATTAAAGTTTATATATTGAAAAATATATGTGCAAAATTTCAAAAATTGTCTGAGTGACAGTTTAGTGAGATTAGATATACCCACTGTTTTTCCCTAGGGTTGTTGCTGAAACCTATTATACAGTGGATAATGTATTAGCGTTCCTTTCTTCGAATTTGTTTTGATATAATAATCCGATTTCTACATGTTTTACAATATAATAGCTCTTTCTGTCGATTTATGTACTGTAGTGGAACACTTACAAGTCATATAATAGATGACGCTGTGCAATAATTGAGGTCACAAACGTTTCCCGAAACATACAAAGAATATATACAAATTTTCAACTGTATGAGATGGGCCTAGGCCTGCGAGAAACAACAACAACCTCGTTGGAAGGCCTTTCTTTGAGACAGAGGAGCATTCCATCTCGCTTCTCCACGATGCTCAGTCATTTAGAAGTTGAAAATTAAAACACGTTTCTTTCGAAACGACTTTTTTTAAGCTGGTCGGATCTATAACTCGGGCAATTATTAACCTATTATTGATTTTCTTTTGAAGTGAAACTTTTATATAGACGGGGAATTATGATTTTTTTGTCAAGAAAAAGCGTCACGGCCGCGTGTTCTAATACTTACATTTCTAAACTCGTGATATCTTTCGAATGGATTTTTTTTTATTGCAGTAGATCAGCAGACAGGCGACATACTTTAGACTAGGGGTGGTAGCCATCCAGTCGGGCAAATGCCCTACCACCTGGCTGTGGGTTGTTAAGTCGCCTCTTACGACAGGCCGCCCGGCCGCAGGAAATTGTATTCTTTCTACGTTCCTGCACGGATGGAATGTCCGAATTGAATAATTCCAAAAGTTATATAAAGATATTAAAGCAGTCTTAAATATGAAATAATTTATTTTGATAAGGATGAATACCAAGTTACAAATAAAGAGCCTTTTCTAGCGGCGGCATTTTAATATTTTTTTTTAAATAAAAGAAAACTTATTGTGCCATAACTATAATAGTTTGACATATGCTGTCGCGACACTTTTTGTAAGTAATGATATGTTCTGCAAAGTTGTAGTACATTATTTTATTCTATCATCAATAGTTTTCGCAGCGCACGCGATTTTAGGTATGTTTTTACACCTTATGTTTGTTACATTATTGGAGTTTTAGTAAGAATCCCTATTTTTTTTTACCATAGGGACTTTGGTATACAAACACAGACAGACGGACATGGCGAAAACATAAGATTCCTACAGTACTCAAAAACATCACGTTCAGGTTCATATAAAGATGATGAAACGTGTAGCAAAACGTGATATAAAAAGTTGTATTATTACCATTTTTTTTAAACTATGTATATGATAAACGGAAGTTTAACTTGTTTTTCAAACTGTTAGTGTCGCACGCTTGCACACGGTACACTTAAATTCAAATTCAAAAGTTTTATTCAAAATAAGTTCCATTGGAGAACACTTTTTGAAAGTCGTCCGTGTAGGAACGGACAAAGAATAAAATTTCCTGCGGCCGGGCGGCCTGTCGTAAGAGGCGACAAAGCAACCTCAGCCCGGTGGTAGGGCATTTGCCCGACTGGATAGCTATCACCCTTGGTCTAGAGTATGCCATCATAACAACCTTGAGTTGTGTTCCGGCATCAGTGGCTAGGTTCTAGTCTCCATTAAGAGAGCAGCAGCGCATTTGTAGCACTTTTGGTGTTATAAATGTCTATAAGCGATGGTAACCGCTTTGCATCAGGCGGGCCGTCTGCCTATCTGCTGAACTCTGCAATAAAAAATAATGGTCATACATATAAGTCAGACTTTAAATCTACTTCCTAGTCTATGTACAGCGCTTCGCAACGTGTTATCGCTGTTTATCTTATTTTCCAATAAAAGGAGCACTTTAACGGGTATGCTAAAGTGCTCTTATTATTAAAGATATATTACGAACAAAAGTATCAATTTTGAATCCGGAGTGAATAGGTCTATATAGCGGCTACTTTATGGTATAGTAAAACCGCTTAAAAATTAGGGATGGCCGCCATAAATATAACTGAGGGTTGAAAATATAAATAAATTTTCAATGCGCCTGAAAAGTCTCGCTTAACCCTTTGGTTAAGCCTGTATTTAGAGTAACGGGTCAGCGTTGCCATACAACGTGGGATGAACTGGAAAATTTGAATAAAAAATCTAAGTGTAGAGCTTAAAAATAGGTATAACGAAAATGTTTTTAAATAAGATCCGACGAGTAATTTTTGAGGTATGTGTTATTTTCGATTGAAAGTTTTTTAAGGGTTTTGTAAACAAATAATAAAAAATAAACGTCTATCTTTCATGGTGCATGAACTACTATTTATTCACTTTTCCGATTTTATTTACCGTGTTTATTCTGCCGTCATTATCAAAAAGGCAAACATACACCCACACACTATCATTAGCTAAACACTCTGTTAGGATTGTGTTGTATTAACTCGCGTATACCGATATTTATGCATATTATTTTATTTTTTATTTGTATATACCATTATTATAATAAACAAGGAACATATCTACATAAAAATCGAAATCGAGAAAAAATATTTTATGTTATAAAAACTAAAAAAGATGCTGTCCGAAGAACAAGATACAAATAAGAAAGACTCATACTTTCAATATAGTACCAATATGTGAGAGAAGTATTTTCTGTTTAGTAGTATTTAAGTCATATTGTAGATGTGTCCTATTTAATAATTTTAATGGGGTTGTATGCTCGGTAATTTAAGAAAAATACTGCAAATATTTTTCTGATTCCAATTATGTATATTTCTTCCGTTCTTTTCTCTTAAGACGTAGTAATATTTGGTGATGTAAAAATCTTATTGAATTCACGTTTTTCTTGTCAAGTCGGTTATTCATGCACGTTTCGGAATTAAAATGGTGAGAACACAAGACACATTATTTTATTAATCTTTTAAAGTCAGTTTTATTAATAAATTAAAAATCACGTGTCTATAAGTCTCACACACACTTCTAGACACGTGATTTTTATGTAATTTAATTTAAGAATTTATTATTGCAAAATTTATTTATTTACAATATTATAAGCCGAAGCGTGAAGGTGATGTCAGGAGCCTTAAGAACAGACGAGCGTGCATGACAAGAGCTATGAATGTCAAAGAAGCAAGTGAGGTGTGTAAGAATAAGCCTGGACGGCGGTCTGTTGTTCGTGCCTATCCCGTAAGGGAACTGGCGTGAAGTTATGTATGTATAAGTTAAAACAATGAAGAAAGCTTATTAACCCTAACTATACCAAATTAATTAATATTAGTTATATCCTACCATCCCTTAAAACTATAAATAGAACACTGAGTCTAGCTTACCGTTTTCCATAGCTAAAGTGCTATATTTATTTGATGAACTAAATGTATAACGGAATAGAGAAGGTATACTCAATCCCGGATTTAAGTATAAGTCTGTGAGCATCAATTTAGGGGCAATTATTTCTAGACATCAAAATTGAAAAGGCAAAAAAGTAGTGACATTTCAAATTCAAAAATTTATTTGAATTATTTTGATTATGAATGTATAAAATGACTACGCCGAGTGGGCTGTCTTAAGAGGCAACAGAACAACCAAAACGTGGTCGTAGAGCATTTGCCTATCTGGGTGCCTGCCATCCGTGATCTAAAATATGCTGCTATTAAAATCTTGCGTTGTGTTGCAGTATTAGTGGCAAGGTTTCATTTCCCCCTTTGAGGCCAGCAACACATTAGTACCACTTTTGGTAATGCAAATGCCCTTAGTTGACGATAACCACCTTCCATTGCGTGGGCCGTTAACCTGTCTGCTGTACTCCAGCATAAAAAAAAATGAAATCCGTCTTCGGACTCTCAAAATCAATGCCGATTTTTGCGCGTCGTAGTGCGTTAGAACATAATCGAATTATAACCGGTGAAGGTGAGTCGTTTCCACTGGATTCATTTTTTTATTGCATAAGTTCAGCAGATAGGCAGACGGCCCACCTGATGGAAAGCGGTCACCATCTCCTACGGACATTTGTAACACCAAGGGTATTACCGATGTGCTACCGCTCTTTAGAGGGAGACTGGAACCTGGCCGCTAATGCCGGAACAAAACTTAATGTTGTTATGGCGGCATACTCTAAACCCGGGGTGGTATCAATCCAGACGAGCAAATACCCTACACCTGGATGTGGGTTGTTTAGTCGCCTCTTTCGACAGGGCGCCCCAACGCAGAAAATTGTATTATTTCAAGGTTTCTGACGGATAAAATAATATAAATATAATAAATATTACAAGTATATACTGAAGCAAACCTGTATACTAAATAAGCATACGCGCACGTTTTTAGAAAATAATTCACTTCTATACTTTCATTTCGTTTGAGAATAAAAACAATTCCTACTCATAATAAAACTACGTTTTAACGGTTTAATTCCTACTCAGTCTATTTTGAATGGAAATAATCCCGCTGAGTAGTTTTTGAGATATGGTACATCTTCGATAAAATACATTTTGTATTGTTCTGTAGCCAAATGACGAAAACAGGCGATGCTTTTCATCTATGTGGAAAACTTTCATTGTGCGTCGATTGTCACGCACTTGTCCGATGTTTAAAGCGCGTGAAATAAACATGTTTGTCCGATTTTAAATGAAATAAACTGTTTACTGATAATATTTGTTATTGTTTATAATATTTTTAATTGGTCGGAAAATTAACTAAACCCCAGACATTAATTAATTATTTAAATCTAGGTATGATATTTTTTAAAAAATCATCATTAATATTTAGGAGGGGAAAGCCATTCATTATTGTCATATTAACTATATCATATAATAACTATACTATGAATAACAATATCCCAGTAAAAAAAATCCTCTGGAAACCTTGTCTCTTAAATCCCACATGATTAGATGTCAAATCATTAGTATAATTAATTCATACAAAATTCTAGTCATTAAATTTCTTCTAGGCCAGCAATATATCAGCGATGCCTCTGGTGTTGCATTTGTCTATACGTAGCGGTGACCACGTACAATCAGATGGACAGTCCGCCAGTTTGCCTGAAATGCATGCCAGCTTCTTGTATAATTGCGTAAAGTAATCATTATTTATAATATTATTAACTTCGCTACCTATCTAAAATGAAATCTTATCTTGATATTGGCAATCTGTTTTTGTTTGCCTATACTTTGATCTACAATAAAGAGTTACCTTCTGTCTATATAATTATGAACAATGAACTCCGGCTAGTACAGATATTGTAGCGTGCAATATATAAAAAAAGAAGAATAAAATAAATAAAAAATACTTCCAACAATGTGAAAGCCAATAACCGCATCCGGGATAAAGCCTTACGAACAATCCTTGAGATCGAAACCTGTCAGTGACAAGCGTCTTTACCTTACATACTTGTATGATATGTGTGTGTGGGAACGTTTTTCCCGAATGACTTGTATAAAACAATGAGCTACAATTATATATGTTAAATGACGCATCTGCGGATGTGTGGCGGCCGTGACCATCGATGTACGGTTGGTAAAAAAATAACGTGTGTAAAATATTTGGCAATATTTATTTGAAATACGTTGGGTTTTTCATAGGAAATTAAATGTTTTGTTCTACTGTATTTTGTTGCCGTATTGATATATATATATATATATATATATATATATATATATATATATATATATATATATATATATATATATATATATATATATATATATATATATATATATACAATACAATATATACACACCAAATTTATGGCAATCCACAAACTATAAAAGATTGCCTAGGGGTAACACTGATTTTGTCATTCTATTAAGGAACTATATGAAAAACATTGTAAAATAGAAATTACCTTCAAATGTTACTAAAACCAAAGAATTAATATCTTTCTACAACATCTTGAAATCGGTACAGAGAAGAAATAAAAATGACTACTATATTTCTCAATATTTTGTTATTTCAGTATTGTCTATAAGAATTTTTATTGTTTTGTTAATGATATGGTAGCGACATGGCCGTCCTTTCCATCATTGCGCACAGCGGACGACCAACAGGCTCATACCGCAACAGATAAAGCCGAACTTCTGGGCAACATCTTTGCGGCCAATTCGACACTTGACGACGGGGGAGCAACCCCGCCTACTGTATCGCGGTGTGGGAGCTCTATGAAAGAGATTCGCTTTACCCAAAAAGCGGTTTGTAGAGCTCTTAGCTGCCTCGACGTCAAGAAGTCGTCCGGGCCTGACGGTATACCTGCTATTGTGCTTAGGACATGCGCTCCAGAGCTTTCTCCAGTCCTGGCCCGTCTTTTTACACTTTCTTACACTACTAGCTGTGTCCCGTCTTCGTGGAAGGTTGCTCTTGTGCATCCTATCCCAAAAAAAGGTGATAGAACTGACCCGTCCAACTACCGGCCCATAGCGATTACTTCCTTATTCTCAAAGGTGATGGAGCGGATTATCAACGGACAACTTCTGGGTTACCTCGAAGATTCCCAGCTACTCAACGACCGGCAATATGGCTTCCGTCATGGTCGTTCCGCTGGGGATCTGTTGGTATACTTAACCCACCGTTGGGCAGAAGCCGTTGAGAGCAAGGGAGAAGCCTTGGCAGTCAGTCTTGACATTACTAAGGCCTTTGACCGGGTCTGGCATAGGGCACTTCTTACGAAGCTGCCATCGTACGGGATACCTGAGGGGCTTTGCAAGTGGCTATCCAGCTTTCTTGGTGGACGCAGCATCAAGGTCGCCGTCGACGGTTGCTGTTCTACCACCAAGCCTATCAATGCTGGTGTGCCTCAAGGCTGTGTGCTGTCACCTACACTGTTCATCCTGCATATCAATGATCTGTTATCTATAGAGAACATTCATTGCTATGCGGATGACAGTACAGGTGACGCTAGATATACCAGCCGGGCTAATGCCCCTCAGTCGCTAGTGGAAGAAAGTCGGGTCAGACTTGTGTCTGAAGTGGAGAACTCCCTGGAGCGAGTCTCCGAATGGGGACGACAAAATCTTGTCCAATTTAACCCCACGAAGACACAGGTCTGCGCATTCTCTGCAAAAAAGACCCCATTTGTCCCTGCGCCACAGTTTCAAGGAACACCCCTTACCATCTCCAACAGTATCGGGATTCTAGGCGTTGATATAACGAACGACGTGCAGTTTCGGGGTCATCTGGAAGGCAAGGCTAAACTTGCCTCAAAAAAGCTTGGTGTGCTAAACCGGTCTAAGCAGTATTTCACCCCGCGGCAAAGACTTGTGCTTTACAAAGCACAAGTTAGGCCGCATATGGAATACTGCTCGCACTTATGGGCTGGAGCACCAGCTTACCAGACTGACCCTCTCGACTCCATTCAGCGTCGCGCCGTTCGTATAGTCGACGATCCCATACTAACAGGCGGTTTAGAATCGCTTAGCCTTCGGAGAGACTTTGCGTCCCTCTGCGTATTCTACCGCCTGTACAACGGAGAGTGTTCCGAGGAACTGTTTGATTTGGTGCCAACGCCCCATTTTTACAACCGCACCGCTCGCCATCGGCGGGGTGTTCACCCCCATTTCCTGGAGCTCCCACGCTCAACTACGCAACGGTTCTCTAGAACGTTTATTCCGCGTACAACAATGATCTGGAGAGAACTCCCCGCCGAAGTTTTCCCTCTGCGCTACGACATGGGGTCATTTAAGAAGGGCGTTATAAAATTTCTTAGAGGCCGGCAACGCGTTGGCAACGCCCCTGGTGTTGCAAACGTCCATAGGCGACGGTAACCGCTTTCCATTAAGTGGACCGTCCGCCTGTTTGCCTGCCTCAGGCAATAAAAAAAAAAAATAAAATCTTATTATTTTACTATCCTATAAATATTATAAACGCGAAAGTTAATGAATGTATGTTAAAAGAATGTATGTATTGTTGTTACTCTTTCACGCAAAAACTACTGAATGGATTTGGATGAAACTTTACACTAATGTAGCGTACACATCAGAATAACACATAGGCTATAATTTATAAACATAGTGTGAATTAACCAAAATATAACGATTTTCCATCACCACGCGGGTGAAGCCGCGGGCGTAGGTAGTGTGTATATACTTTAAAAATATGATCACATGAATAAATCTCTCGGGATCAAATACGATATTATAGTGTTTTTGGGTGGGCATTTAAGCAAAACTAAACCGTCATAAAGTCGTTATGTCCTTTCGTCTGCCTTTATATATTATAATCATTTTTCTTGAAAACGACTGGGTTCAAAATAAAAATTTAGTACCTACAGACGTAATCACATATATGCTACATATCTGATTAACAATAGGTACCCCTAAAAGCTATCTACACATATCATATATATAAAATACACCTGTCAGTTACATGCAGCGCGGCCACTTTCATTATTTACTTTTTACATGATTTCTCTAAAGTAGGGCGGGCGTAGTGGTATAGAGATTACATCATTATCATCGTCAGATTGTTAAATCTCAGTTGGCTTCTTAGCTTTCGCTTCGAAGGCTGGGGTCCGCTTTCCTACATTTTATTCTCCACTGCACGCAATCGTCAGCATATCTTGTTTTGAGATTATTGATGTACATTTCAGCCTTTGTGACGTCCAGCCAGCATTTTTTAGTCCTAACTTTCTCGCAGGACCTGGCGTTGGTGGCATGGATAGACATTTATTCCTCACATAAAACGTGGCTGTAGCAGCATAGGCGACTCATATAGACCACATATTGCTATATGCTTCATCCATATAGATCTGGCAGTTTGTACCCTGGAAATCTAATTGTAATGATTATGTCACACATGCCATCAAAACCCTGTCATAGTACTTGATATTTAAAAGTCAATTACTCGCTTTACGTTGCCATTAGTTACGCACGCCCTATAAATAATTTATTATAAAGCCTACTGAACGTCGAAGTAACTACTTTTCATACAAATTACGTGGTTCAATTCTTTAGAAACAATCAATATTGTCGGCACTTCTAGGCACCTCCCCAAATATATACATCATATATTTTGGATTTTGAGTAAATTATGGTAAATCGGACTGGAAGGCGTCCTACACTATATTTACGGAGATAAGATCTCCACTTGAAACTCGTCTGCTTCATTGTCATCGGGCTAGCGATGAACATAACCATACCAGGCCCACTGTTACTGCACCTTACTAATTTTTAAGCTAGGTTATCTTGATTCTTTTAGGTCGTCGTCAGCCAATTGCAGTCCACTGCTGGACGTAGGCCTCCTCAAGTTTGCGCCATACATTCTGATCCTCCGCTATTTTCATTCAGCCCCTACCGGCAACCATGTAAAAAGTCGTCGGTCCACTAAGCTGAAAAGCATCCTAAACTACGTTCATCAACACGCAGTCACCATTCCGGGTTTCCGCTGCTTCATCAACCATCAATCCTGCAACCGTCGTGACCGATCGATCCATTGTCACTTCTGCTTACCTACTAATTTTCCAAGTTATGCCGGTAACTTGATTCTATGAAATTCTAGAATGGTCATTTGGCAACTTTAAAGCATCTATAAATCGCAGTTTCTATTCCAATTTTGACTTCAGACGTACACTGAAATATTATTTATATGTATAAATAATAGTTTGCTCAACATTCGCTATTAAATTAAAATAAGTTAACCAACGCTTACGTTAATTCAAATGAAATTCCGACACGAAACATCTTCGTAATGTTCATGTTAAAATCGATTATTTATTAATGGTTTTCTTCTAATCAATACAACAATGGTTTGAATATCACGAATGTACGTAAATCGTTAGATAACCTCTTCAATAGAATTATTGTGCAAAATTTATGAAAAAACACGGCTACGTAAAATAACGTTGTTTAATTGGAAAATACGTAAGTGATGATGGTTACGTTATGTAATATTTAAAACTAATATCATTATTATAGAAGAAGAATTATAGCTGTGATAATTGTCTAGTGCAAAATGTAATTTTTAAAAACTTAAATTCTTACATATCCAGATGAGACCACGCCTCATTGAAAACATATTATTTAGGGTACCGTAGCCATTTTGGTAAAAACGGAACGCAGAAGTTTCCGTCATGCCCGTCCGTTGATCTGTCTTTGTATGTTACAGTCATTTTTCCTAAAAACCACTTACTCTGTATGGACGAAACCTAGTAAGAACATGCATGTATACATTGTTTTTCCTTTGAAGCTGATTTTCGTACAATACAAACAAATAACACTATTTAATGATGTTTACGTCTCAGACAAATTAAGCTACATGTAAAGTTAAATATTACAGTACAGAATGTCTTATATTAACCTTCTAAAGAAACAATTTGACTAAAATGTTACCCAAAAATTTACATTGTAAGAAAAAGGAAGGTATATTAGGGTGATTTTTTTTCGAAACCGAAATTGTATTGTATGTGTCGGGAAAAAAACCCCTGAAAGTTACACCCCATAATATTAATTATAAGTACTTTCCCTAAGCGTAAAAAGATTTTCCATATAAATTAAGATTGTTTTTTTTTAAATTTCTATAACTCAGCCGCATTTTATGCTATCACATCGGGCTTGGTCGCGATTTACTCAGAATTAAACTATGTACAATAGTGTCCTCTACGGCGAAAGTGTAACTTATACTGGTGAGTTGGTACCCATCACTGAAGTTGATTTTCACCTAAAATTCTAATAGTTTTGCTGTTATCTTCGAAGCAATCGACTTTACAAAAAAATGTAAATACCAAATTTGTTGGAAATTTAATTTCCTACAAAAAAGTCTCATGTCATTGTTAGCGAGCCCAATGTGCACGGTCTGCTAATTACTTATGTAACTTGAACCAGACATAGAGAATCACGAGCGGTTCTTTCAGTTGTGGCACCCTCTGCGAACACTATACAAATGCCGCCGCAGATTGTGTTTTTTTTGCCTTGATTTAAATCAAGACCAGTTGTTAATGATGCTTATTTTTCTCAACTTAACATTTAATTTTAATGATCTAAAAATAATTAAGACTCACAAAAAAACAAATTACCTCTACAGGATTATTTAAAATGCGATGATGTGTTTTTGGCATTTTAAATCAATATTTGTATTTTTTTAATTTTACATTTCGAATGCCATTATATATTATTAAAGTAATAATATATTAAAGATTGTCGTTCTCATATTACCGATTGGTAATAAAAATGGTTGAAATCTAATTATATTGCAAGACCATTTTAAATTGGAAAGTAATTTGATTTTATTTAATTAATATGTGATAGTATAGTATCTACTACATGCTGAATGTTAAATATATAAAAATTGTTTGTGTGTGTGCAGTTCACACGTAATAGAAGTGAAACAAAGTATGACAAGGGGCGGGAAGAGTCTAGATTTCGTGACGTCACATTTCATATATTATATCGTTATAATGTATTTAAGCTTTAAAACAAATTTGAAACATTAACGAAACAAAACTCCAAAACAATACTAACTCTATCTGTATGATGAGCACAGTGTTTAAATTATTAATTAATAATGAGAATCAATATAATGTATTATATCTCGTTCTCTCGCAAGCCTAATCCTATAGATTTAAACGTTTATCTCTTTTTAGTGTAGCTTTTTCGTTTCATCGAGTTTGAAATCACAACGATTTTAAAGAAGCTTCACTTCAACAAGAACTTAGTTACCTATCTGTCACGATATCAGTATGACTATTCAGCTAGGTAACGTAGCCCTAGTGAGCAGTCTATACACTTTACCTATACAAGACCTAGGCTTACTACATATTCTGTTTATAGACAGTGATTATATTCCAAATCAGATTTTTTGGACATATGATGTATTTCGATTGTACACTTTTTTGTGATTTTGAACGAAACCTTTTATTATATATGAAACGACACGCACTTAAAAAGTTTTTCAAACTATTTTCACTTTTAGACCTTGCCTATATGTCCTTGCTTATTGTGTCACTTGTCTACAAGTGACTCAGTCCGCTTTGCATAGTTACCTTAAAGGTATCCGTGTAGGAGGGTTAAATAATTATTGTTTAGTCAGATTCAAAATTGAAATTATGATCCCACGATTCACTCGTTTTATTCGCTTAGAACCGACTTTGTTTATACCGACCTCTGCATATTTATTTTTATTTTAAATAAATCGACGGACAAACACGCGTTGTATATCTCCAAGCTAAGCAAGTTACGCTTGTGTTATCGGTATATTTTTATTGCACGAGTTCAGCAGACAGGTAGACGGCCCATCTGATGGAAAGCGGTTACCATCGCATATGGACATTTGTAACATCAAAAGTGCTACATATTATACAACTGACAACTACATAGATAAAACAAGTATATAACCGAAACTGGTTTAAGAAATTGAATAACCAGATATCATACTCGGGACCTGTCTGTTCCAGTTAGACAGGCAAACGCTGAATCCACTCAACCACAACGACCGAAAATGTATTGATATATTGATTAGAAAAGTATTCAACCCCGTCAACCACATGATCATCCGAAGAGCGATTAAGCGATCTGAGAGCTCTTTGCAGTGGCTTCTGGCCTTGAGTCCCTACGGTCCCAACGTCACAACAGCAAACGGAGCAAATCGATTCATCTAATGCCGGAATCCTATTATTATGTAACTACCCATTAATTTTATCCGTTAAATTGTTTTTATTCGTGCAAGAACGGAGAAATAATACAATTCCTTGCGGCCTGGTGGCCTGTCGTAATAGGTGACAAAACAACCCACAGCCAAGTGGTTAGGTATTTGCCCGACTACCACCCCTGGTCTAGTATATGCCGCCGTAACAACCTTGAGTTGTGTTCTATTATTAGTAGCCAGGTTTTAGTCTCTCTTTTGCGAATCATAGAATAAGAAGTAGATTCAAATTTTGACTTATATGTATGACCGTCAAAAAGTGTTCTCAGAATTTGAGAGCGGCAGCACATTCAGCTTTTGTGATACAAATGTACAAAGGCCACGGTAACCGCTGTCCATCAGGTGGGGCCGTTTACCTATCTGCTGAATTCATGCAATAAAAAGAAATATTAAAACTGATTATAATTTCACATAAACTTTGTCCAGGTAATCTCAATTTTCTACTAATCATTGGTAGGGTATTAGAATGGATAGTAAGGTATAGGACCCGGCAAAAGTACACCAACGAAGTCGAATGAAATATTGTAGCTGATTGTAAAATACATTATCCTCTACGGTACATGACATTCAATGTAATATAATTTAATCGTAATTAGTACTTACGACATACCCATTGTCTTAACGTAACATTATAATTGTTCTAATAACGTAATTAGTAATTAATAAAACAAAGGATATGCAATTGATTGATTGTATAACGTCTTAATTGTATAGTAGGCAGATGGGTGGCGGTTATTTGATTTTATAGGGTACTATAACTTGTATATAAAAAATAACCAAGCGCGGACTGGTCGTATGCGGTGGTAGCGTAATGGTTAGCGCACGCGTCCCAGACTCAAAGGGCGCGGGTTCGGATCCTGGCCGGTACGCATGCACGACTTAGGCAGTTTTCTGACCTAATGTGCAAAATATCACAGTTACCATGTTCTAACAGCGGTGAAGGAAAACATCGTGACGAAACCTGCACATCGATATAACCGATGTGTCAAACCTGTCAAGCAGCCTTGGACAAAGTGTGGTGGATATAGTGTCCATTACCCAAAAATGGGAGGCCCGAACCAAAGCAGTGGGACGCTTACGTGCTGTTATTATGTCGGTGTACTTATAGTTTAAAAGAGCCATCTTCAAACTTTAGTATATTTTTCGTGATTATACTACTTAACCTATAAGGGTCATACAAAATCACAGAGCAAAGAAAATCGTCGTGCGTAGATCTCCGCGTGACGCGATGACCTTCTTGCTCTGTGTACTGAATACACTATCTTTCACTCATGTAGACTTATGAATTTTCCAGAAAAACTGTTGTGACATACAAAGATAGACCATATGACACAATAGGGTTCCATTTCCAACCCTAAAAATACTAATAGCCATAGCACTAGAATAACATTTTTTCCGTGCAAGAACGGATAAAGAAAACAATTTCCTGCAGCCTTGCGGCCTGTAGTAAGAGGCAACAAAGCAACCCATGACTAGATAGGGTTATTTGCCCGTCTGGGTGGATGGCTACCATCCCTGGTCTAGAGTTTTCCGCCATAACAACCGTGAGTTGTGTTCCGGCATTAGTAGTGGTCATGTTCCAGTCCTCCTTTAAAGAGCGACAGAAGATTGCTAGTACCTTTGATGTTATAAATGTCTAGAGGCGATGGGAACTGCTTCCCATCAGGTGGGCTGTCCACCGGTCTGCTGAACTCATGCAATAAAAAAAAATAGAAACGCCCTTGTTATAAAATACTAATGTTGCAATTTTGTCTAAAAAATATATATTGCTATTGAATTATTTATTTAGCGTCACCTCGATAAGGCATTGTTAGATTAATAAACGAAATTCTTTATAAACAAGTGTTAATTAATGTGGGTAGTTGTATAAATTTGCATTTCGGGTTTATTTGTTGGCGCCTTTCTCAATGTCAAGATACCATAATTTACTAACAAGATTGTTGTGTTATATATGTCAGCGGAATACTGTAACTACCTCCAATTTATAATCTGACTGGTCAACTAATATTTTCTTAAGTTTTCACGACTAGTATACATAATAAAACTACGTTTTAACGCTTTTAAGCGCGGTAATTTATTTGATTTTTTAATACTGGTCAAATTATAGACCGAGCACAAATTATAAACGTATCATAAACTTCACAATGCAATGTTATATTCACGTTAATGACTTTTATTAGAATTTGCGATGCCTACTCGTCAAAAGGTAAGTTATTATTATATTCCCTCAGTTCGTCCATGTTATAGAAAATAGATAGATAGTCCGTGCAGGAACGGAGAAAGAATACACCTTTCTGCAGCCAGGCAGCCTGTCGTAAGAGGCGACAAAACACCCCAAAGCCAGATGGTAGGGTGCCCGCCTGGACGGCTACCACTTACTCGGTCTAGATTATGTCGCATTTAAGAACCTTCAGTTGTGTCCCGGCATTAGTGGCCAGGTTCCAGTTTTCCTTTAGAGAGTGGCCACATTGGTAGTACCTTTGGTGTTACAAATGTCCATAGGCGATGGTAACGGCTTTTCATCAGGTGGGGCGTCTGCCTGCCTGCTGAACTCATGCAATGCGACTAATACCGAAACAGAACTCAAAGTTGTTATGGCAGCATACTCTATACTAACGGCGGTAGCCGTTAGTATCCAGACGGGCAAATGCCCTACCACTTGACCGTGGGTTGTCTGTCGCATCTTACGACAGACCGCCCCGCCGCAGGAAACTGCATTCTTTCTCTGTTTCTGCACAGATAAAAATGTACATAAAATTAAAATTTTAAATATAAGATAAACTTTAGGACCGATTTAAGATATTAAAAAATATGTTTGAAATAACAAAAGATTGATTTATAGTTTTTCCTAAATAGATTTTCTATAAAAACAAGAATCGTATGGTGGTTGCCACCTTTGTCGCAAGTGTGTGTTTCAAATTTCATTTTTCACTGAGCAATTGTCATACCTTCGTATTACTTTTCTATGCTTGTATAGAGTTTATGGCATATTTTAACCAGGTAAGATAACAGATGTTAAGATATAGCAACTCGGTATATATCGCACCAAAAACACCCAAAGCGCATTATAAACGCTTAACCAACTTTAAACAATGTTGTGTAACATTGAATCCTTTCGAAACTGAATCGCTATTACGCAACGAGATGATGCTATGAGTTTTTATTAATATCCTGTATTTATTAAATTTCGAAGCTACTTTGTTTGACTCTTAATCCTTGACATAGTTTGGGCTATGACGTTCTTTTAAATAGGAAGAGCGGTACTTTTCCTTTATCGATTTGATTTCGAAGAATCGAGTTGTTAAATGTCTAAAGCCCCTGTAGCCGCATCAAGTCGACAGTGGGGTGCGAACAAATCAATTTTTCGTTTGTATTTACTGATCAATAATTTACCAAAAAAAAGAAATCTTCATAATATGAGACAAATCCAAATACTTGACATGAAACCATTTTACGTCCTCAGTTTTTATCTAAAAATATGAATGTATGAAACAAACTATATAATTATAAAACAGTCATAAATAATTTTAAATTAAAAGACAGAAATGAATAATGTAATAAAAGCTTAAGTTTCTTTTCAATTTTTACGAGTTTGGAAGCGAATATTTAAGACTAGCTGATGCCCGCGACTTCGTCCGCGTGGTGCGGTTTTTTAACTATCCCACGGGAATTCTTTAATTTTACCGGTACAAAAGTATCCTATATGTTGACCAGGGATATAAGCTACCACCATAGAAAATTTCATTTAAATCGGTCCAGTCGTCTCGGAGATTAGCCGGTACAAACAGACAGACAAACAGAGAAACAAAAAATTAAAAAAAAATCTAAATTAGTTCTATTTCACTTCTTACATCCTCCTGACTCGGTTTTTAGCATTTTTTTTTCATTGTACAGCAATTCGACCTCTACAATTTTATTATATGTATAGATAAGATATAATTTATTTCCCCACCTGTAAGTCATTAAGAAACATAGTCATATTCTTTCAAGATCTGTTTAAAGATATACATTCTTATTATTACGCTGAGGAATGCATTTGCGCATCTGTCCGGACTCCGGGAGTGGTCAGGTAGGGGTATGGGAGCTTCCTGGGGGCCAGCTCTACACACACCTCTGCGGAAGAAGTTACCCGCTAAATCTAGCAGCGTGCCTCCGCGTCTAATGAGGTTCCGCGAGACCTAACACTAGCTATCTCGTTACGACGCCTCGAAGCGTGCCTTCGTGCAGAAACTTATATTTTTTACCCTTAGCTACACGTATGGAAGCCACCCATGAACTATATATACATTTTTTTCGCGATTTTACTACAACATCATTATTATGTTGCGGCATATAAATTATATATAACTGCCAATTATCATCTATATAGCCCCTCTTGGAAACTACGCGTAGTTTCCGAGAAAAAATATTGAAACATACAAAGAGAACATATATAGAATTCATGGTTCTGATTTTATTAAAATGGCTACGGATCTCGAAATTGTTGTAGTGATATTTAAAATGAATATATTTGATTTGAGTATTACGCATTTGATAAAAATACTTTTTCTTGCTTACCTAATACTATCCATCCATTTGCCTTAATACTGGTTAAAATTTTACATGAACTCCATACAATTAATGCCAATTTTCTAAGAATGGTACGATATAGAAATCCAACATAAGTGAATCATAGACCGATTCAAAAACATAAACTATATTTATAAAACAATTTCTAGGTACTCACGATTTATCCTTGACATTACTTAACGAACAAAAAACAGATGCTGCAACTAGCCACGATGCAAAGGTTCGAATATTATATATGTCAAATATCATTTTTTACAGATTGTGAACAAGTCAAATATTAAATATTCTTGGAAAGTGATTTAGGTTAAGGAAATACATCTATGGAGTTTTTGATTGGAAATTAAAAGGGTATTTTGCTTTACATTTTACAGACCGACAAATAAAAAGTAGTATAATAATTAAGAAAATTTATTTTTACCTTTTGTCGGAATCCTAAAGATATAGGTAATTAATAATATAATGGGCTGAAAGGATATTTGATTTAAGCGAGATTTTGTGAGAAATATAACATAATATTATTTCAACATCGTGATGTTTCAAGCTTAAAACACTTCGTGATATTACTCGCTGTGAGTAGCCATTCGTAAACGTAGCATGTTTCTGTGGTCTCCTGATTCCTCTGCAGCCAATACTTTTAAAAAGCCAGTAGAAGCCCCAAACTCTTCTCTGCGCTCAATCCATTTACGAACCCATTTTCGCTTCTTGTGAGTTGTGAGCTTAAGTATTTGGTTTGCTAAACACTGCATATGCCAACCGAATACACTGTTTTAGACGTGTGCGATGAAAAGACGACATATTTGTATTTCAGGCATAAACAAACTATCGACTTCTCGTGTAAAACTCACTGTATGTGACAGGCAAGTAGCGAATTGTCGATGCGAGTACTATTCGCAGCGAATACTCGCTGTGTGTGATCTAGGCTTGAGACATCGTACGTATCGTGTATGCCATTTTGGAGTATGAAGTCTCAATGGATATTGATACGTCCATATCCGAAATACAATTGCTTCCTATTACATTATAATTATTATAATCGGGTTACAAATTGTGGCGCCTACAAACCACCAGTAGCCCGTTCGCGCCAAGCCTGATACGTTTTTTAGTTTCACATTACTCAATCTGAAATGTTGAAATATTCTAACATTATTTCAAAATTTCGTTTAAGTCAAATAACCTTTCACCGTCGATATAATACTACTAACTAGCTATATCTACATACATGCCATTTGGTTCGCTTTGGACATGGGGGCCTAACGCGGCTGCCACCGCAGATGCGTATAGTAATCATGCCAAGTATAAAAAATAATACTTTGTGCTATTTCTTACAACTCACTCAATTTCACTAAATAACTCCCAAAAGCAACCGTTTTAGGTACTCTGGGCCTTATATTAATATTTTCTGAACCTTCCAAGATCTTAATCTCTCGTTTTCTTGAAATCTGTTGAACCATTTCGGAATTTATTCGAGACATACAGACAGGCTGAGTCAACATTTTTAAAATCAAAAATTCATGACTTAACGTCAGGATAGTAGTATACTTAAATAGCAGGTTTTTGTTTAATGTATGCATTTGTTATAAAATATTATACAGACACTTTAGTTATATTGGCATATAATTAAGTTTTAAATTCTGCGATTATTAAAATCGATGAATATACCATTCAAGCTATTTTATTTATTGATTTGTTTGTTGAAATGATTGATTGCGCTAAGCTCGCAATAATAGAAAATTAATAAGTAATTACTGATGTATTGATATTTATTTCCTGTTGAGTTTATAGTAGGTAAATAATTAAATGCATCGTATTAGATCGCGGGTCATAATAATGACCCGGATTTTTGGACGGAGTGGGCCATTGGAAGGCCGACACGTGGAGGCCTTTTCGACAATTTACTCTAAATGTTATATGACAGGTAAATCTAGTCTAAATGTTATTTCCGTACGGAGTTTTCGTTTCGGCGTCCGAGATCCGCTTGAACACTTCGCGCGGTCTTCGGTATCCCCTCACAAGTGTCCATTGGCATGCATATCTAGGGTTGCCAGCTTTGTGTAGAATAGACTAGAATAGAAAACACTCTATTGTTTGCCAAATAAACAATTACAGATTGAATAATTACAATAATTTCATAGCAAAACAAAAGACGGTCTTATCGCTTAAAGCATCTCTTCCATGCAACCTGACAGAGAGGATACTTTTAACAACTTATGTCTATAAGGTATAATTAAATTAAAAATAAGTAAAATATAAGTGGAAGGTATAGGTATAGTATTATTGATTTTAAGCTTGTAAAAATATAGTTCGCGAAATTTAGGGGAAAAATAGTACACATTTCTTTTTTAAATTATATATTTTATCTGTTTCTGCGACCACTAATATGATTAAATATGTCATCAAAGTATTTAATACGTCGTAAACTTATTATTCAATGTCATAATATAGAATTATAAAATAAAATTAATGTATTATTTTGGAAGTAATTATGTTGTTATTTGAATACAGCACTGTTTATCTATAGATACAATACATATTTCTGCCACATATTCAGCAAGACTAACTAGTTTCTAAATAAATGCCTATGACATACAGACGGATAAACACGACGAGTTTTTTTTATTGCATTTTTTTTATTGTTCAGCAGACAGACGGCCCACTTGATGGAAAGCGGTTACCAGCGCCTATGGACATTTGCGACACCGAAGGTGCTACAAATGCGCGGCTGCCCTCTTAAGGGAGACTGGAACCTGGTCACTAATGCCGGAAGACAACTCAAGGTTGTTATGGCGACATACTTTAGATCAGGGGTGGTAGCCATCCAGTCGGGCAAATGCCCTACCATCTGGCTATTGGTTGTTTTGTCGCCTCTTACGACAAGCCACCCGGCCGCAGGAAATTGTATTCTTTCTCAGTACCTGCCCGGATGATAATTTTTCATAAGGGTTCTGAGTTCATAAGGGGTGTCAAAATTACTACAAAACCCTAAAATGACTGTCATATAGAGACTGGAAAATCAACAGACGTACACAACGGGTTAATTTTTGCAAAATGGTTACGGAACCCAAAAAGGATAGATCATCCATAAATTATGACCCCTTTGACCTATGATAAGGTCACTCATCATTCCTGTACCGAGGTCACTATAACTGACGCGTAATGGCAACTCATACTTGAGATACTCGAAATATTTAACCTTCTGATGTATGAAGACGTCATAAATATTTTAAGCATTTGTCATTTGATAACAGCGTCACAGTTGTATGATTGTTGTATGGAATTACAATCGTTTACCAAGAAACGTAAGAAAAATCTTTTCACTCCTACATGAGTAGATGCTACATGTAATTCTTCTGTCGTTTTATGACGAATATTTTTTTATTGACCATGACCATCAGTCAAAATAAGGAAAGAAAGGAGAAGAGGACTTTTGGGCCAAAGAAATGTTAATGAGAAATGGCTTAAAAAAGCGTTATATTTTTTTATTACAAAATAGAAAGCGCCAGCCCTTAATTCTATCTAAAAGACGAGAAATCTTTACAATACAGTTATAAATAAAACAAGTTATTGATTAATATAAGTATTCGATTTATGGGAATATGAAAACACTTACGCCACACGATTAATTAATTGAAAATAACTAAACCCACAAACAATTTAATAAAAAAATCAATATAATAAAAATAACTCTGTGTTTTTAAAATCTGGGCCCAAGAATGTTTAAAAGCGTATCCGGCTCCTTTCCAAGTATTAAAAATTGCATTTGTCGCTTCCGTCCAAAAGTTGTTTGGTAGAAACCGCTGCCACTGATAAGACCTCCCATTGTATAGTTTCCCGCACGGATCTTGAGCGGTTAACTTGGCCTACGCACAGTGATATTGAAATTCTTTTTTCGCAGTATGATTTTATTATACCTTTGGAGTAAAGGGACAAAAAAAAAATATTTTTCAGATTTCTATTATTCTGCCGACCGTTCAAGATTCGTGCCAGAAACTAAACTTGTCACACAACAACAAGTTTTTAAAAAAGAAGAAAGAGTGCCAGACTTCTCCTAGATCTTTGTGATGATATGTAATGACTTTTTACTATTTTATACTATTAAAAGTTCCTGATCCCTCCGATACAGGCTTTGCCCAGTGTTGGGTTCTTTAGGAGCCATATCTAGCTCAGAATATGACAACCAGGATAACGTTCCTTAGCACAATCTTTTGTTATAACCATGTCATGTAGAGGTTTGGTTACATAAATTTGTATTTGTATTTTTGAAGTGATTTGAATCTCGACGAAACGAAAAAGCGACACTAAAAAGAGATAAATACATACATCTAACTACGCCTGCGAGAGAACGAGATACCAGTTTTACATTATGCAGTACATATTAGACAGTCAATAAGACCGATGATTAAACATAGGTCCAATTTGAACCGAAATAAGACCGATATATTATCTATGAGTATGTTCTCTGAAGTTTCACTTCTACTGCGTGGGCAGTGCGCACACATACATTTATGTTTAAATTATTCTTTGAAGTTTAAATTATGAAGTGGAAAATTCTGAAAAAAAATGAGTTTGTAAAACTGATTTTTTTTAAATCGTGATTAATATAGTTTTTGAGAGATGGAGTTTTTTTTTTAGATTAAATGCTTTTTTAGAGTTTTGCAGTCAATTGACAAAAACCAGGACATGTTGCTCACCTTACGGAATTCTTCATTGCACGCAAAGAGACACGCACTTGGCAGGTTTTTTCAATCACTAACATGCAATTTTGCGTTAGACGATATTCTGTACTTCCTCATAGGTAAATTGATAACATTTTAAATAAATTAATATGTATTCGTATAAATTGAATTGACTTTAAAATTGCAGACAATTATTTATGATTAAAAATAAGCCAATTTTCAAACGCGTTTTTATTTGAAGCCATAATAAAATGAGTAATGCAAACTTTAAATAAATTAACATTCAATACAATTAAATATATAAAAATGTTAACATTAAAAGACTGTCAGTTCAAAAGAATTTTCACCACGCCATAATATTCTAATTATGAAAGTCTCGGCCAGTAATGTTAAACTGGCGGCCATTTTGACATTAGTCTATCAAACGATTTTTGAAATGAAACTTCTTTACAATCGTTGTGATTTGAAACTCGATGAAACGAAAAAGCGACACTAAAAAGAGATAAACATATACATCTATAGGACTCAGTCTGTGAGAGAATGAGATACGAATTTTATCTTGTGCAATACAGATTAGAGAGTCAATAAAACCGATGATTAAACATAAGTCCAATTTGGACCTAAACAAAATGATAATATTTTTTAGACTAAAACAGTGAAAAATTGAAAGTGTTTAAGAAGTTTATTTTGAATTATAATATGTTGACGGATGTGGGTTAAAGGAATTATATTTATATTAATAAGAGTTTGAGAAGAATTATCTGTGAGTGTATTTTCTGAAGGTTCACTTCTACTATACTCTAACGATCTGCACGATTTGCGTATCATGTATGTAAATAATATTTAAGAAGAATATGAATATATAGCCTATCAAAGCAAGATACATTCAGTAGTATTTTATGAATATTCAGTATAATTAAAATTAGATAAATCAAGTTCTGTACTCCTTAATTGTATGAATAAATGTTAAATGTCGAATCCACCAACATTCGAAAATTTCCTGATTGCACTTTTAAGACATATCGTACTTGTTATGTCAGTTAATTATTTAAATTTTTACAGTTCCGTAGGCATTATAGCTTTAACAAAATCTTTATAAATTCATCATGCCCACTCGTTCGTCTATCTATGGATTTCTATAGGCACGTTTTAATACACTATTTTAGCGCCATATATATTTAGATTATACCCATTTATCCTTGCAAGTCGTGGTAGCGTAATGGCTAGCGCACGCGTCCCAGACCCAAAGGGCGCGGGTTCGATCCTGGCCGGAACGCATGCACCGCTTAGGCAGTTTTCTGACCTAATGTACATATTGTTACGATTACCACATGCTAATAACGGTGAAGGAAAACATCGTGATGCAACCTGCACATCGAGATAACCGATGTGTCAAACCTGCCAAGCCGCATTGGACAAGCGTGGCGGGTATACTGTCCGTTCCCCTATAGTGGGAGGCCCGAGCCCAGCAGTGGGACATTTATGGGCTGCTATTATTATTTATTATTATATATCCTTGCAAGAATGGAGAAATAATAAAATTTCCTGCGGCCTGTCATAATAACTCACAGCCAGGTTGACCCTACAACCTTTGCGCGTTTGGATGGCTACCACCCCTGGTCTAGAGTATACCGCCGTAACAACCATGAGTTGTGTTCCGGCATTAGTGGCCAGGTTCCAATCTTCCTTGAGAGAGCGGCAGGGCATTTGTAGCACCTTCGGTGTTGCAAGTGTCCATAGACAATGGCAACTTCTTTCCATCAAGTGGGTCGTCTGGTTGTCTGCTGAAGTCAGGTAATAAAAAAACCCCTAACGTTTCTGAAATACATGACTGACTTACAAAGACAAAAAAATAAACTGACATTGACGGACATAAATAAAGAAAACGTAAGGATTCCGTTTTTTCCAAAATAGCTACGCAACTCGATATCGATATTATAATATAGATATTTTTATCAATCCATAATATCGATATTAAAATGTGTAAAAAGAACCATTTATGTTTTTAAGATTACATACGAATTTTGAATTTTGTTGACATTTCTTACAAATAAAGGCACGGAATTGAATTAAAATGTATCAAAGTACAAAGACAGGTGAAGCTGCAGCAGACCTCTCCATAACCCTTAACCACTCACATAATGTTGCTCCTTGCTGTTATTTTTCGGCCTTCTGGGGGCCTACGCTGTCAATGGCGAGTTACCGTCTGCCCACTTTATCTACTTTCTTTCAGAATTGCAACAGACAGGCGCCATAATCCTAGATCCCTCGCTTTTCTAGCAGCTCATCCTAATAGCCCAAACTTGCCAGAGACCCTCTTACACGTAATCTTCAAATGCCCCCATCACGCAAAAGAAAGGTACAATGCTAAATGCGTTCCAAGGATATAAATTAAACAGGCGAATATGCAGGGCCTGCTATGTAAGAGGCACATTGAAGGTTTCGTTTGTTACGCGCCAAATATAAACATAACATAAAAAAAAATTGAAACAAGTGTTAAATGACGTTGTATATATAGTTATGTAATTTGTTGTATATTATAGTAGTGTCTAAAATTAGGTAATTGTAAAATATAACATACTCTAAGCTATTAACAGTGACTATATATATATGTGCGACTGTACGAGTATATATATATATATATATATATATATATATATATATAGATCATTTCCTTCTTTGACATTCATAGCCCTTGTCATGCACGCTCGTCTGTTCTTAACGCTCCTGACATCACCTTCTGCTAGTACATGATCAATTTCATCATGGAAGGTGTGTCGATTTGAAGATTTGATATAATAACATGTATAACAATAAAGAAGATAAATAAATGTATTAAAAACAATATATGTATATATATACTAGTAATACGATAGTATAAGTCAGTAATGTAATAGATTATAAGAAAATTGTAATAGATATATGAGTTTACAAAAAGAAAAGAAAAATAAACAATATCCTCTGTCCTGCCCCATGGCAGAAGAGAGGCAATATAAAAAAACAATAGCCCAGAATATTTTGGTTCCATTTCTTATAGATAGTCCTACATTGACTGGGGCTCGTCCTTGGATGCATTCCTATAGTGCATACGGACATCAGGGATAATCTTTGCTCAATATCACGCCACATTTTGAAAGAGCCTCTAGTGTTGGCCTTCTCGTAGCCCACCCAGGCATGGTTTGAAACAATTACTTTTGTAAGTTTATTTTTTTCAGTAATTTTTATATTTCACTATTATGTATATATAAATGTATGTGTATATAAGTTTATGTATGTATGTCTGTATGTAATATTATATTATGATATTTTTTTTAACCTATATACTTATATAAATATAAACTTTAATGTACACAACCCTGCCTCTTGTTTTCCATTCTTGCTAGACCCATAGGTTTGCTGAAAGAAAACTCTTTTTAGGGTTAAGCTCGCCTTTGTACGTCACCACTATTTTGTAATTTTATAGTAAATATACTTTGTTTATTGTATAGAAATAAAGAAAAATTCTGGAAAACATTTAAACAAATTGCTAAATGCAAATCGATGAAATTAACTTATCACATTATGTTAAATAGAATACTATGATAACCTTTCTTAAAGGTCAACTATAGGTGTGTCTTTTGGTTATTGACACTTAAATTCCCATTTTAAAACAATATCAAATAAAGTTTAAATTTCTTTACAATAATTGATGGGATTCAGGGTAATGCTTCAAAATAATTTGAAATTTAAACATTATGAATATGGTTGGTTTTGCGTTGTTTTTATCTCAATATACTGACGATATGAAGACCTTTTGCGTATTGTAATGTTTAGAATTCGTATTAGGATATACAGATGTTCTTATTGTTCTTTGTATGTAAAGGCCTATTGCCAGTTAATCCAGGTTGCGAATCACTCCGCCTGACGCAGGTCCTCGCCTGACGCAGGTCCTCTCGGGGCACGGATGCTTCGGGAGGTACCTGTGTCGAATAAGACGTGAACAGACGTTAGGGTGCCACCACTGCGTCGGCGGCGACGAAGACACGGCGCTGCACACCCTCCAGGTGGGTCCAGCATGGGACGAGCAGCGTCGTGATCTCGTCACGGCCGTCGGGGTGGATTTGTCCCTCCCGGCCGTGGTAAAGGCCATGGTCGGGAGCGCCGACGCGTGGGGCGCAGCCGCCTCCTTCTGCGAAACCGTCATGTCCGCAAAGGAGGCGGCGGAGCGGAAGAGGGAGCAATCCGCTACGCTCCCCTCCCGCCAGAGCCGGCGGCGGCGTCGGAGGGTCGTCCGTGACGACCTCCAGCCGCCGTAGGCTACGGCCGTGCGGGCGACCGGCGGGGAAACCGGACCCGCCCGCACATAAAGGCCGGAGAGGAGGGACGCGCGCCGATCCGCGCGCCCCTTCTCACCTCGCGGTGAGGTAGAGGAGCCGGAGAGACCCAGATCTCCGGCTACCAAATGGTGAGGCCAGCCCGCAAAGGGGCCGGCCGCCGTCCGTCCGGGCTGGTGGTGAATGCGCGAGCGAGCCCACAGCCCGGACAAAGGACGCTTGGGATCGGACAGGGGTTTTAGTGGGTGTCCCTAACCGCGGCGTGGCAATAGCATCTCACATCTCAACGTGGGGTGCTAGTGCCACCCCGACCTGGCGAATCCCACTCACGGGCCGCGACCTTTCCCCCTCGCGTGGCCTACGGTCCTCAAACGGATTTCCCGTGTATAAAAAAAAAAAATTGCGAATCACACGTATGGATAAGTATTCTCACCGTTTTTTAGTATACTAGTGTTTTCTCCAAAACTTTTTTAAGAATCCGTAGCCATTAAGACAAAAAGAACCTGGTAAAGTCGTAGTCTATCCATCTGTCCGTCAATCTGACGCATCCATCTCAGTCGAACTCAGCTGAAACTAGTTATTATTAATGCAGCCAGTGGACATGGCAATTTTAACAGGCGTCTTTTCAATTTAGAAGTTACTGAAAGCCCTCTGTGCAGAACTTGCTTGTAAGTAGAAGAAACAACCGCCCATGTCCTGCTAAAGTGTGGAGGGGGGGTACAATACAGGGCAAATACCTGAACGCCCCAGATAGCCTTCGAGAAGTCTTCAGAAACGTTAAGGTGATGAACTTCCTGAAGGGAGCTGGGATGGATGGGGTAACCTCATCCACCTTCTCACGCAAAATAGACACTAAGGGGTCCAGATACCCGGGAAGCCACCCGCTTGTATAAGAAAAAGTCTCATCCAATATATGTATCAATGTATGTCGCTATTAATTTTCTTAAACACTATTTAGTTTATACCGATGCAATTTTGGGTATTTTATATTGTTACGACTCTGGTCCCGACAAAAACAAATTCACACCTGCATAAAACACATTTTATTACCTTTCTGCATTTGGACTTCTTTTGTTTACTTCGTGTTTAAAATTTGTGATTAGAAAACAGCCCATTGTAGTGTTGTAATCTTTTACGGTCTATTGTTGTATTGTAATCATTAGCCAAGTGTCCGGATTTAAAGTACAAACTGATTCTAGGAAATTCAGTCGACGCGGCCGGACGGACACATTGCATCTGTGCAGTATAAAGCAATGGGCCGATGGAGGGACGAGGCAGTCGAGCGATAACCACGAGCGAAGCAAGACGTGTGTACTACAATGGGGAAACTTTTAATGACGAACGTTGCGCGTTTTTATGGAATTACGACCTTGCATTGCGTTTGGACTTGTTGTATTCGGTTATATTTGTACCTGTGTTATACGTGTCTGTATAGTTCTAATAAACTCTAGAGTAATTCTAACGGCATTTTAATTCGAGTCTCGTGACTCGTAACAGTATTATGCCACAATAACAATATTGTAGTGAAAACTAGAAGTTTACGCCATACATGTAATTGAGGAATGGTTTTTTTTTTTCAGAGTACAAAGTCAGATGTGATATTGTTGGTCAGGTCTTGGTAAATCATAACACTTCTAGCGCATTTGTAGTACTTTTGGTGTTGCAAGTGTCATTGTCACGTCAATTAGGTCAGAAAACTGCCTAAGTAGTGTATGCTTTCCGGCCTGGATTCGAAAGCGCGCCCTTTGAGTTTGTGACCGGAGTGCGCTGACCACTAAGCTACTATAGCTTGAACTACTTATGAGGTTAAATGGTAGTAAAATATTCAAGACTGTAGAACTTATATTAAATATATAAGAAAAACATTTCAACAAAAATTTATTCGAACAATATCATATAATCAGTCTATGGGATTTGGGTTAGTTTCGAATAAATGCTTTTTTTATAGTTACATATCCAAATGACAAAAACTGAACATTGGAACACCTCTACGAATCTTTCGTTGTGCGCAGACCGACAAGCACTTTGCTGGTTTATTTTTTAAGATGGCTATCGTTTTGCATAAATATGATGCTAATTTAAAGATTTTATTATATTATTTAATATATGTATCTATTTTAATTTATAGTCTTTGTCAAATATTGTAGTTCTAAAATTAATTTAATTAATTAGTCAATTATGTATGGTAATAAATAAGAATTAATTCTAAAATTAGTTCATTCCTTTAGTTTGATATAATAATATGCCAATATTTTTTCTAAAATAACTTATCACAAAGTTATTAATAAATAAAATCTGTTATTTATTAATATCATTGTGATAATGATTAAAAGTATCCTTTAACTGTTTTTAAATGAGATCTTTATTTAATTTTGTGGGTTCCGTACCCATTTTGTCAAAAACGCAACCCTAATAACTCTGTCATATCCGCGACTACGTGATAAGCTTAGATGACAGAGTCCTAAGATGTCAGAGTGAAGCCGGATAAAGGAATCCGATCACGTCGCAGAGCGTTACAAGAACGTAGTACAGTGGAGCGTCGATTATCCGAACGTGGAGCAACCGAACGATCGCTTATCCGAACTACGTCACCTATAAGTTCAGATAATGAAGATGAAAACCTAATTGGTGCTTCTGAAGCGTTTACTTGCTTAGATATTGTCTTGCGTTGGTTGGTTTGAAACACAAGCTAAAAGTGACCAGTATGAAATATCTCTCCTAAAAAAAGTACGTGACTTAGCCGTTTGTACGGATAAGCTTGCTTCGACAGACGTATATTGAATTTTTTTAAGCGATAATTGTACCTAGTATTACATGTTTAGTTTCTATTTGTAATTAAAGATATAAATGTGTAAATACGGTGTTCACTCGCCTGTACACAAATATGTATGGCTGAATCTGTACAGATCGATTATACAAAGAAACCGGTTTTCAGAACACCCATGCCCCCCCAATTAGTCCGGATTATCGACGTTCTACTGTATTAAATAATGGAACTAGTATGAATAAAAATGGAATAGTTTCCAGTGAATACATTACATACACATTTTTTCAGCGAGGACCATAACCATAGGCGGTGCAAGGGGGCAAAGTCGCGGGCGGTGTGTGGGATTCGCCAGGTCGGCGTGGCACTAGCACCTTTACTCAGACCTAGAAGTGCTATTACTACACCACAATCAGGGACACCCGCTAAAACTCCTCGGTGCTCCGTCCTTCGCATATGTCATAGGTACGGGTATATAGCCTAGCCCTTCCGCTAGCCCTGGGAGGCAGTGGCTTTTCTTTATTCACCGCCATGTTTAAAATCTTTACACGTGAGGAGGCTTGTAACTCGCACCACGGGAGGAGAGGTAAGCGGGCGCCCTAATCTCCATCGCATAACGGCGGGTGAGCCACTAAACCTCAGGGAGCCATCCGCGCCGTCCACTCACGTCGGCAGAAGGTCTAAACTAACCGTGGAGTGGAGCAAAAGTTTTTATAAATGCTTGACTTCATTTGATACTTTGGTTCACGTAGGCTCCTCCTACTCCTCTACTTTTATTTGTTCGTCTGAGATAATAAGATAAAATTTCACTTATATAAACTCTATCCGTCATATTAATTTCTCCAAAGCTTTTTTAGGGTCCGTAGCCATTAAGAAAAATGGAACTGTGGTAAAGTCATCATATATGTCGCTGTGTCTAAGTTTGAAAGCTTCTTTATACTTCTTAAAGAAGCCGTCAACCTTACTCTAAGTCAATATAAATAAGACCGTATTACTTGACCTGTATAGTACTGGGAAGTAATTCGGGATTTAATCAAATACCAAAAACGTTTTAGCGAAACAATTATATTTATATATGACATATATATATATATATATATATATATATATATATATATATATATATATTTATATATATTTATATATATATGATTGCTAGCTGTACCCGGCAGACGTTGTCCTGCCCTTAGAAATAAAAATCTAGAACCCGATTACAGCGACATTTACCGGGACCAATAGTTAATTTCAACCATTCTCGAATCCACATTAATAAAAACAAAAAAAAATCATCAAAATAGGTCCCACTGCTTAGGAAGACTTTAGCGGTGCCACCTACCGATAGATCTATAATCTAAACCATCCCGGGACCCACTTGAACACACACAAAAATAATTTCATCGAAATATTGGAACCCAATTACAGATAAATTAATAATTTTACATGTATTTTATTAATAAAATAACTCCGATTGAAGCATCTGTTTTAAACGACATTCAGTTTTTTTACATCCTCTTTGACGATATTTGCAGCACGCATTCTGTCAATTCTATGTCAAACGTCATAAGGTTACACTAAAAAAGTTTAAGCGCTAAGGTTAGATTAGAAATAATTTTATATGGTGGTTACGTATTCTTAAATTTTCTAATATTCCGCGTAATTTTCTTAATTTTTTCTTTCAAAGAACCTTCTTCTGACAATAACAAACACAACAAAAAAAGAATTAGGGAAATCGGTCCAGCCGTTCACGCGTGATGGCGTGACCAATGGAATTAGGGATTCTTTTATATATATATATATATATATAGATGATAATCAGCGTTCTTTTACTTGTCTCTAAAGTCAAAAATGGCTTTCGAGATGCGGTCGTAGGATCATATTCTTATTTTAGTGAGAAGGCGAATATGTTGCAGGAAAATGATAAAATTGCGAAACAATGCAAGAATTGAATGTTTATAATCTAATTAGTCAGATTGTAAACCATTGATAAACTGTAAACCTTTCCTTGGTTAGTTGGTGTTATAGAAGACTACTTTTTTTATTGCTTTTTAATTGTTAATGAAGTTACATATTGACAGACAACGTATTTGTGTATACACTAATGGGGCTGATCGATAACGACGTTATTTTTAACTCTATAAATAAAATGCAATTGGCCACAGTTGTCGGAAGTGCGGACTCTTTTATTGACGAGGGGAAATCCGTTAGAGGAATACCCTTGCTGGGGACTGCTGGGGAAATACGCTAGAGAGTGTGGGATTCTCCGCGTTGGGGTGGCACTAGCACTGCTAGTAAGTGCTATTGCCACCTGAGTCGGAGATACCCACTAAAATCCTCGGTGTTCCGTCATACGCCTTAATTCCAAGGCTACGGGTACATAGACTCGCCACTCCGCGACGCCCTGACTGGCGGTGGTCCATCGGCCTCTTCGATTACCTGTGGAACCACGTCAACCACGACCGCGGTATCTTTAAACTCTCAATGTGTGGGGTGATTTGTAAAGCGTCCCACAGAAGTTGAGTGACTACATAACGACAGGTGACAATCCTTCTCCAGGGACCTGCGCCGCCTGCTCACGGCAGCTAAAGGTCTAAACTAGCTTTCCGGCGCCGTCATGTCCCCTTTAAGCAGGGCTGAGCAGGCTGGTATGTCCACGCCCCCACTCCACCTCTTCCTTGGCAAGCATGATTTGATCGTAAAAGTAATGCGAACAATGTGCCATTAACAATAATAACAATGTCTCGTCACAAATAACGCATTAAACTCTTACCTACATCTGCGTGACATAATCACTAGCACTAACATTATTCCCGATGTAGCATAAAAGAATTAACGAAGTTTTTGCGACAAACTATAAGCCAATATCGTGACTGACTGACATTTTAGTCAATTAATACATACAATTATGTAAATTATAAAAATAATAAATAAGTAAACAAAAATAATATTGACAGAATATGTATGAATTTTTTATGTTAAACAATATTTATTGTTGATATTGGAATAAATTAATTACATCATCTGTATATAATAAATGTTGTATCTAAGTAAATATTTGACAAAGGCGATTCTCCTGAATGCATAAATGTCCGCAGCACGTTTTTTAATATTTTTGATTAAAATCTCACTGACTGATACTTATTATTGAACAATATTGTCAAGAAGCCGCCCTTGTATTCATGAAATTGTTAAGAAGGTA
Organism: Dendrolimus kikuchii; assembly: GCA_019925095.2. NCBI lineage: Eukaryota > Metazoa > Arthropoda > Insecta > Lepidoptera > Lasiocampidae > Dendrolimus > Dendrolimus kikuchii. The sequence continues at coordinate 7,421,228 of CM034388.1, read as the reverse complement.
AAAAAAATTCAAAAATCATGATTGCGGAACTTGCGAATAATGATCCACTTGGGAGATTCACAAATTTTGGCGATAACTGGGAGGGAGGGTGATGTTTCACTTTGCAGTATGTAAAAAAATTGTATTGTTAAAAGTGAACAAGGGTTATCGGATATTGTTGGTTTTAACGAGGAATTATTATTTATTAACGAGGAGTTTAGAGAAATATGCCTGTTCGACTTGCCACAATAACTCTGGCAATGGACGTTAGTCACCGCTTGGAAATTTAATGATGGAACTCTAATGGTTAATATTTCACTAATACCATGGAAGAATACTAACCCTTTGTTTTCAGTTAATGCTAGGGGAATGCATTTGCACATACCTTCGCGTCCCGGGGCAGGTCCCCGAGAGGTATGTGGGACTCCCGACGACCGATGCTGCACACAAGCTTCTGATGACAGAAGAAGTTGTTAGCACCGATCGCCAGACTACCCACTAAACCTTCCAGCGTCCCTTGGCATCGTAATGAGACGCCACGGGACCGTGATGATAGATATGATTGCCATGATGCCTCGATGCAAGCCAACAACAAGGAGCATCCCTGGAACTAAGACGCCCTACAGCACTGGGTGTGGCTCGCCGGGAGGGCGACACACTCAGTACGGCAGCCTATATAGTGTTATATAATGTATCGTTCCTATACTTTATTTGCTCCTACCTAGTTCGATATCGAGAGGAGATTGGCAAAGCGGCGCCTGCGACCCCTTCTTCGTTGTCGTCACGTCGCTTATACAAACGTAGAATTTTAGTTTCAAAAATCAATTAAATACATAAAAAAAATCTCTCAACTTCTAACTCTTCCTTACGTAGTCTATACTCGGGTAGGGTAGGGGAGGGTAAAATTAAGTCTTCCTTAATTTTACCCTCAATGTTGCTGCTGGATACTTTTATTACGTCGTGGTAGCTTAGTGGTTAAGGCACTGGTGTCCTAAAAAAGTAAATGAACCACATTGCGATGAAACCTGCACATCGAGATAACAGATATGTCAAACACAACAAGCCGCCTCGGGGAAAATGTGGCGGGTATACTGTCCATTTTTCCCTAAGAAATTGTGATCAAATATGGGCTGTTATTACATTTAATAAAGTTAAAATATAAACTTATCTACATAAAACTCGTATATTAGAAAAACCACTTTCGTTGCTATAGTTTATTTGTTAGATAATCTTCTTTTTAAATAATTTATTTGTTACATATTTTGCTCCTTTTTTAAATGGTATTTAAATGTCAGTTGAAAATCACATGGCTAATGTTATGCCGTGGTTTTGTCTGTGTGAAATTGGAACTCATATTACCTATGCATGATTTCTTCTTGTTGATGTATTATCCGGAATCAAATATGTAAACTTCAGTCATGCCCTTAGTTTGATATTCCTTACACAGTAATTGATCCTTACAAGCTAAACTATGATTTGTTGTCATAATACAGCATGTGTTTTTTTTAACATCAGTCTATTCGATTCCTGATAAGGATGGTTGATGTTTCAAAAATCTAATGATATTTTTCGCTATACCCATCTTATAATTTCGGGTTTGGCCACAAAGACCCATTTGAAAAATTTAATATATTATCATCTACTTAGCTTATGAATCATTAAGTACATACATACATACATACATAACTTCATGCCAGTTCTCTTACGGGGTAGGCACGAACAACAGAGCGCCATTCAGGCTTATTCTTACACACCTCACTTGCTTCTTTGACATTCATAACTCTTGTCATGCACGCTCGTCTGTTCTTAAGGCACCTGACATCACCTGAATCATTATATCCAGGTAATGTTTCTGAATCTGATCTGATTGTAATTCTTGGTATTTTTCTTCCATGTAGTTAAGTCTGTAAATATAAGAGCCTATTTAATTTTTCAAAGGTCAAATGACAGTATTATCCTTTAAAATAATGAAAAGTAAATGGCACCAAGGTTATATCCGAAAATTGTTAGTTGCATAACATTTAATTTTATTTATAAAAATATTCTAAGTGCGTCTCAAATTATGCGCATGGTTCCGTAGTCATGACGAACTTCTACAATTTCTGCTATTTAAAAAAAAAATAGATTCAAAATAAGTTCCATTGGGGAGCATTGTTGAAGATCATACATAATAACAGTTTATAAACGTGCCACGGCTGGGCTCTCGCCTCCCTCTGTAGGGGAACGAACAGTATATCCCCGCCACACTTGTTCAAGCCTACTTGACAGGTTTGACGCATCGGTTATCTCGATGTTTTCCTTCACCATTGTAAGTACGTAGTAATTGTGCCAATATAAATATTGCACAATTGTGTATAATGTACACATTAGGTCAGAAAACTGCCTAAGCGGTAAATGCGTTCGGGTCAGGATTCGAACCCGCGCCCTTTGAGTTCGGGACGGATGCGCTAGCCATTACGCTACCACAACTACGACGACGAAGGTTATACATGTGAGTTAAAAATTAGCTCTGCTTCCTACTACAAAGTGTATATAGATAAACCGCTTCACAGTGTTATTGCTGTTTAAGGAGAAGAAGTGGAAAGAAACTCACCACCAATATGTCTAGCTAAATCTCTTTTTTTATTGATCTTACTTTTTAGTATATAACTATATTACTATCCGTAGCCGTAGTATTGATATGATGATATATAGCCGTAGTATTGATATAATGGAAGGGATAACGCACTAATGTTTTAGATAATGTGGGTTCAAATCCTAGCCAGGAACTTGCACCACTTAATTGTTTTGTATATTGTTACAATTATCAAGTGCTACCGGTGAAGGAAAAGATACAGCTAACAAATTTGTTAAACCCGCCTAGGACCAAAGTGACGTAAGTGTAAATTTACCTTTCAACTTTATTCTTCAAATTAAAAAATTTTTTTTTTGCAGTTTTACTACAATATTGTGTAGTTGAATACAGAATTGAAATGTCTGCTAAATTTCATATATATCTTTATACAATATACACTATAATATAGTATATATAATTATATATATGTATATCTACTTAGTCTGGCCATAAACACTGTTACAATTAAACAGAAAGAAAGTATTACATTTGAATTTGGAATCTGTCATTTTTATATGATTGTTCATTGTGATTGAATCAAATTGATTGATTGCAGAAGGTGATGTCAGAAGCCTTAAGAACAGACGAGCTTGCATGACATGAGTTATGAATGTCAAAGAGGCAAGTGAGGTGTGTAAGAATAAGCCTAACTGGCACTCTGTTGTTCGTGCCTACCCCGCAAGGGAACTGGCCTGAAGTTATGTATGTATGTTCATTGTGTTTTCTCATTTTGGCGCCAATATATTGTACAAGATTTTGCGATATTAAAATGGAGTAGGGCGATAAAGAGAACTGAATCGCTGTGATTGCATTACACAAAGTAGGTATGGAGAAAAATCCAATTTTTAAAACTCTCCATACGCTTGGTATTAGTTAAATGTTTATGTACCGAGCTCCTCTGTTTGTGACAGAAAAAGACCTGGTCGTCCACGTAGTGTTCGTACGAAAAAGGTGATCAAAGCAGTAAAGGAAAAACTTCGAAGAAATCCTGTCCTGAAGCAAATGATTTTATCCCGGGAGATGAAGATATCACCTAGAACCATGTCGCTTAAAACTTGCAGTTTATAAGAGACGCACTGGTCATTTCTTAACTCATAAATTAAAAAAGAATAGGGTAAAATCGAAACAACTACTGAAACGGTACGCAAAGGGAGGTCACAGAAAAGTTTTGTTTGCGGATGAGAAAATTTTTAGAATTGAGCAACATTTTAACAAAAAAATGACCATATTTATGCTCAAAGCTCTAAGGAAGCTTCTCAATTAGTCGACAGAGTGCAACGTGGGCATTATCCGTCTTTAATAATGATTTGGTGGGGTATTAGCTATGAAGGAGTGACTGAGCCATATTTTTGTGAAAAAGGTATCAAAACATCGGCACAAGAGTATCAAGATACCACTCTTGAAAAGGTAGTTAAGCCCCTTAACAACACCATGTTCAATAACTAAGAATGGTCCTTCCAGCAAGATTCGGCGCCGGGTCATAAAGCTCGGTTCACGCAGTCTTGGTTGGAAACGAATGTTTTGGACTTCATCAGAGCTGAAGACTAGCCGTCGTCTAGTCCCGATCTTAATCCGCTGGATTATGATTTATGGTCAGTTTTAGAGAGTACGGCTTGCTCTAAACACCATGATAATTTATTAAATTAGCCATGAGTCCCTAAAACAACCCATACGATTGGCAGTGAATAATTTTCCCATGGAAAGAGTGCGTGCTTCTATTGATATCTGGCCTCAACGTTTAAAGGACTGTATTGCAGCCAATGGAGATCACTTCGAATAAGCTTTTTATATTTTAAATTGTTTTATATTTATGTATTAAACTAACACACTGTAAAACTTATAAATATTATTTACAATAAAAAAAAATCTTTGTTACAATATTTATGGCAAGACTAGGTATATACTAATCGTCTCGATTGACATAATAAAAATACACCCAGTTTTCTGGTTTTGGCCGGTTCAGGTCCCAGATGTGACAAGCAAAAATAATAATACAGTTTTACTTACTTTTAAAGATCGGATTTAGAAATATGACGCCTGTAGGCTATTCAAATTTTACCGCCCCTACCGATAAATCGATACCCTAATTCACAATCATATTAATTAGATCATTTTTTTGTCAATGAAATTGTAACTTTATGATTTGTGTACATATCGTGAGACGTGTATAGTCTTGAATTAGACCTCCTTTTTACCGTAGTTTGAAGATTGTGTAAGACATAATATATAAAAAAATTGGCCCCAAATTTGCCGCCCCTCCAAAATCTGCCGCCCTAGGCTCCAGCCTACTCAGCCTATTGGTAAATCCTGATCGAACTTAAAGTCGGAACAAAACTGAAAAGATTCATATATACTTACGCTGTAACCGGTTTGACTATTTTTAAGGGATTCCAAGCCTTGGTGACTAATTATTGTGCGAGAATCATAATGTATAATTAAATGTACTTAATTATTATATCGGCAGTCTAATATAAGGAGCACGCTGAAAATAAATGCGGTTGATGAAAGAGTATTCTTTTTTACTCCTTGATAATAAATAACTTTGCCGTTCTGTGCTCAGCTAATATTATTCATAAAACAACAGGCACATAATTATTATCGAACTATCTGGAAGCAACCAACCAATCTATAAACGTATTTTTCTCCATACCAATTCAATATAGTAAGTACAGTTTCGCATATCTGGGTCCAATAATATTTGCACATTAATTAACGGAAGGAAGTAAGTCCAATATCCAAAGAATTCTCCAACAACAGCACCTTTGTGTTAATTTCCTTATAATTCTAAAAGAATGATTTATTGATGACCCCTATGTCCTTCACTTGGCCGTTTCCAAATGTCAAATATAAGACTTTCATTATTATTTTATAATGATACCGTACGCGAGGTCTTTCCGTGTTGATTTATTTTGTTTTATACAATTATTCACAGTCAAAATAGATGCGACGCCCATTTTATATGACAGAAAAATATAATTTAAATTAATAATATTAATTGATGGGAGTTGAACAAGTGATATTTTATAATTTTAATTTTCGAAAATAAAAATTACAAATTCCATACTCAGACGAACAAAATAGGTAGACCGAGCCCCAAGCTCTCAGATGGCCGGTTCCTACATCTTACTATTTATTCATTGGCCCTACCTTGGTATAGAGCTTATGTCAAATTTTAACCAATAGTTGCTAATGAACGGTCGGTAAGATATAAGAACCAACCATTAATGAATCCGGCTAAAGGAAAATGATTGTGGAATAAATAGGAAGGCGATCCCACCACAGTGCGTTAAGAGAACTTAGTATTAAATAATCGAATCGGTAGGGACAAAGGTGAAATAGTTTCCAGTGGATAGTTCCAGTTGTACACAGACTACAGTTCACTAGCCGAGCGAGCGAAGTGAACGTAATATGACAGCGGTCAGCGAATGTTACAACCGATTTGTAACCATCATTTAAATAGTTATTAACGAATAAATGATGATCAGTCTATTCTGGTATTCGCCGGCAGCTACCCAAAAGCTAAGCTAAAACCCACAAACCGAACGAGCGACGACGACGAATTGGCTTTTTTAAAAACCACCCAAAATTCATTACCATTATGTTAAAATTATTGATTACGTAATAAGTAATAAATACACGTATGATGTCACATTTTTTGAAGTGCATTTAATTTATTTGGTTGACACCTGTGTTTTATTTCTAACTCTATGGATACAGAACGACCTACCGCAAGACTAACCAATCAGCGCGCGAGGTGCAGTCCATCGCATGGCATTAAATTGTAACCAGTATGTTTAGTTCACAATATTTCGTTAGTTTACAATCCCGCGAGATAGATTATAATCTAACGGTATTTACAATTTCACGCTGACATAGACATAAGTTTACGCCCACAAGTTTTACAAAAATGCTTCACTTCATTTGACGGTTTTGTTCACGTGGAATCCGACAATACTTTTATTCGTTCGTTTGAGGTTCCATATTGGTTAAGAGGTCCGTGTACAGCGTAGAATTATCACCTACAAGTGGCACAAGTCTACTGTTTTCGCCTTTTACCTGAAGAACTAACTGAGAGAAGCATTCGTGGCTTCTGTGGTTGTGAGCCTTGGTTCGCCTAGCTTTTTGAAACATTACCCCAGTGATATAAAAAAGGTCACTAGAACGTATAATTACGTTATTACCGGGATTAATTACTGGTATGTTTAATTTTGTAAACAAACTTTCCGTAATTTATTATATCCGTTGCAATAATCCATAACATAACTTGCTTAACTTGAGATATATGATATGTGTATGAACCGATTATATAGGTATTTATATAATCGAAAAAACCCAAATCTGAAAAACTTCTCAATGGATATTGTTTGAACCAATTTTCTTTAAAAGTATTTTTTTAATTACTTGAACTTAAAAAATATTGAAAAAAATTAATTCAATTAAAATCAAAACAGATTAAAATAAATAGAATAGATAACACTTTATTGCTCACCAAATATACAATTTCAAAAATGTTATATTGTCATGGTAGAAACAATAGGCGGCCTTATCACTTAACGCCAACCTAACTTAAGGAATAGTTTAACCTAATCTGGAGATGTAGGTGGTGCAGATTATTAGGTAGATCTTAAACATATTAAAACTACATTTCATCATTTTCATCCGTGCAGGAACGGAGAAAGAATACAATTTCCTGCGGCCGGGCGGCCTGTCGTAAGAGGCGACTTAACAACCCAAAGCCAGGTGGTAGGGCATTTGCCCGACTGGATGGCTACCACCCCTGGTCTAAAGTATGTCGCCATAACAACCTTGAGTTGTGTTCCGGCATTAGTGACCAGGTTCCAGTTTCCCTTAAGAGAGCAGCAGCGCATTTGTAGCACCTTTGTTGTTGCAAATGTCCATAGGCGATGGTAACCGCTTTCCATCAAGTGGGCCATTTGCCTGTCTGCTGATCTCCGGCAATAAAAAAATAAAAAATAAAAAAAAAACATATTTTATAAATTAAATACATACAAACATATAAGATATTAATTAGTCTGAAATGATTAATGAAACCTTAGAAGGAACTTATCTAAAATAAAATAAAAATTAAACTACACTAATAAGATGTTGCTTGAAATCTAGTCGGGAATTATTATATCAAACCGTAATAGACGAAAGATTTAGTACCCACGCCTGCACGTTCAGTGAACCTGTTTTTAAAGTCACATATCTCTTTCGAAATTCCCAAAAAAAAAAATCGATACCATAGCAACTATGTAAAAATACATAAATATCAGATTTAATGGTTTGCATGTCTAAACCACAAACCTATTAAAAAAAACCCGATCGAGGAATATTGGCTCGCGGCGTCACATTTATTTTAGGGTTCCTGCTGCCAAGCAAAGAATCTTTTTGATCAAATTTGAGAATATTATAAGTTTTAGCGTTTTAACCATCTTATATGAGGAACAAGTAGAAAAATTGTCCACCTGTAAATAGCAAGTTATTTTTCGAAACTCGTCGAAATAACGCTAGAGTAGCAAATGGGAATAATATTTTTATTTGTACTTAGCAGCAGTTATTAAGAGACTGAAGTGTACTGAGTTGAAAAATTTAATATCTTTGATGACTTTCTTGAAAATTTCATAACTTTTTAAATATTATATTCTATTTACTTTATTCAAAATTAAAAAGAAACTTGCTGAGAATTTACAAAAATTAAAATATAATGAAACTGAATATCTGCTGAGTAAAGTTGGATCTTAATGGTACATTTATCTGCTCGCAAGTTTACCTAATAATATTTTGTAATATACACCCATGAGAACCTACAAGTAACCCCCAAGACACAGGTACAACCCTAGATTGGGGATTAGGGAAATGACATGTTAACATATATACATACATGTAAATTAATTTAAAAATTCTTTTTCATTGTATCTGGGTTTTTTTTGCAATAAATTATTATTATTATTTACTATTTATAAATAACTAGGCGCCTAAAAACCATATAAAGTTATATTCCAATGTTTGTCTATGTTATAATAATTTTAAAAAATGCGTGGCTGGACTGAGAGCGTAAAGTTGTCACCTTTGAAGAATCGTTAAGTGAAATTGACACGTGTCTGGATACAGTGGTAGTTGCAACAGATAACATAAAGTTCCATTTTATTTTGACCGTTGTTATGATTGTCATAGTAATCTGCGAAAAAGACCTCTTTAGGCTCTCTGATCTGTTATAATTAGCTACATCTTTGCAGCGGGATTTAATTCGTGAGACGCAATCTAGTCTAAATATACGGAACCCTACGACATTAATAATTAAACTATCTTAACAACTAACACTTCCTTCAAACGAAAGACAAAGTTGACCGAAATGAATCATTGTTGAAAAAACAAGATTTTCCTTATTTAGCCATTTTGGTAGCATTCGTTTTCGTTAGATAACAATATCATCATAGCTGATGTTACCATAAATGGAGGGTAGTTGGTGTTAAAATAGCTTAATATATTGGAAATCTATTAACATACAAAACTGTTGCTTTTGCAATGGAGGAATTATACTATACATTGTTATTTCTTAGAAGTTAATTTTGGTACATCACTCAAGATTTGTGCAACCAATTGGTGTCATTGATTTTTTTGGTGACGCCGTGGCAATTCTGTAACAAATACCTACGTCGTCATGGCAAAGCAAAAGGAAGTCTCGCTGCTGCTATTAGTAATTAAATATTTATAATATTACAAAATTTTAAAAATGCCTTGTCTGTACATTGAAATTATCAAAAAAAAACCCACTAAAATACAATATATAAGCGATGGAGAACACGATGCAACTTTTTTAGATATCTTGTCTGCTGGACGTTTTGTCTGTTTGTTCGGGATTCATGTAAACACTACTGGGCCGATTCGCCGTAGCGGTTTTCGCTGATTGACAGCAAATTTTTAAACTTCAAATCTGTGTTAATTTTCACCTTGGGAATCCCGTGGGAATTTTTCTGGGAATGATTTAAAAGGGATAAATTAAAAAAAAATTTGAATTTCAATGTGATTTTTTCATTGATTGATAGCAAATTTTATGTAATAAAATGGGACATTCTTTAATCCGGGAATCCCGTAGCAACTTTCCCAAGAGCGGTTTGTAGTTGTTCGGGTCCGTAAAATTAGCTTATTTCAACAAAGTTTTCACTAATACAATAGCTTACACTCTTTTTTAAATGCTACGGTACTTTGTGTCCCGCGAATCCCGCAGGAATTTTAAGTCAATCGTGGACAAAGTCGCGGGCGTATGACATATCCTAGTTATAAATATTGACGTGGTAGAGCCATGTTGGTATCATTATCTTGATTAAAGCATTTAGAGCCAGCTCGATCGGTGTGACACTCTCACAGAATATCGGCATGAAACGTTTAACCATCGTGATTCGTACGAGGAGTGCGACTTCCGATGGCCCCCTTCCTACCCCAAAATCCCATTCCTTCTGTCTCAACCCTCATCCCATGCATCGCATCCTAAAGGTTGGAAACGCGTTGGCTGCGCCCCTGGTGTTGCCTGGTCTCCCTGTTTAACAGTTTCATAATAAAAGAACGTTATTAAACATTTCTACTTGTAATATTTTCTTAAGTTTTCGCGACTTGTATACATAATAAAACTACGTTTTAACGGTTTTAAGCGCGGTAATTTTATTTGATTTTGGTTTTTCCGACGTTTCGGCCACTTTTCAGTGGCCGTGATCACGGAAGACAAAGATGTCAAGTGTCAACGAGTATTGTTAAAGTTTTATTTAGCCTACCGCCAACTTATTAATTTTAATTATTTTATTTTATTTTTAATTATATTAAATAAAAAATATTATTATATTAAATAAAAAATATTATTATATTAAATAAAAAATATTAAAAATAAAATTAAATAATTAAAATTAATAAGTTGGCGGTAGGCTAAATAAAACTTTAACAATACTCGTTGACACTTGACATCTTTGTCTTCCGTGATCACGGCCACTGAAAAGTGGCCGAAACGTCGGAAAAACCAAAATCAAATAAAATTACCGCGCTTAAAACCGTTAAAACGTAGTTTTATTATTTCTACTTGTCTCAGTTGAAAACGAAATATACAAGCAGCATGTGATGCTGTCACAGACGTATTTAGCGAATTATTTACAGCAGAACGAGCAGCAGCGGGAGTGGTTGAGTTGTTTAGTAAACGTCCCACGCAACTAAAAGGTGTCTATTTTGCTCAGAGAATAAGCCATGCGATACAACATGGTAACGCCGTCAGTCTTTTGGGAACGTTTTCGATAAATGGTTCGGGACCAACATTTTATCTTTAATAAATCCTTTTTTTATTTCATGTTATTTAAGTTATGTAGTTTTAGTTTTTAAGTAATCTGTAGACTTTATTTGGATATTTACAATTACACAAACAAGATTCAAACTAAAATATACCTATACTACTCGTAGTAATATTTATATACAGCTTAATTAACAAAAAAGTTACAAATAGTAAATGGGTCTTAAAACATCATTAGTTGGGAACGTTGCCAAAACGCCGACCGTGTTACCACGTTTTATGGCAACGCTTATGCGTTGCCTGCTAAGTTTTAATTTATTTTTAAATTTATATTGTTTTTTTAAATATTCTAATTATGTTAATAATAATATCCTAATAAAACTTAATACAAAAGAGTAATTCGCATTTATAAATAAGTCTGAATTTAAATATTAGTTGAACCACTTAAATACCTGTATGGACTAAACAAGTTCCTCGTAAATAAACTTAACAAGTGGTCATCCCCATAAATGGGAAAAAGAATTTTTATGGTCCCGCCTCTCACTTTTCGGGAGCTATTTTATTGGCACAAATTTGCTTAGAAATTAGTAAATATGTGTTCGTAGGCCAAAGGTGTCCGCTCTCAAGGTTGTTACAGAAAAATATAAATATACTTCGTTAAAATTAAACGACTGTTACCATCATATATTAATAGGGTACCGTAGTTAACGCATTTATAAATAAATAATCGGCATACAAACACACATATTGTACATCCCCAAACTAACCAAGCTAAGTATATATTAAAAGTACAATGATTTTATAAACTAATACAATAGAAGAAAACTTATTTATATTGTATTCTACTCATAGTCCCTCAAGACTATAAGTAGAATACTGAGCCTAGACCACCGGTAAGGTGCCCAGAAGGCTGGCTACTTTTCCTCGCTGGATGGCTATACTGATCCGTTGCCCGAGGTAGACACCAGCTCTCTGATCACCTGAAGAGTCAATGAGTCGTTTTGATAAATTTTGGTAGGCCTAAGTATGGACCGCTCTAGGGCTGATCTCAAATTCCTGGAACCAGGGTAACTAATGGATAACCTGTTTATGAAATTTACTATGCCAGGAACTAAATCCGAGACTTGTGCGCTGTTAAGACAGTAAAATTTTAGACCACAGAGCTCATCGCAATATATTATTATTTTGGTATTCCGTAGCCATTTTGGCAGAAACGATAACCATCATGTCCCTCTGTCATGTTTATATGTAAGTCATTTGTTTCTAAAACTATTTATGGTTAAAATTTAGTATAGCCTCTTTATAATATATACAATGTCCTCTTTGGTATAGCCCATAGAGTACAACATTAATATAATAGGAGAGTGTAGCCCAGGCACGATTCTTGAGCGGCCCCCTTGGCCAACGCAGTTTAATTCTTTTCGAGGAAATCGAAATGCGTAGGCCAAAGTGATCTCTGGAACGTAATATTATCAGTATGTCGACAAATCGCATCACATTAACCACGGTTAAAGCGCAAAACGATACCTTTTGCCGAACGTTCAAAATCAGTGCCGAGAACTATATTGTGGTATATTCGATTATTACCCGCTAACCATAAAGAAAATATAAAAATTACAGCCTCAGCCCTCAGACCTCCTGTTGCGGACAGAAAGCAGCCGGAGCACACCTCTTTGCGCTCTGCATACCGCCGACGCCCATAGCTCGCATAATTAGCAGCTAGGCGTCGGACGGAACGTGGGATATATAAGCGGGATATATTTAAATATTCGCCATCAATTCATCATATATGTTTTGAGAACTATTCAACTGATTTTACAAGCCGATTGTCATTCCTAATAAATCTTCTTCCTTGACAGTGTCTTTAAAAATGTATGACTAAGATAAACATTACTACAGCCTTTTAGTAAACTCATACATAAATTCTTGTCATGTTCATAATAATGTATGGCGGATTCGTGTCACATACTAACGAAGCTTTATTCAATATGTTATATCAGATTCACAAATAAAGGCCTAAGGACACAAATGAATGGCGAAAACAATCGGCTAAGCGTGTGTCGGACCACACACATTGAATTGTTCCGGAGATATGATAAATGTTACCACTCTATTCGTTATTTTCCCCTTTGTTGCTTTTACGGACCCCTCAAAGAGCTAGTATGACACGCACTATTAGGACCGTACATCCGAACTCTTATATCAATATTAGCGCCTTTTGGCGACAAAACAACCCACAACCAGACGGTAGGTATTTGCCCGTGTTGATAGCTACCACCCATGGTCTAGAATATGCCACCATAAGTCCCTTGAGTTGTGTTCCAGCATTAGTGGCCATGTTCCAGCCACCTGTTAGAGAACGGCAGCATTTTGGTAGCACCTTTAGTGTTACAAATGTTCATAGGCGATGGTAACCGCTTTCCATCTGGTGGGCCGTCTGCCTGTCGCCTGAACCCACGCAATAAAAAATGTAATAATATTATATATAAGCTACGCTAAGACTCAAGCTCCAGTGGTGGAAGTGATAAATGGCCTAACGTCGGAAGTAGCTTCGGTGAACCTGCAGCCCACCTCTCTACATCCCTTAGCCACTCACACCCATGTTGTCCCTGTCTTTATGGCATTTTTTGGGGCCCATGCAGGGAGTGGCGAGTCACCGTCTGCCCATTTTTCCATGTTCCCCGAACATTACGACGGGCAGACGCTATTGTCCCCATATTCCCAGACCCCTAGTACCACTAGCAGTTCACCCCAATAGCCCGGTACTTTTTGTCCTCATTTCCCACAATAGTCCTACACTGGCCGGGGCTTGTCCTTGGGTGCATTATTATATGGTGTAGACAGGGATAATCGCCGGTCAGTGACACGCCACATTTAGATTAAATTTATCAAGGGGCCTCTACGTGTTTGCCTTCCCATGGCCCCACGCAAGCCCTTCAAAAGTCCGGGGCATTTTTCTGGCCCGTGGTCTTTAAAGATATACAATTATAAATACGAAAGTTTAGTTGAATGTTTGTTGCTCAATCACGCCGGAACGGTTGAACGGATCTGGATAAAATTTGGCACAGAGATAGATTATATTTTGGAATAGTAGATAGGCTACATTTTATCGCAGAAAATGTACGGTACCCGTGGGATAACAGTAACGCGAGCGAAGCCGATGGCAAAAGCTAGTGATATTATAAATGCTAATTTGAGTTTTAATTGTAATGTTTTCACGCGTTAACTGTGGAACAGTTCGTTACGAAATTAAGCATGTATGTTGTCAGGGGTATAGAAAAAAAAAAGATGGCACTGCGATCACGTTTTATCGGCGTCACCGTTGCAATTCGCTAACAAACCTATCTATCTATAATAATATATAATATTATAAAATTATAAACATACTGTGTCTGTATATTTAAGATATTAAAAAAGCAACTGGAATAGACCATATAAACGATAGAGAACACGGTGCATATTTTTTTAGATTTCTTGTCCGTTTATTCGGGATTCACGTAAAAACTACGGCGCCGTTTTCGATGCGGTTTTTTGCTGATTGATAGTAAATTTTGCGTACTTCAAATTTGTGATATTTTATATACCGAGAATCCTCCAGTAATTTTCTTGGGAGAGGTTTAAAGTGGCCAGCCAGATCGGAAAAAATGATTCCGTTGCGAAATTTTCACTGATTCATCATCTTGTTGCAAATAGCTTTTGATTTTATATTTAGCAAATAACTGTAATATTTGTTACCTGTCCAATGTGGAAAAAGCCGCGGGCAAAATGCTAGTACATTATAAAAACTATATTTTAACGACATTTCGACCATTTTTCAGTAGCCGTGATCACGTAAGATTACGTACTAAATACGTAAAGTACATACTATAAACAAGTACATCGTCATGGCAACCGCTATGATAGAGTAATTTTACTGCGTTGCTCTCAGGTTTGTCCCACCTTCGCTAGATAGCGTTACGGGTATTTTAAATTAAAAATTCCCAATGGCTGGTCCTCCACTCTGTATGTAAAATTTACATTAACGCGAGCAAAGCTGCGTGCAAAGCTTGTGTATGATATTGTTTTATTATTGCTATTTAAAAAAAAGACAAAGCCGCGGACAGAGGCTACTAAAATACAAACACTTACGCAAACTTTAATCGGCATTTGTCTAAAATAAATTTCAATAATATATACAGAAAAAAATCTGCCTCAATGTCATTTGTTTTGCGAAATCGAAAAAATCTTTCTAATAAATACTCGACTTACAGGATTATTATAGAAACAATGCCAAACGTATTAACAAAGAATTTGAGGTCTTATTTGCATATAGATTTAAGATTTAAATCAGAATAATCCCGAGATAAAGCTATGATACCTCATATCTTATATCTTAAAAATTACTTAACGGTATTGCTTAAATAAATTTCGGTTGAAATTACTTCTGAAACTCTGCACGCTCATTTTTTTCATTTCGCAACTATCCCCTCGTCTATTAGCAAAAATAAAATATTCATTAAAAAATTCGTCGTGATTCGTTAAGTTGACTATCGATACCTTACAAGACTATATAATAGCAGTCCAAAAACGTCCCACTGCTGGACTCGAGCCTCCCATTTATAAGGGAACGGATAGTATATTCGCCACGCTTGTCCAAGGGGCATTGACAGGTTCAATATATCGGTTATCTCGATGTGCAGGTTTCATCACAATGTTTTCCTTCACCATTACCTCGAGGTAACTGTAACAACATGCAAAGGTAAACCAAACCATTGCTGGCATTCCAACCATTGATTGACACCCAGACAATATAAAAAAAATTAAACCTGTGCAACAATATTATTATTATACTGTATGTCTTTGAAGACCACGGGTCATAAAAATGGCCCGGGCTTTTGGAGGGCTTGCGTGGGGCCATGGGAAGGCTAACACGTAGAAGCCCCTTGACAAATTTAATGTAAATGTGGCATGACACTGACCGGCGATTTTCCCTGTCTACACCATATAATAATGCACCCAAGGACAAGCCCCGGCCAGTGTAGGACTATTGTGGGAAATCAGGACAAAAAGTACCGGGCTATTGGGGTGAACTGCTAGTGGTACTAGGGGTCTGGGAATATGGGGACAATGGCGTCTGCCCGTCGTAAAGTTAGGGGAACATGGAAAAATGGGCAGACGGTGACTCGCCACTCCCTGCATGGGCCCCAAAATATGCCATAGAAGACAGGGGCAACACGGGGGTGATTGGCTGAGGGGTGTAGGGAGGTGGGCTGCAGGTTCACTGAAGCTATTTCTGACGTGATGACATTTATCACTTCCACCCCTGGAGCTTGAGTCTCACTTCTAGCAATCTCCACTCCGTGCCGGCTGGCGAAGGCAAGTACGGAGTCAGGTATGAGGTGTCGCTACTCACCTAAGGCTTCGCCACAAAGCCCCCCTGCGGGTTATTATTATGATTATTATGGCCACAAAAAACTGAAAATATTTAGATGTATTAATGTTTTGAATAAAATAATAGGGTGGCAAACATTGTACTTGGGTGCCATAAATATTCTCTCTATCATCTTTCACCTTCTCTCAGTTACTTTGGGGTCGGCATAATATGTCTTTTCCTTCCATACTCCTCTATTCTGACATACGTCCTCTGTCACACCATAAACCAACATATCATCCTTCACACAGTCCATCCCACAATAGTATATTTCCCATATATACCGCAGTACAGACTACACCTTCCTGACTTTCGTCTATTTAGAATCACACGAGAAAAATTGCTGCGCCATACATAGATCAGCCGGACGGACAAAGCAAAAACATAAAAATTCCCTTTTTATGAAAATTACTATGTAACTCTAGAAAAAAAAACTGTTTGTGACTAATTCCCCAAATATTATATCCTACCACGATTTTTTAAACGTGACTATAAAGCAATATAGTGTCCGGGTTCCAAAGGTGTTTGTAAGCAATTTTTTTTTCGTAAAATAAAACACAACACAAATAAAAATATTTTTATGTACAATCACCGTGAAAAATCGTCCGCAACGTATAATTGGATTGACTGAATACGTTAAAATTGACCTTTAGCTCTTTGGAATGTACTGACGTGTTCAAAAATCATTTCAAAGTAATTAATTATTTACCATATGGTATACCGGTACCGTCATATGACGGTTTTCAAAAACGTGACTTCACTTTTTGATCCCAGACGAAAGAACAGCGCGGGTCCTTGTTGATTGGTATTATGGTGTGACTGAGTACAATTTAGGACTTTCTTATTTCTATTTTCTACTGTTTATTTTATACATACATACATAACTTCACGCCAGCTCCCTTGCGGGGTAAGCACGAACGTCAGAGCGCCATTTAGGCTTATTCCTACATACCTCACTTGCTTCTTTGACATTCATAACTCTTGTCATGCACGCTCGTCTGTTCTTAAGGCTCTTTATTTTATATTTGTGTTTTTTTGCCGTAGTAAAATATGTATTCCCCTTTCTTTCTTTCAAAAATAGTTGTTATGAAGTTACTTCAAAGCTAACAGCGCGTTGGTAGCACCTGTAGCGTTGCAAATATCCATAGATAACGAACGGTAACCACTTTCAATCAGGTGAACCGTTATTCACTGTGTCCTATAGTCCACTTATGAGAAAAGTTGTCTCGTCAGTCAGTCACGAGGTAATTGAGTGTCTTTTGGGGAAATTGTGTTAGTTTAATAGTGGATTGCATTTTAAAAGATATCTTACCCTCTTCCTTCTTACAATAGAGATGCAGAATCTCTACTTACCTTGACATTCACCCTTTCTTGGATCGGTTCGAACTGCAGCTTGCAGATGAACAAACCCACGTAACAGGTTAAAATTTATTAAGATTTTTAATTTCCAAAATAAATCTTTTTGATTTCTATATATTTTCGCAAAATTTTATACACCTTTTATACTAGCATGTAAGAAGTATTTTTCTTCCTTGGCTTTAAAAATGAAAAAATCTACCATAAACAATAATACAGGTATTAAATAATAGCTTTAGTATTTCCAAGGATAATCAGCTGTGATACACATACAGACACAGGCTTAAAAACAAGAGATGTTTACGTTCTGAGTCCTAAAAATAACACATATTATTAAAAAAGAGACATGTACATAAAATAAAACATACATACCGAAGAAATAATTTAAAATTAAATGAAAAAGTTTTCGTCGAGAATGTACTTACCATTTTTGGCCAATGTAAATTTTAATAGGCAATACAAACTAAGCGGTGTTTAAATCGCATCTTTGAATGTAATTTAATGTTTATTAAATATTCCACTTAAATTAGAGTAGGATATAATTTTTTTAGAATGCCATTGTCAATAATTAAAATTAAAAGGTAAAAACACCATGGTCGTGGTCTGCCCGCTTCTGTGTCATTTTAGTTCACAGTAATTTTTCTCGTAATTTACTGTGTCCTAGATTAAATTGGACAGACAGATGGGTAGTCACACAATGGTGTAGTGAAACCGCCGAACAACTAAACATTCTGGGTGTGTAATAGCACTTCAAATGTATTTTCAACAAATAAAATAACGCGCATAGAATATAGGCGTTCTGTAAGCGTTCATTATCGACTATACCGACCATACCGATTCTTCACCACTGCTACATCGACAAATCAATAAGTCATTAGATAGAGATACATACATTTTTTATCCGTGCAGGAACGGAGAAAGAATACAATTTCTTGCGGCCGGGCGGCCTGTCGTAAGAGGCGACTTAACAACCCACAGCCAGGTGGTAGGGCATTTGCTCGACTGGATGGCTACCACCCCTAGTCTAAAGTAGGTCGCCATAACAAACTTGAGTTGTGTTCTGGCATTAGTGACCAGGTTCCAGTTTCCCTTAAGAGAGCAGCAGCGCATTTGTAGCAACTTTGGTGTTGCAAATGTCCATAGGCAATGGTAACCGTTATCCTTCAAGTGGGCTGTCTGCCTGTCTGCTGAACTCCTGCAATAAAAAAATATAATAAAGTTTTGATTGTGTATGTTTGGCATTTATCATTCCAAAGTCACAGGTTACGTCACAAGAATTAAATTTATGTTTTGTTGAGCCCTCCCCCGCCCTCATCACAGCTAGCCACATTCGTGAGACATCCCCCCCCCCCCTCTAGTGTGACGATGGGCGATGGTAACCGCTTTCCATCGAGTGGGCCGTCTGCCTGTCTGCTGATCTCCCGCAATAAAATAAAACCAAAAGCCAAAAAAAATGTGTTCCCCTCAAATGCATTAGCAGTTTGTCAACACTACGGAACTCTGTGCATAGAAAGACATGAATTTGACGGATTTCGAGTGCTTAGTTTATAATGAAATGAATTATCATAACGCCTAACCGACTCCTCCGATGACCTTTTGCCTCGTGCATACCTCGGTCAACGGGATCGGTATGGCGATCCAGCGAGGCGACGTAACCAGCCTCCTGGGCGCCTCACTCATGGCCGGTTCTTATATCTTACTATTCATTCACCATCTGTTGAATGTTGACATTACTAACCTGAATCGTGTCAAATTTTACCGATAGTAAAACAAATGAACGGTCAGTAAGATAAGGAACGGGCCATCATAGACGGTGACTTAGGCTCAGTAAAGGTGGAATACAATATAACTATTAGTAATTTATTAGGTTTAGTTGTTGAATTTTCTTTATAACCTATATTAGTTTAATAATATTGTAAATAAGATATTTCCTATTCATAAAAAAAACGACTTCAATTTATTTATATTACTTCCGATAAATTAATAGTTTACATTGTTTTAAATGTGTGATGGGTCATTATCTATTGTATTGTCATAATGAACTTAATTACTTGAACTAATTATAAATAGGTAGTCGTTGCATTGTTAAGATAAGTAGGTTTCGGTCGCTACTTTACTCGCAATAACTATGTAGGGGTTAAGCTGGAGCCTATGCCTTGGGTGGCCAATTTATAGGGCGGCAAACTCAAACTTCGCAGACAAATATAAAACTCATCAATAACGTAACTTTGACCATTGAGACGTCCAGTACTTTAAGCACATAAATTACTTTTCGCGGGTGCGTAGGCATAGGTTGAAAAGTTCAGATGCACGCGTGTCTATCCGCGGGCGTCTGATGGCTGAAATAATGATGGTGATTATGGTACACATATAGGCGAGCGGGGGCGGAATTTTTCAGATTTCTCTCCCCCTCGAAATATTGAAAATCCGGGACTGCGCTTGCGCTGGCTTGGCCAACTATGCCTTGTTTTTTCTTACAAGTAATTTGTCGAATAAAAATTTTAATGTCTTAATATTTATGGAATGATTAATATAAAACATTTTCTACTGAAATATGTAACTTTATATGTGACTTAAGTTGTCTAAGACATTTTAACAACATTTAATAGTGTAATTTATTGCAAAAATCCTTTTTGAAATGTATGGAAATGATCTTCCAAGTACTTTTCCTTGGAAGATCATTTTCAATGTATACATAGAATGGGGGAGGATTGCGCAGGTGAAAGGAGCCTATCTAAGCCGACCAACGGGACGGGGATCCTAGCTTCAATATCTTGCGTTGCGAAGATATTCAAAGTAGGATTTCATTGCGATAGTGTCGAAATTTTTTATTCTACTAAATGCACAATATCTTCTCGATATCGTCTCCGCAAGTAATACTACAAAATATTGGTATTACCATCAACAATAGCGTCAACTGAAATGAATATTGAAAAGCTGCCAAAAATATAAACATTTACCTATTTCGCGAGTATTCGCTAATAAATATTTATAACAATAAAATGGTGTGCTCCGTGTACACCATTCTTCTTAACAGAATACTGAAATCAGGCAAACGTTCGGTTGAGACGAGTGTACGGCGATTTTGACGAGATAATAATAGCAGAATTTGGCCCCAATTGGGCGCCCCAGTGATGGCTAAGGATACGTATTAGAATAAAAAGCAGTATGTTTTTATTGCTGGAGTATAGCAGGCAGGCTTACGGCCACCTAATAGGAAGATATAAGAGACATATAGACATAGACATATGCAGCACTAAAAACAGTGCCGGCTTTATTTATAATACAGGGTGCCCAACGCACGCGGGCGCAGGGTCTCAGGGGCGCCGAACGGCGTCAGCGCTCAAAGACTCTGTGCCCGTGTCATGGCCGATGACGGGCGCGATAGCAAAACAAGGTGCGCCTAAAGCGCCTCCTTTTGTTTCAACGTGAAATCACACTTAAAATGGACAATTAAAGATTATATTGACGTAGTGTCACATTATTCTTGTAACCCCTTTCTAAAAAATAGTTTTTACTCGTATAGCCTCAGAACAAGAACTCTTATTAGATAGAACTAAGGAAAAAAATAATGCTTTGTTAGCATATTTTTGTTTCAATTATCAGTATAGGCCAAATTGGGAGCGAATGAAATAAAATATTGTATATCCCTCTTAATTCCACGCATCAACTTGTGTAAAAGTGAAATTGAATCTACAGCATCTATTCTGTAGCTATTTTAGCACGGTTTCTATGAGAGTTCTTGTTCTGAACGTGTACCCATTGCTTCCTGACATCATTATTTTAATATTGCGCCATTTCTCCTGGAATTTCCTTTCACTTGTGAAAATATAACTAAGTATTCTGTTTTGAACGGGCTAAAGGGTGCCGAGGATTACACACGGGCGCTACATGGGCTAGAGCCTCCTCTGACCAAAGTGCTAATGTGCTATCAGTCTGGTCTCCCCTGAAACCTGGCTATTAATGTAGGAATACAACTCAAGGTCGTTATAGTGGCATACTCTAAACCAGGGGTGGTAGCTATGCAGACGAGCAAATGTCGTACCACCTAGCGGTGGGTTGCTTTGTCGCCTCTGACAACAAGCCGCCCGGCCGCCGGAATCAGTATTCTTACTGCGTTCCTGCACGGTATAGGTAAATATCTATATATTGAGGGTTTCGTGGGTTATCGCAAAACGGAAAAGTTGTACACAATCATTATAGCCGACCGTATGTCAATGCATATTACATCCATTTTTTTCAAAAACTATTCAATATAATATTATGTAGATGAGTAGTGTTCAAGACATAATTTATTATTCAGTGCTTGCCTTATTAGTATAATCTAATGGAAAAAGCTTGTATTTGTAAAATAATACAAAAATATTGTGGACACGTACGTTCTGTAACAAATGTCACAAAGAAGCATAGATGAATAACAGGTCTATCTAAAGATGTTGTTACGCACATAATTTTTTTGTCTTGAACGGTTATACTCTATATACTGCTACATAAGACCGCGCACGCACGCAACCGCATAGTGCTCAAGTGCGTACTCATAAAACAATCATCGCTCGCGACGTCCAACGACCCGCCTTTGGCCGCATACTTATTAGTTTGTGCGAGCTGTAAACTGTAACCATATTGATACAGTATGAGTAAGCCATCCACAAATCATGTCACACGAATTTCATGTTTTATTGACTCTTCCCTCGTCCTTGTCACACATCTGTTCACTAATTACTTTTATTGCTATTTATCTATATACAAATAATAAATCTATAGAGGTCGAATTTCTGTATAATGAAAAAAAATGCTAAAAACCGAGTCAGGGGGATGTAAGAAGTAAAATAGAACTAATTTATATTTTTTTCAAATTTTTTTGTTTCTCCGTTTGTCTGTCTGTTTGTACCGGTTTATCTCTGAAACGACGACCGATTTAAATGAAATTTTGTATGGTGGTAGCTTATATCCCTGGTCAACATATAGGGTACTTTTGATTTCGAAAAATTAAAGAGTTCCCGTGGGATAATGAAAAAACTGAACCACGCGGACGAAGTCGCGGGCGTCAGCTAGTTTTTAAATAATTTAAAAACTATGCTCATACAGATAGAGTTCGAAAAATGTTGAAGTTTTTCGTTAATAGTTCAAATGTTGTGTTTTTAAGCTAGATTTAGATTATGAAATTTGACGTCACGAAATTTAGAACCCCTCCCACCCCTTGTAATACTATGTCACACTTTGTCGACCTCTTTATTCCCTTAACGTGGATGTAATTTATGGATGGCCCTTAACGAAGTTCTAGTGTTACATGGTTCGCGAGCACCCTTTGTTGCGCGGCATTTTGCCTTTGACGTCCGACAGCCGCGGTCTTTCATTCGCGGCAAAAACCGACAATCATCAGCTCGCTCCGTATACATATGATTTTTGGTTACAGTTACTAAATGAATACGGGGTTGCCGTTGAGTACGGAATACGCGAGCGGAGCGCAATGCGTTACGCATTATGGATTTTAGTTACAGTAACTGCAACGGGTATGGTTATGGCTCAAAGTGAGTACCCGGCTTAATAGTCTAGCGAAATTGCGAAAACATATCATTCTTCTCTATTCTGGCATATATCCTCTGTAGTTATATAGGATTTCAGTTTTCTGTGTTACTCTTTTTTTTACTATTAATCATTCCTCCGTGGTAAAAAATATAATATTTATTTTTGAATAAAAAATATAATATTACGTTCGAATTATAGTTTATTTTATAATGTTCGTTCATTAAAATAACAATTTAACAACTAGTTAAAATAACTTAAAATATAATTATTAAAAACAATTCGATCCATACATACACAAAAAGGCACATAGTTATGTATCATCACTTGACTTATCCCAAAACGTAAACAAAGATCGTAACGAAGTTTCTTGAGTTATTTTATTGGTATTTTAATATATGGGATTACATTCGTTTCTCAAATCGTAGTATAATGTTTCTTTTGATTTTATTCTCTTCACTCACTTTTGAAAATTTGAAATAAAGAAAGCCACTTTCTTTAAGGAGAGTAGGTGGGGACAGAAGTTACCTTTACGGAATCCTTCACGATATATGAGCAGCCAGGCTGCTGTATTCCGGCAATAAAAAATAACTAATTATTATTATAAAAACTATGTTTTAACGGTTTTAAGCGCGGTAATTTATTTTATGTATACAAGTCGCGAAAACTTAAATTTTTTTTATAACTCATTAAGTGAGGAGATAATTGCTTCCAAAGCAGACATACAAGATATTGTAATTAGTTAGATTTTTGAAATAAAAGTATATTGGGCAGCTATGCTAAGACTGGCTACGATGTATGTCACTATTTACACAAACAAAATCAATAACACTGAGACATTTTTGAGGTGATATAAAATTTCTTACTTAGGCTGTCATTATTCTTTAGTATATGTCACCTGTTTCCTTCAATAATCTAAAGTATCTTAAAATTGAAACTTTAGAAGTCTTTTTAACCTTCAAATATAATTGTATTGAAACGAACAACTTGTATCTTTAAATAAAATACATTGTAGATGGACAGAAAAAAAGTTATCAAATTCGATAAAATCACTTTTTAACGTTACTCTTTACTAAAATTTAAATTTTTAAGATAACACATTGTTGAAGCAAATAGGCTTGTTATTAATTAATAAAATAATATGTTTGCAAAATATGTTTTTTGTTGTCATTATTATATTAATACGGGACACATCGCCATTTTTTAATTTTAATTGTTTACGTTTTAGGAGCATTCTATTGATGTAGTTATACATTTATTGCAGAAAAATAAAAATACACAATGCTCGATAATGGATTTAAAAACATGACTACGTTCTTATTTATTTATATTTAACACTCTAAAATAGTTTACATTAATGAATTTTTCATTTTACTAATAATTACAAAATTAAAATTGAACTTAATGTGGTAAAAAAATATTTAATTACGTAGGTATACCATTTGTAAAAATCTGTTATAACAATGTTAGAATGGCGCGAAAGCTTTTATATCTTTTATGACCCATTCTTTTAATTACGAAGGATCTAAGGAATTTCTTTATAACCCTGCGACGCGGATTGCACCACCCTATTCCGCTCTATTATTTTACATGCAGGTGGCATTTCTGGAATTCTATTTAGATATTATACGTATAAATAGAGCCACCTGGGAGTGAGGGCCAATTGTGTTTCGTAATAAAATACGTGATTGAACCTCTCGCAATACGTAAGAATAATTTACAAAGTTTATACTTATTTTTCTGCAATCATACAATTTAAAATATATTTATAAGATCGTTTATTAAAAATATAGTATACATTGGATATGTGGAAGAAACTAAAATTATTGCTAAAATATTTTTTAATACAAGTTATTATTTATTTAAAGGCAATAGTGGTAGCATGGAAGAACATAGATAATCGTCTAGTAAATCAAATGTAGTTTCCAGATAGCGCCACAAGATTTTGTTCACTTGCGCTTTCAAGCAATTTTTTAATTTAAAATATGTTTTGTATACCCATATTTATAATTTAACACTTGTGTAACTAAGTTAGCTTGGAGATATACAAGTTGTGTGTTTGTCTGCTGAACTCAGCATCAGCTTATAATACCAAAATCAAGCAATAAAAGAAAAAACAAGTCTTAATAAATTTATTTTCAATTTATATCAATAAATAGAAAACTAATTTGACCTTAACAATGTATGGTGTTATAGCGCCGGCTCTTTTAGATGTAAATAATTGTAGAACTTGCTATACCATTATATCCTCTAAAATTTAAAATTATGTACAATTTCCTATTAAAAAGAAATTACAAATAGAATATCAATCCAAACTGCTGTCAGTTGGGAACGTGCCCAAAACGTTGGCCGCATTTCGGCGTTTCATGGCAACGCCGATGCGTTGCCCCAAGTACAGGCCAGCTTTTTGGTCACGTGAGATCTCTATCAAACGAGATGACAGATCTCGATAAAACCCATAGGCTTCGGGACCCCATAGCCTTAGAGTCTCGACACCATCCATTGCCAATAGATGCATATTTGTTAAAATAGGTTTTAAATAATAAAATGTTGGTTGAAAGTCTTGAGTTGTTTCGCTATATGTAAACGCAAAAGAAGACTTATGGGAATAAAAGAATTCCGGCCTTTTTCAGAGCTACATTTTTACTAGACGATTGACATTCCTTGTATTCTTCTCATTATTCTGGTAATTCATTGAACATTGATAAAGTCACAGGCGGTGAATATAGTTATAGTCTTGTTTTTAATTAATTGTAGGTACTTTAACACTGGGGTCATTTCATAAAAAACTTTCTTTTAAACTGCTATATAACTATGCCTAAGCTTAAGTAATCGGTTTTCAATTTTCTGTCTCAGTTTGTCTGAAAGTTTGTTTCGAATAAGCTCCAAAACTGCTTAATGAATTTCAATGAAAATTTTAGGGGTTTAACCACCAATTTTCGTGAACATTTGAGAATAAGTTTACGTAATATTTCACTGTCCATAACAAAATGACAGTGACATATGCTATCGAAATGTTACATTTACGCCACTAAATCTCTTAATTTAGTTTTTAGCAGCCTAACTTTCTTATTAACCGCATTTCTATAATTACTTTTACTTTCAACATTCTTCTGAACATTCGTTTTACTTCTACTCCTGACTCTTTCATGAAATAACTCATAAAAATCAGGTAATGGCGTATCAACTAATTGCATATCGGTTTGTGATTTTGGTATGTGTTGTGATAACGTTGGTGAGTGTTGTGGTAATGTTGGTGAATGTTGTGGTGATGTTGGTGAATGTTGTGGTGACGTTGGTGAGTGTTGTGGTGATTGGTGTAAATGATAACTAGCTGCCATGTTTTGTATGAAGTGGTTAAACATTGCAGTTTCGGAGAACCATTCGAGGAAGTACTGGTTTTGCTTCGATGGAGCGTTCTTGATGAAAGATTCTTTCTGTAAATAGAAACACGAAAACATGTTAAGGGGCTAACTGAATGTAGTTGACTATGTCGCTCACGTGTTACCACATTTTAAAAGTTATAGATTGATAGAATTTAAGGAACTCGACTGAAACAAAATATTTTTTTGTGAAACATTTTTGCCAGGTGGTAGGGCATTTGCCCAACTGGATGGTTACCACCCCTGGTCTAAAGTATGTCGCCATAACAACCTTGAGTTGTGTTCCGGCATTAGTGACCAGGTTCCAGTTTCCCTTAAGAGAGCAGCAGCGCATTTGTAGCAACTTTGCTGTTGCAAATGTCCATAGGCGATGGTAACCGCTTTCCATCTAGTGAGCCGTCTGCCTGTCTGCTGAACTCCTGCAATAAAAAAATAAAAAATAAAAAAACATTAACAATTTTATTGTAAAGATTTGTGCATATTTATGTAAATTAACTCAATTTAAATCTTCAAAAATGTGGTAAGGCACAAGCGAAACAGCAAAATCCATTTAGTTAGCTCCGTAATTGCATACATAGTGTTTAATCCCTATTAATATTATAAATGTGAAAGTAACTTTGTCTGTCCGTTACGCTTTCACGGAAAAACTATTAGAATTACTGGATCGATGTTGCTGTAGTTTTGTTTAAATGTTCTTGTCATACTGAAAATGGACATAAATACTTTTCATGTCGGGCGATGGGATAGTTTGCGATATAAAATGAAGTGAATCTTCTGGGGACAAAAAGCATTAACATGAAAATTTAGTACAATGTAACCTGTATTAACGCTTTTTAATGCTTTTTAAACAAGAGGTACGCACTGGAGGTTGACTCTAGTATGGTATATAAAATATAAATAGTGTTACAATTTGGGCCACCTGCATATTTGTAAACAAAACACATTTATTACCCGCCGGCGTTTGATCTAATAACATTGAAACTATTTATGGCTGTCTTCTTTTGTTTACTTTGAGTTTAAAATTTGTGATTGGAAAAAAACAGCCCATTGTGTATTGTAATCTTTATGGCAGTCATTAGCCAGGTGTGTATTGTATTTGTACAGTATAAAGCAAGGCCCCAATGGAGGGGTGAGACAGTCGAGCGAGAACCACGATCAAGGCGAGACTTGTGTACATTCGGTAAACTATTTAGTGACGGACTTTGCGCATGTTATTGAATCGTGCTTTGGACTGGTTCTGCTCAGTTATATTTCTGCCTGTGTTATACGTGTTTGTATAGTTCTAATAAATTCTATAGTAATTCCAACGGCATTTTAATTTAAATCCTGCAACTCGTAACAATAAAGATGGCAGACCATGTATAAAATCTTAAAACTGTTCTCATACCCAAATCTGTGAGCCTCTGTAGTGATTAAAACGTTAGCCTAAATTACTGGACGGCAGAAATACATCTTTTAATTCTGCCATCGGGTCGTATGTCTGCTTTTGACAATAAAAATCAGTTCAAGGACATCATACACATCAAAGTACTCACATCAAAAACGACATTTCCTTTCCCCAGATCACCTTCCTTAAGCTCTCCGACCGCGAAATACTTCCAAAAGTCACCGAAAATATCGACGAAAAATCTCAAAAATGACTCAGAAATCATCACGTTTCGTGTCTTCGTGTCCTCTAACTTGTCTTTGTGTTTACTGGACTCCATTTGTAATGACGTTTTCAGCGTTTTGTAGCTCGATGTTGGTAATATTGTCGACTCATCCCCTTGGTAAAGTATGACTTTTGATGAATGAGTTAAGTCTATTAACATACCCTGAAATAAAAAAAAAAGTCTTGAAAATCTTTACGCGGTATTCATACTCTTGATTACAGCTGCTGTCAAGGCCGACTCGATCGATATAAGCTCTTAGTAGATATAACACCACGCCCTCATAGAATAACAGCCGCAAGTTAATCGTGTTGCTTACGGTGTGTGGGTTCCGATGGCCTACTTCCTCAGCTCCCTATTCTATCCCTAACACATCGCCTCTAACACATTCTTCCTGTTTGATACTTCTATCCCTTTAACGCAATCCCCTCTATCCGATCCTAATGTCTGTCAATCTGTTGGCTTCGCGTCTGGTGTAGCAAGCGTCTATAGGCGACGGTCTAAGAGTAATAATACCTAAAGAGATTCCTGCAAAATTACAAACAGAATTGAGGCACAAAACCAATCGCCGTGTAATTATTTTCGTTCACACGCACACACATGTACAAATAATGTTGCAAGTAAATCGAGTTTTTCGAAAAAGTAGGGAATTGGAACTATTGGAGCTCGTCACACTGACACTTTGTCTTACGGACTGACGGGACCGACGACCGACGCGACGTGTTGGCAAGCGAACTGAGACTTTTTTAGATCCTACTTAAAAGTGCTTTACTTTACTGACACCTACTCGGCTTCTAAGCATATTCATTCTATGGCGACGGTAATCACTATGCATTAGGTGAGCCGGCGCCCTTTTTGCCAGCTTCGAAAAAAAATATAATAATAATAATAATCCATAGTTCCACTAGAAGTTCATCCTAATAAGCCCGGTACCTTTTATTCTCATTCCCTACAATAGTCATACACTAACCGGGGCTTGTCCTTCCTTAGGTGTCGACAGGGATAATTGTCGGTCAATGTCATGCTACATTTAAATTTTTGTCAAGGGACCTCTACGTGTTGGCCTTCCCATGGCCCCACGCAGGCCCTCCAAAAGTCCGGGCCATTTTTATGGCCCGTGGTCTCTAGAGATATACATGTATAATACTAGTAGAAAACACACGTACACACACACACACATACACACCCACAGCGTATATACCCAAACTAAGCAAATTACGCTCGTGTTATGGGTATACTATACAACAGACCACTCTGGGGCCAATATCAGACGTCCTGACCATAGTAAAGAACAATACTACTCTACTCTACTACGTCTACTTTTGACGGGTGAGTTAAGTCTATTAAAATATCCATAATTAAGGAAACAGTCCTAATATTTCGAGATGTGTTTATACGTCTTTCCTTTTAGGGTTACGTCGATATTTTGACTAAAACATAACCCTTATCTTAATTTTTATTCTATAATGGGTCTAAAGGCTTACTGTATTTAGCCAGTACCAAGAAGAATGATAAATTTAAATTCAGTAAAAATTAAAACTACGTTCTTAAAACCTATGTACCATAAATGTTAAACAAAGGGTGGTCTTATCGCTTAAAGTGATCTCTTTAAGACAACCCCCAGGAATATTAGTTTTAGAATGATTTTCAAGCAAATTCACTAACCTCATGGAACCCAGGTCTTTGGGGTTGCTCCTCACTCTTACAGGTCAAGGCTCCCCCCAATATAGGCAAAGGAGCTTCTAGCACATCACGCTGTATTGTACATGGTATTGAGGATATAAGAGGCTGTTGCCACACCATCGGATATAAGGACGACTGGAGAGCTTCCAAACATGAGGAGACTAGACTGTAATATAAATATGAGAAGCTTTTTAAGTTTTTATACAAACTTGCAGGGTTCAAGTTATTTTTTATTATAACTCGAAAAAAACTAATATAAATAAAAAGCTAATATAATATAAAACATAATATAATCAATAAGAGCCCTTGCATTTGATACGTCTTTGAATGATTAGAATTTAACTTGTATATACTTCAGGCAACTTATTCGATATTCAAATATTTAAAAAAAATATGTATATATGACATGACACATTTACACGTGTGCGCCATTCTATATCTTCATATTTAGCAAAACTTTAAATAAAAATTGTGACACAGACAGGCAGACACCGGAGTACGACCACAAGGGTTCTTTTGCCTTTAGGTAACGGAATCCAAGAATGAAGAGTGAATTAATAAATTTAATTTATTGTATGTTTAAAAACTACAGTTAACAATACAATAGATGGTCCTATAGCTATTATTCCCAGAAGAACGTTGGATGGATAATAGAATAGAACAGAAAACACTTTATTGTTCACGAAAATAAAAAATTACAGAATGGATAATTACAATAATTTAACGACAAAACAAAAGGCTGCCTTATCGCTAAAAGCGATCTCTTCCAGGCAACCTGACTGAGAGGATACTTTTAACCACTTATTTCTAGGTATAATTAAATTAAAAAGAAGTAAAATAAAACAGGAAGAACAGTACAATGTGGACAGTAAACAGCAAAGTTAAGAAGAATAGAAAAATACATATTGTCAAGTATGTGAACATAGCATAATGCAACAAGTTGTCTTTATCCAAATAATGTATCTCTCTCTCTCTCTCTCTGCTCAGACATTGCCAAATGTGCGAGTATCGGGACATATTTTGCTCATTATTATGTAATAAACAACAGGATATGCCAGTGACTTCGTCCACGTTTAGCTTGAAATTACCGCGGGGTTCCCGGGATAAAAAAAAGTAGCGCAGAATTTAAGTCTAAAAATTTGCTGTCGATCAGCGAAAATCACATCGAAATCGGGCCAGTAGTGTTTACGTGAATCCCGAACAAACATAGAGAGGTTATCTAAAAATTTCATGGTGTTCTCCATCTGTTATATAGTCTATTCCAGGTGTTTTTTAGATAGCTGTTATGTACAGACACGGCATAATTAGAATTTTATATTATAGATTATTACTTCCAACATTTTCATGCTTTATTATAAAAGATAAGACAATTTGAAACTGTTTTGAATTTGGGTTTCTAACTTTATGAAAGTTACCTTAATTTATCACCAACTATAATGACCTTCCTTTCAAGCAGTAACGAGCCGAATACTTTAACCACTAAACCAGCGCCGAGTAAATCTAATAAAATTGACAGATTGTCTTCATCCACCCGTGGCTCTATGGGACGCTTTATTACTTTTGTCCTGTAAAAAAAACACAAATAATTTTACTATATGTCTTCAGTTTAGGAAAGTCCATTGTACGAGGCATCATTCCTCCATGACATATGCGTGTAAGTTGTGGTTTGAAATCCTTGACGCAGTTCTTCCAGATACCTTCAATGTGTGGTTCTTCAAAAAAAGAGTAAATAGATATTTAAAATTTAGATGCGGCATCAGTTCCGTTAGTGTACCGATATCCAAGACCATTATTTTTTAATGTTCATATATTACAGATAGCTAATTTCAATACCTTACCTATGAAACTCAACATCTAAAACAACTTTCTTCAGCAAATTATTATTATTATTTTCAAGGTCATAATAATCAGGGACATGATCTCTTTCGTCACCAACTAAATCATAGTCATTTTCGTCGTAAAACCTCGCCATTCTCATATCCGGCATCGTCCTGGATTTCGACATATTCAAATTTGGAATATCCGTCTTCGGATTTGGAAGATCCATCTTCGAATCTAGAATATCCATCTTGGGATTAGGAATGTCCATTCTTGGATCTGATGCGTATTCGTCTGAGGTGTAATTTGGCGATTTTGACGTACGAGTTACAGTAATTGATTCACCAGGTTTTGGAAAATCAGTTTCGAACAATTGTTGTAGTACTTGCTGTATTTCTATTTCTGAACTGCCATGATGAGATTCTATTTCTTGAAGAATCTGTAAAAAGGAAACAATATATATTTTGAGGGCTCTAAAGCCATTTTGACAAAAACGCAAACATTACTTGTAGTGCAATCAAGAAAAAATAAAGATAAGGGGTAATGACCTAAAGGTTGTAATTTTTTGTTGTATGTGATATCGTTAATGCAGTCAAATGTTAAATTAAGTCAATAGATATTCCCCTATAACTTTGAAATTGCGAAATGGAAAATTCTGAAAAAGTCAAGTTAAGCTTAACTACTATCAACATTAAATGGATTAAACTAGATCCATTCAGTAGGTTTTCAAACAGTGATTTTAGATTAAGTACTTTGTGTTATTCTATAGTATCTATAGCATAATGACGAAAACAATCCACGTTTTTTATCTATGCCCATCTTGTTGTACATGGACTGCCAAGCAGTCAGTCACCCTATTTATAAATATACATGTTACAAAGTTTTTCCGAGAATTCAGAGTAAAATATAATAGAGTCGCCTATCTTATTTGCTAATCGTGCGTTATTATAAAAACTAATTTATCTCTTTCATATCACCTTATAGTAAAATCCAGGTGCTCTGTACTTTCCGATGAGGCAATAGCACAATGGTAGACATGTCGTCGCACCCTCTGGCAACACTCGACGACAGTAACTAAAAATAACCAGTTTCAAATTTTTAGAATTCCTACACCAATACTATTCAACCGTTTCCGTAGCATTTCTATCATATTTTTATTTGACATATTGTCTTATTTATCATATATTACTCAGAACATAGAATGAAAAGGCGGAGGGAGCAGCTATGCAAATGCACGTCTTGTTATTGAGGTATCTGTATGATGTATCATATTTTAACGGGCCTAAATGTAACCCTTGCGGTACGCCTGATGCTATTAATATTGGTAATCCCAATTTGGGATAGATAAATATATTATGAAAGCAACAAGCGTACTTCCGTTAGCAAGGTATGATCGCACATTTTTGAGCATATTTCATGGTTTATCCTTGTCAAAAGGCTTGACATATACTTCAACAGAATAGTATTAATCATATAATCAGATAAATTATCCTTTGAAAGCGCAATCCGATTTTAATTAGTAAAGTGTGATCATACCCATCCAAGTAGACTACCATATGATTATACTATACGAAGATAAAATATTTATGAACAACATTTAAATGTTAAATTTATCAAAGGCTTTAAGATGTTCTACAAATCTATATACACATACATTGCGTATTAAGAGCCATACATTTTTTTTTATTGAAACCCACTGGAGAACATATTTTGAAGGTCATGTATTATAAGTTAAAAGATTGTTATTATTAAAAAAATGTCTCGTTTTCCCAAAATAAGCTCTAGGATATTATATCATATTATATATATAGATATATATATATATATATATATATATATATATATATATATATATATATATATATATAAATATATATACACACACACACTATTTTTTAAAATTTACTTTCACTTTGTGTGTTAAGTGAATGTAAATTTTAAAATTAGTCTATTTTCTTCTCTGTATACTTCTTCATTTCTTGATCTCATCCCACGTTTTATTCATACATTCTTACCCATAAGAGCGGTCGCCTCTTTCGTCTGTTAGCACCAGGGAATAACACTGAGCTCCGTTGGCGTCTGCAGACCACTCGCCTCTATTGCTTAAGTTAGCACTCAACGTCTCGGGGAATATGAGATTCTCTATATGAGGCGGCACTTGAACCTGAAATTTGACCGGGAAAATTTCAATTGTTAAATTTTTGTTACGCACTCGTAATAGCGAAATTGGACTATGAATTTGGTCTAACCATTTTAGGGGCAGTATACGCTTATACTATCAGCGCATAAACATCTAAGTGCTCGATTCGGGCCTCCCCGTTATTAGAGGGAAACGAAGCATATACCGGTCATGCTTATCTGCGGCGAATTTACGGATTTATAAATCGGTTATCTGGATGTGTAAGTTTTATCTCGATGTGTTTCTTCACTGTCAGTACATGGTAATTATCACAATATGCACACGGGTGAGTAAAACGGCTTAAGTAATGATTAATTCCCACAAAATTCAGTTATTATTTCAAAATTGCATTACATATCAATATAAACATAAATTAGTTAGAAGAGTCTAGTAAGAAGCTTTTACACATATATAATAATAACAGCCCATAAATGTCCCATTGCTGGGCTCGGGCCTCCCACTATAGGAGAACGGACAGTATACTCGCCACGCTTGTCCAAGGCGGCTTGGCAGGTTTGGCACATCAGTTATCTGGATGTGCAGGTTGCATCACGGTGTTTTCCTTCACCGTTGTTAGCATGTGGTAATTGTAACAATATGCACATTAGGTCAGAAAACTGCCTAAGCGGTGCATGCTTTCCGGTCAAGATCGAACTCGCGCCCTTTGAACGTGGGACGCGTGCGCTAGCCATTACGCTACCACGACTTTTTTACACATACTCTATCCGTGCAAGAACGGAGAAAGAATACAATTTCCTGCGGCCGGGCGGCCTGTCGTAAGAGGCGAGAAAACAACCCACATCCAGGTGGTAGGGCATTTGCCCCACTGGATTGCTACCACCCTTGGTCTAAAGTATGCTGGATGGATACCACCCCTGGTCTAAAGTATGTCGCCATAACAACCTTGATTTGTGTTCCGGCATTAGTGACCAGGTTCCAGTCTCCCTTAAGAGAGCAGCAACGCATTTGTAGCACCTTTGGTGTCGCAAATGTCTATAGGCGATGGTAACCGTTTTCCATCAAGTGGGCCGTCTGCCTGTCTGCTGAGCTCCTGCAATAAAAAAAAACATACTCTATATAATTTTTCAAATGACAGATTAATTAATATATTTGCCTATATAAGTGAACATTCTATTCGTATACGTTTTTAAGGGTAAACGATTTAGACTCCATTTTTTCAATCATCAATTAAAAATTATCCAATTTCTCAATGACAACCGGTATCAATAAAAAGTGAACAAATTTATCTGTTTTATTTCCGCAACTGTAATTCGTAATTTTTTCAATTTGTATTTTCGTGCTATGAATAAATTTGATCTGATGATTGCAAAATAGATCCAGACTTTTAAATAGTTACAAAGTATCAAAATCAACAAACATACCTGACTAGGAAAAACACTTTTGACGTACGCCTGTCCGCTCATATAATTCAAACCAACTAACAAACAAATATTAAACAATCCATTGTCCCTAGCCTCAAACGGAAGTTCAATATCAACACAACCCGTTTTCCCGTCAATACTCAACTTGTCTATGTTATCTGTACTGTCAAAGTCACCCATAGACAATATATTCCCTTTCGAATCTGTCAAATTCACTTTCGAGTCCACAGACTCTCGTCGGTCCATCTTGTCTTTGCTAAGATTGTTTTGGGAAGTTCTAAAACTCTTCCACGAACGGAATGTAGAGTATGGGTTGTCTATGACTTCTGATTTGTATGAACAAATTGAAGTTTGATGCCTGAATCTTGCAGTTTTTATATTGTTAGGCTCTAAATATGCCACTCTGGACGACATACGACGAACGTAGTTCTTACGTTTCTCTGTTAAACTTCTTGTTAGTTTTACCGATTCTGAAAAAAAAGAATGTTAGTCATAATTTCTAAAATTGTGTAGAAATTTCGCTAGAAATGTAACCTATATGTTCTCGTTAAATTCAGTAAGTCTACCTGTTTATGTCATTATAATTTTTCTCAGAAACTGTTGGCTATAGACGGGTGAAATTTGACAAAGAAATATGTACTTTATATTACACTGTTTTTGTTTAACTCTTTATTTATTTATATTTATTATTTTGGGGTTTTACATTTCAATCAAATAATAAGTCTTAGTTTTTTTTTCAATTTGATGTTCTCACTGATTTGATCTAAAAATATAATATCAATAGTAAAATATTGGTCTAGTGCTGTTTTTTATGTCACAACACAAAAGAAAAAAGACTTAGCGCCATGTAGAAAAATAGGATTTAGCGGCTTTTTCATTGTTAAAATTTTATTGGGCGATTATCGTATCTAGTATTTTTGTTCCGTTGTATTAATATTAGATATTAGGCATGTGAGTATGTAATGGTTAACAACTAGTTAAAATATTTATCACTTATGGAAGATGTAGGCTCAGAATTCTATTCATAGTCATAAGGGATTATAGGTAGAATACAATACAACTAATATTAATTAAATAGGTTAAGTTTCTTCTTAATCTTAGTATAAACAAACTTTCATAATACGAATACGAAGTTGATAACCTTTTATAAAAATAGTTAAAAAGTTGTTATTCATAATCGCATTTACAATACGATTAACATAACAATATCTTACTCTATTTTAACAAGCCTAGAAACCTCGTATACCTATTATGAATAAGGTGTATCAATACACGTTTTTAGGCCAAATTAGTTATAAATTATAAGACTCCAATTAAAAATATGTACCTTCACTGGTACTACCATCTGATTGATCAGTAGGGAAGCTACCGGGTTTGTTCTCGTCCATATTGCACACAGCAGTTACAGTCTCGTATATCTCGTTCATTAGACGGTTCAACTGAAAACAGAAAAAGGTCAAAATGATCTACATGAATAAATAAGTTTTTAAGAAACACACAACCTCTTCAAGAAAACACAATGTAACTAAAATCGGTAAAATAAATATTTTCTACAACAAATTAAGAGACATTTGATGTTTATATAATTTTACAGTAGGTGCCAAGTAAAACGTAACTCGATTTACTTGGCACGTCCTTCATGGCACATATTAATAGGTATAGGAAAAATTTTAAAGCCTCAGTTGCAATTATGGTGGCCATTAGTTTTTTTAATAGCTATATACAAAGACAGACGGACGAACTAAAATACGAAAACATTAGAGTTCCAGTTTCTGTACAGCAAATCATAGTTATAGAAATTCCCACCTTAAAAATTAAACCGGCCGTACCTTCGATGTTCATTTTGAATCCGTAATAAAACAACAACAACACAACACTATTGCATAATAACAACAACAATAAAACTGTTAATATTATTTAAACAAATATAAATTTTTAAATTTAGAATAGTCAAAGTCAAAATCAACACAAATTATTCAAAAACAGAACTATCACGTTTCTTTTCGCTATATTCACAATAACAATTACAAAACTTTATTGACAGTAATAATGAAATAATATAAGGTAATAAAATTATTGTTGACAATAATATTGTTATAACAAAGCGATACGTCAGTCAACGGAATGTTTAATGCAAGGAATGTTGAAATACATCTTATTTATTCTAATTATGATAACGTTGGATTGATGGGACGGTTTCATGTAGTATAATTCATTTTCATTTTAATGTCTAACGCGCTCTGGTGTGATATTGTTACAGTTATTACGTGTTGACGGTGATGAAAACATCATCACCGCCTACCAGGGCTAGCGGAGAGGCTAGGTCATGTACCCGTAGCTCTGGCATAAGGCGAAGTATGGAACACCGAGGGGTTCTAGTGGGTAGCACTAACCGTGGAGTGGCAATAGCATCTTTAGTTTTATCTAGAAGTGCTAGTGCGACCCCGATCTGGCGAATCCCACACATGGGCCGTGATCTTTCCCCCAAGCCACTGCGCTTGTCGCAGTTTATGGTTCTCAATCAGATTTCTACTGGCTAAAAAAATAAATGATGAAAGACATCATGATGCAACTTGATGAAGCGCGGCAGATATAATATCCGTTCCCCTAAAAAAGGATAAGGCCCCAATCCTTGTTATAGTGGGTGTTTAGAGCAGATTTTATTATTTTAAATGAAAAATTGCGCAGTCAAACACAGGTACATTGTATATACACAACACCATGATGACTACAAATATTGGGGAACTTCAAAAGTATGAAGTGGAAAATTCTGAATAACTTTGAGGTTCTAAAGCTGCAAAATACTTTCAAAAATAAGTTTAAATAATAATATTATGTAGCACTAGCTGATGCCCGCGACTTCGTCCGCGTGGTGCGGTTTTGTTTAACTATCTCACGGGAACTCTTTAATTTTTCGGGATCAAAAGTATCCTATATGTTGACCAGGGATATAAGCTATCACCATAAAAATTTCATTTAAATCGGTCTAGTCGTTTCGGAGATTAGCCGGTACAAACAGAGAAACAAAAATTTAAAAAAAATCTAAATTAGTTCTATTTCACTTCTTACATCCCCTTAAGTCGGTTTTTAGCATTTTTTTCATTATTACAGTACAGAAATTCGACCTCTACAGTTTTATTATATGTATAGATTAGTTGAGTAGTTTTTGAGGGTATTTTTGTTTATTTTTTTACTGTTCCATGGCCGTCACCTAACCCCGCCTCACTTGTAGAGAAACATAAGAGAGGTCGTGGAATATTATCCTGGTCTACAAACATGCCAAAACTATTTGTGTCGCAAAACGACGACGAGGCAGAAAATTAAATGTATTTTGTATGTCAGAACTTGGAATATTAATATTCTAAGAACTTCTTCATTTTGCATTACTAATTTCATAATAAAACAAACAAATGAGGCTAGGTCATTACGAATATTAAATAATGACGCTACTGATAATAGTTGATGGATAGTTTGGTTGGTTACTATGACAGTATCGATTATCGATTATTTACATTCAACACAATATGGGACATATTTTGGTTTGTATCAAACGAAATTTCTTGTTTATGATTCCAAAATTAAATCCTAATTCATATCTATTCAAAATATCATAGACTATTTTATTTGTGAGCTGCAGTACTCAAGACTTGCTTGACATTTGTGTCAGTTTAATACAAGTGAAAATCGAGTATTCTTTAGAAAATACATTACGGAAATCTCATAGATTTTTAATACATTTTTTTTTGTAAAAATATGTAACTTGATTACGGTCGGATTTAAATCTTTCCTATTGCTGTCACGGTATGCCTTCTAGAATAAAAAGATTTCATTTCAGCATGCCCGTTAATCCGTCCGTTAGTCGACTTGTCTGTGATTGTATGTCACAGCTATTTTTCTTTGGAATTACTGAGACTATATGGATGATATTGGAAAGACAAAGTAAGACTTTACGCTATACAATGGTATAGTAGTTAAATCATAAAATAATAAAAATTGGGAAGGTTACCATACCACTAAAAAAACCAGTAAACACAGTTTAGAGTAACGTAACACAGGTCTTTAACAATAATGAATGTAAGTATACAAAAGTATTGTTTTTATATCCTTTACGTGTTAGTATTTTTAATTTATCGATAAAAGTTAAAAACAACACTAAATTAGGGCTAATTAGTAAAAGATAAAATGGAGCAAGATGAGACATACCGACGCCAAGTCGCGTCGCTTTTTTATATATAATAATACAACATATACTTATGATATGCAGTATGTTTTATTGCTATGAACTCATTTTTTACATATCTACTATTAGTATTTTGATAGGCTCTGGGGTCAACAAATAAGTTCTTTCGACGGAAAGTGCAAGGTTTTTCCACGGCATCATGATATGGGTTTTTTAGGTAATAAAAGCGCACCTGTGACCAAAACATTTAGAGGAAGAAGACTACGGTGTTATGGACATGTGAAGAGGAGAGGTGAAAATCATGTGACAAAAAGAATAGTAATCTGGAAGAACGATAGATTTAAGATTGAAGGTAGACGATAAAAGAGATTGATGAATTGTGTGAAGAATGATAATTATTATGTTTTGTGGTGGGACAAAGGCAAGTCCTTTGTCCCACCACAGTCGTTTGTGCCAGAATAGTAGAGTAGAAGTATGGAAGTTAAAGATGTTAGGCATATGAATCTCTTTTATATTGTTTGTATTTACTTATAATATTGTGAATAATTGATTTGATGTTGTTGTAATAAAGACACCATGAAAAGTGCACGATTTGTTTAAATAGTTTATCCCCAATAATTCATCAAGTTTTCATAAATAAGCCTACCCCTAAATATTGGGAGACGGTGAAGAAAAAATAAAATTCCTTGGAGACTGATCGCACGTTGGTAACAACTCTAGTGTTCTAAATGTTTATATCCGACGGTAATTACTTTCATCAGATGGGATATCACTTTCTTGATGTATTCCAGAAAAAAAATGCATGTTTTGGAGTTTTTGCCGCTGTCTGTTTGCGTATCATACGATAATTGCCGATGCCAAGTTTTTATATCTTACTATCCATTCTTTTACCATATGATTTGTACAAAATTGACATTACTTGGTAAACTTTTAATCATTTTGGTTACAATAAAATTGTAACCAGTAGAAAGACAAATTAATAGATGTTAAGATATTATTTTCCCCAAACATCCTACAACTCTATATATTCCTTTAACTGTAATATGTTATCACTTTTAGCAGCTTCAAGAAATGTTGTAATACATTATATTGGACTAAAACAAGGATAAAGTCAGTATCACTATATTTATTAAACCAGAAGCGACACGATATCAACATCATTGTCGTTATTAGATACATCTTTTGACTTCAATTTCTCTCTTATTACATGCAGTGACAATATTTTGTTCCCGAAATATATCCCAGAAGAATTTGTGTCGCCAAAAGTTCCGTAAAGTAAATATTGTAACCAAAAATTACTATAATGCTTCCAATTGAAGACCGTGAGCTTTAGGTAGTAGCGTTTTATAGCAGTCTCACGTGGCCGATATGCGGCGACCTATTAAGAGGTAAATATTTCTTTTCACCCTTGGTAGGTATCATATGTCCCCCGACACAAGCAGTAGTTTTACCTACCTATTCGCAGGCCTGTAAGTGTGGACTTTTCGATACAGAGATAATGACACAAACAATACAACAATGTAACGGACATGTTGGAGTCCCAGCGATAAAATTACTTATCAAAATGAATGGTACTTTGAAACGCGCCATATTATTTGTCAGATCAATCTCAAAATAACACAAAGCGGAAAATTTTAAGAGGGATTTTTCTTATCAATAGTAAAACAAAAAATCATCACCTATATGTGTTGGTGGGGAGAGGGGGAGATTGTAACCGGTTCCACTCCTTAAAATATTGTTAACACATTACGAGGCGGTGTACATAGAGTAGAAAGTATTTTTTTTTTCTTTCAATAAATGTTCTCCAGTGGAACTTAGTTGTAATAAAAGCTTGAACTTGAACTTTAGTTTTATTTAAATGTCAGTGTATATTTAGCGGAAACTTGAAGAGTGACGTATTGTTGTGCAGTTACTTTTTTTTCAAATTCAAAGCGACCACGAGTGTGACAGTGAAGAGTTCCGAAAACATGACGAATAATTTTTCCATTCGGCTATGCAACCCAAAAAATTACAATACTAACACTACATACCACACTTGTCGATAATTTAGCGACGGCACAGTATATTTTTTCTTTCCGTCGTCCTCTATTCTCACTGAAATCCTTAATCACACCTCAAATCTTCATGTTATTCTTCACAATCAATTCCTCTCCTTATTGGCCTGAGTTATATCCAAAAATCGCAATGCAATATCGCCTTAATTTTATTCATCTAAATTATCCCGACGCGGGTGTGATAGATTATATGAAAATATTTAATAAATAAGTTATGTATTTGCCAAGCTGAGACACATTGTGACTTTGAATTAAAGGTATTTTTGTTTTTCTTACAATTTTTATACCTGATTTATTGAAGTAGAAAAAGAAGTATGTAACTTGAAGTAAAGTATCCATGAAATGTCTTTGAGGTTGTGAAATTAATAAAACACTTTAACAATATAACTATGTATTAAACATTAAATATATGTGTATATTTCTCTTTCCTACCCAACCAAAACCCTAACAGGTGCAACTTTTATCTTATATTTATGTCCGCCGTCTTTAACACCACGATTTACGCCCGAAAGAATTATGTCGGAACAGGGTAGTCTGATAAAATTAAAAAACCTGTAATTATTGACGTTTTGACCTATTCAGAGTATGATCGCATCATAATAGGATATTAAGACAGCCCCACCATCAGTATACGAGCGGAATCGTAATTTTATTTTTACAGTAGGTACAATATAGCGGGCACTGCAACCCAAATCTTTTAGCCAATATTATACCCATTATCTCATATTCATAAAAACATTGTTATTATTACCCCATAATCGCCTCTATAACGGTGCCAGTCGCCATGAATCACAATTTCCTCCGATGACGCAACGCTAGTGCGGCATCTATCGACCGGTAGCCCTTTCCATTGGGTATTTCCCAAAAGGTCAAGCGGGTAGTTCGTTGGAAGGGACATTTTTGGACTTAATGGCTGAATTGTAGAGCGTTTGGTAATAAATAACCTGAAGACAGTGGATTGATGGTCATATAAAATGTAATATTTTTATTTCAGAAACAAAGCTTTTCATGTAATTTTAACTAAGACTTCCAATTGCTGATTGCTTCAGTTTAAAATAATAAAATTAATATTGACAGAAAAACGATAGACTGCGACATCTAGTTATGTAAAACTAGGCAGCTTTTTAGTCAATTTTCACTCAACCATTGTTATTTTTAGAGTTATTCTTTCATGAATCATACTACATACATAAATACATAACTTCACGCCAGTTCCCTTGCGGGGTAGGCACGAGCAACAGAGCGCCATTTAGGCTTATTCTTACACACCTCACTTGCTTCTATGACATTCATAACTCTCGTCATGCACGCTCGTCTGTTCTTAAGGCTCCTGACATCACTTTCTGCTAGTACACGAATGAATCATACTGAGTCCTATATATCATGTTTTTCAATAAAATAAACTCCCAACATTGTCAGCTATGGGGATTGGCTACATATTTGAGGTTTTTGGTGTGGAAGCCTTTGGACGATAGGGGCTTGAAGCGCATAAGCTTTATCGAGACAGCGAAACGTCTAATAAATATCACGTGTAAAAGGCTGGTCTATACTTCGGGCAACACATTAACGTTGAGACGAAGTCAGTCTTTCGGAAACGTTTCATATCAACAGCGTCACGAAATTAGATTTTTAAATGTAACCTGATCTGTATTTACATTATACAGTTTATTTTGAGGATTTAATTTATTATTGAAAGTTATCTTATTAAAGATATGCAAGGGATTATCGTGTTGTCTCATCGTTCTCTCGAACGTGTAACAAACCAAAATACAAACATGTTTTCTGTTAGTATATTTTTTTTTAAACGCGATACGTTTTAAAGCATGCAAACAATATGTTTTAATACAAACATTCGATTGAAATCAACTTGCGTAACCAAGAATACAATGAATGAATCACATTTTATAACATTGATTAACATTAATTAACGATTCACTGAAACAAGTATGGGTTTCATTGGATTAGGAGATGTGATATTAATGTTTGAGACACATTGGAATTCTTATACATTTAAAAACATAGCATGTAGTCTTATAAAAATGTATGAGCGAGCAAAATGAAGAAGAAACAGAATTCGAGAGTGGCAATTCAAAAGCGACAGTTAGTTAAACTTTGAGACCAACAATTAACTACATAGATTAAGAGCGCAACAATTAATTACATATTAATATATAATATAATAAGCGATACTTAAACAGAATTTGAAAATGATAATTAATTCGACTTCGAGAGCGACAGTTACTTAAATTTTGAGAGCAAAGGTGGATTAGAATTTAAGAAGGATAGTTAATTAGACTTCGAAAGCGACAAT
This sequence comes from Dendrolimus kikuchii, assembly GCA_019925095.2. NCBI lineage: Eukaryota > Metazoa > Arthropoda > Insecta > Lepidoptera > Lasiocampidae > Dendrolimus > Dendrolimus kikuchii. The sequence continues at coordinate 7,377,432 of CM034388.1, read as the reverse complement.
TAATAATTATAGTTTGAGAGCGACAGTTACTTAGATTTTGAGAGCAACAGTTAATTAGAATTTTAAAATGACAATTAATTAGACTTAAAAGAGATAATTAATTATAATTTGAGACCCACAGTTACACAGATTTTGAGAGCACTAGATTAGAATTAGAATTTGAGAATGACAATTACTTAGACGTTTTAAAGGTTAAAAAGACTGTGCGAAATTTATTTAAATTTGAGAGCGATATGTAATTACACCAAGCAGAATTCAACGTTAAGGTGATAAAATTATAAAATAACATAACCTTGTTCAAAATCTTGTTCAAAACGTCATAAAAATCTTTACAAACCGCGTAATTCACAAAGATAAGCAATTTTGCTAATGATAACTCTGATAGTTCACTCAAGGAAGTACATTGTTTTAGTTAAATGATAAAATAATAATTCAAACGTTATATCATCATCCGTCACATAATTATGGCAAAACTCATCATTTTCGGTTTTTAGGGTTACATAGTCAAATGACAAAGAACAAAATCCTTAGACAATAGTCATATCTGCGTCTGTTTATTTGTGTGTCTATATGTTGCAGCCATTTGTTAAAAAAAAACTACTGTGCTTTCAATGGTGAAACTTCGTAGGAAGATTAAGCTAACTATACTGTTGTTGGCAAAATGATTGGTAAGTACCCTATCAATTTAATTAATTATATTTTTTTATGCAGGCTACAAAATAAAAGATGTTAAAAAATTTAAACGCTTGTTTTCCTATATTTTACTACACATTCATTTTCCTTCCAAACGGTCGAAATTTGATACTCCATGCAAATAACGTCAGTTTTCTACCAATGGTGAGATCAAAAGGATAGATAATAAGATTCTTAAAAACTAATGGGTCTATGTGGATTAAATTCCTAAAAAATATTAATTCTACATGCCAGCCACAACATAATGCTGTATTGAAGTCGCGAAAAAGACTAAAAAATATTTTTGGCCCCACATAATAATAATAATAAGTGTCACGCCACATTTTCATTAAATTTGTCAAGGGGCCTCTACGTGTTGGCCTTCCCATGGCCCCACGCAAGCCTGCCAAAAGTCCGGGCCATTTTTATGGCCCGTGGTCTCGAAAGACATACAAATAATAATAATGTAATTGAGTGATGAATATTATTCACTGGCGTGTGGAATAGATTTAAACAGTTCTTCAAAATCCGTAACAATTTTAAGGATGACTTAATTTATTAAAGTGAATAGATAGTGCGATATTTGGTTCCGTCATAAAATGTACCCTTACCTTAGAACTACATATTACTTATACTGGGGAAAATTCAGAAAATATTTTTGAGTAGTTTTTGAAATAGGTATATGTTGTTTTCACTTAAATGTTGTTTTAGGGCCTATAGCCAAAAAAGTATATAAGTCATTAAAGTAACGCAGACAGCCCTCTGGGCACCTTATCTGCGGCGACGTAGATCCAATATTCTTCTTACAGTTTTAAAGTATAGTCTTAATAGGTATAGGTATAATACAATTTAACCAATATTAATTAAGTTTAGTTAAGTTTTCATCCTTCTATTACTTTATAAAATAGTCCAAAAATAAAATTATGAATATTCATGCACATTGTTGACTGCTATTACATATATATATTACTTGTACATCAGCGGTCTTACTCATAGTATTACATTATATCTAAATGTGAAAGTTTGCGAATTTATTACTGTTAATTTCGAAAATTAAAGAAATAAATAAATTGAAACATTTGTTTGGAGAGAAAGCGTACTATAAGGTACAATGCAGATATAGGACTAGAAAACAGGTAGCTTTTGAGAATTTATCAAAAGGATATTATATGGTGACGGATTCAGGGGACATACATAAATTACGTCCTACGTTATTACACCCCTTGTGACACAATGATCAAAATTTCGTGACGTCACACATCAAAATCTCATATATTTAATCTAATTACGAAACTGCTGCTTAAATTTTAAAATTCCTTGATGTAAAATTGCAAAATATGTGATGTCACACTTTGGGGGGGGGGGTGTCCTCACGAATGTGGTTAATTCTTGTGACGTAACCTGTAACTTTGGAATGATAAATGCCAAACATACACAATTAAAACTTTTTATTATATTTTTTTATTGCAGGAGTTCAGCAGACAGGCAGACGGCCCACTTGATGGATAGCGGTTACCATCGCCTATGGACATTTGCAACACCAAAGATGGCTACAAATGCCCTGCTGTCCTCTTAAGGGAGACTGAAACCTGGTCACTAATGCCAGAAGACAACTCAAGGTTGTTATGGCGACATACTTTAGACCAAGGGTGGTAGCCATCTAGTCGGTTAAATGCCCTACCACCTGGCTGTGGGTTGTTTTGTCGCCTCTTACGACAGGCCGCCCGGTCGCAGGAAATTGTATTCTTTCTCCGTTCCTGCACGGATAAAACTTATCATGATTAGGTCATTCTTCTGTTGATTTGTGATGGTTTTTATTGCGAATCTGGCAAACAGGCAGACCGCCTGTTTAATAATTGGTTGTCGTCGCCTGTAGATGTTTGCAACACCAGGAGCACGGGCTAAGCGTTGACAACGTATAGTATGGGGTAGGAAAGTTGACATAAGAAATATGGGATAGGAGAGATTTGAGACATTTATTCCGCGTACAACAATGATTTGGAGGGAACTTCCCGTTGCGATTTTCGCTTTGCGCTATGACATGAAGTTTTTTAAGAGCGTTATTAAATTTCTCAGATGTCGTCAACGCGTTGGCGACACCCCTGGTGTTGCAAACGTAACGTACGTAGGCGACGGTAACCACTTTCCATCGAGAAGGCCATCTGCCTGTTTGCCCACTTCCGCAATAAAAAAGGAGGGATGGCATAGGGAGATAGGATAGGAGGGGACGAAGTGGGCCATTCGGAGCTCTTACTCATCATATGGAACACGATTAGGTCAAGGCTAACCCGTTTCACGTCAATATTCTGTAAGAAAGAGACGTAACACGATCGAGACGGTCCTAAGAAATATTTATTATTTAAAACACACTTTACTACTAAACATACATTAAAGATTACTCTGGTTTAAAATATGTTTTAAATAATAGATATCAAAGAGCGAGAGAAGACCTGTGGTGCCATCTAGTCTAGTAAGATTTAGAGTTACGTTTTTACTGGGCGATTGGCATTACTAGTTGTTTCACGTCCATAACAACTTATATATAACCTTAAGAACTCTAAAGAAGCATACAAACACTGTCTATATGGTTACATACCTATTTATAAGAAGTATACAACATCCCATAACAAAAACCATGAATCACTGTCAAATTGACTATAATTTTCCACAACACTGCATAACTATGTCTTTAAAACCTACACACAATACACTCTGTCTGCTCCATTTCACAGATAAGCATTTCACTTCACTAATTATTCCTTAAGAGACTGCACCTAATGAACCTGTTTAATTAAACTGTATTTTTAAATCACGTATTATAAACAACACTTATTCAGACTAAAATGTTTACATGGAACTTAGCAATAACTTATTTAACACAAATAATAACATAACCTAGTTCGTTACGTTAATAATTCATGTTACAAAGCGGTTATTATTTTAAAATTCTATTTTTTTTTCCAGCATCACTAACATTTTATTTAAAAATGGAAGGATATTCGTTTTGTTATTCCAAATTTAAAAACAGAAGCTATTATAACGTTATTTTCATTTATCATTGTTATTTATTTCAAAACGAGAACACTATTAGGTAATTCCTTTTATAAAGAGAAGAAGCAGTTATATTTTAGAAAGTACAATTAACACTATTGTTCCTTCGTTAATTCACAGTAAAATTACTTTTCTTTTAGGACATAATTGAAATATTTTGATTGCAAAAAATAGCAGTACGTTTGTTGATTGCTGGCGCGTCACTAATCTACCGAGGTTCTCTGGAACCGCGGCGCTAATATAAAGGTCGGTTTACATAGCGTTTGTTGAAATTTTTCAAGTAGGTAAAAAATTGACTACCGGCTACGTAAATACTGAAAAATCAACATTGTTTCAGTGAAATATTACAATTAATTACAGCCGGGACTATAACACATAGTAAACATAGAAGAAAGCTAGACGTAACAAATGCCCATTTTAAAAATTAACACTGAAAAAGCTTCCAAACCTTACATTTATATGAGGCGCCACTTGTCATTCTGCTCTTGCCTAAGCAAACTAGAAAAATGTAACTAGGTTTTCACACAATGCGATTATTTTTTGATGACATGAAACACACAAGGTCTACGAAGTCTGCGATCAGTGAACACACGCTGGATAAACCCAACCACTACATCAGATTCGATAACCCACAAATCCTCGCGAAAGAGAATCGTTTCATACCTAGAATGATGCGTGAGGCTATTGAAATCAAATAACACCCAAATTTCAATAGAGAAGATGGTTGGCAAGTACCACCTGTTTGGGATCCAATTATCAAAACTATTAAGACCCAAACCCAGCAAAAACCAGCTGCCAGACCTCAAGACACTGTGAGCTCTTTCTGCGTACAACGGAACACAAACCAACTTGACTGATAATTACTTTTATTTTTCCTTCCACCCATTTTAATATTATATAAAATTATTAGAGCTAGGCATGTTTGCTGAAGAGTTTCTTGCGCCGCTTCTTCTCTTCAAGCCATAACATGTTGCGAAGCGGTAGTAAATTAGATTAGGCTCCCATAGAGTAAATAATAACCATAAACAAAATTAAAATTAAATAATTAAAATTAACAAGTTGGCGGTAGGCTAAATAAAACTTTAACAATACTCGTTGACACTTGACATCTTTGTCTTCCGTGATCACGGCCACTGAAAAGTGGCCGAAACGTCGGAAAAACCAAAATCAAATAAAATTACCGCGCTTAAAACCGTTAAAACGTAGTTTTATTATGTATACAAGTCGCGAAAACTTAAGAAAATATTACCTTTCTTACTCTAATAACGATCAAGCTTCTAATATAATATTTTTTGTCACATGATTTTCGTCCTTCCTCATTACATGCCCATACTACCATAATGTTATTCCTTTCATGTTCCATACACAACTAAATAAAGAGGCATGTAAACGAGTCTTTACATTGTATCGTGCTTCTTTCCGTCGGCACGTGAGTCATTTCAGAGATAATGGGGCTAGCGTTGCGAACTGTAGTTTCAGTTTGTTTGTTTGTTTGCAATGTCGAGCGGACAAGTGCTTTGTATAATCGGAAAAGTAATCAACATAACTGTACTAGACGTCATATTTGTGCAATCTTACAGGAATTACTCTATGACGATTAATGGCCAGTTCCTGTTCATTCACTTGCCTTACCATCGGTTGAACTTTGATACTACTTGTGTGGAGTTTATATCAAACTTTATTGTTTATAGTTGTAATTTTATAGTATAGTAAGGCAAATGAACGTTCGGTATAATATAGGAACCGGTTATAAGTGGGAATGTATTATGTATAACAATTTATCAAAAATGTCGGGTAGTCAACTTCAGATATAATTGGGATATGACATAAGTTAAAAATTAAGTTTACTTCCTACTCCATATTTAAAGGTGAAGAGGCAGCGAAACCTTCCCATTAACAACTATAGTTAAAAAAAATATACATAATCGAATATGTGATATATTATTATATGCAGCTATAAAATGCCGCCGAGAACAGGTGTAACAAATTTAAGATTAAGGGCGGCAAGCATACATATAACTTGGGTCGAATTTTTATTCAGTGTTTATAATCCTGTGGACTTGTTGAATATCTGACTAACTCCAGTGAGATATTGAGAATTTATAACGATATTGCTTCGAGATATTCGTTTTTAAAATAGTAAAAATTCTATCCATCTTCTCCCTCTAACTTGTACAGTTAAATAGTATAATAAATTAATGTGAATAGCTGGCGCAGCTGCCGCACGACAGGACGACCTGAAACGTCGCTAATACGCATCTATTGGGAATGGCTACATAGTGGTGTTCGGTGTCGAGATGGCGTCCCGAAGCCTATCGGTTTTATCGAGATCTATAATCTCGTTTGATAGAAGTGTCACGTGGTCAGAAGGTTAACCTGTACACGAGGCAACGCATCGGCGTTGCCATTCAGCACAGGGATGCGGCCAGCGCTTTGGTCACGTTCCCAACCAGCGATTTGAGACCCATTATTTATATTTAATTTTGAGGAAATTGCATATAATTTAACCTTTTTAAATAAATAATTGTTACCTATAAGGAATAAAAATTACACTCTTTTCTCTCTCCATTTTTTTTTGTTTTTATGAACGGTATGCCCCGGACTTATCCAGGCCAGATTGGCGGGTTATGTAACAGCTCAAACGTTTATTGATGAACTATTTTTTTTAATGACTGGCCTCAACCGATTGACTTAAATCAATTAATGGAATCCTTGACTGTAGGTCATTGATAATAATATAAATAAGATTAGCAATATAAAAACGGCCAAGTGCCTGATATCGCACACACCATGAAAGGTTCCGTAGAGATGAGCAATATCCAGTCTTTGTCATTTGGGTACAGAAAACCCTAAAAACACCACCAATAACTCTAGTTCAAACTAATTTCCGTTGAAAGAATTTTTGAAGCTCTACCATCTCGGTTCTTATCAAAATCTTGCTATTTCATAATTAAAATGATAAAGGGGTTTTAAGATTTTGAAGACAAATGGATACAAAACCCAAAAACGCAAAACTTCGACTCTAGAGTAAAAGCTAAGTATAAAACCGGAACTTTACTCAATACACTTTTCTATACCACGGTACAATAATGACTAGACATCTCTTTCTAACACAAACAAACACAAATCCATCCCTTTCACACAGTGAACTATTTAAAAGAATAATTGACTATTCAATGAAATATATACTTTACTATACCCAAAACAGTATTCCATTTAGATTTGTACAATACATTCAAACTTTTCATTGAATTTTATCCTTTATTGCGCTGCATTTAAAACACATAGTTGTATGTTCAGCATACTACAAATTAACTTCTTATTTTTCAAAAGGTATTTTACTTTATTACACTCATATTAAGACCTATTTTAGAATGTATTAGTGTAATACAATAAAATATGTAACGCCCAATAAGCATGGGAGAAAAATACTAGGAACGAAAATCGCCCAGTAAAACCATGGAAGAATAGTATTCTTTTTCCATGGTAAAACGACAACTCAGAAACAGTCCTACCCTATATTACTAGACGGGGTCACAGGTTATTCAATTATTCATCTCCCGCCTATTGAGATTATATCTATAATATAAAATTCTAAACATACCGTGTTTGTACATTTAAAATATTAAAAAAAACCAACTGTAATACGCTCTAAACTCTGAATAAACGATGGAGAAACCGATGCATTTTTTTAGATTTCTTTTCTATTTGTTCGGAATTCACATTAAAACTACTGGGTCGATTTCGATGCGGTTTTCGGTGATCGACAGCTAATTCTTAGACTTAAAATTGGCGCTATTTTTTATTCCTAGAATCCAGCGGAAATTTTTCTGGGAATGAATTAAAATGGCCAGATAAATAAAACGAAATCTAGTGTAATTTTTTCACTGATTGCTAGCAAATTTTACGTACTAAAATGTGGAATCTCAAGTCAAGCGTGAACGAATTCCCGAACATATTATTCTAGTTATAAATAAATATTTTCATTCGGACGTTATTTGCGTAGGATTACGAAGAATCAATACTAGCGACATCTTACAACTAAGTGGATGGAACCAGACATCAAGTACATTGAAGTCTAGGTATTTTCGTCATCTAAGTATATGAATTACCGAATACGGAAACTATGGCGACATCTATTAGTAAAGGAAAGCAAATAATTCACTGTGTTTAATTTCGTGAAATTAACTCTACTCACCGCTAGATGGCATTAAAAAGACAATTGCGTATCGGCTTACAAAAAATGTTTATCTTACAAAACATCACAGTATCCTTACTTTGACGATTGTAATGAGTTATAACGTCATCGTTATAATGAGTCAAGGAACTAATTATTATTTATTGTTTAATTAAGAGCATCTATATTTATTTTTAACATATTTTAAAATAAGGTGGTGACAAGGTACTTAAAGACACTGAATACGATTTCGTAGCCATTATAACAAAAATAGAACAAAAAATATTTTTTTGCCTAGACATAATCTAAATTTTAGATTTCCAATTTTTTAGGTTACTTAAGAGTGTAGGTTTCGGAACACCGGTGGCTTTTTCGAGTTCAAAAACCAGTGCTGTGAGACTTTTTTCAAAAGATCTGTGCGTCGAGAAGTCTTTTCCTCAGAACTTTCCAAAAGTCCGGGTCATTTTTATAAGGTAAAATAGAAAATTTAATAATAAAATTTATATTCGTACTCACGTTCTCTCTATCCACGTCCAGCTGATTGCTATCCTTCTTCGGAAGACAAAACCCAATACTCTGCGACACCTCACATCTATTCCTATACCGCTTATTATCCGTTGAAAACCGCTTGTCGGAAACCCGCTTAGCAAATTTCCCATCATCGCACAAATTTTCGGAAGACTTCGAACTTTTCAACTTATTTACGAGTATAGGTTTCGGAATCAGCGACGGCTTTTCCGAGTTCGAAGCAATTTTATCCGAAACCTTTTCAATAGAATTGTGCGTCGAGAAGCTTTTTTCTAACACTTTTTCTACGGATTTGAAACTTTCCGAATATGTAGTCTCTATTGATTCGATTGGGTTCTTTTGGGTTGTTAATGGAAAACCGTTTTCGAAGTTCTGGCGAAGTTTCTCGAAGTCTGTCAATGGTTTCGCTGTTGATTCTGGTGTGATCGGACGCTTCGGCTCGAAGGGTATATCGTAGATCTTCTGATCCTGTAATATAAATATGGGTTTTGATTAATTTTACTAATTACATGGCCTAGTTAATGACCATTCAAAAGGCCATGGGAAAACTAACACATAGAGACCCACTCTGTCGACATAATTTAATCTAAATGTGGTGTGGTATAATTTGCAGTTTATTCTTACATTCACCATATAAGGGCAGGATAACCAAGGACAAGCCCCGATCACTGTAGGGCTAAGTAGAGAAACTATTGTGACATACAGACAGACGGACGAAAACATAGGGCTTCTATTCTTGTCGACTACGGAAACACTAAAAAAATTCTTAAATGTTTAAAAATTCAGCTTCCGTATGTCTGTGTTTGCGAAACTCTAAAAGTAGTCTATGGACTGGCTTAAGTTATTACATAATATTGTATTTAAATAGAAGAGTATCATGTAATGGAGACTCCGACTTTAATTAATAACAATAAATAATTTGATATATTTGAAAATAAATGAGAAAAATGGTAATAATATCTGTAGAATAAGTGAAAAAATGTTATACATAGTAATATGTCAGATATTCTTGAAAAAACAAACAAACTGATTTTGAAGGATTAAAAATAATTAATTAAGATTTAAATTAAATTATGTAACACTTTTTCCGTAAATCTATGTTCGCAGGAATACTCTGAAATTGAGCTAGAACGACGCTATTAATTATAATAATCATAGTTAAAACTGTGTGGAAAACTCTAGTTCTCTATAACATAGCGTTAATAAGAACCTGGTGTCTCGCAAAACGTGGGATAGAAAAGACACAGAGTCATCAATACTAACATACATTACAATAATCATTCAACGGTACAAGCAACTTTCTCAAACACTTTTTGTTTGACAATTGATGTTTTGGAGCAAATTTTTAACGGTTCTTGTTCCAATATTAGTGAAAGTATTTTCTAAATAATATGAGATGCTGAGACGCCTTAGGGATGTTAAATGTTGCGTAAAAATCAATGCATATGAAACTATCAACTTTCAATTAGTTAATGAAGATGCTTTAATCTGCAGACGAACACACTTTCTGTATCCTAAAGCTTAACAAGTTACGTGCTACTATTTTCACATTATTTCATTATTTATCACTTTATCCATTCTGGTCCATACATCTAACTCAACACTCTCAATTGGGCTGAGTGGCAACGTTTTTGGTCTAACACTTAAGTATTTCCATCATTTGGACTCATATGACATGGCCAGTTGTATTACAGATTTATACATGTATCTTGACCTTTTAATTTAGGTAGTAGGTAGGCTGCTTGCATTCGTCTGGGGGCAGGTGTTGTAGTGCCACATCGCTGTCCGTGCGGAGATAGAGTTGATAAGTTAGGCCACCATGGTTTGTCATGCGCAAGGAGCGCTGGCAGAATGTCACGGCATGCTGCACTTAATGACATTATCCGTCGGTCTCTTGCCACCGCCGGGGCACCAGCTGTTCTCGAACCAAATGGTCTGTGCCGCGATGATGGTAAGAAACCAGACGGAATGTCGTTGGTGCCATGGAAGATGGGACACCCCTAGTATGGGACGCAACTTGTGTCGATACTTTGGCGGCGTCCCATCTTCCAGACACAGCCGTGACGGCCGGGGCTGCTGCTGCACACCAGGAGGCCCTGAAATGTCGCAAATATGTGTCCATTGGTAGTGGGTACGTATTTGTGGCTTTCGGGGTCGAGACCCTGGGGCCGTGGGGGCCTGGAGCTCATCACCTCTATCGAGACCTCTCAACGCGTTTAATTGAGGTCTCGCGTGACCAAAAGGCTGGCTTGCACCTAGGGCAACGAATTAGCGTTGCCATTCAACGCGGAAATGCGGCCAGCATTTTGGGGACGCTCCCCGCCGACAGCGATTTGGAGTCAATTTTTTATTTATAGATTTATGTTATTTTGTAAGTATAGCTTTATTTATAGTTTAGTTTAGTTTATATATATTTAGGTAGTTAGTTGTTTCCACTTCAGCTTAGTCTACATTTATTCTTCTCTTTAGTCATTCTGCAGCAGAAAACAAATAAAGGTATCTATAAAAATTCGGGGTTATTTATCTTTCTTATGAATAAAAATCAATGTTTGTATATTTGTCCAATAGCGTTCCTAAGCCATTGATCAGATTCTGATAAAACTTTGGTACGGTGTTCTGAGCACGCTCGCGAGGGTTTCTGACCTCAAAATCTATCTTTATAGATAAGATTCTTCTGTTCTTGTGGGATGAATATTTTGTGTGTTCAAGTGTGTTGTAGTTGTTTGGGTGCGTAAAAATTAGCTTATTCCGGCATAGTTTTCAATAAAACGATAGCTTACGTTCTTTTTCAAATGCTGCGGTATTTTGTGTCCCAGGAATCATGCGGGACTTTGAAGTCAAGCGGAGACGAAATCGCGGGTATATCCTAGTTTGGTAATATAACTTTAGGTTGAGAGGAATAACACTAAAGGTTGCGTCTCCTATCATCTATATATTAGGGCTTTCGACGAACTGTTACGGAAGGTGATATCGTCCTCCTTCTATCACAGCTTCGCTCGTCATCAGCTAGGTGTTCACTCCCAATTTCTTGAGCATCTTGAACGCAAAGATTTAATTTATCTTGCGTACTTTAGGAATTTGGAATGAGCTCTCAGCCGAGGCTTTTCCAAAGCGCTACGCTATAAGGGTGTTTTAAAAAAGGTGTCATAATATTGCCAATTCATGCTCCTAATGTGCTATGAGACCGGCAGACATTGTTAGCACCTCTGATGTTGCGAATGTCCACAGGCGACGGTAACCACTTTCGATCAGGTGGGCCGTCAGACTGTTTGTACTCCAGCAATAAGAAACAAATAACACCACAGCAGGAAGATTTCATCCTCTCACTTATGAACCTTTAAAGATATAAGTAAAAACACTACTATAATAGAAAAAATGTCAGCCTCAATAGGTTAATAGGTCCGACCTACATAGATGATTATCGTTGAATTCAAACTGAAACAATGCATCTATAATACACAACATTACCTACTTGCATACGACAGTTACGCGTATTGTTCGAATGTAGACACATAAAGGCGATCTTGGATACGTCAGCGACATGTTTGCTCACATAACAAATAGCTAAGGAGATCGTCAGCCCCATCAATCGCTATCCACTGCTGGAACTGGGTTTCCCCGAGTTTGGACCACATATCTCACTCCCCCGTCGCGAGACGTAGGACACTGACAGCAAGATTGGTTCACAGACTCGAAATCCTCGGTCTAGGCTTAGGTCTAGTCTTTCTTATAGATAAAATTCGATATGAGAATGTCCGTAAGGGATCCACGGAACATAGGTCGTAAAATTAGCAAGCTACAGTGGCAATGAACCAGTCACGTCTGTCGCAAGACTGCGTATAATAAACATAGTACAGAACGTCCTCCAACCCGGTGGACAGTCAACAACAGCGGCCGGATGAGGAAAGCTGAGATATATGGCGCACACTTTATAAGGCCTGGGACTAGCAGTAGACATTGACTGGGTTAAGACGACACAAATTGATTAACTCATTTGTTATGGTTTCGTAACTAATTTGTTAAAAACGAAACCTTTCAGATCATTCCGTCCTTCTATCCATATATCTTTGTATATAACTTTGCAAATTTTCTCAGAAACTACTTATACGGATGGAATTTGGCATAAAGTTATCTATAATATTATAAAATCTACTCATGCCTTGTCTGTACATTGAAGCTATTAAAAAAAAAACGACTGGAATAGACTATATAAACGATGAAGAACATGATGCATTTTTTTAGATTTCTTGTCTGTTTGTTCGGTATTCACGTAAAAACTACTAAGCCGATTTTGTTGCGGTTTTCGGTGATCGACAGCGAATTCTTAGACTTCCACTCTGCGCTATTTTTTATCCCGGGAATTTTTCTGGCAATTATTTAAAAAGGGTAGAGTAAAAAAACTTGAATTTGATTTGTTTTTAAATCTAGCTATTTTTTAAATCTGCATATGATTTTTTTACTGAACATTGCAAATTTAATGTAGTAAAATGTGTGATATTTGTCATTCCGGGAATCCCACGGGAATTTTTCTGGGAGCGGTTTGTGGTGCGGGTGCGTAAAAATTAGCTTATTCCAACATAGTTTTCACTAAAACGGTAGCGTACATTCTTTTTCAAATGCTGTGGTATTTTCATCGTCAGTCAAGCGTACACGAACTCGTGGGCATATCCTAGTATCCTATATTACGCCGCTATTTAGTGTTGTAATAGAACACATATAAACAGCGAAAAAAATTTTAGATCACTGGCATAACTGAGAGAAGACTGCAGTGCTGTACATCTAAGACACGGAGGTATTGTAGCAAAATGTGAAAAAAGTCAAGGCATCTTAGAAAACACTTTGAAAAAAAAACTGTTGAACATTTAAGCTTACTTTTAAGCAGTTTTGAAGTCATTTTCCATGAAATTATTTATTTTGGGGTTTTGTAGGCAAATGATAAAACAGTAGACATTTACCACCTATATTGAATCTTTCACGGTATATGGACTACAAGTACTTAGCTCATTTATTTGGTTTGTATCTCAATGTTTTCATTCAATTTAATTTTTTTACACTTATAAATGTTTCTTTTGTTTTTCCTTTTAAATATGTCCCTAATGTAACTTTCAACTCTAATCGATAAAAAAAAAACTACAATAATCGAAACACATCGAAACATAATATATAACGAAAACAAAAGAACGGAAGCCGTAACCCAAATTGTAAGAACGCCAACTGGCGTTGCATCACGCAAAGATTGCGAGTTTAAAACATTGATGTGGTTTTTAGGCATCCGTAGCTATTTTGACCAAAACGGAGCCTTTATAGCAAATACGGAACCCTTATATCCAAAACTGAGTGAGGTGGCACTACGTACATATGTATGATGCTTGTTATTCAGTATATCATAATGATATGCAAAGGCAGCGCCTATCGGATGTATTGATTGTTGATATTAAGTAATATTAATTCCTTCCTTTTACAGAGCAAACTTATAACCGACTATAAGTGGAAACTAAACTAACTTAAAAAATAAAATACTAAAAATAAACTAATTTATAAATTATATATAATATATGAGTAGCAAATCGCCGTCAGATGGGAACGTTCCTAAAACGCTGGTCGCATTTCCTCGTTGAATGGCAGCGCTAATGCGCTGCCCTCAATATTAGCCAGCCCTTTGATCACGTGAGATTTCCATCAAACGTGTTGATAGGTTTTTACACTGAAAGCCACAAATATGTATCCATTGCCAATAGATGCATATTTGCGGCGTTTCAGGTTCGCCTAACCTTCGGCTGCCGCGCCAGCTGCCATGACCGTGACTGGAAGATGGGAAGGAGCCAAAATATCGACGTACGTGGTGTCCCACACTAAGGGTCGACCCATCTTCCAGGGCAACAAAGACATCCCGTCCGGTCTCTTACCATCGTTGCGGCACAGTCCATTCGGCTCATGAACGGCCGGTACTCCGGCGGTGAAAAGAGCACAGCGGATGGTGTCATTTATAGTAGCATGGCGAGGTATCCTTCTGGCAGTTTGAATACATGACAAGCCATGGTGACCCAAACTACCGACTTTATTCCCACACCGACAGCGATGAGGGACTACAGCCGCTGCCCTCAGTCGAATAGAGACAGCAATCCTGAAAGTAATATCGTCTAGAAGTGTGCCTAATTTCGAGACGAAGGCGAGGCATGAACTCGCAAATTTAACTCCCACCTCGAGACTGCTAAGAGACAACCATGCTCAACCCGATTGCTACTAGATGACATAAGGATTTCGTATGTCGATTTACTGAGCAAGCCGTCCCAAAATTTTTACGACTTGGGCTCTATAGGGAATTTGGGCATTCCAGAGACCACGAGTTTCTGGACTTAGCTAAATATGGAACCACAAAGTCACTTAGTAGCGGATTAATTATTTTACCAATGAGATCCAAAGTATTATAAGTTAAGGGCAGAAAATAAGGCAAAGCTACATCGGAAATTTACATATTCCCAAGCCTAATAGGCAGAGAAGCTTGAGTCCACGTGCGGTCATCGAAAGGTATGTTTAAAATGGAAGATAATGTGTTTCTAATAGAAGATCCCAAAGCGTTTAAAATATTTTTATGCCTCCAGAAACAAGAGCACTGTAAAACATGTATACAATTTGGAACAAAACGCAATACGCACTGTGTATGTTCATCATTTTTAAGTTATCTACATTTACATAGAAATTTTGAATTTTTTCACCGACAAATGGGGTAACAGCTTCGTCAGACAAGTGACCCAAGGAGGCTTAAATTACTTTTAGTAACAACTTTTAAATTTGGGGCCAAGTTAAAACTCCAGATATAGATTTATCACAATTTTCATTTATAAAAAGTTCGCATTTCGAAAAATTTAGTTGTAAGCGATTTCATCAAATTCTTCAGTTAACATCACCAGATCATCTTTCAATATATTAATATCGCCTCCAAGGGTACCGTCATCTAAGTACCATACATTAAATTTAGAATTTAATTTTTCAATTGCTGGACGAATGACTAGTGAAAAAATGGCAGGCCCAAGCGGGTCACCCGCTGGCAACCTATTATTAAATTGTCTTTATATAACAAAAAGGAATTCAGTCTGTAGCATTGCCAAACGTATCTATAGATTTTGGGAAAATGTTTTTTTATTTGAGCCAGCAGAGCAAACCGGTTCACCGAATTGAAGGCATTTTTAACATCCACCTTCAGGACCGCCTCACAAGAACTGGTTGAAATGAAGGTTTTAAGTGAGAGTATCGCCGCCTCGCGATATTAAGTAAATCAAATTGTCTTTAAAGTATACTTAATTTTTCCTTTATTTTTGCTTTTATTGGTTGTTTTGTTGTTATAATTTTTAGTTTCTTTTCACCCTATCTGTTTTCTTGTTTTTATTGAAATCAATAGAAGGCAAACATCTGCTCTCAAAGTCGTCAACATAATCCCCCCCTCTTTCAATTTGTGAACTATGAATTAACAAATCCTGACCAACACCGTCGAGCTTCGAAAATACTTTCAACGAAAATTGCTTTGAACAAGACCCGTTGATCTGTTTCAGGGTAATTTCAATTAAATATATTTTATGGTTCCATAGACAAATGTCGATAACCGTGGACGTTTGTCACCTTGACGAAATCTTTTATTGTGCCCGGACTACAAAGTACATATCAAATTTTTACACAATGAAAAAACTTATCGATCACAAATTTTTGATTGATTTAATCTAAAAAAAAAAATGTTTTACGTAATAAATCATAAATAGCGAGATAATGAATTGGGCTTCATCTGGTCGTACAAGATTTAGGGACTTTTCAGACTAACGTTTTTTACTAGGTGATACTTATCACTACTAATATTGTTCTTCAAAACTAATCGTAAAATTTTCAACAGAATGCACATTAAAAACCGGTGTAACACGTAAACATGGTGTATTTCACTTTCTACGGAAAAGGCAGCCGGTTTGAACTATTCAAACTATGATGAATACGGAAAGGATCAATATAATGGATCACTTATGCCACACCGTGGCGAGCGCGAGCCGTACGATCGCGTCGATGTGTAGGCAGGCGTCCAGCACGAGAGAGCCCTGGCAGGAACGCATGCGCCGAACTGTGTGGCATAAATTACGTTGGTATTTTTAAGTTATGGTACGCCATAACACATGCGAACACACCCTTTTTAAAGTGAAACTTCTATATAGACGGGGTCTTAGGATTTTTCTGTCACGAAAAAGCGTTATGGCGGCGTGGAAGAGTGGCATAAATTTAGACTACATGTCGTGAGAGGCGGCATAATGTTAGAGTAGACTATCGATGTTTTTATTGGTTCCGGATCGAATTCAGTTTTTTGGTTTGATAAAATAAAATATGTTTAAATAAAAAATGCAACAATTAAAATGTACCTAATCTAACCAAATCATAATTTGCAGTAAAGTGAAACTTTAACGGACAAGTGGAAAAACGAATCGCAACAAAGTTTTAACTTTAAGTTTTACGGGCAGATTTTTAGAGTACTTGTCCAATTTGAAATCTGTCCGTAAAACTTTAAGTTAAAATTTTGTTACGACTCGTTTTTCCACTTATCCGTTGAAGTTTTTTTCTCAAACGAGCACACAAACTTTATTACGATAAACAATTTTAAATAAGTACCTACAAATTATTATTCAAAGAAAACATTAATATCTGGTAAACGTCAAGTTATTTAGAATTAAGAAATTCGTCTAATGAGTAAAACTCTATTTAATATTTTTTATTTATAGTATAGTTTAGTTTATTTATTTTAATATCTAATATAATTTATTTCTATGATGATATTTTAAAAGTAAGATGATAAGATGTTATTGTAACGTCTGTTATTTTAAGTCTCTGCTCCACCTGCATTATTTTTAGTGTTAATGACTGTGCCTAAATACTATTTAATATACATATCTAAATTTTTTATGAAATATTCTTGAAATTTTGAACGCCTGTCTCGCCCAAGTCGCGTACGTGATACGGCTCGGCCCGCACGGTTCAACGTGAATCCAAATCATCTTGTGTTAGGAGGTTTAAAAAGTTAATTAAAACTATTCATATGATAATAATTAAAAATAAGGTGATAGCAAAGTACATCCATTCTTTTATATGTAAATTGTTTTAATTAGAATTGAATTCACTATCCAATATATGCACATCCTGAACTGACCTAACTCAATATGTAACATATTGTTACATCATAGTTCATTGAACCACAAGTACTTCATTTGCGGTTTTGCGGTCACGGAAAGATATACTATGTCTTATTTCCCTTTAATATTAAATACTGGAGATCAATATTGCTATAGGATGAGTAAAGCGAGACTACGAGGACGTATAGCAAATATAATAGTATGCAAGGGAAATACCTAACATGCCGACTCCAAATATGGGAAAAAAAGGAGAAAGGTAATTTAATGAAAATACTTGCCTACCTCAAATTACAGATCAACCCCCCCTAGACAAGTGACATTTGCGCTAAACCAATAGAATGGATGAATCCATACATTATCTTTCTTTCTTTAGAGTAGTAGGGTAACCTTACCCATAGAAGACGATGACCTCAGCTCAGTATTCTGCTTATAGCCTTAAGGGCTTATAGGTACAATACAATATAACTAAGTTAAGTTTTCTATATTGTATTACTATAAATATTTTAACTAAATAAAAATTAAACATTAAAAAATATGAAAATTACTTGTTTCTGGACTTTGCTATAAGACGGTCAGATCGTGGTGGAGTCTTGAGGTCATCTGAGTCTACAAAAAGCAGTCAAAACGCCTCACCGACTGCAAGTGATTCGACTGGTGCCTACCTCGGACTCCGAATCCGTATGGCGACACAGCGAGATGACGTAGCCAGCGTTCTAGACACCTTACCCACACAAGACGATGATCTAGGCTTAATATTCTACTTATAGTTTCAGGAATTATAAAGATAGAATACAATATAAATAATTAATATTAATTAATTAGGATTAACCTGCCAAGCCGCCTTGGCAGGTATACTGTCCGTTTCCCTATAGTCGGAGGTGCAAGCAGTGGAACGTTATTTTTATTTTTATAGCTAGAGTACAACAGACAGGCAGACGGCCAACCTGATAGAAAGCGGTTACCATCGCCTATGGACGTTTACAACACCAGAGATGTCGCCAACACGCTGCGTTTATGGGCCGTTGTTATTCTATTTTATAGTTAAAGTTAAATTTTTCTTTATAATGTCAATTTATTAATAGTATAGTGGTTTATAAGTCTTTCTCCATTAATACTGCTAACTAGAGTATGCCCCACGGCTGAGGTCATTGAGCGGGATAAAAAGTATCCTAAGGTACGCCCCGGGATATAAGCTAGCTCTATGTAGTTTCATTTAAATCAGTGCTTTAAATGAATTACTAACATAGACATAAGATTTTTTTTTACTAATAACATTATTATGTGTTTTATTAATATGTACTGGTGGACTGTATTGTCTTCAAATAAATAAATAATTATTGTTATTATTTAAACCGTTCAGTAGTTTCACGTGAAGCTCTAACAAACAGACAGAAATTCTAAGACTTGTATTTTCGGAATCTGCTGGTCCGAATTAGCTCCCTGATATTTTTCACATGTTTAAACGCATTGTACAAACTGGAACCATTTACAGATGTATTCTAGTATAGACTACAATTGTTTACTGATAAATTTCAAGGTAAAAATGAACCGTTATGGATGGTATCGCTCCGATATTTCCTTGTATGTCATAGTCCAAATAAAGTTGTATTAAAGTCTAATATGGACTGTATAATATATAACAATATCAACGTAAAAATAATGATATCCTAAATGTCACATAACTCCTTCATCCTCGTATCTTCAATTATAAACGGGCGCTCCAAAGTTATTCTATACCCGTATCATATTTTTAGAGGAACTCATACATACATACATATGCGAGTCCGACTCTCACACAGACGCTTGTTTAAAGTGGTACAATGACATTCATAGAGCAAATAGGAAACTATGAATGTTGAGTAGGTGCATTATAAAAGTAATTATATAATTTAAATTTTAACAAAGATCGCATCTTTTATCTCTTAACCCGCTGACCTCGCTCTCAATTTTTCTATTTCATTTAAGTTAACATTAAAATATATCGCGAAGAAAGTGAGACGTATGTATTTTCGAAGACCATTTACAAACATTTATTTCTAAACGATACAATCGGCCATTTCCTTAGTTGAATAATAATTTTTATTCTGTTATTAGCGCCTTGTTTGTACAGGGTAGTTTTTATCATTTACCATAATTATATGTAACAATATTTTTCTCTAATATGATATGGTAGTTGTGTAGAATTGTAGATAATAAATTAAAATCTCTCAATTGTATATAGACGGTATTCACTACATTTTATTTTCATGTTGACAGAAGCGATCTTTTTACTGTGTTCGATTTATTTTATTACATGTAAAACTTCAAATGTAATAATATCTTTATATATATAACTCTTCTGTATGTGTGTTGACAGTGAACTCCTCTTAAACGGCTGGACCGATTTGAATGATTTTTTTGTGTGTGTTCAAGTGGATTCGAGGATGGTTTAGATTCACAATTGGGCCCGGTAGGTGGCGCTGCAATCAGGTTCTATATTTTATTTCTTCAGGGCAGAACAACGTCTGCCGGGGCAGCTAGTTTTATATATCTTACCTGAAATATTATCTAAAATTTCCAAACAATAATGGAACAAGTTCTTGTCATTCACCTTTTTAATTAAAATATTTTATCAATGACTTCAATCCGCTATCGTAAAATTGTTGGAGGGATAGCGAGTTGTTCTTGAAATGTTTGTTCAGTGCAATGGTACAGTATATGAAGTATATTTAAGCCGTAAGGTTCTCTGATTATAAGTATAGTGACCAGGCGCTGTTCTTCTATTACCATAAATCCTTCTGAGTTGTTGCAAGTATTACAGTAGGCATGAGTTATTTAATGGCTTTTTTAGTTCTTAATAAACTTAATAAATGGGGAAGCTAAAAAACATTGAATGTTCAAAATAAGCTCTTTAAACTCAATAATATAAAGCGAACGTGACCTGCAGGAGGAGCAACGCCCTACTATCAGTCGGTACACTTTTATCACCGATTATTCCTTGCATGAAGTGTAATCTGTTAAATTATTTGTGTTAATAGGTTTGTAATAATAATTCAGGTATTTGGGGCAGCCGTGTTATACCATGGTAAACGGATAAAATATTCGGAAATACTCATATACAATCTAAGCAATAAAATGTATCTCTGGTGTGGCTGAAATTAGAATTACTGCTGCCATGTTGAAATGTCACCAGAATTATGAACTGAGACCCCGATTCAATCACACATAAGTTTAAATTTAAAGTGAAGAATTGGAGATAGATGGAGAGGAGATAAGTGCGCGTCGAACTAGAACTTAAAGCTTCAAAATGCCTTTCTTACACATCCACCAGACCATTTTTCACAAAGCATTTAAGAAAAATTACTAACATTTTTGAAAATTTTCCCATCTTTTCATTTATTGCAGTAATACTTTATGTCACAATGACTCATAAATTATTAAGTATGGAAAATATAAAACTTAACCTAAATACTATTAGTCATATTGTTATGTATCTACATAATACTATAATAGTCGTCACCCGTGGTCGAAATTCGACCATAATAATTAATGTCAAAGACTAAGAAGGTATACTTCTATAATCACATATTTCGCTAAGGCTACACTGTTAATTTGACTTGAACAATAAACAAAAGCGTATATATGCGTGTGTGTGTCAAATACTTGCTGGTCCCAGGCGGAAGAACAGCGCTGGTCTTAATTGGTCAGCATATGCTGAGACTGGGTCCAATTTTAGGACTTATTCTGTATCTGTTATTTCACTGTTTGATAATACTGTATGTTGTATTTGTCCTAAATAAAATATGTCTTTATTTCTTTCTTTCTATACATGGTAGTGAGTGTAATGTTTTTTTTAATGTATTTTTTATGCATATTTTTTTAAAAATATTAGCATTCATCGCTTGTTCTCTATATAAACTATAAGTGTGCGAAATTTCATACTCCTCCGTCAGCGCAATTTTCTTAAAAAAGGGACAAAGTTTTTGCTACACATATTAATATGTAGATAACCCGTCAAGACTATAATTGGAATACCGAGTCTAGATCCATTGATATGAATCAAAATATAGCTATAAATATTTGTAACTATTACTGCCCTCTAGCGGATATGTGCTACTTATCCAAGTCCGGCGCGAACGAATTCGCGGACACCGCTAGTCTTCGAATAACCTAAGGAATACTTTAGACGAAACTTCCCTATTCTTAAACAGATGTTCATCAGTTATTTATAGAAATTGAGAACAGCTGTTCGGAGTTAACTACAGTCTTGATCTTTCAAACATGGAGTTATTATTAAATAAATGGGACACTGCACACCTATTTTAGATCTGATGTCAACAAACTCCCCCTCTTATATCGAATACTAGTAAAAACGTAACTTTGAAAAGCTCAAGTCTTTGTTCTCGCGCTTTTTGAAGTTTTATAATTAAAACATATCTTTTGACATTTTCTCGTTGAGTAGTATTACTTTTTTTTTATTGTACGAGTACAGCAGATAGGCCGACGGCCCTCTTGATGGAAAGCGGTTACCATCGCCTATGGACATTTGCAACACCAAAGTTGCTACAAATTCGCTCCTGCTCTCTTAAGGGAGACTGGAACTTGGTCACTAATGACGGAACACAGCTCAAGGTTGTTACGACGGCATACTCTAGACCAGGGATGGTAGCCATTCAGTCGGGCACATACCTTACCACCTAGCAGTGGGTTGTTTTGTCGCCTCTTACGACAGGCCGCCCGGCCTCTGGAATTTGTATTCTTTCTCCGTTTCTGCACGGATAAAAATTTACTTACTTATTCTAGGAGTCAAATTACGACTTTAAGTGATAAAAAGATGACCAACCCATTACGATTAACCTCATAATCGTTGATTACGATTATCAACCTCATAGTCGTCGACTACAATTACAATGTTTATGAACTCTTAACTAAAAGTGCGCGTTAAAAATCGAATAAGTATCATAATCACGTAGAGGTTACAGACGCCTCCTATTTTAATTATGTGGTTACAAAAGCATAACATACCACTTAATCGAAAATACTCTCATACCCATCAATACGACACCCATTTTATAAAGTTTCAAAGGATATTATTCAAATCAATTTCCGTTGAAAGTATTTTTGATGATGAAAATTCTCAAAAAATCCGAAGTTGTAAAACTTCGGATTTTTTGAGAATTTTCATTTTCATAATTGAAAAGTTTGAAGAGGAGACACAATTTTCATGACTGCAAGCAAACATCTCGCCGCCTATTGACATAAACAGAAAATTGACGTCACAGTCAAAGTTGCAACTATTTATTTAAGTATATTATATTAACTGCGCCCGCGGTTTCACCCGCGTGGTCATCCATACATTCTTACAAACTTTCACGGTTATAATATTTATAGAAATAGAGAAGAGAAGAGAAGAGATATAGAGATTTATACTGAAAACATTTTTTGAGCTGTACTTGAATGGCGACCACTCGAAATTTCTCTATTTTCGTGATTTCACTCCAGCGTTGTGTAGCGGCATAAACATTCCATATTTTTACTAAAATTCATCCATATACATACGTATGTATATCTATCCCGGATCTCCGCTGCCCATCCGACTGCGATAGGTGGCTTAAACCTAGAGAGGCCTACGTCCAGCAGTGGACAAAGGTTGGTTGACGACGACATATAGCAAGTAGTTTCTGAGAAAAATGACTTTTACATGACGTATTCAAAGCGTTCCATTTTTGCCAAAATGGCTAAGGCACCTCGAAAACAGTAGACCTTCGTTACTTTTACGGAGCCGTTCCAAATGCGTGCATTTACACGTACTCGGCAATTTTCTTCCATAAAACAAATATTCACATTGTAAATCAATATTCAGATACCAGGCGAGCATACATGTAGAAGCAAAGAAATTGCTTCCTAATCAATTATTCACAGCGTGCAGCGAAAGTATGCGATGCATTGTTATTATTTGATCGTGAACAGGAAAGTGATAGTACGTAAGCGTTTGCGGAAGGCTTGTTTTTCATTTGATAAAATCGATAGCACTCAGAGACTTTAAGGAATAATTAACTTAACCCTCTAAGCGAATACCGCCGCTTGCTGTTTTTACCAGGAAAGTGTTGGAACCGTATACTTTTGGGATTGCTTATATTGGTCAGCAATAGTGTTATCTATAAGAAACTGTAATACCTATAGACTTGAAATTTGGCATGGACTTTCCTTTCGCCAAGTAGAGGTCAGCTAAGAACGGATTTTACGGCACGCGAAGCGGGCGGGTATCAGCTAGTATATATATATATATATATATATATACTTCAATAATATTTTATACTAGTGGGCCCGGCAGATGTTGTTGCCACCTACTGGGTACAATTGTGAATATAAAACATCCAAGGATCCACTCAAACACAAAATTTCATCAAAATCGGTCAAACCCTTTTTGAGTTTTAGCCAAACTAACAAACAAATAATTTTCTTCTTTCTTCCTTTTCTGTAAGGTTAAGGCTCTAACGTAATTATCATCGATTTTTTTTAATATACTATAAGATATTTGTGTGTCTGTATCTGTAAATCTCGAAAAGTAGTTGATGGATAGCGAAACGTGCTTCAGCTAATAAACGCATACAAAGACTAAACCTATATAATTAATATTGATATATTATACTGTAATGTCAAAGAGGCAAGTGAGGTGTGTAAGAATAAGCCTAAATGGCACTCTGTTGTTCGTGCCTACCCCGCAAGGGAACTGGCGTGAAGTTATGTATGTATGTATGTATGTATACTGTAATAATCCCTTAACATGATTAGTAAATACTGAACCTTGATTAGTAAATACTAAGTCTTTGTCATCTACGGGTAATGGGCCGAGAAAACTGTTATAAGTATAAGCTTTCAAATCAATACAGTTACATAAAAGTCGTAAATTTGAAGAAAAAGTAACATTAGACATATAAAGTTAACGCTTGAGCTCTAGGAATGTTCCGGGAAAAACAGCGACGTGTGGCCGTGCCGTAATAGCGGCCGGTGAATATAAGAGCGGACGCGGACTCGTAATAGTTCAACAGAACAAGTGTTGTTCCGGATTTCGATATATTACTACTTATATATTTGGATTACTACTGGCTAAAATTCGACGTAAACTCAAAGATAATACCAATTTTCCTCTAACGTCAAGATAGATGAATGGATAGTAAAATATATATATATATATATATATATATATATATATATATATATATATATATATATATATATATAAACCCGACTTTAATATCCATATTGTTTTACAGAGGGTACGAATCTGCGAATTAGTCAAACTCGAACACAGCAGCTCTTTTTTAAATGCTCAGTTCTTACTGATTACAAAACAGGTGCTGTAGAGTTGCCTTGAACGATCCGGTTTTACATCCTGCCGTTAACGAAAGACAACTCGGGTTGAATGTATCCTTTGATGTTTTTCTATTTAGTCAGTTTTGTTTTCAAAGTTGCGAACTAGTAGAACATTTGCCACTCTGGCTAGCTACCACCCCTGGTCTAGGGCATGCCGCCATAACCACCTTGAGTTCTGTTTCGGCATTAGTGGCCAAGTTTCAGTCTCCCTTTAGAGAGCGGCAGCACATTTGTAGCACCTTTGGTGTTACAAATGTCCATAGGCGACGGCAACCGCTTTCCATCAGGTGGGTCGTCTGCCTGTCTGCTCAAATCATACAATAAAAAAAAGACGTAACTCGATAAGTTCCTAAATCTTAGAACACTAGATGGCGACATATGTCTTTAATCTCTCCCTTCTTGACGTTTTATTATATTGCTAAGGTGTATGTATATTTTAAAGTCGCCAGAAATGAAACCCTTTTAAAATCGTCATGTACATCCGTATTGTTACGCATTATACACAAAAGCATAGTGTTAGTCAGATCTTATAAATCATAACCATGTTATTTGATGACTTTTTATTTAACCCAATAGGTAACGAAGTAAATTAGATCCCAACCTAGTAAAAGTTGTGCCGTCGCCGCCTCCCCCTCCAACTTTTGAACTGTGAGGAAAATTTGAAAAAAAAAAAAACAAAAGTGGTACAGTAAAACTAAAAAATACTTTCAAAGAAAATTGGTATGAACAAGGCCGCCTCTATTTTTGAGATAGGGTATTTTTAATCAACTGCTTAGTTTACGGGCAGCCCACGGACTTCTCGCTGAGAGCGACACCAACCGGCAGCAAATACATAAGTATTAAGATTTTTTTTTAAGGCGGGGAAAATGCTATTTACGCACAATACTGGGTCCTTTGCAAGGGATTAGACCATAGTTGATCATGGAGGCTTTACCCTTTAATAAGGGGCAATCCAAACAGTAATCAAGCCAGCTTGTGTGGAGACTCAGAGAAGTTGCACGGGCAACAACCACTACCCACTAAAACCACCCTCCTCCCATGTGCCCTGCGCTTTTTATGTAGAAAAGGCTGAGACTTAGAATGTAGTTACGCCCAGTCCGATCCAACGCAAAAAGTGCCTGAATGTGCCCCGGGAATCAGAACACATCCACTTTGTCAGCGGGGGTGATGAATCCTTTGCTCCCTTGATAGGTAAAGGCCCCCCGAAGCGGGTATACAAAAGTATTAAGATGTATCAACCACGGGCAAGGATTCTTCGAACGCATCGCCTAAACACTTCATGCCGCCTGTCGCTAATCCAGATCGCTCGTCTTGGATCCAGAGTGCCTGTTATGATTCTATAGACAAATGACAAAGAAAATCATAATCTATACGGAATCCATCAATGTGCGTAGTAAGACATGCAATTGACCGCTTTTGTCACACATATTTTACTTGCATAACACTACACTTGCTACGGTTTAAATACCGTAAGCTTCAAACTAGCTATTCACATTCGTTTGTCATGACTTAAAAAGATATAATCCAAAGGAAATTAATTCTTAACACCACGTAAATAATAACTACTTTAGCTAAGTACATGATACGTTACAGATAAACACTGTTGACATAGTTTCGACGATATATGTATGTACCATTCAAAATGTGTTAATTATAAATTCAATGATCAAAATAATATTAACCACTGGTCAGTTTCGTTTAAGTATTAAAGGTTTTGTCACCGAAATCCGGACATTACAAATATGAACAATATAAAACAGGCTGCCGTGTACAACTCAGACATCAGCATGGAGCTCATTAAAACATATATATAGTACGCGCAATACTTAAATGCGTTCAGAGGGTTGTTTGTTCCGTGAATTTTAAACGCAAGTCTAAGACGCTAGAGCGTTCGTCACTAAGCTAGCACGTCTAGTTTTCGATGTAAAATATATCGATGTAAATCATTAAGCGCAGAACTAAACATGCAGTTGCGTACTTACCATACAGTACGCGCAAAACTATAATGCGTCTCTAGTGAAGTTTGCTTTGTGAATTTGCACAGTTCTAGTCAGGTGTTAACGTTTAATACACCTAACAAATGAAGTGCGAAAGAGATGCCATAGGAGTCTGGATAGCGACCGAGCGAGAGAGCGCCACTCCTCACAGCTCCGTACGTAACATCTCACGAGTCTGGTGTGTTTTGCGAGGTCGTACGGTTTTCAAGAATGCATTTAAGTTTTGCTCGTACTATGCAATATGTTACGTCACGTACATGCATTAATTTATTCCTGAATAATTAGCACAAAACTAAGCAATCCATGTAAGTGATAAAATCTGCCAAAACAGACAAAACTTTCGGAGATGTATCTACGAACATGTTCAAGCTATAGGTTTTAAATGTCATCACGTAGCAGTTAAGATTTTTGTATATATAGTTTTAAGTTTAATGTTAAATTAATTTAAGCAACAAATACATCGAGAGTACAACAACTCGTCGTCATACCCCCCCCTTTTTTTGTTTTACGAGGGGATGCCCGACCGTGGTCGATCAACCGCGTTATGGGGGTTCTTAATACCAGGACCACTGGTACGTGGTCTAGCCCCACCACTGACCCTGGCAGGCGTTGGGCCAAACAACGGGCTCATCCACTGCCGGGGAATTTCTGATCGAGCCTAACTCCCGCAAGGCAATTGAATCATGGGCTCTTGGCCAGTGAGATGTCACCCTATCCAACAGAGTAGTTAACATTAACACATCACACAACCTTGGCAACCCCCACACAATAATTAAAAACAATACTAAGAAAGACAATCTCCTAAAAAATGTACATGGAATGCTCTTTCACCTTAAGCCAATATTAGTTAGTTGATTTCTGTCTTTCAATTTGGATGAATCAACTAATTATAAATACAAACTAAAGCATTAAATGTCGTTGAATACAGTCGTGTCCTTTCAGTTATGTGTCTTTCGACGTTATTGATTCAATTCTGTTGATCTGTCTAATATGAGCATTAGACAGACGACTAAAACATTTTTTTTTTCAATTAAACCAGCAAATGTTTTGTGAGAAACTTACTAACAGCATGGGAGAATAATATCTACATCTTCTAGACTAACATAATATTTAATCGTTTTGTCATTTTTTTTTTAATTATAAAACATCATAAAACGAGACACGAATCCTTTGGCGCCATCTAATGACGTAGGATCACGAAAATTTTCAGTTTCGTATTTACTAAACATTTTGTATTCCTAGAATCCTTATTCTATGCCGTACTGGTTGCCTGAGAAGTGTCAACTCAATTTATCAAAGTACATAGTACTTGTATATTATAATAGGACTTGATATGCAAAGGCATGCAAGTCATAATAATCAAAAGGTTAATTACTCGTAAGCAGCTTATCTGCGGAGATAAATGTGGTATGTATATTTAATGCAAACAAATGTGACTGCAATAGAGTCGCCTACACACTAGTACAGCCACGTTTTATGGAAACCGGCCAGTGACGTGGGGAATAAATGTCTATTTAGGCCACCTACGCCTAGTTCCGAAGATAGAATAACCCCAAGAAATGCTGTCTTGTCCATGTGTGCTTGGTCTTACAATGCGGATTGCTAAAGATCGCGTGAGGTGGAGAACGATAAGCAGCAAAGCAAACGCTTTGATTACAACCGGAATTGATTAAAAACACTGAAGATAATATGTCGAAGTGTTATAAATCCCACAGCCGTGCAGGAACGGAGAAAGAATACAATTTCCTGCGGCCGGGCGGCCTGTTGTAAGAGGCGACTTAACAACCCACAGCCAGGTGGTAGGGCATTTGCCCAAATGGATGCATACATACCTAGTAGTGTTACAGCGACAGCTTAACAGATAGACATGGAGTTACTATCGCATTTTTTATACATGATGATTTTATATCTATAAACTCTACAAATAATTGGTCTCCAATAGATACTTTCATCATCTTCCCCCCCCCCCCCCCCGTCTATATGGAAACTACAAAAATGACAGAAATGATGAAAATGACCTCGTATCGTAATTTCAGAGCATGCGCAACATTCATCATCGAGCATCAGCAGCATAAGTCAGCAAGTAAGCAATAGTTCCTATCTGTTTAACTCGGGACTGAATACAAAGGTGCAGAATTTGATTTTTTTTTATACCTGTATAAATTCACACGTACCGAAATATTCCAGCAAAAATTTTTTTCAATGGTATTGGAGGTATATGGCAAAAAAAGATTAACTTTTAAGCATTCAAATTTCAATTTGAAAATTTCATATTCCAATATTTATTTAACAATAACAAAAAGTCTATATTTCTAGAATTTAAATATAGAATAATAGAAAATATATAGAATTTCTACTACCTACGATTTTTTTAAATTTACGTTCATCCCTTAAACTTAAAACTTCCCTAACTCGGTTAATTTTAAGCGGAGGGAAAAAGTCATAGAACCTTTATTTTCTAAAATTAAGTTCTACAAATTTTAGTAGATTTTTTTGTCTAGCTTTTACCGTTTTCGAGTAATTGCAAAAAGATACTTTCCAAAAAAAAAATTCAATCTTTGTCTGGGGTTATAGACACGAAAATCTTAACACACTGTTTTTGTATTATTAAAACTACTTTATAACAAAAATGCAAAGTTGAGTGAAAACATTTGATTTCAGACCTTATTTGACTGGACTATGTGTTCTTTGTTTAAATAATAATAATGTCTCACTGCTAGGTACGGATCTGCCCATTTTTAGGGGTAATGAAAAGTTTACCCGCCATGATTCTCCAAGACGGATTGATCTGTTTGAAACATAGGTGTTCTAGCTGTGCAATGTTCATCACGATGTTTTCCTTCACCATCGTACGTGATAATTGTAACAATAAGCACACTAGTTCAGAGAACTACCTAAGTGATGCATCCTAACCAGCCAAGACTCGCGTTATTTTAAACGCGATTTCGTTTACTACTAATCTACTACGGCTTGCTGTTAAAAAATAGTAGCAAATTGTTTAAAATGCACATATTCAGAAGTTGGCAACATTCGTAGCTGTCACTCAAATGACTATAGTTAATGACCCAACTGACAACTGACCTGCCAATGCGCCAATTTGTCACCTGTCGAGTCAGTCAGTCGAGTTCAATGTACTTTCACTGAACCAATCAGTCAATACTGCGTAGCCCAGATTTCTAATGCGATACACAGCATTGTTGAAATATAAGAAAAGGTTAATCACTATCCGTTGCAATTAACAGTTTTAAGTGACTCTGGCGCATGGTTTCTTTTTCAGACTTTACGTCTAAAATAGTAGATCGTTTTTAAACCAAAACTGAGCAGTATTTTTAATAAATTATTTACCAGTTTCAGATAAAATCCGAGATGAGGATATTCGTAAGAGAACCGAAATAACCGACACGGCTCGTAAAATTAGCAAACCGAATTGGCAGTGGACCGGTCATGTCTGTCGTAGGACCGATAGTCGATGGAGCAGAAAAGTCCTAAAGTAGAGACCGCGTTTCAATAAATCTAGTGTAGGACGCCTTCTAGCCTAATGGACCGACGACCTGCGTAAGGTCGCAGGGAGGCGTTGAATGAGGACAGCGGAGGACTGAGATATGTGGCGCAAACTTGGGGAGGCATACGTCCAGCAGTGTACTGCGATTGGCTGGTGATGACGTTTTTTCCAGCTATACCCGTAACGTCATTCGAGGGGACTTTGACTTTATATTATTATCCTTTGAACCTTGCAAGATATCGAAGTAAAACATACAAACTATGATGACACCGCTGTTTTAATCACGAGGATTCAATATAAAATTGCTGCTGCTATTCCTACAACTATATTTAAAATCTGTTGAAGTGTTTTGAAGCATATGTACAAGAGGAACTTTCAGTCAGAGGGACAATTTATAAACGCCCATTCATGATTAGACATCGTTATACATTTTAATTTTCACTTCTTTTTGGCATTTATTTTATAACCAAAAAATACAATTTACGTTTACATCAAAATAAATATTTTAAAACTATTAGATTCGGGCGATTTAAGACCACTATTTTAGATTTGGACGTCAACGATAACATTGGCATTTTGTAAATTATAAAATACCTAGTAAATGCGACTTCGTGGACAATGTAAACGTGAGTCGTGACGTCACGATTCAGTTAACGCGTTTTGCTTTTAATTTTCCGGCGTATTATTAACACATTTTATTCATAGCTAAAATGAAGAGAAACAATAAATAACTTCTAAAAGATTAGCTGTCTTTTGATGTGATTTGCAACCATCAACTTGAATAATGTACCTTCTAGGCAAGCGTGTTCCATCCTGACAATACTCCGCTCAACGTTAGACGAGATTATGGTGAAGCGCAGCTCGAATACATACTAGAATAAAAGAAACCCTAAACCTCTTCAATACTCGTATTTCTCCCGGCTTTTATTCCCCTCCTGGAAACCTCTAATGCCCACAGGGGCATTATCGTTACTTTGAGAAAAACTGTCTTAGAACGAACTAGCAATCGCTGGAGCGAATCGCCAACGGAAGGACATCTGAGCGTAGACGATATGCTCCGATGCATGAGAACTGATTCAAATGAATTAACTATAATATTAATTATAATCACGTCACGTTTCAAAATCTAATATCTTCAAAACACGAAATTTGAACTATTAACGAAAAACTTCAAATATTTCCAACTCTATTTGTATGACTATAGTGTTTAAATTATTAAAAAATAATTTGAATGGAAATAAGAATATTCTGCTGTTTTAATTTAATAATGTCTTGATTTAAAATTGCAAAATATGTGATGTCACATTAGGGAGGAAAGCATCTCACGAATGTGACCAGCTGTGACAAGGACGGGGGAGGGGTCGAAAAATCATGAAATTCTTATGAGATAATTTGTGGATGGCTACTTACTACTGGTTAAAATTTGACGGCGACATGTCTTCAAAATGTTCAAAAAACATGAATAAATTGGGTAGGCGATCACTTGGCAACCAGTGCATGGACATCCATAGATGCCGTAAAAGAACAATGTGGAGCGACATGGGTGTAAGTGACTTAGGAGTATGGAAAGCACTGCTACAGTTTCACCATTTAAAACGCCTTAAAACTTCCAACTCTAGAATTCAAGTCTTAGGCTGTATAATTTTAACTCAATGCTGGTTGGGTAAGGTATGCATGGAAGCAGGGGCTTTTCTTTGTTACCACGAAATCGGGTACCAAAGCATTGCCACTCTATCCAGTGTTTATTATTATTTTGGAGTAAATACACTAAAAGTGTAACACCCATATCTATATATGGTGAGGAAATCGTCAGTTGGCCCTATTTTTGTATAACGCAGTATTTCATTCTATGATTAATGTTATGGAGGTAAAATACGATGTATGAATCATCTATTTGAATACAATGGTTATTATTATTTTCTATTTTAAATATAAATTTTATGAATCTACAATTAAGGTAATAAGTATATGAACTGTAGTTCTGATATATATGATGATAATGAAGAGTTGGAGAGGACCATTTGTCTTAATTTATCCATATATGTAGATAGATAGATAACACTTTATTGTGCACCAATATGAATATGTATGTACTATGTAAAATTATAATATACAGGTGATTTTTTCTAGTGTGCTATCAAGACCAGTTCCTGAACTATATATATTATAAAATAGCAAAATACATTAAAAGGAGTCTCAGGGCTGATTTTGACAAAAACTGGTATCATCAGATCTTTGAAAAATCAATTACCCTTGTTAGGAACCAGATCTGCAGATTTGAAAAAAAACACATACTGTATTATTACATCAAATCATAGGGTAGCTTGTAAAGATCAGATTCTGTGAAGGAATGTCAAACAGCAAACCATGGGAATTTATAAATTAGGGGTTGCCACTAAACATAACTACAATTAGCAGAACTTGTGTTTTTTTTTTTTTTTTTATTGCAGGAGATCAGCGGACAGGCAGACGGCCCACTTGATGGAAAGCGGTTACCATCGCCTATGGACATTTGCAACAGCAAAGTTGCTACAAATGCGCTGCTGCTCTCTTAAGGAAAATAGGTACCTGGTCACTAATGCCAGAACATAACTCAATTTTGTTATGGCGACATACTTTTCGACCAGGGGTGGTAGCCATCCAGTCGGGCAAATGCCCTACCACCTGACTGTGGGTTGTTAAGTCGCCTCTTACGACAGGCCGCCCGGCCGCAGGAAATTGTATTCTTTCTCCGTTCCTGCACAGATAATATACAGACATAGGTGACTCTCTTAGTTTACATACATAATTTTCATAATATCCATTTTCCCTAGAGGTTGGCAGACACTTTGCATATGCATTCATTAAACCCTTTTATATAGCTCAACCAACTTAACTGTGAAATGAATAAAAATGAAACTACAGTGGTCATGTTGAAATATCATATGAATTAGGGCTGCCAGTTCTAAAAAAAGATGTTTATTTGTTAATGGCATTAATTTTAATTGTATAAATATGACGTATTTGCCAGTCAATATAACTTATCCCAGACGGAGCCCAAAATGATTATCTTACATTAATGAGACATATTAAAATGTTTTTGATAATTCATCATAGTCACAAAACCAGAGCAAACACAATGACACCCTTCATTAATTCATAGATAAGTTTGGAGCACTATACATGTATGTTTATGTGAGATACTTTTTACATGATATTATTTTTAAATATCTGTCATAGTAAATTTAAGATGAACTACCAGCATTGACTTTACTATGCAAACTGTTGTCATACACATTTTGTAATTCATCTTCCATCTATTTTCTGTACAGAGTCCCAAGCAATATTATATATTTTTTTTAATATATCTTAGGTTTTTTAAATAATTGGAGTACAACATACAAGCTGACGCCCACCTGATGAGAAGTGGTTCCCATTATCTATAAACAAATGCAAACACCAATGTGCTACTCAAAGGAATATTATCATGTAAAGAAACAATAAATATTAAATAAACTCACCCCAGCCATTCTGCTAGAATGTAGATTTTCTAAACTTTTACTTAATTTCCCTGTAAGACTATTTAATGCACCATATTTACTTCTCTTAACATTCATATCATCCCCTGTATATGGTTCATCATAAATATGTTCTTTTTCAACAAAAAACTCAGACCTTTCCATAGTACATTTACATTTTAAATGACATTTAAAATTGTCATCTCTTTCATCATTATCAAGACATTTTGGACATTTCTTCTCAGACAAAAATGTACTAAAATTTGTCTGGTTATTATTTTCTGGGCACGGGCAGTTTTCCTTCAATTCAGTACTTAAACGGGTATATGGTAAGCTTGCAGTTGAATTTGCAATGGTACAGTTTAATGAATTAAGACAACGTGATAATGGATCTGTGTTTGGTAGTAATGTCCTTTGAGTTATATCTAATATCTCTGTACATAGATAATGTATTTCTTTTGGTTTTTTGTTTGTCACTGGTTCAGGAGTACTTGGTAGACTTTTAACCTCTTTCAAAGCTTTCCGTTTCTCCAACACTTGTTCTAATTTTTCAAGCATTTTCTTTGGGTCTTTCTTTTTTTCTGCTACTTCTGGGATTGTAGGCACATTAAAGGTACGTGGAGGTTTTTTTGGAGGAGGACCAGGCGGTAAAGGCTGTTTTAATGCCTTTTTTAAAGTATCTGTTAGTACTAAATGTGGGTTCTTACGTTCTAACTTCATTGTTTCACTAGAGCTTGATAGATCATCCATTAATCGTAAATTTGGTTTCAGTTCATTAATCAGAGATGGCTCGTTATTATTTTCAAAGTGTGACATTAGTCTTTTAATACGATTAGACTTATCATCGTCTAAGTTTTCAGTTTCAGAACTTACCCCACTATCTGTCATGACTTCTGTATCCTTTTTCTTAGGTTTCAAAACTTTTGCATATTGGTCTAATATCTCTTGAGGTACTTGATCATCAGGTATAGAATCCATTGGGGCAGGATCAACAATTTTTACTTCACCAACTATAACTGTATTTGATGGTACAAATTTCTCCTTTTTCATATTTTCTTCTAAAAAATTACTTAGTATTTTCAAGCGATCTTCACTTAACTTTTTGTTTGGTTTCATAGAAAAACTGTTGCTTTCCGACCTACCATGGCAGCTGCCATATCTTTTTGGGCCATTGTACATTTTTTGACCTCTTTCACAACGAAAGGCGTGGCTTCTATGCAATTTCTTCCCAGGGTCACTGGTTTGTCTGCTTAAATTAGTTTTTGTGTCACTTAAAGCTCTTTTCACCTCACTGTGTAAATAACTACTGTTCGGTTGAACAGTCCAGTCATCGTTTGACGAATCAGAGTCAACATTTTTATCCTTATTCGATAATTTTCCATAATTATTTGATATTTCCCTGTCGACTCTCACACAGTTTGTGTTCACTCCGTCCTGTTTGCACAGTTGTTTTTTGTCGTACAGAATAGGCGAACTATCGTTGTTCAAGTTCTCGAATTTACTTTTAATTGCTTGTACTCTGTTTATTGGATGCGATATCATTATTATTTGAATGATTTTGAAGACATGTTTCTATTTCCGCCCACACTTTTTTTATTAACTTTCACCATACACTCTTTCGTTAAGCTCATGTAACATTTATATTTTGTTTTTATTTCAATATCTTTGAAAAACAAAGTCACGTTGTTTTGTTATTTTGAATCACAAAACTTTTTTTATTATACTTTGTAACGACTACGGACACCTAAACAAAACACTGGCACTAGTTTTTTAAATCAGTCTTTGTTATACCATAGTCCGAAATTTTTACGGTTAAATAAGTTTCTTACGAAACTAAACGTTATGTTGTTTAATTTACACGATTGTTAACTAAATTCGAAACGCTAAACCACTTGTCGAAAAGTTTACATAAACAGTTGTTAAATGCGCTTCAAGCCATGGTATTAGCACAGGTTGCCAGCTGCGAAATACCAAATCCGGCACGGCATAATATACTGTTATTATCAAGTATTATACCTATGTATGTAGTTCATCGAGTCTGGTAGCACACCGTCAACGTCTATGATGTTACATTGAAATGTTCATAGATGGCGGTAACCAATTGCTAACACAAGCAGGTAGTCACTCTACTGTACTCCAGCACTAAGTAAAAACTTTTAAATTGAACATAAAAGATATGTTTTTATCCGTGCAGGAACGGAGAAGGAATACAATTTCCTGCGGTCGGACAGCTTCTCGTAAGGGGCAACAAAACAACCCACAGCCAGATGGTAGGGTATTAGCTCGCCTGGATGACGACCACCCTTGGTCTAGAGTATGCGCCATAACAACCTTGTGTTGTGTTTCGGCATTAGTAACCAGGTTCCAGTTTCCCTTAAGAGAGCAGCAGCGCATTTGTAGCACCTATGGTAGCACGCTTTCCATCAAGTGGGCCGTCTGCCTGTCTGCTGAACTCCTGCCCTAAAAAAAATTTCAATATAAAATTGGGTTCTATGGCTGGCTAGAAGTGAAGAAAATACATCATTCTTCAATGCCTTTCTTTTTGTTTATAAATATCTTCCTAGCGCTAAGTGTCATTATGTTTATTTGTTTGAAGCGTCACATTCGCTCACATAAACTTTAAATCCATAACTAACTATGATATTTTTCAAAGTAAAATTAATTTAAATATCATATGTCCATTCTCTTTACAAAATAAATAAATAAAGAACAGATTTATGTGATTTAATAATAAGAGCATGGAATAAAAAGAAACAATATTAAAACAAAGCCACTTTTACATTTCATAAGTACAACTAATAATGAAGAACAAAAACTACGCTTGAAAAATCAATTTACCAAAGAAAATTTCACATGACACTTATTAGTATTTATTTGCAGTCATGTTGATAAGTGTTACGTGAAATTTCTCAACACTCGAATACAAATTTGTTTACTTATTATGAAAGTATAAGTCAGTTGCGATAACTGCCTATACATAAATTCCACATAAAAATACATATAGCATATACATATATAAAATACATATATGAGACCACAAGGGCCATTAAACGAAGTTTAAAATCTTGTTGTTATATATTTATTTAACATTATCGATTAACTTAAAGCTTCAAAGAACCATATATTATGAGCAATGCAGGTATTCACATATTCCAATATAACTAACAATGAAATGGGAAATATGAACTTATTCACCCGGTCGAGTTCACGTGAAAGTCCCCAAGTTAGTTGATATCCACTAATTTATTGCAAATTTTAGGAAGTGGTAATAACAGCTGATGTCCTGATACGTTCGAATAAATAATCAAACCTTATTAGTAAGTTGTGCTGGAAACTAGTAATTTATTAGATTAACTATGATTTCGCCTTTTTATATACCTATCTCACATAAAGATTTAAATCAATTCAATTGCTTTTCCATATACTTACAAGTAAAACAATATGCAATAGGAGATACAATTATTTATGTTAAATTTCGAAATTATTTCTAATTAATAACATTAATTCTATATCATAATAATCAAATATTAGGAAATATGACAATAACAATAATAACCGTATAAAAATAAAAACATATGCAATGTATCCGAACAAGGAATGAGTCATTTGACCTTTTTTTATTGCCATCTATTATTGGATAGTTAGATAGTAAAATTGTATAAATGTATTAACTATATTTTTTTTAGTGGGAACTACGGGAATAGTAATGTCATGAAAGTGCCATGGAGAAGGAATACTATCCTTTTCCATGTCAAATGTATGAATTCTGTGAAAATAAAAAATATTTGAAGGAAATTGACAACTTACCTAAAATTGGGTGCATCTGAGTCTTAAGGCGTGGTATAGTTATAGGGACTTATTTACACTTACTTATTTATTATTTGAGATATGAAGTGAATTTTGGGATGTTATAAAAAAAAAACCACAAGGCTAAGATGGGAGAGTTCCGTTTCCGTTCGCTCTCGCCTTATCCTTTTAACCTATAAAAAGTTTGGATCTGTTCAGAATAGTTCGTAATAAATAAATGTGCCTTATATTATATATATTTACCCAAGTCTAAACTGTTGAGTGCATTGTAGTTTGAGTTTGCATAAAAATTCCATTGTACGTTGTTAGTTAAATGTATATGAGTGATATCGGGTTAAACAAGTTTTTCAATCTACGTCTATTCCTCATTTCAATAACATTATACATTTATTTAAACTGCGACAAATCACAATGAATGTTAATTATTGAAATCTAAGAAATAAGAAATAAATAAAGACATCTAGTGTTAGATAGCCAAACTAAATGGGAAAACGAAAAAAATGTTCAAATGAACGCTAGATGTCGCTAAGAGTTATAACATTTCTAGAAATTAATTTTGAAATTCGTCATTTTCGCTGTACACAAAATATGATAAATAGTAATTCGGAGTTGAGATTCTGTCCATGATGACCCGCGACTTATTAGCTCTATGGAAACCTTTCAGAGTGTTTGAAAGAAGCTTGCGTGAGTACTTAATATATTTTAGATTTAGGCCAAAAACTTGTTTTACCATCAAATTCAATTCAAAAATCAATATTGCTAACTGAAAATTTGGGAAACTTTTTTCTGCAAAATTATAAAAATCCTTTTTTTCATCTGTGTGTTTTTTTTTATTGTGGACCGATTTTAATTATTTTTTTTGGCTACTACTCAGATATCCGGTACACAAATTTTAAGTGCAATCCCTATTGTCCAAAGTTCTTTAAATAAAAATTTTTGGTCAACATAGCCTCACCTATTTTTGCACTAATATTATTGTGACGGGTGGTGAAAAGTCGCGACCAGTGTCTAGAACAGTGATTTAGGTTAGGTTAACTTTAGACCAGAACCAAGTAATTATTTTATAATACACGAACAGTTGTTACTGTCAATGATTCGATAAGTGACAACAATTTTTAAGTACATTACAAATATTCTTTTTTTACACGATATCTCCGTCAATTGTCGAGCGATTTTCAATGTTGACTTCTTTTTTCGTATGCGTATACTCCAGAGATGGTCCTGAACTAGGACAACCTCGGGAGTACAAGTCAGAATCTTATGAATGGACCCCAGCCTCCCAGGGAATATCGAGAGCAACCCTTGTTACGAGCGTCTACATCTACACCGAAAAAGAGATAGCACCATTAGGGTTTACTCTCAAAGGCTTTTTGTTGCACATTTACGTCCGATCAGCCCGAAAATGTCAAATGAAATATAAGATAGAAGAAAGAAACAAAAAGATTTCTTTGAAAGTATAATAATATAATCTACATAACACTGAAATAAATGGAACATAGAATAAAAACTGCACTTATAATATTAAAAAAAAGCAATAAGGTTCTGAAACAAAAACTAACGACGAAAGATATTTGAGAGTAAGCCTTCTTGTAGACGCGTGTCTGTACTACAATTTCTACAGGCGCTTAATATATTATTTCTAAAGCTATTCAAGTATTTGCGTAACAAAAAGGTCATATTTTTTTAAATAAAAATAAAACCGATATCATACTAAAAACAAAAAAATAAACATTTGACAGATTTCTTTTTACAATATCTTAAAGTCGGTGCCAATTAAAACATAAAAAAACAACAACAAA
This sequence comes from Dendrolimus kikuchii, assembly GCA_019925095.2. Classification (NCBI taxonomy): domain Eukaryota; kingdom Metazoa; phylum Arthropoda; class Insecta; order Lepidoptera; family Lasiocampidae; genus Dendrolimus; species Dendrolimus kikuchii. The sequence continues at coordinate 7,337,888 of CM034388.1, read as the reverse complement.
CAAAATATAATTTATTAAATTATTATGTCGTTGGTACCTTGGAAGATGGGACGCAACGTGTGTTGATACGTTGGCAGCTTCCCATATTTCAAATACAGCCGTCACTGCCGGAGGAGCTGCCGCCACACTTCAAGAAACCCTAAAACGCCGCAAATATGCATACATCGGTGACGGATACATATTTGTGGCTTTCGGGGTTGAAACTTTGGGGCCCTGGGGACGTGAGACTTATCAAGTTTATCGAGACCTTTCAAAGTTATTGAAAGAAGTCTCGTGTGACCAAAGGGCTAGCCTATATTTAGGGCAACGAATAAGCGTTGCCATACAACGGGGGAACGCGGCCAGCATTTTGGGAACGCTCCCGACCGACAGCGATCTGGACTACATCTTTTACTAATACATATGTTTATAGTAGTATTTGATTTCTAAGTTTTTGGTTTGTAGTGTAATTTATTTATTAAAATATTTAAATGTATACATAGTTTTTCCTTAGAAGATAATTTTCTTATTTTACAAACAAGATTTTTGCAAAGAATTACACTATTTAATGATCTGTACATATCTTACACAATTCAAGCCACAAATAACCAAAATGTTGTCCAAAAAATCTTGTAAAAAAAACAAAGTATAAATAATTAAATAATTTGTCTACATATTATTAAACAGAATTATTAATTATAAAAGAGTGAAACGATATCATATTTCTAAAATGTGGTATTCCTTAGGTCGCCGAGGTTAAAAATAAATATAATATATCTATTTCGTAATATAGGGTTTCATTTTGTTTTGGGTTGACGACGGTCCCGATCTTAAGATTGATTTACACTGATCCAGTTGCTGACTTGGGGAGCGGGCTGACTTCAAAATATTCAATCGGCAATATTGAATCCGTCAAGCTTGGGAGAATTGTGACTGACTTCAATTCTTTTTACACCATGCCACTAGCAAGTCAGCACTTGCTTCCTTCTAATTTGCTGTCAGTGTCTGGATCAATATAAATCAGCTTTTACAGATGTTTAGACCTCTAAGCCTCAGAAGAGATCTTGGCGGTCTAAGCGTGTTCTACCTTAGTCTGTAGAACGGCGAGTGTTCTGATGATCTGTTTGGTTTAGTGCCCACTTCGACATTTTACCATCGCACCACTCGCTGGCGATTGAAAGTTCATCCACACTTCGTCGATGCTTGGAAATCAACCACTGCACGTGGCATATGCTCGTTTATGCCATACGTGAGCAAGTATAGCATAAACTGCATTTTATCCGTGCAGGAATGGAGAAAGAATACAATTTCATGCGGCCGGGCGGCCTGTCGTAAGAGGCGACAAAACAACCCACAGCCAGGTGGTAGGGCATTTGCCCGACTGGATGGCTACCACCCCTGGTCTAAAGTATGTCGCCATAACAACCTTGAGTTGTATTCCGGCATTAGTGATCAGGTTCCAGTCTCCCTTAAGAGAGCAGCAGCGCATTTGTAGCACCTTTGGTGTTGCAAATGTCTATAGGCGATGGTAACCGCTTTCCATCAAGTGGGCCGTCTGCCTGTCTGCTGAGCTACTGCAATAAAAAAAAGTTATGTAATGAATTACCACGGCGATTTACCACGTCATGGTTTAAAAGTTAGAGGACATTTTACTATGGACGAAGAATACTATATCTATTATATAAATACATACATATATTATCACGCCTGTTTCCCATGGGGGTAGACAGAGACTATTTATCTCCACTTGTGATGATTCTGACAAACAACCTTTGCTTCATTTACTTTCATTAACCTCTTCATACATGCACGTTTATTTGAGATGATTTTTACCTGACTTCTCTTTAACATTACTGATATTCGATTATGGTGTGTACGTCTCGGTCTACCGGCAGCCGCTCTAATATTCACAATGCTGTCATACACCTGTTTTGTGATTTTACTTTTATCCATTCTCTCAACATGTCCAAACCACCTTAACGTTCCTTTTTCAACTCTTACATCTTTTTATTCTTCTTCTTATTACATTTTCTTTCAAACCACAATATATTATATAAACGGTTTTGGACACCATCCTCGGGTCCTTCGGGGGAAGGGCCAAAATGCAGGCATAAGGCCTGCATCGAGGGTGTGTGGGACTCTCAGCGACCGGTCCTCCACGCTGGCTTCTAAAACGAAGTTGTCGCGAGAAACGGTCGCCAAACTACCCACTAAACCTAAACCTGCGCCCCATTTATAGCGCTTTTACGGGGCGTCATGGGATCTTGTACAGAGTAACTGCACCATGACGCCCCTACACCCTGTAACTGGGTCACCCCGGGGAGCAGAGTGACCCACTTCGTACAGCAGGGGGGGGAAGTCCGCTGTCGCCCCCGTGACAGCGGCCCCCTGTGACGGTAATTATGGGAGGAGAAGATGCGCGTAGCGGCGCCTGCGACCGCCGGTCCGCCTCCTGCGGATGGGGTCCGCGTACGCGTCCTCCTCCCTCGCTCTTTCAGCGGCCTCCTTCTGCGACATGACGGATTCGCAGAAGGAGGAGACCGCAAGCCAAGATTGTTGACCCTGGAGCATCGCTTCGACCATGCTACGAAGCGAGCTCACAGGGCCAACGACGTTCTCTAGGAGGGCCCTTTGGGGTCCCCAAGCGGCGCACTCCACGAGCGTGTGAAACGCCGTGTCTTGGAGTGCGCCGCACTCGTGGCAAGACGGGGAAGGTTCCCGCCCAACTATTTGGTGCAGATACTTACCAAAGCAACCGTGCCCGGTAAGTATCTGCACCATCCTGAACGTCAAGGTCCCGCATTTCCGCGAGACCCAACGAGCCAGGTGGGGCCGGATTGCCTCCACCGTCACGATTCCAGCTTCTGGGGACCCCAGGTCCCTCTGCCAAGAGCGGATCAGGGCCTCGGTCGCCTGGGCCCTGATCATTCTAGTCCTGTTTTGCCGGTGAAGTGCATGAATCCATACGGGGGCCCCGTACAATGCCATACTCCGGAGGATGCCAGCGTACAACTTCCTTGTCGCCGCGCCCGGCCCTCCCACGTTCGGAAGGAGCCTGGCCAGGGCGGCAGCGGATTTAATTAACCTCGGGGCGAGCTGGGTGAAATGGGCCCCGAAGTTCCATTTACCATCTAGTACAAGCCCCAGATATTTCATCTGGGGCTTGACCGCTACCGCAACACCTTGGACGACGATGCGCGCGTCCCGGGGTGCACGTCTATGTGGTCTATGGAACATGAGGGCCTCTGTTTTTTCAGGAGAGACCCTCAGGCCAAGACGCCGGATTCGTTCGACCACCAACGCCGTTCCGGCGTCGGCGAGTGCCATAGACTCTTCATAGGTTCCGCCCCGGGCCGTGACGAGGGTGTCGTCTGCAAAGCAGAGCACCCCCATCCCGGGCAGTACTGGCTCGCGGAGGAGCCAGTCGTAGCCGATGTTCCACAGGATCGGACCCAGCACCGACCCTTGTGGAACGCCGCACGCGACGCGTCGTCTTCCTATAACCTGGCCAGTTCGGCCGCCCTCCCAGAGGATGTACCTGTCCTGGAGGTAGGCCTCCAACAGCCTCGTGAGATACGGGGGGACTCCGTGGGACAGGAGCCCTGCCCTTATTGTCTCGTGAGGGAGACTGTTGAAGGCGTTCTTGATATCAAGAGAGACCGCCAGGACGGACTCCTTCATGTGATCCGCCTCTCTCGTGAGGCTCCGTAGCGCGTTCAGGGCGTCCAGTGTCGAACGTCCCACCCTGAAACCATATTGAGCCTCAGAGAGCCCAGGCCCATTCGTGTCCAAATGACGAACGAGGCGACCGGCCAGGATCTTCTCAAAGACCTTGGCCGCCTCGTTAAGCAAGATGATGGGCCTGTAGGCGGATGGATCATCGGGAGGGCGACCCTCCTTCGGAAGCAGGCATAGCCGGCCCTCCTTCCACTGCTTCGGGAACACGCCTGACCTGATACAGGTATTGAAAAGTTCCCGAAGCTGGCCGCGTAGATGTTTAGCGGCCAGAAAGAGGGCTCGGCCCGGGACCCCGTCAGGTCCCGGCGCTGTCTTTCGGCCCCGGAGGCGCTCCAGGGCCACTTCTAATTCTTCTTCGGAGACGAGGGGAGGCTCTATCTCCGAATGAACGGGGTGTGGAGGATTCATTTCTGGGGGAGTGAAGGCTCCCGGGTCTGGGAAGAGTCCGTCTATAACGGAGCTAAGGACCCCCTCTTCGAGCGACGCTGTGACCGGAATGGTGCAAGCCCGCATCTTTTTACGGGACATCCGGTACGGACGCCCCCAGGGGTCCCCATCGAGGCTCTTTAGCATCTCTTCCCGGCACCGGGTCTTCGACTGGATGATGGCCAGTCGAAGAGCCTTTTTGGCAGCCCGATGCTCCCCGATAAGACGATTTTCCTCCACATAGTCCGGAGGTAGTCGGCTCCGACGGCGTTTGAGGGACCGGCGTGCTCTGAAGGCTGCCTCCCTCAGGTCACCGATCTCGGCGGTCCACCAATAGACCGCCTTACGCTGTGGAGGCCGACGCGACCGAGGCATCGCAGCATCGCAGATCCTTACGAGGGTTCTGCTCATGCGCTCTGCCAGTACCTCCGGACCCCCGGAACTAATTGGATTGACCCAGCTCTGGACGATTGCCATCTCCTCAGCTAGCTCTGGATCGAGCCGGCCGAGGGCCCAGCGCGGAAACCGGCCGTGACCGCGTGGGGGAACCGAGATCGTGCTCGGAGGAGGGGAGATCTCGAATCTGATAAAGCGGTGATCAGAAAGAGACTCCGCCTCCTCCACGACTCTCCATCCGTCCACCCTGCTTGCGATCGCGTGGGTGACGAACGACAGGTCTATTACAGAACCACCCCGCGCTCGCACGCAGGTGTGGACCGCTCCTCGGTTTAGCAGTGACAGGCCGGATTGGAGCGCCCACGCTTCAACGGCCCGTCCCCTCGCATTGGTGGCGACGTTTCCCCAGGAACGAGATTTGGCATTAAAATCGCCGAGGACGAAGATCGACCTCGGCGACAGCCTGATCACGGCGGCCCTAACGGAATCTAAGAAGGCCTCAAACTCCGCCAGGGGACGGTTGGGGATGAAAAGTCACACATTTTATTACATAACATTTGCTATCGATCAGTGAAAAAATCACATTTGAATTCGATTATTTTTACTATCTGGCCATTTTACATAATTCCCAGAAAAAATCCCGCGGGATTCCCGTGATAAAGAGTAGAGCAGATTTTAAGTTTAAGCATTAGCTGTCGATCAGCGAAGACCACATCGAAAGTGGCTCATTAGTTTTTACGTGAACTCCGAACATACAGAGAAGAAATTTAAAAAAAATTGTATCGTGTTCTCCATCATTTATATAGTGCATTCCAGTTGTCTTTTTTTAAAGAGATTCAATGTACAGACACGGCATGTTTAGATTTTTTTTAATATTATAGACATCTTCTCTTATATATGATATCTGGAAATGATTTAAAATTGTAAGATTGAAAAAAAATCGAATTTCAATGCAATTTTTTCACTCATCGATAGCAACCAACCAAAAGTTGCTACAAACGCGCTGCTGCTCTCTTAAGGGAGACTGGAACCTGATCACTAATGCCGTAACACAACTCAAGGTTGTTATGGCGACATACTTTAGACCACGGGTGGTAACCATCCAGTCGGGCAAATGCCCTATCACCTAGCTGTAGGTCGTTTTAGCGCCTCTTACGACAGACCGCCCGGCCGCAGGAAATTGTATTCCTTATCCGTTCCTGTACGGAGGTAACAAATATATAAACAAAAATATAGTTGAACAGAGAATCTCTTCTTTTGAAAGTCGGTTAAAAACAGTGGACTACCGTAATCTCTACGGAACCCTACACGGTGCGGGTACTGATTCGCACTTGACCAATTTTAAATAAATATCTTCAAATTAAACTCGCGATATATCATATCATAATGACTATAAATTATATGGAAAAAAAATCTTGCTGCAGATAATTATTTTAAGGTGGATTTAATATAAATACTACATTCTATATAGATATTTTATATATAATTGTTCTGACGTCTGTTCATTGCTTATACTAGCGGTCCTAGGAGAGAAAAAAATTTTTTTTTGCTTAACTTATGGTAGCAAACGATGTTCGTGTTTTATTAAATTAAATTACTTATGTATGAGGCTTTTAATACTAAATTCTGTAAAATACTGTCTTTTAGTCCACATAAATAAAAAACACATTGAACTTAAACATCCATAGTATATCTATATTAACATAATTGTATTGTTTATCCATTATTTAAAAAATAATGTCAATATTTAAATGAAAACGGCTATTTAACGGTGCCTAATCATAAATGCCCATTTTCAGTTGATAAATTTAAAAACCAATATGAATTATCACCAATAAGACCGGCAATTTATGTTAAGTTCACAATTACTCGACGATTTATAATCTGACTAATTATATTATAAACTCTCGGTTCTTACAATATTCCGCTAACAAATACATGTTATAGCATCAATCACGTCAAACAAAAAAACTTGACAAACAAACCTTGGAAAATAACAACAAAAAAAATCAAGACAACCTTAACGGGCCTGCTGTATAGGAAATCAAAAACAACACAGGATATCCAAATAGTTAATATTATTTCAAATGGACCTTAAAACCAATAATAGTTTAAATACTTAAAGGCCACGGCGTACGGATGCTGACAAGTAACGTGGGAAATACATTTGTGGGCTGGGGCGCCTGCTTACCAGCTTAAACCTCTGAACTTGATCGAACACTTTCCGCGTTGTTGACGATCCATACTCACAGATGGGCTGGACAGTGGGCACGCTTTGGTTTCGGGTAGATATGGCATCCTTTGAAAACATTTTGTACAGTCTGTATAATGGGGAGTGTTCCGAGGAACTGCTGAAAATGAAAGTTTATGTATTTATTGCAAAATAAAATTTTACAGATTACTTATTGAAAGTCATGAGTCTACCACCGCTTCCAAAGCAATTAATAGAAGAAACAATGCAACATACTCCCTAGCAACATCATTTATGTTAACTACATAATTATCATAATGTATGTCTTTGAAGCCCACGGCCATAAATATGGCACGGACTTTTGGAGGGCTTGCGTGGGGCCATAGGAAGACCAACACGTAGAGGCCTTTGACAAATTTAATGTAAATGTGGCATGACATCTGCCTGACCGGCGATTGTCCCTGTCTACACCATATAAAAATGCACCCAAGGACAAGCCCCGGCCAGTGTAGGACTATTGTGGGAAATGAAGACAAAAAGTACCGGGCTATTAGGGTGAACTGCTAGTGGTACTAGAGGTCTGGGAATATGGGGACTATGGCGTCTGCCCGTCGCAATGTTCAGGGAACATGGAAAAATGGGCAGACGGTGACTCGCCACTTCTTGCATAGGCCCAAAAAATGCCATAGAAGTGTGAGTGGCTAAGGGGTGTAGAGAGGTGGGATACAGGTTCACCGAAGCTACTTCTGAGGTTATACCATTTATCACTTCCACCCCTGGTGCTTAAGTCTTAGCTCTAGCGATCTTCACTTCGTGCCGGCTTGCTAAGGCAAGCACGGAGGCTGGGACCTTGCCTTGGCGGCCGGAGTCAGGTCCGAGATGTCACGGTTTACATAAAGCTTCGCCACAAAGCCTACCTGTGGGTATTCTTAACAATAATAAGTTATTATTGTCAAGAATGTTGCCTTCATCTTATTTTTCCACCGTCCCGACCACTAACGGATGAGCGTTAACCTCACTCCCTTAAACCTTATTTACACAACAGTTTTTTTATGGCATGAGTTCAGCAGACAAGCAGACGGCCCGCCAGATGGAAAACGGTTACCATCGCCTATGGACATTTATTGTAACTGTCCTGTCGTTTTCTTACGACAGGCCGTCCGGCCGCAGGAAGTTGTATTTCTTCTCTGTTCCTGCATGGATAAAAGTTCTTAAGAACGCTTTTCATGCGCACCCTAAACATCGGGAATGAGCTCATAGCAGTTTTTCCTGAGTACTACTACAATATGGATAGCAGCGCGTTGGTAACATCTCTAGGCCGGCCCCAAATATACTATTAGAATATCGTCAAAATGGTTTACTACTGGCGTCATAATGGCTGTTTATGTACTTAGTAGTACACAGTATTGTAGTCAATATCGTTGGAATGATCGATCACTAGCGTCATTATGACTGTTGTTTCATAAAAAGACAACCATTATGGTTGACCATACTGGTGATATTGTAATAACAAATTTGGGGCCCAGATCATTTTTCATCGTTAGCCGATTTGATGTACTTCAATAACAAGATAAAACAACTTTAAGGACAAACAACTACAAAATGTGTTTAAGAACATTATATTATTTGAGAAATAGGTGCCGGCTTAAAATGTGTGCAAATGTTTAGATGTCCGGAAGTGCGAAAGTTAGGTTGTGAAATTCCGTTTTATCTAACTACACAACAGATCAAAGGCATTAAATTTATGGCGCTATTGTACTGAAGGTAGATAAATTTAAAAGAAAGCGCCTATCACAGTAAAGACTATAAAATCACTTAACAATCATTAAAGTTCAAAACAATTAAATAATTTTTAAGATATTAAATATATCAACTCAGTACATCACTTTATCTATGAATGCTAAATTATAGACAGTCTTTGCCTAGACTACAGTCAGTCTGATTGATTATTGAACTATTATTTACTGTTCATCGCATGGCCACTTTTTCAATTTGACCCCTATGCATAATGATCCTATTACCATTAGCATGAAAGAAAATAAGAAAAAGTAGTGGTCTTCCATGCCTCTACCTTTCTTTCTATAATTACAATGATGATACATTATGTCAAGCTTGTAAAAGCGGGTTTGAACGGAGATAAGTAAATACGCACTTATGAGTAGGTACTGCTGATACTAGACGGATATAGGCTAGTCAACAAGTTTAAAAACGTGTTAATTCTTGTTAAAGTTCCTAATAATATAAGCGATAGCTCATACGATTCGGAATGACGTCTAGAAAAATGTTTCTCGAGTATATATTAGCCTTAGATCATATAAACGTCTAGATCACGCACAAATTGCACAAAAACGGCCGAAAAAAAGTGCACCATGCACTGGCTTCAGTGGCTTCCCACGCCCGTTAGTGTCGTTTCGATTACTTTACTGGTTAGACTTTAGTTAGCTCTCGCAAAAAAAATCATTATGCCTGCGCTATTAAAATGTGTCGGAACTATTTTAAAACGGGAAAGGATAAGGATAAAATATCATTTAATCGGAAAACTTAACACTTTTCTCATGATTTCTTTGTAAAAACGTGAAATTTAATTTCGAAATTTTCAAGGTTATCGAATTGATTGATGTTGTCAGGTGAGAAGTGTGATTTAGTTTCCAAAATTTGGGGAGTTTTGTTACGATTTTTTTTATTTATGAAATATGAATAATTGAAAAAATCTATAGAAAACAGACATGTAATGTTTGTGTATCCGGTTTTCTTAAACTAGTTTATATTACGTTTTAGACTTCCTACGGATCCAATTGTAGCATATTGTTGGACAAAGAGATGGATTTTGTAAGTAAATATTTTGAATCATTTTCGGAGATATTTTTACACTATGTTTTTTATATTTTCTTATCAACGGCACAGTTGTATTGAAATAAAGTACCTAAAATAATTATATATGATCGTGCCCGATAAGATGTAAGTTGTGTGAAGGATAATTAGACAATTTAAGAATACTTAACCACCATATAAAATTATTTCTAATCTAACCTTAGCGCTTTGAACAATATAAACTTTTTAATGTAACCTTATGACGTTTGACATAGAATTGACAGAATGCGTGCTGCAAATATCGTCAAAGAGGATGTAAAAAGAACTGAATATCGTTTAAAGCATATGCTTCGGTCGGAGTTATCTGTACTAATATTATAAAGAGGTAAAGTTTGTAAGTTTGTGACGTTGTAGGGGATAATCTCGGGATGTACTAAACCGATTTTAAAAATTCTTTTACTGTTGGAAAGCTACGTTAACAGGGCGCATCATAGGCTATATAACATGACGCTTTATACCACGGGAGCGGGACAGACCGCGGGTGAATCCGCGCCGGGCCTCTAGTAATTTTATAGATAACTCTTTATTGTCATAATTAAGATATTAATTTTGTCTATATTCTGTTAGCTGCATCTCCATTAATTCCTAATAAAGAAATAATTTAATATATTAATATGATAAAAACAAATTTTAGTTCATAAAATAATCAAACTGAACTAGTTTGAATAAAAACTTTTGGATATGAATATTTTTATAATAGCCCTTTTCAAATGGTTTAGTTGCTCTTAAGTCCCTGCATTAAACTATCCCGTGTACCTACCCCGTAGTTCCTACCACTGATATAAACTTTGGATTACATATAAAGCCTACTACCCAATATAAACGTATCGAATCGTTCCAAGTCTACTATTACAAATGATTTCACTGACTTTTAGCGCAAGATAATCTTTGGGTTATAAATAGTCATCTAATAACCTTCGTGAACATGATGTGTAACACAAAAATAATTTGCCATTATGAACAGTTTTTTTAGAATTATTACATTAGTATTGGTAATAAACAGACTTATAAATATGTACTAATATCTGTACAGGCATTTTATTGCGAATTAAAATGACTACATGTGCTAAAATGTGTTATGAATTCATTTGTGCATGTATTTTTTTATGGTTCGTTCCAAGACACACAACTTTTGTTGCTAATACTTTATTAAAAAAAAACTAAAACCTCTGAGTAATATTAAATTATATCACATAAAGCGATTAAATCATAACGATCATTTAAACTTTTCACTTACATAAAAAAATATTTAATTGTAAAAAATGGGGTAATATTTTTTCCTGATATCTCGAAAACGCAGAGTGAATTTAGCAACGCTTTGCGTTTTTGATGCCGTTTTTAGCGGTGTTGTTTGTTAGCAATGCTCTCTCTAGACATGTTATATCTCAATGATATTAGCACATAAAAAAATGCTATTGTTATTAACAAAAAATATTAAGTAAATTTTTCAAAAAAGTTGTACTATTGTTAATAACCATTTTTTCCAATATCCGTTTTCATAAATAACGACATAACAGTTTAAATAATAAGCATATACGTTTTTGGCTTCGTGAAGCCCTTCTTATACTTAAAAAGATCATGCGATAAAAGTTGTTTAAAGTTTATTATTTATTCATAATATTTTTTTTAAGTTAATAAAAGGATAAGTCATATAAATGTTGATAAAAAAATCCAATAAAAGTTAAATTATTGCTGATTTCGCCTCTAAACAAAGGCATTAAGTAACATTGGCAAAAATTAACATAATTTGTTAAGGAATTGTTCTATTTATAAAAATCCTCAAAATACACTTTTCTAGACGTCATTCCGAATCGAATGGGCTATCGCTCATATTTTTAGGAGCTTTAACAAGAATTAACATATTTTTGAACTTGTTGACTATCCTAATATACCAAATTGAATCGATTTCGTTGAACTAAGAGGACACAACGGTATATCGAATGATTCCGGTTTAAACATAAATAAAAAAGAAAAGAAAAGGAATATGGATCACTTTAGTTCATTCGTCCAAATTGAAAGACGGATATGAACCTAATATAGGCTTAAGTACCTATCTATGACTTGTGAAATGTACGCTTTTTCAAAATCATCTTTCACATTTTAAATATTCTTGCCAACCGGTCCTTTGGAGGTGTTTCATTAATTACTTCTTCAAATTTAAGTGATCCAATGCTCGCTCTAATCTCTTTGTACGTCTTCCGATAAGACGTCATAAATCTTTCTTTCTATTGTTTTTATTTCACGCGCATTCTTAGAATACGTTAACCTTACAAGTGAAGAACTCAAAGAAACAGCGCATAGGTTGCTAGGAGGCCATGAATGATTTTCAAATATATAAATTTAAATGTTATTGTCATTATTCATTATGACACATCGTGATCATTTGAGTGTGGCCAGCTTAGCAATTTTATCGGTAGATTTATTTTATATATTTTGGGGTTCAACATTTATTATTTTCTAAAGTTACCGTTAAGTTATTTAAAGTGACCTTTAGTGAAAAATCAATATAATATAACTTAAACTGAATAATGTACAGTTAGACTGAAAACCATTAATTGATAATCAGGCATAAATTACCTATTAGACACCATTGCGATGTCATTACTTTTCTTAATTTGTAATAAAGTATTCTTTCGGCGATTACAACAGATAAAGCTCATTCGACCACTAAAATACTTTGATTTGGTATCACATTTGGGTTATCATTTTTAATGTCTGATACCTAGACATAGTCTCATTATCCAATGATGTTGTCAATCCAGTTAAAATAAAAAGGTTGTATTGTCAGTTTCAATTGAGGGGGACGGGGGGAGTATTATTAGTCAGACCTTTAAAAAAATATCAGTCGTTAGGACTGCACTTCAGAGATAAAAACTTGGTATCTGAGCGTGACGGTCGTCCGAATTCAGTGCATTGTCCCCATCCTAGAAGTACCTACCGAAGTGTTCAATTCAAAAATCATGGCGATGTTCGATAAGGTCTTTTTTAAGTCAATATGTTGGGAGTTACTTCCCTACACACACGTGTGTACCTACAAGAATTACAAATTTTAGTAATTTCACTATTAGCAACCTGGCAACATTGGGTATTTAGGCTTTAGATCGGCGGTTAATGCAGCATTTCTATATTATAATATTGTTCATTACAATTAATTTCGTCCTTAGAAAAATCTTCTAGTCATCCGACAAAAAAGTGAACTGTTTTATTAATTAAAACGTATTAAATATTTTCTCTTTCTAAACATGGCCGGATCTTCAAATAGGAGTGTTAATTTTGTAAAGGCTGATACGCTAAACCTACCTAACATGTAATGTTATTAGAGTACATAGCTATACTCGTAGTACATATTGGAGAAATAAGAGGAGCTAAAATTCTGATGTAAGTAGTTTTGTGAAGGTTTCTAAATTCAACATGTTCGTCCATAGATCTTCCTTCCTTCTTTCCTTTTATAACCTGTGTAGTAATTACTATTCCTGTCTGTAAATTACATCCATATAAGAAATCAGTAATGTTAATTATTAGTTAATATATGATTGATGTAAGTATACTTTGTGTTGAAGTCAAAATTCATCTAAAATGTTCACCTATTTATAGAAAAATAGCTACATGTCTCACTCATTAATTAGAAACTGATTAAAATAATATTAATTACTTATTTGATAATTTGGTACAATCAATAAATCAGCAACCTGTATTACTTTATTAATAATCTATAATACAAGTAAAGTATCTCATATAAATACATACGAACAAAGGAACAGACATTGCACCACTGCTCTGGCGGTTAGATTGTGTGTTTGATTGCTAATGTATGTTATGGATCTGATCTTATACAACAAATTACCGGAAAATATGAAACTCCAGTAGTTTTAAATATATTCACTAGCCGGCTTAAAAGTGATTAATTAAGCACATCTATGGCTTGAAGGATTTCATGGAATATGAAGATTTGTGACAAATACCTTTATGATTATAAATCTCTTAATAATATGATTTTGATGTGTAACATAGTTACTAATATGAAAAATTATGAGTTAAATAAGGACTATGCGAGTAATTAAATAGACACTTTATATCTTTTTTTTTCAGGTTCAGAAAAAATTAGCAACAACTTTTCTGCATAAGCAAGGGTTATGCTTGATCATAGAATTTTATGACTTATCCACTGCAGTTTACATTAAAACTTTATGTATAGAAAAAACCAAATGCTAGCCTGCAGAAAAAAGAAAAAGATAAAACTGAACATTTCTGAAAAGATTATATAATATGTCCTAAATTATTATTAATAAGTGTTTAAGTAAATAAACAAGTTTAACTGCTAAAAGTTATTTATTATTTCATCTTGCAAAATAATAAGTCAAAAGATATATTTTATTAATCAATTCATATAAATATATGGCACATACAAATTTATAACTCACAATAGTTTGCTTTCAGTATAGAAACCATCTTATTCTTATAACTCGTAATGTGAACTCTTAAGACATCAGTCAAAGTAAAGCTAAAATATTTTTGGAGGAATGTTAAATATTCATATATTGTTTACATGAATTATAACTAATAACATCTAGATTTATGTATATATAAAAGTAAGTTATTTAAAATAGCCATCCTTGTTTTCAATTAATTAAGCTTTAAAGATATAGGCCATTCTTCTATGGTTGTACTAATCTTTTCAATCAGTTTCCATTTATTGATTTGGGCTCGCTTGAGATAAATTCAGGTTCTGGTGAACTTTTTGTATGCCATTAGCTCCAATGCAGTTCATAAAGAATACTCCAAAGAATTCAAGTCAGAACTCGACGAAGAACAACCTATGCTCTGAACAAAGTCTGACAAATTGGCTTGCAACCAATGTTGGATTGAATTAGCTTCATGGGAGGGTACAGAGCCTTGTTGGAAAATCCACTGCTATCCAGCGAATAAAGTATCACTTAATGCTTAAATCATTGTTTCCAATATGTGATTTTGGACGTCCTTCTAACTTCTGGCGCAAGGTGTATTGGTTTGCCAGTTAAATTTTCTTCCACCGTGATGATCTTCTCATCAGTAAACAGGTTATTTTTTGGATCGTATCTCTTGAAAAGATTTCGATATCACTCCAATCACCATTTACGAAGACGCTCGTTTATATAATGCACTTTTCTTTGACTTTTAGTTAGAGACCATATGTAAGTATTCTCTTTACAGATATTTAAGAAATATTGGTCTGAAGAGATAATATATACATAATTTAATTCTGGAGTACGTCGAATAAAATGTTTGTTTATGTTTATGTTGTATGACATAACAATGACATAAAAAGGAAAATGTCGGTCCTTTTGTATTTTGAAACTGAATGGCTACGGTATTCATATGCATTTCACCAGACGTAAATGACGTCATAGGATTTAGTAAGGTCAAATAAAGGTCAAACGCATTTCTTTCAAAATACAAGGGGATTGTACGTTTTTTGGAATTTTAACTAGACAGAAATGATTAGGAACACTATTCCTCGAAATGGTTTTTTCTTAAAATAAAACAGGAGTTCCGTAATTAGCGTAAATACATTAGATTTTGAAATGTGACGTCACGAAATTTAGGACTCCTCCTATTCCTTGTCACACGATGTCACACTTCGTGGACCCCTTCCCCCCCTTTACGTGTCTCTCTCTCTCTCTCTTTTCCTTCACCATATCCCAATTAATTGGGGTCGGCACAATATGTCGTTTCCTTCCACACTTCTCTATTCTGACATACATCTTCTTTCACACCACAAATCAACATATCATCCTTCACACAACCATCCATCTTTTTTTTGGTCTACCTTTACATCTGTACCCATCCATCTTGTAGTTTAACATTCTTTTTGTCACGTAACTTTCATCCCTCCTCATAATATGCCCATACCGACTTAGTCTTCTTCCTCTCAATTTTTCAGTCACGGATGCCCCTTATGTACTCATTTCTCACCTTATCCATTCTTGTAACACCACACATCCATCTCAACATTCTCATCTCAGCTGAGTGGAGACGTTTGTGGTTTATCACTTTAGTGGCCCGACATTCGGACCCGTATAGCATAACTTTAAAATTTATCCGTGCAGGAACGGAGAAAGAATACAATTTCCTGCGGCCGGGCGGCCTGTCGAAAGAGGCGACTTAACAACCCACAGCCAAGTGGTAGGGCATTTGCCCGGCTGGATAGCTACCACCTCCCGTCTAAAGTATGTCACCATAACAACCTTGAGTTGTGTGCCGGCATTAGTGACCAGGTTTCAGTTTCCCTTAAGAGAGCAGCAGCGCATTTGTAGCAACTTTGCTGTTGCAAATGTCCATAGGCGATGGTAACCGCTTTCCATTAAGTGGGCCGTCTGCCTGTCTGCTGATCTCCTGCAATAAAAAAATAAAAAAAATAACTGGCCGTATGACAGACTTATATATTTGACCTTTTAGTTTCAGTGGCATTAGTAGTTTACGTGTGACGTAATTTATATTCCGGTACGATTCCTATATCTTACTATTTATTCACTTACACTACGATCGATTGAATTTTTACATTACTTGTATGGAGCTTATGTTAAATTTGTACCGATAGTAAGGCAAATGAACGGTCGGTAAGATATAGGAACCGGTCATAAGACAATAAATGATATACTAAACCAAACTGTAACGGTTAGTCGCAGAACATGCGTCATCGCCGGTTACACGACCCGTAAGCGGCCAAACGTATGACGCTGATAGTTGTGTGAATATTTAGAATTTTCAAGAGGAGCGCGGTATAACCAGTTATTATTATATTATAAAAGAACCTTCCACGCACTTGTCCCACTCGCAAACGATCTGTTTTTCAAATCGGATTTCTCAAAGCAGTTGATTGGTGTTATTGAGGATTATCCACACTTCCTCGACACTAGGAAGTTGTCCACTGCACGTGGCGCTCGCACCTTCTTACCATACGTCTGCAACTTGTTAAATGAACGCTCTGTGGCGGTATTAAAAGATACCTCCAAAATAGGGCTCGGAATCTCTGTGTCTCTCTCTCTTTTCTTTCACCTTCTCCCATTTATTCGGGGTCGGCACAATATCTGTTCCTCCTATACACCTTTATTCTAACATACGTTCTCTGTCACACCACAAATCCCCATATCATCTTTCACACAAACCATCCATCAATCTTGCAGTTTATCATTATTTTTGTCACCTGAATTTCATCTCTCTTCATTACGTGCCCATAGCATACGAAATAGGAGTCTGAATGCCTTTATTTATAATACATAAAATACGCATCGACTCCTTTATTGTTGTAGTTGTTGACGATGGTAGCCAACCTACCATCACGTGGAACGTTTGCCAGTTTTCCCAAAAGCAAAAACAATTTTATATTATACTAAGACCACCTATGTCGTAGATTTTCCTTCTCCTAAACCATTTTATATGGCAACCAGCATATTCTTACGTCATTTAACTATATATTAGGCTAATAAATCTTACGTTATACTCTGTATTTTGATCTTATTGCCTCAAACTCTTGCTTATAAGGCAATTTGGTAGCGAACACAGTATTGTGGTTTATTAAAATAGGAACATGAGTACATACATAAGTGCGTAATCATTAAGTGAGGACTTTACCACATCTTAAGGAAAAAATCTACAAAATCAATGAAATGCGTGGATGAACTATAAGGAGTTCTGTAGAGATGACCAACTTCCATGGTTTAGTGTTCGTTTTGCTATGAAACTACAAAAAAGTTTTTAATAGAAAAATTTTATCCTGCATCTCTCACCTTCATATTTTTATATTTTCCCAAGTAATAATTTTTCGTTAATGTCACCTGTACACCCTAGTCTCTTGGTTAAAAACTCGCTTTCGGTATAGGCTGTCCAATGTACATGATTATGTATCTCAATTCCACTTAATACGAAGCAAATTACATCTATATCGATGTTTAAACGGATGGTATCTGAATATTATTGGTAATCACAAATTATATAATAGTGCTGATAGTGCTGCCGTTCAGTATGTATACATTGTATTCTATATGTGCAAAGAGAGGAGAATCCCCCCGCCAGGCGGCCTAACGCGACGAAGTGTGACGATTTTCTTAGCTCTGTGGCTATGTTTGTCTAGTATGTAAAGTTTATTAATTATTTCATATGGTTCATACTATTTGTTATTGACACCACCGCTATAATATCCTATTTTATTTTTCCAAAAAAAAGAGGTTCTCTTAAAGAGATCTGTTTAAGCAATGGAACCGCTTTTTATGCAACAAATTGTTATTATGTACTAGGTGACCTGGCAAACTTCGTACCGCCTCAGAATCTATAAATAAAAAACGTTGATTTCTGAACGACGGGACGAACATCAAACATTTGTCATTCAAAACCAAGAAGCTTACACACAATGGAGATTGCAATGCTAACATTTTTTTGAAGACCAAAAATATGAACTCAATTGACCTTTGTTATGTCTTCCATCTCACTCGCTCTATCGTTCGGGCTACCAAGACATACGGTAAATTTCACCCAAATAATACTTTTTTCGTTTATCTTGTTATATATTAAGAACGAAAAATTAGCAAAATATAATATTAATATTGAATAAATTAGCACAATATAGAAGCTGTAGGTTTACTTTTCTGCAAGAAAATTAGATGTCATAATAGAAAGAGCGGTACTGGGTTTTTTTAAAGATAAGGAACATCAGCTTTTAAAGCCAAAGTCAGTAATTCCTTAAATAGTAATAGTAGAGTAGTTTACTCCTTCCAAATAATAAATCACAAGAACATTTCAAATAATCTATAAAGATTACAATTGTTACAAAATAATTTTCAAATAATAATTATAAGTAGACAAAGTAAATAAATGAGTGAACACTGACTAGAATTCGGGGCTCTCTGCTTCAAGACTCGAGGCACAGTGTCCATTGCATGTGGTCCAGGTCGGTAATTATTAAACAAATGCTCAATAATCGATATAAAATTAAAGAACCTGTTATTACTTTTATGTTATCATTTGATAATTTGGACCGACTAACATAAAAGCAAACTAACACACATGCGCTGTACAAAATAAATATTTTTATTATTGTTAATCAATTATTTGTTCATACATACATACATATATATTATCACGCCTATTCCCATGGGGGTAGGCAGAGACTATGGATCTCCACTTGCGACGATCCTGACAATCAGCTTTCGCTTCATCTACTTTCATTAAACTCTTCATATACGCACGTTTATTTGAAATGCTTTTTTTAACACTTCTATTTGATCATGATGTGTACTTCGTGGTTTACCAACACCAACTCTGCTATTCGCAATGCTCTCATACGTTTGCTGATTTTAGATTAGAGAACTTAGATTATCCTTTTTCTTACGTCATCTATAAATTAATTAACATATTCGCGCTGACATATATATAAAAGTTAAAAAAATCGTCAATTTCCATCAGTTCTAAGAAATTATTATAAAATTTGAAAAGTTTTTATTCTATTTGCAAAAAATAGACAGAGATTAATTCTATGTAAAGGAATCTGTTATTAAATAAAAAGGAAATTTTCCTTTGTTGCAAAATATTATAACAATATTATTTAACAAAGTTGTCCCCAGCATTCGGCAAAAATTAAAAATCTACTTTGGCAACACTGAAACTAGATATGGCTTCCTGTCAAAAAGTTAGTTTATGAGTTTCGTCTAATTCGATCGTATAACTGAGATTTTATATGATAAATGGTATGTTTAAGTGATATTCTAGAATGAGTTGTGTAGTTCGTGGTTGCAAAAGTGTTTGGCATCCAACATCAGGCGTGAAATTCCACAAGTAAGTTGAATTAAATTCTTATTGAGTTACATTAACATTTTAGGGAAATTAACACTAAAAGTCTTGCTATTTTATAATAACACATACAGAAATTAACGATACTTTCTTTGCATCAAATTCCACAGCGAATTATTCTACTAACATGCAGTTAAATACGATTTATTGTATTGTAAACTATACATAAACATGAGGAGTAGGGTGACAAGCTTCTTATTCTTAAAAATTGGTCTAATGATAAAAACTTCCTGTTTAAAGTATTTACTGATATGTAGTGCTTGTAGTCTTGGCGTACCTTTTAATCTACATAATGAAGATCCAAGATTTTAAAACATTGTAAATTAAATGAGCAGAATGATTTATTAAAAACAGTTTATAGCCTAATTTTAGACATTTCTACTATTTTTGTTTTTATTTCTATTTACAGTTTCTCTAAAGATCCAAACAAGAGGAATGATTGGTTATCTGTAGTGCCATTAAAGGGAACATTTTATGAATCTGCAAAGATTTGTAGTCATTATTTTAAGAATCCAGACTATAACTAGCAGGCCAGGTTGTCTGCTAAAAGATGCTGTACCATTCTACTCATATCAATTGTGTAAATGTTGCAATGTGGTGGTGAGTGTTGGATAAGAACATTTGTGATCTTTATAGTATATATTATTATGTTCTTATGAAAAATGTATACCTCTATAAATCATTTTTAATTTCAGGATTGTGTTAATGTCCCATCAACTTCATGGACTCGAATCATATACAGCTGTCAATGATAATGTTCTCCTAATGCTATTTCCAAAACAAGATATTGTAAGTGAATAAACTTTTATATTAGCAAATTATCTTTTTAGATAGACAGTATTCTGTGAATTAGATTTTTATAAGTTTCCACTCATAACAATAAAGACAATGAAAGTGAAATCTCCATTGGACATTTTTGACTCTAAATTAATTTTCGACAGAATATTGAAAATTAACCACCATACAAACGGCGTGCTTTGAAAGATTTTAATGTTCAAATAAACTTCAAGACATCACGTGAACAATCTTTAGAGAAGAGTAGAAAAATATTGCAGCAAAAGGTGAAGAGACAAGAGCGAAAAATTAGTGATATGATATCGCTCATAAATGTGGTCCAGGATTATACATCACAGTCTGAAATTGAAAATATTTTGCGAGGTAACTGCTAATATTTGTGAAAAATTTCAGAAAGTTAGTACAGTAAACAAGAAAAGAAAAATTACATATAGTAATGACATCAAAGCTTTTGCATTGACTTTGCACTTTTATTCGCCGAAAGCATACAACTTTTTAAGAAAAATAAGTCTACCTGTTTCTTAATCAGCACTTCTATATAACCTACTTTATGAACATAGGGTTCCTACCACTAGATGATTACGATTTATGGCCAATATTATATGTTTTATTCATTTAATAAATTTTATTAATTTTCACTATATAAATTCTTTTATTCCATATCCCGCTCAATGCTTCAGCTTCGGTATGTCATTCCTAGACCTTTGGATCAGGGGGTGAGCGCACATAGTCTGTCAATTACATTTAGAAATAGCAAAAACTAATTGTAGTTTTATTTACCGAAAATCTCTATTGTTAATTATTATAAATAATTAGAAGTTTTAAAAATTATAAAGTATTAAATAGATAAGTAATCCTAAAGTTTCGACAATCATGTTTGATATCGACATTTGGGTAGATATTTTCTAAAGAATATCTATCAGACAGTATGACGAGGTACTGAACAATGTATTCCGTATCCTCGTATAAAAAGTATAGAGGGATGACATGTTTGTTACAAAATTAAATAAAAAAAAGTAAACATTTAAAAAGTCGAAAATAATACCTATTGTTGAGCCATCAAATTCGATTGAGTAACACCTATATATGCTTTAATTGATGGATGGCACGATAAGGTTTGCTCGTTGAAATGGCGCTATAATGTCAAGGCGGGATACAAAAACTATCCGAATTGGTGGACTCGTTCAAGAGATACGGTGCCACAGACGGACAGCGGTCAAACTTATAATTTCTCATTTTTCGTCGGGGGTTAAAAAATGGCAGCTATCAGCTTGTTGTTAATTATTAAGCAAAATCAGTCATGGCAAACGTGATACAAAAACGAAAAGTAATTTATTATCCATATTTTTAAAAGAAAGTATTGTCACCCTAAAGAAAGAGACAAAAGACATAAGTGACGTCATTCAAGGACAAATTATTGGTCTTCAGTTAGGTATTCGGAACGAAATCTCCATTGTGTGTAAGCTTCTTGTTCAAAACCAAAAAAAAACGAAATAAAACCTTCACTTTTAAATTTAATTTGATTTCTGAACGACGGGATGAACATCAAATGTTTGACAGGTAGGAATAGTTTCTAAGGGAAAGCGAAATTGTTGTTTTTACTATATTCCAGGCATCTTTTTCATATTTACTTACCTTTTAAACCTTCCCTGGACTTCCACAAATAATACAAAGCCAAAATTAGCCAAATCAGTCCAGCCGTTCTCGAGTTTTAGCGAGACTAACGAACAGCAATTAATTTATATTTACCAACATTATTATATTTTATTCACTAGAATAAATATTAAAACTAAACTACAGTATGAAAAATAAACCTAAAATTAAAATCTAGAACTAAATAAAAAACGAAGGCATAATTATAGATAAAATATTGGTCCCAAACCACTGTCACTTACCGGGAACGTTCCCCAAAGGCTGGCGGCGTTACCACGTTGATTAGCAATTTATAGTTAACACTAACTAAAGTGTTGGCATTCATTTATCTCATATATCAAAAATTACCCAATAAAATCAAATCCGTAAAGCTTGACCCATGTCCTCCTACACATCTTTCGAAGCTGAATTTTCAAGAATAAATACGGAATTACAAGCCATTCTCGTGCCCATATCAGAATAACAGAGGTTGCAATCGAAGGATACGTCAGGGAAATAATCATTAACTATTAATCAGTCAGTCATATCAAAAATTACACAAAGGATATTATTGTTCAATAATCATAATCAGAATTATTCACTCCATTTTTAAAAGTTGAAGGAACAAACACAAAAGTAGATCCATATATTGACTTAAATTTTTATCCGTGCCGAAACGGAGAAAGAATATAATTTCCTGCCGCTGGGCGGCCTGTCGTAAGAGGCAACAAAAGTAGGGTATTTGCCCTCCTGGATGGCTACCACCTCTGATCTAAAGTATGCCACCATAACAACTTCGAGTTGTGTTCTGGTATTAGTGGCTAGTTTCCAGTCTCTGTTTTGCGAGTGGCAGCTTATTGGTAGCACCTTTGGTTTTACAAATATGCGATGGGAACCGCTTTCCATCAGGTGGGCAGTCTGCCTGTCTGCTGTACTTATGCAATAAAAAAAATGAAAAAGTCATCAAAGAACATGTCATGACTTTTAAAATCTGACTTATAATAATCTACACGATGTACAGAGTGGACAAAAAAATCAACCCCTAGTTAGATGTCCAGCAGCCACCCGTAATCCACCACCATACAGACTATCCTTGCTGTCAAACATTTATATCTATAGATGCTGTAGTTTCTGAAAAAAATGACCGTGAAATACAAAGATAGACGAACTGACGATCGGGACATGAGAACTTTGTTTTGCCAAAATAATTACGGAATATTAAACATGAATAGGTGAATAAAGTAATAAATAGATAATACTTACCAATTAAATAAATCGGAATATTATGTATTCATTTTTAAATATTCCATATTTTTTGTCTATTCCGCAAACACGCGAGTAGGCCATAATAGACCCTTACATCACGTCATTCTTTAGCATAAACAACATATTTTGAAGTTTGTTATAGTCCCCGATTCATTTTTTAGCGACTGTTCGAATGGTTAAAACCTATATTGCTTTTTTGCCAAAAAGCTGGTAAGCAGGTACACGGCCCACCTGATGGAAAATGGTTACAGCCGATTATGGAAGCTTCCAACATCAGGGGCCCAATTCTGCTTTTATTACTATATCTTGTCAAAATCGCAGGACATTATCATCTCAATCATAGGTTTGTCCGATTTTGGTATTCTGTTAATTCTAATGGCGTGCCAGTGTCACGCCATTCTATGAATATATTTTTTTAAGGCGGGGGAAATGCTATTTACGCACAATACTGGGTCCTTTGCAAGGGATTAGACCATAGTTGATCATGGAGGCTTTACCCTTTAATAAGGGGCAATCCAAACAGTAATCAAGCCAGCTTGTGTGGAGACTCAGAGAAGTTGCACGGGCAACAACCACTACCCACTAAAACCACCCTCCTCCCATGTGCCCTGCGCTTTTTATGTAGGAAAGGCTGAGACTTAGAACGTAGTTACGCCCAGTCCGATCCAGCGCAAAAAGTGCCTGAATGTGTCCCGGGAATCAGAACACATTCACTTCGCCAGCGGGGATGATGAATCCTTTGCTCCCTTGATAGCTAAAGGCCCCCCGAAGCGGTATTATTTCTATGAATATTTGTAACAAGTGTCGACAACGCGCGAAGTAAATGTTAAATTGAAATAAATATAGTAGGCGAGAGCAAGGCACATCGCTTGCGCTGGTTTGGCAACCTACATAGAATGGGGGAGGATTGTGCGTTGAAAAGAGCCTATCTGGGCAGACCAACGGGACGGCGACTAGTTGGTCCCCCCAGATATCGCTGGAGTGACGTAGTGGAGGCTGATCTGCGCGATCTTCATGCCTATGACTGGCAGGAGACAGTGCTGAACAGAAAGGAGTGGAGTATTCTCATTTCGGAAGCCAGGACTCATTATGGGTCGTTGAGCAGCAAAAGTTAGTTAGTTATTATTCTGCCGCGACGACATCGAGGCGATTGGAATCGTACCTTAAATATCTTCATAACGCTAAGATATTGAAATAGCAGAATTGAGCCCCATGAGCGCAGGAAACATGTTGCCGGCCTCGAAGATATTTTATAGTTCCCTTTTTAAATGACGCATGTATGATGCTTCGTAGCGCGAAGGGGAACCCCCGTATATTCATATTGTATCTTGTATATTTCCACACTCGTCATCGTCGTGTGCTTAATTCGAAGGCGGGTAGATCTGTGATGGTAAACTTCGGTTACGTCCATATTGCTAATTTCGACAATAAACACAGATGAAGTCGCTGGCGGCCGCTCATGGCACAGAAACAACTCTATTTGAAAATCTCAAATACGATATTCATAAACACGTGACTGTTTATTTCTGTCATTTATTGCGAAAAATATTTCATAATTAAGTGTAACTTGTTTTGAAAAGCGACAGTCAGACAGAGGTTAACATGTTAACTTTTATTACGTAGGTAGTCATTAGTTATAAACAATAGCGTGGATAACTACTAACATAATAATACCGTGAATAATTACTAAAACTACAAATAAAAAATTATGTTAAGTGCATGTCAATTCACGTAAAATTACGGGTCCGTTGGAATTAGCAAAGGTAAAGAATGTAAAGAAGCAAAGATGGAAAATTTTTTTTAAGAAATAGCGACCTCTTTTTTTTTTTTTACAAGGGGAAATCCGTTTGCGGACCCCCCGCCGGGGAGGCTTCGGCGGGGGAGTGTGGGACTCGCCGGCTAGAGGAGCCGGAATACCCACTAAAACCCCTTGGTGCCACCTGACGCCATGAGCCGGGGTCACGGGATATGTGTGAGCTTTTCTTCCGCGACTCCGGCTGGCGTGGGCCCACCCTAGCACTGGGGCAGGCCTCTCCGTACTCATAATTGAGGGGCGCGCGCGGGCACTGACGCGCCCCCTACTCGGCGGCCTTAGATGCGGGTGACGGCCTTATAGCCTCCCCTGACCGTCACCCGCACCGCGCGTTCATGGCGGCCGGAGGTCCGTATTCCTCCGGCGCCGAGACCGGTTATTGCGGCGGGAGAGGAGCGCGGCTGCTCGCTCTCTCTCCCGCTCCGCCGCCTCCTTTGCGGACATGACGGCCTCGCAAAAGGAGGCGACGGCGTCCCATTCAGGCTGGCCCCCGACCATGGCCTGGACCACGGCCGGGAGCGACAGGTCTGGTCCGATGTTTGCGCCGAGGACACGGCGCTCCCCATCCCAGGCTGGACACTCCTGCAGAGTGTGCAACGCCGTGTCCTCGACGCTGGCACTGCAGTGCTGGCACCCTGACGACGACTCACGCCCTATCCGACACAGGTACTGGCCGAAGCAGCCGTGCCCGGTCAGTACCTGCGTCTGGCGGAACGTCAGGGTGCCGTGCCTCCGGTCAATCCATTGTGGCAGGACGGGCCTTACTGCCTCTATGGTCCTATGACCGGCGCTGGAGTGCGCAAGTCGGTTCCGCCATCCCACCATGAGATCCTGCCGGAACTCCGCCCTTTTAGCCTCGATTTCCCGAGGCGCAGGACGGAAGTCCCGACTAAGGGCGTCCTTGCGCCAATCGTACACGGCCGCAAGGACGCGCGCCTCTAGGTCCCATGGTGGGGATCCGGCTAGGAGGGAGGCCGCCTCGAAGGAGATCGTACGATACCCCCTTATAGCCCTGACGGCCAGCACGCGCTGCGGACCTCGCAGCAACGCGGCGTTCTTGGCCGTCAGGGACTCCGCCCATATCGGGGCCCCGTATAGGGCCATGGATCGTACGACCCCCTCATAGAGTTTTCGGCACGGCGCGCCGGGCCCCCCCACATTGGGGACGAGCCGTGATAGGGCGCCGGCTGCCCCCATGAGCCTGGGGGCCAGTCGCTTGAAGTGTGCCGAAAACTCCCATCGGCTGTCGAGGACGAGTCCGAGATATTTCATCGTCGTCCCGACGCCGATGGTGGTGCCTCCCACTGTGATACTCAAGCCCGGAGGTGGCTTGTTCCGAGGCCCGTGGAACACCACAGCCTCGGACTTGTGGAAGGCCACCTCCAGACCGAGTCGCCGGATCCTATCGATTACGTGCGCAACCCCAGCAGTGGCCAGTAGGCCCGCCTGCCGGTGGGTCCGTCCACGGGCCGCAACCAACGTGTCATCGGCGTAACACGTGATGCTGACACCGTGGAGGACCGCACCGCGTATGGTCCAATCGTATGCGATGTTCCACAGGAGCGGGCCCAGCACCGACCCCTGCGGAACACCGCACGTCATTTCTCGCCGACCCCAGCTGGCTAGCTGACCCGGGTATACGACGGCCCTCACCGAGAGGTAGTCACCGATGACTCTGCGGAGGTAGGTCGGCACCCCGTGAGAAATAGCGACCTACTTACGTTCTTCTTCAAATTAGATACTTTAAAAAAGCATATTTTGAGAATTTGTACTCCGCAATTTCAGCAAACAAGGTTTGCACTCGTCTTACTGCTGTGGCGGCATAATACCCGACACAACGCGGATTTTAAGTGCAAACCTTGCCTTTGGCGTGATACTAAAACGACCCTAATATTTTGTAAATCTAAATGAAAAACATTATTTTGTATATTGTATATTTTGTATAATTAAATAATTATGTTTAAAAACTATTCAATATGTAAATTACAATATATAGTTACCTACATAAATAAACAATATAAATATTTTGTTACTTTATGATATAAAAAAATACAACTTATGCTTGTCTATATTGTAACATGCTTGTATGTATATTGCGCATAACAATGTCTACTGCTTTTATGGTTCTGCAATTGTAAAAATGGAAAGTCTCATATTTTTGTTAAGAACTTCTTTTTCTTTAGCCACTCCCTGTCTAGTGCTGGACGTAGGCCTGCCCAGGTTTGTGCCACATATTCCTCATCCAACCCCTGCCAGCGACCTTGTACAGGCCGTCAGTCCATCGGACTGGAGGGCGCGTGTTCAGAACTTACTGTGTAAGTATATGGGTAAAATTAGACATGTTTTTTTCTTAATTCTCCTTCTCACGATTATTAGAGTATTTTTGTTCTTTTTATCTTTTTTTATGTTCTTTTGTTTCTTTTCTGTTTCTATTTTCCTGCCAAATTGATTTCTGATACATATATTTTACTACATTTTTGGGTCTAAACATTCTACTACTTATTTATTATTTTATATAGTGCTACTTTTTATATATTTCTTGTACTCAACTTTTATTGAATTTCTCTATTTCCTTGTGTTTATTCTAGTATACTTATTTACTGTTTTATATATCTATTTATTTGTCTCTTACTTATCCATCATATTTTACTACAGTGGTACTTGCAATAACATCTTAAGTGCATTTTTGTACATATGTTTATTTATTGACACTATTTTTGTTTTATCTATTATATACTATTTTTCCCTATGCTTGAAATATATAAACTCAATTATATATTCAATACATATATTATCTATCTAATTTGTTTGTATTTATTACTGTTTTAACTACTTTAATACAAGATGCCATAAAATCCACGTAGTGCCGTTTACTATTAGGTCTGGCATGCTGCTATATTTTGCCACTACCTTCAGCAAATTTGACATGTTAGACAAGGATATATAGATCTCTTTATTCCAATAGTCCATTATCCCAGTACCCCTGGTCTTACAGACATGGTGTTCCAATAGGTGCGCCATGTACCTGAATGTCAGCTTCAAAAGATACAAAAATACCAGAACCGGAATACAACTTGAAGGTAGGGCCCGGTCGTCTTATACATTACTAGGATATGTCAGCAACTTCGTCTACGCTTGTCTTGAAATTGAAAAAGAATGTAAGTTATCGTTTTAGTGAAAACTGTATCGGAATAAGATAATTATTACGCACCCGAACAACCGCTCCCGGATACAATCCCGCAGGATTCCCGAAATAATAAATATCACACATTTTATTACGTTAAATTTGCTATCGATCAGTAAAAAAATCACATTGGAATTCGATTTTTTTAAATTGGCCATTTTACATCATTCCCAAAAAAAATATCCCGTGGAATTTTCAAGATAAAAAAGTAAAAAGTAGCGCAGAGTTTAAGTCTAAGAATTCGCTGGAGACCAGTGAAAACCACATCAAATCGGTTCAGTAGTTTTTTTATGTGAATCCCGAAGAAACAGATAATTTGTTTACTACACAACAAGAACTTAAAAAAAATACATCGTGTTCTCCGTTATGTATATAGTGTATTCCAGATTTTTTATAGCTTCAATCTACAGACACGGCATATTTATAATATTACAGTATAGATGTTAAGACTTTATTCACCTTCTAAATACCATATTTCCAGTTTTTAACTTTGACGTCAATAAATAATTATTATTGAATGACAGACGTGACCGCAGGTTAATTTCCATACAAAAGTGACAGTTAACTAGAAGGCCTTTTTAGGGTTCCTTAGACATTTTGGCAAAAACAAAATCCTTAAAAAATTGCCAAAACCGTCTGTCTGTCTTTGAATGAATGAGACAGTGAGTCTTTATGTCATTGTAATTTTTCAAATTTGACAGAAATATGCAGTCTTGCACAGCGTTACAAAGCTATGCAATGAAATTATGCAAAACAACGAATTTAGGGCTGGCCTCCATACATATTACGAAGAACTATAAAATAAATCTAATCCTATGGGGTGTCGTTGGTGAGATCTTAAAAAACATAACAATGACTAAACGATAAAGTCAATAGGTAGTTGGAATTATTATAGAGTTTATTAGAACTATACAAACACGTGTAACACAGGTAGAAATATAACTGAACGCAACAAGTCCAAAGGTAATGCAGAAGATCGTAATTCAATAAGACGCGCAAAGTCCGTCATTAAATAGATTACCGAATGTACACAAGTCTTGCTTCGCTCGTGGTTCTCGCTCGACTGCCTCGTCCCTCAATCAAGGCATTGCTTTATACCGCACAGATGCAATATGTCTGTCCGGCCCCTCTCTCTTTTCTTTCACCATATCCCAATTACTTGGGGTCGGCAAAATATGTCTTTTCCTTCCACACTCTTCTATTCTGACATACCCCTTCTGTCACACCGCATATCATCATGTCATCCTTCACACAATCCATCCATCTTTTTTTTGGTCTACCTTTAAATTTGTACCCATCGATCTTGTAGTATAACATTCTTTTTGTCACGTAACTTTCATCCCTCCCCATCCCTCATGTCTGCCCGGCCCCGTGGCCCGAATTTCCTAGAATCAGTTTGTACTTTAAATCCAACACACCTGGCTAATGACTGCCATAAAAGATTACAATACACAATGGGCTGTTTTCTAATCACAAATTTTGAACACAAAGTAAACAAAAGAAGTAAAAATGCCGAAACGTAATAAAATGTGTTCTACAGGTATGCAGGTGTGAATTTGTCTTTGTCGGCGTCTTGGTCGTAACAAGTCTTTCAATTAAAATTAGTTTGAGCAATGCCCGTTGAGTATTTTTTGATATAATGTATTTTTATTTTCGATTAATTGTAATTTGATAGAAAAAATTTCATTCCGTAGATTTAAATAAACCGGTTTCTGTTGTATGATTATCAAATAGATCTAGAGTTCAATTTGAAGAAATTTAGTCAAATTTTGTTTCAGAGTTCCTCATCCATGAGTTGGCTCATGAATGTGGAATTCTAAATAAATGCATAGACAATATAATTAATATGTAACCGGTACTACACATAATATTTATTTATCTGATCACAACACTTCCTACTAGGAAAATGTTACCAAATTTGTCAACTCTGTAAACAGTTTAAGTTTTTCAAAAGTGTTTTCCATTTCCTCGGCAAATAATGCGTTCAATGCATTTTACAATTTGTTAACCATATTTTTTTCACTTTGCTTTCCTACTATTAACATAAAAACTATGTCTACAAGTAAATCTAAAAAAGAAACTAAAGGTTTATAAATTAGCAGCAAACATAAAAGATTACTAAGATTCCTATAAGAATAAAAATTCGCATAACAAAAATCATTCCAAATATATTCGAGTATATTAAAACATGTTTCAACAAATTTGACATGTTTCTGAATTTTAGAATACGTATGTAAATTTAATTTTAGTATTTAAGTCATTTTGTATGTGGTAAAATGTACTGGGCATATGCAATTGTATAACAACTGTATAAACTACCTAGATTCTTGAAAATAAAGATATTGATTGATTAACAACACACAGCAGTATCCTCTACAGAACCCTTTCATTGTACGTGGACTGTCTAGCACGTACCCATTTTGTTTATTATCTTTTTTTTAAAGCTCAAACAAGAATCAAGAACAAAAAAATATTAACTAGTACAACTTAAACTTATACTTTTTATTAATTGACATTTTAGTACGTCTTTTGTTTTCCTTTACTCTATATTTGTCCTTGTTTGTAAAAGTGTAGTTGTGAAATAAATATTATAATAATAAGAAAATTAACGTATAATTTCATGTCCAATATGTTTACGTACTCTCCACAGATTAGTCCTTCGAGCCGGATATAAACCCATGGCAACTATCAATTAAGTCAAAGGTGGTAGAGCTAGAACCAGAATATATCTATAGTCTGAAATTCTGAATAGCTTATTAGTTATATCATATTCTACCTATACTGTCTCGAAAATATAAGTAAAACTAAGTCTAGGTCATCGAAGTCCCAGCCGGGGTCGCGGAAGAAAAGCTCACGCATATCTCGTGACCCCGGCTCATGGCGTCAGGTGGCACCAAGGGGTTTTAGTGGGTATTCCGGCTTCTCTAGCCGGCGAGTCCCACACTACCCCGCCGAAGTCTTTCCGGCGGGGGGTCCGCAAATGGATTTCCCCTTGTAAAAAAAAAAAAAAAAAGGTCATCGAAGTCAAAAAGTAAGGCCCATGGATGGCTCGCTGCGTTACCTAGCTGGATCGCCATAAATCCGTTATCCGGTAGGGACCAACTGTGTGATCACCTGAAGAGTCGGTTAGGTAAAACTCCGTGCAAGAACCGAGAAAGAATAAAATTTCCTGCGGCCGGACGGTCTGTTGTAAGAGGTGGCAAAACAACTGGAAACTATTCGCTCGACTGGATACCACCCCTGATCTAATGTATCCCGTCATAACAGCCTTAAGTTGTGTTCCGACATTAGTGTCCAAGTTCCAGACTCCCTATTGAGAGCAGAGAGCAGCAGTGTTACAAATGTCCATAGGCAACGGTAACCGCTTTCCATCAGGTGGGCCGCCAGCCTGTCTGCTGAACTCATGCAATAAAAAAGCTTAACCCAGGGCCGGTCCCAGCGATATTTGAACCAGTCTTATCCATTTACATTTTTAATTTACTTTAACGTTGTTGATTTTGCAATATAATAATCGACAGACAACACATATTGTATATCCCCAAATTAAGCAACTGTCACGTGTGTTGTGGGAAGTATAAAACGTACTACTCTGGAACTAATCCAGACACCCAGACCATAGAAAAAAAAATGGAGAAAATTTGTTTCCGAAATTTACGATGCCAGGAATCAAACCCGGAAACTCTGCTTTGCAGTGAGGCAGGCAGGCAAAGGTTTAGCCCGCTCAACCATTAGCAATGTCTCTATTTATATTCAATCTATCGGTCCCAGCAGAAGTTGCATTGCCCTGAAAAAATAAAAATCTAGGACCCGATTCTACTGCCTCCAACCAGTTCCAATTTTGTATCTAAACCATTCGGGGACGAAATCAAACACACACAAAAATCAAAATCACTGCAAGAGATTAGGAGGGTCCTAGAACTCGATACCAGCGCCACCTACCGGTTCCAATGAATCTGAACCATCCGGGGACCCACTCAAATATACACAAAAATGTTATCAAAATCGGTAAAGTCGTTTTGTCAAGTTATGCACCTATTTCTACGAATATTTTTTTTAGATTTATATTGATTAAGGTTCACATACCATTAATCAAATAACGGGTGGGACCTAAAGCACGGCACCGTATCTTTATTGCTTATGTAACTAGGTTGAAAGCAGAACTCACACCGACCTCTAGGTTAACAAAAAGTCTCTCTGTCCAAGTTGGAACAAATCCAGCAAAATGAAAAAAGAAACATCAAAATCGGTTCAGTGGCTTCAGAGTTCATCGCGGCTAAACACTGTGACAGGGATTTTTTATATACATAGATTATTATAATTAAATTGTATAATATAACCTAACTTTTGAACTATGAAGTGCCTAAAACCCTTAGAAGGAAAATTGTTTTGAATAAAAACATTTTTTTATATTATATGGGATATCTTTGGTTAAATTTGTAAGGTTCCTTACTCAAATAAGAAAAAACAGTAGAGTTTTGGTCACCTCTACAGAATTCTTCAATGTACGTGGTCCAACATGTACTTGGCCTTTTTTACGTATCTAGTCTTGTTATAACATTTGGCAATAAACTTTATAGTATTCTAATACTCGTAACAAAGTCCAGATAAAGAACGCATAATTAAGTAGTAAATTAAATTTTTTATCATAATAAATAATAAATTGATTCACGAATGGTTCTAAATTACAGTATTACATTACAAAATGACTACTGTGATTTTTTACCCATCGTATCGTCATATCCGTTCGTTGGTATTTCTTTGTCAGTCATTTTTCTTAGAAAGTACTGGGTTTATAGTGATAACATTTGTCAAAAATGTGTACTCTAGATGCCACTATACAGTGATGTCTTGTCAAATAAAGGACAAATAAAAATTAGATATCGCTACCATACATCTTAGTGGGGTTTAATTTTTCATATACATAGGTTTAAGTTGTATCTTTCTATAATATTCTATAATAATGGTTCTTGTGGCTTCATGTAACTCAAGATGTGGTAAAATAATAGCTTCCAACGTAAAAAACAATTGTGTCTCCCTCTTCTAACTTTTAAACTAAAAAAAAAAACAAAATGGTATAGCATATATAGTACTTTTATAACAACTAGTTGCCTGTAAGCTTAATAAATTATTATTTTTAAAACCTCTACACGCTTATGTACATACTAGAGACAAAATTCATCCCTCGTGTGTGCTACGCCTTATTATTATTATTCCGCGAGTTCGCTTTTTTTTATTGCGACCCTGATAAACAGGCAGACGGCCCATTACAGCGCAATACACACTAAAGCTGCCAACCCGCCGACACAACTCGGCGTCCTATGTGAAAAGATTCATGTCGGCAACATGTGCCCGGGTATGTTACCCGCCGACATGTTGGCGGCATTTTGGCGGCTTGCGTATATAAGCGCTCGCTTCCGGCGACATTTAAGCCGTAGTGACGTGCTGAATTTTTTTGCCCCTGTTTTTTCGCCGACATAGGTCGGCGGGTCGGAGGCTTTGGTGTGTATTGCGTTTAATGGAAACTGGTTACCGTCACCTATAGACGTTTGCAATATCAGGGATGAAGCCAACGAACGCATTATGGATGGGATAGGAGGTGTGGAATTACAGGGATGGAATAAAGGGATCAGACAGGAGGAGTTGTATAGAGAAGATGGGATAGGGAAGTTGGCATAGTAGGACGAGGAAGTAGACCATCGGATCTCTCACTCACCCTACGGAAAACGATTAGCTCATGGCTATTACTTTCATCCCGATATTTTGTGAGAACCATGGACCCAATTCTGCTAT
The DNA here is from genome assembly GCA_019925095.2 of Dendrolimus kikuchii. Taxonomy (NCBI): domain Eukaryota; kingdom Metazoa; phylum Arthropoda; class Insecta; order Lepidoptera; family Lasiocampidae; genus Dendrolimus; species Dendrolimus kikuchii. The sequence continues at coordinate 7,303,985 of CM034388.1, read as the reverse complement.
TACTATCTCGTCAAAATCGCCGGATATAATCGTCTCAATCGTAGGTTTGCCTGTTTTCGATATTCTGTTAATTCGAATGGCGTGCCCGTGGTATCTTTTTAATTTTCATTCCATCTAACGCCATTTCTGCTAATGTTGATATTAAATTTTTTCTGCTATAATTCCGCTGCGACGATATTGAGAAGATATTGTGGATTTAGTAGAATACGAATTTTCGACACCATCGTCATGGAATTGTACTTTGAATATCTTCGCAACGCCAAGATATTGAAATAGTAGAATTGGGGCTCCTGGTATCACACCGAAGGTATCACAAGAACTCGTGATAGCGTAATGGATAGTGCACGCGTCCCAAACTCAAAGGGCGCGGGTTCGATCCTGGCCGGAACGCATGCATCACTTAGGCAATGTTGGCTCCTATTGTGCATATTGTTACAATTACCACGTGCTAACAACGGTGAAGGAAAACATCGTGATGCAACCTGCACATCGCGATAACCGATGTGTCAAACCTGGCAAGCCGCCTTGGACAAGCGTGGCAGGTGTGCTGTCCGTTCCCTTACAGTGGGAGGCCCCAGGCCAGCAGTGGGCCATTTATGGGCTGTTATTATTATATCTAAGGCTCTAAGAGCTGTTGTAATCAAGATAATGATTTCAGTACAGCTCTACTACATTCATAATAATCGCTACAGCCTTTATGCCATATATGATCAAATATAATCCAAGTCATTTTTGAGTACAATGCCTGTAACATAAATACATAGACAAAAGAACGGACATAACGAATTGATTAAGATTTTATTTTTGCACTTTTGCTAATAAACACTGAAAACGCAAGAAGCAGGTTTTGTGTTACTTATTATTGTTATAAACAAATAGTTACACTTCAGTTCCGCAAATAAAATCTTCCATTAAAAATAGGTAGTCTTTAAGATTAACCAATGTTACAAATTTTTATAGTATTTTTATTACGTTAAAGTACTTAATCAAAACGGCTAAGTTGGTATAAATCAATACGTCCACTATTTCTGGCGTCACGTACGCCCAATTTCATTACTTTTTATTCAGTGGAAATATTTTTTAAGTTCTAGTGCTTTAATCTCTTTTAGATTTTTCCACTTCATAGTTTTCACTACTTTGGCACCTAATATGTCGCCATATACCGTCTTCATTATAAAAGTCATTATGTTTTTTGTAATATGTGTCTGACGATACGAGCGACATATGGAAAAAAATTGTCAACGCGTTGTTACATGTATGGCGGCCACCCCTAATCTATTTTTTTCACGATTTCACCACATTTCTTTGTAGCGCTATATAAATTAAATATTTCTGTCAAATTTCGTAATTCCAGACCTCGTAGTTTCGGATTTTCTTTTAATTTTTTTTATTTGGTTTACTAATAATTACTTGCACGAATACCAAGGATGGTCACAACTTTATAAAAAAAGACATAACAAATGCAGTAATCACTTATAGACAAACACTACATGCAATTTGATATTTTGTAGTTTGACATAATTATAATATAATTAATTTAAACCAGAAAAAAATATAATAAATTACCGATATACACGGAAAGACGGATAGCTGAACATGGCGACTACATGGGGGTTCCGTTTTTGTCAATGGCTGTGGAGCCCCGCAAAACTGCTGTATCATACAGGGCGACAGATGAACAGACAAACATAAAGTTTTATAAGCGTTCCGATTTTGCCAAAATGGCTATTGAATTATGCTAGTATAGTAGTAGGGCCTCGATAATTCGGGCAGGCAAAAAACAAAGCCCTTTGCGAATTATCAAGATGTCCGGATAGTAGTCTGCAATATTGTAATCGTAACAAAACACATGTTAAACCTAAATTTCTTAACGAAAGATTATTAAGTAAACTATCGAACAGTGAGTAAAGACAATTGAGATAAACCCGACAGAAATATGTACAATGTACGAGTCGATACAAAAGTCCATCTTGGGAATTACAAACATGTATTTAATATGCACACTCAACATGAAGTAAATAAATGGAAATGTAGTCCTTTTTGAAAAAATCCTCTTCTGCTTATAACGTTCATACTTCATTTCAAAACGTCGACGCAGAAACGTAACATTGCGGCTGACAAATTCTTTATTTTCCGCCTATTTCAAAGTAGTGTTTGATTAAGGCCGCTCCCTCGTCCAGATTACCAAGATCACCCGATTATCGGGGGTCCGGATTAGCAAAGGCACAACTGTAGTAAGTTTTAGAACCACAGGTTTCTCCAAACCAACGCTTAGGTATATCTTAGCTGGCAATAACGGGGTACTAGTAAGATGAAGCAAAATCACGCCAATTCTTGTGTGTCGGACAGAAAATGCACAGTAAATTATCTCGGTTCAACTAATAAATAAAGTGAACGTAAAACGGACAAACTTTGCAATAGTTTTTAGTCGGGCACTGTGGCCCGCGACAACTGAACGCGTGACGCCGCCATCTTTGATTACGGCGAAATAAACTTTTCCCGCGTAAAGTGAAGTGTTAGTGTTTTTTTAATTTACCAAACGAGATGTGAAAGTGGGTTTTTGATTATACATATTTTTTAAATATTCTGTGATACAAAAGAGGATTTATATAAGGTAGGCTTTTATTTTATACAATTTCTATAATTTTCTAATGTTGTTATAATTAAGTTTTACAACACTAGCTGTGGATGTTACTTTTATCGCCTGGTTCGTGTACGTTATATTAATTCACCTTTTCTGAAACCTATAAGATAATTAAATAAAACATATAAGTACTAAAAATTAAGATAGTTTTCATTGAAATCTGTTCAATCGGTACGAAGCCTATTAAGAGAAACTTTTAGACAGACTGACAGATAATTTAATTTTAAATGGTTATTTATAATTAGGCATAAGATAAATAGCAGCTTTTACTCAAGTTTTGACCTTTTTTTTAAATGCATAGACGTACTCTTTAAAGATATAAATACTGTAAATATTTGAATATTTTATTATTGGTAGACACACCGTCTAAAGCCAAAATTGAATAGCAGAAGAATCTAATTTATGTGTACTTTAAGTTTCTATACATAACATAATTTTTGGAAATATTTTTTATTTTTTTACCATTTCTTAACTTTCAGCTTATCCAGACTTCATTAAATTATGTACTGTGTTTTATAAGAAATTCGAGAAATATCTTTTAAAAATAAAATTTATTTTATTTTTAAAATTTAACAATGATTTATTTTAATTGCAAATAATTATTGCAATTGTTATTTTTATATTAAATAGTTATTGATTGCCTATTTAAAATTAACTTTCTGAATGTAATGTTCTTTGAAACGGGTTCCATCGGTTTTTTAAATAACATAATTTATAAATTCTTAAAGTTTTCATTGAAATCAGTTGAGCCATTTTGGAGTCTATTCGAGACAATCTGTCAAACGTCTAAGATTACACTTTGTAAAAATAATTAAAGAAAATTATTTTGATCTAGATCCATTGATACATTTGATAGAGATAGTACATACATACATACATTACTTCACGCCATTTCCCTTGCGGGGTAGGCACGAACAACAGAGCGCCATTTAGGCTTATTCTTACACACCTCACTTGCTTCTTTGACATTCATAACTCTTGCCATGCACGCTCCTCTGTTCTTAAGGCTCCTGACATCACCTTCTGCTAGTACTTTCCATCAAATGATTTTCTTAGAATTGCATACATATAATATACCTGTATGATGTTTAATATAAGCTACTCTATCTAGTGGTGTATGGTCAGCACATAAATAGATAAACTAATACTTTTTATATATTTTTATTATTTTTAAAGGCAGGTACTTAATATGAAACTGATAATATTAAACGATATTAAAATAATAAATATTAATATTAAACATAATTTTTAACACTGAATTTCTTCAACTCCAAAATTTCGTACTCAACATCAGCCTCACCTACATCCAATGAATTATTTGTGTTAATTCTAATTCGTTCTGATCTTAAGCCTCATCACTGCCCTAAAATTTCTTTTCCTTTTCAAGAACATGTAGCCAAAATTCTTTTTGTCTTCAGTTATGCTATTAAGTTTTTCCGCAGCTAATGTCATTATAGTATTCATGTTCATTGTGACGTTCTTTTGCGATGTAAGTTTTCACTATCCCTCATGTATTTACCACACTTCCGACTACGTTTCACCATTGGAACCATTTTTAATTAACAACTTTAATATCAAATAACAACAATTAGCAACAAATAATACAACTGAACAATGAATAACAAGAATGAACCACAAATAAATTCAATTTAATTAATTAATTATCAAAGTAAAAATAAATCGTCAGACCTCACACCAATTAGCAATATTATTAATTATTTATTCGGCTTTCACCATTGACTTTTGATTGTAAATTTATTTTCTCCTTTAAAGGTAACGAATTCCTTTTTGCTGATTGTACAAGAAAATTTAAATTTCAAGTTTAAAACTCCTGTGAATATACAAATACTACTACAAACTCAAAAACACCTCGAAGCTAATATACCTATAATAATACAGGTCTTTTTAATCAGTCAATTCGATCCCTGACTAGGGTGACTGATTTTTCAAAAATATAATGATATCACTTTAATTGTCATCAAAATTGGCCTCCTCCTTTGAATATTTGTGGCTATTTCGTGTAGTTTAGGATTTGGCCCTGAAGGCCGGCTTGAAAAATTCGTCACAACTACAGCACCTTTCACTACGACACGCATTTGGTTGATTTTTAGCCATCCGACTACTAGTCCCTAAAAGTTATGATTATATCTTATATGTGCAGGAACGGAGAAAGAATACAATTTCAAGAGGCCGGGCGGCCCTGTCGTAAGAGGCGACTAAATAACCCACATCCGGGTGGTAGGGTATTTGGCCGTCTGGATGGCTACCACCCCTGGTTTAGAGTATACTGCCATAGCCACCTTGAGTTGTGTTCTGGCATTAGTGGTTACCATCGCCTATGGACATTTGCAACACCAAAGGTGCTACAAATGCGCTGCTGCTATCTAAAGGGAGAACTAGAGCCTGGCCCTAATGCCAGACCAGGTTCCAGTCTCCCTTAAGAGACCAGCAGCGCATTTGTGTGCTACAAATGCTCTTGTTGTTACAAATGTCTATAGGCAATGGTAACCGCTTTCCATCAAGTGGGCCGTCTGCCTGTCTGCTGAACTGATGCAATAAAAAAAAACGTAACACATTAAGAGTTATGTTTTTTAAATTTATTCCTTAAGAATCCATTTTTATATAAAGCCTCCGATAAGAAAATTTTATAAGGAGTGGAATAGTACAAGCTTTAACTAGAAACGACACGTTTTTTTACTATAAAATTACGAATTTTAATGTAATTTCGTTGCTGCAAGATCTAAAATAATATCCATCAGTGCATATTCAAAGACAAACGTAAGGAGTAAACCGCAGTCGCGCGGCGGAGCTGACACGCCCCTTTTTAAAAGGATAATTATCATTCGTGACATGGTATTCATGTTTCCATGGGTCTTACGACATCCCAAAACGCTTATTTACTTGCATATTTTCCGATGTAGATTTCAGACAGACTTGATGAGACTATATCGATCGGTTCCGTTTGTACCATTTCGATATGGAACCCTAAAAAATTGTATCTTGTGACTAAATCTAATAAAAAGTTAATGTTAAATTTTCATTAGTATTTCTGTAATTAGATGTTTTTCATCGTCAAGATAATTTTTCACACGTTTTTGTTGATTTTTATTCTTGTTATTTGTATACCGTTGAAGCTATAATATTAATACAGCGACTGCTATGTACTGGAAACATTAAGGTACTGATTTACTTCCATTATAGCTTAATCTGATAATTGCTTATTAAGGAAGTAAAAAAATGTTGACGAAATCGGAAATAACATCCATACTAATATTATAATTGTGAAAATAAGCGTCTGTTTCGCTTTCACGAAAAGCCAACTTTGCCCAACAAGCTTTCGTGTTTTTTGTTGACGCTGGGGAATGCATTTTCGCTTACTCTCGGGCCCCAGGGGAGATCACCGAGGAGTATGTGGGAATCCCAAGATCCAACAGTACACAAAAGGTTCTGATAATAGAAGGAGTTGCAACACTAACCACCAGGCTATCCACTAATAAACCATCCGTGGTCCCTCCGCATCGCAATGAGGTGCCAAGGGAACATAATCATAGGTATATCCGGGACGCCTCGATACAAGCCGACAAGAAGGAGGTGTTCCTGGGACCAGGACACCCCGCGGCATTAACTGTGGCACTCCGGGATTGGTTAGTCTCCCGCCATCTGCTACAGCAATCCACCTGCTGATCCTCCTCCCTTATTCTTTCGTCGACCTTTTTCTGCGACTAAGGAGGTCACCGCTAGCCAATAGACTCACTGCGCAGTATCTGATCGTCTACGCTGCACGGCGAGAAATTTCGACCTATAATGGCCATCAAATCGTACCACTGGGATCCCCATGCAGCACATTCTTTCAGAGTATCTCGCTCTCTCGCCTCGTAATCTGGTTGCAGACACGTACCGAGGCATCTAGGTGTACAATACAATAATTCCTTTAGGACCATGTTGCAACTCTCGTGCTTCTGCAATGCGTCCGGGATGTTTTTGACTGTACGCACGAATGGCTTTGAAGTTTCAAATGGTGATTTGGCGGAAGAAAACAGCTTTCCTGCTGAGCAGAGTGCGTGGAACAACAGCATCCTAAACGTAATAATCAATAAAACGATAGTTGTGTAATGTTAGCACTCATGTAGACTATCAAATCGTTATTCATTATAAATAACTAACGTAGTCTTAAGTTTTACAACTCATATTTGGATGTAAGTTGTCTGCAGATAATTTATCCGTGCCCGTACGGAGAAAGAATACGATTTCCTGCGACCGGGCGGCCTATCGTAAGAGGTGGCCAAACAACCCACAGCCATGTGGTAGGGTATTTGCCCATGTGCCATGTGTAGCTTTTCTATTGTTGGAGTGTGACCTATAGAAATAAAATATTATATAAATAAAAATGAATCGTAGAAATATATGTACGCGCATAACTTGAGAACAACTTTACCGATATTGATGACATTTTTGTGTGTGTTTGAGTGATGTGAGTGAATGTGTAGATGAGATAAGATGATTTAGATTCACAATTGAAACCAATCGGTGGCGCTGGGATTGGGTCCTAGATTTTTGTTATTTTAGGGCAGGACAACGTCTGCTGGGACCTCTAGTAATAAATAAATAATAAAGCGGCAGACAAACACACACACATTCTGTATTACCAAGTTAAGCAAGTTACGCTAGTGTAATGGTTTTTTTAAAATGTAAGTATAGGTTTGCGTTTGACCACTGTCTCACCATATGTTGAGTGATGACGCAGTCTAGGATGAAGTACGCTTACCTAGAAGATACCTATTCACTCGTGGCTTGAAGACTTAAGATTGTATTTCTCAGGAAAAACAGACTCCGGCAAATTATTTCACTCTTCGGCAGTGCGTACCAGGAAAGATGAAGCTAAACGCTTGGTTCTGACTGGTGGTATCTCCACCATGTATCGATGGCGCAAACCGGTGAGTCTGGTTGTCCGATGGCAAAGTGGGGATGGTGGAATCAGCTCGTGCAATTCTAAGGAATACTCCCCGAAATGTATCAGATGGAAGACAGTAAGCCCCGCGACCTTGCGTCTATGCTCTAGACTTTGAAGTCGAGCATAAAAAAGACGATCGTTGCGGACGGCTGGTCCGCAACGATCCTGACTCTTTTCTCAAGTGATCCCAACGCCTCCAGCTGGTATTTGGCTGACCCGTTCCAAAGACGAGAACAGTACTCCATGCAGGACCGAACTTGTGCTTGGTATAAGTTCAGCAGTTGTTTCGACGTGAGGTACTGTCTCACCTTGACGAGTACACCCAGCTTTTTGGCCGCCACTTGCGCTAAAGACTCTATGTATGTGCCAAAATTGAGTGTTGGAGTCAAAAAGATGCCCAGAAGCTGGAGTCTATCAGTCAATGCAATGGAGAGACCTTCAGTATATTTATCAAACAGACTGCCAATCTATCTGTGGGTAAATGGCTATCGTTGCCTATGACCATTTGTAACATCAGAGGTGTTAAGTACCAATAGGCTAGGATATGCCCGCGACTTCGTCCACGCCTGACTTGAAATTCACGCGACACACCCGGGACACGATGTATGTAAAGAATGTAAACCATCGTTTTAGTGTAAACTGTTGGAGTAAAGCAAATTATAAAAATTTGCATCCGAACATCTTCAAACCGCTCCCGGGAAAATTCCCGTGGGATTCCCGGCATCACACATTTTATTACATAAGAATTGCTATCGATCAGTAAAAAATTCACACTGGAATACGATTTTTTTTTATCTGGTCATTTTAAATCATTCCCAGAAAAATTCCCTAGATAAAAAGTAGCTCAGATTTTAAATCAAAGAATAAGCTGTCTATCAGCGAAAACTGCATCGAAATCGGCCAAGTAGTTTTTACGTGAATCCCGAACAAACAGACAAGATACCTATAAAAAAATGCATCGTATTCTCTATCGTTTATCGTTTATCTCGACACGGCATGTTTAGAATTTCATAGTATTAGAGATAGATATAATACATACTATAATAATATCTCTTCTAAAGAAACACCTAGTTGCGTATTTACTGCGTTTAGAGATAAAAATTAAAACAAAATAATATACAGGATAACGGTACGGTGTAAAATTCGTGACAATATAGTTAAGTTACAATTATCATAGTAGGCAGTTATGAATTGCTGCTTAAGTTATTATATAATGAAATTTGCAGAAAAACTTAAGTGGGGGAAGTAGGTATCTGGGTCAAGAAACCGTGGTAAGAGCAAAACTGCTTTATGCCATTTGATGTAATTTTATGCTAGCTGTACATATTTACATTTTATGACTTTTATATTACTGCTGTTATATTTTGTTGTTTAGCGTATACCGATAAGGTAATGTGCCTGTCAGTTCAACCATAGTGCCTCCGTAGAAGTGAGGACTTTCTATTGTTTATAGAGTTTAAGAAAGTAAGAAATAAAAACTTTAAGTTAAGGTTAAGGTAGATTTGTTAGTCTTAGCCCCCTGGCACGTACGCCGGGCACGCGGAGTTACTTGAGCCTCTGTTTTCCCGTAGCCCTGGCATAAGGCAAAGGAAGGAACACCGAAGGTGTAAATCAGGTGGCAATGCTTCTTCGGACCTTCGCCACGTTGGAGTGGTACTAGTACCGCCCCAACGTGCCCAATTCCACAATCAAATTTCAAATTGAAATTCAAAAGTTTTTATTCAAAATAAGTTTCACTGGAGAACACTTTTTGAAGGTCATACATATAGGTTAAAATTTAATTGTACTTCCTAGTCTATGTACACCGCTTCGCAACGTGTTATTGCTGTTAAAGAGAAGAAGCGGCAAGAAACTCCCCAGTAACTGTAACACGTCTAGCTAGCTTGGGTTGGCTAGGCAGCTACGCGCATTACTTCCCTCCCTGAGTTAGGTTCCGTTTACCGCGGGGGGCCTTTAGCTTGCTAGGAAGAGCAAAGGACCTTCTACCCCCGCAGAACGAAGTGGGGTGTGTTCTCCCAGGGCACTCTCCAGGCACTTTATTGCGCTGGATCGGCTGGGCGTAACTATGTTCTAAATCTCAGCCTTTCCAACACATTCAAAGCGCAGGGTCGTCAGGGAGGAGGGGGTTTTTAGTGGGTATTGGGATTGCTCGCTCGTGTAGCAACGCTCGGAGTCTTTCACACTATTCTGTGACGTCGATCGCGGGCGGAGCGCTGCCAAGAGCATACTATTGCTGCAGTGTTATCGCCCCCGACCGACGCGTGTCGTTCCCCTAGCAACGACCCAGTTTGTGCGTAAATCGGTTAAGCATTTTCCCTCGCCTCAAAACAAAAAAAAAAAAGAGACTGGAACTGAAAATCATCGTTGTGTTAGCTCCTAACACAGCACAATGCTGAGTTTCCAGCCCCATTGTCATGAATTTTATGTACATACATTTTTTTGTTTACATATTTGTTAGAAAAAATCCTTGTATTTTATGTGTGTGCATTTATTTGTGACAATCAATATTTTTCTTGCTTTCTTTAAAAATTGTTTTTCTTTATATTTCTTATTCTATTTATATCTCAAGTTCTTTTTTTATAAGTTTTATACAGAAATATGTTACAGAATTACTTATGAGGAATTAATGGAGTTGTAGCAAACAGTGCATATTAATTAAGACAGAGACGCAATAAAAGAAAAGAAATAAATATAAAGAAATAAACATAAATTCCTTACAAGCTTGGCAAGATATAAAAACATTATACAAAATATAGTACACGAGATAGGAGCGAGCTGCTATGTATATGAAGTTTTGCCATTTTTCTTCAATAGTCAGATCTAACATTTCACTCGGTATCTTATTGAAGAAGCGTATACCAACCTCCAACAAAGAGGACAATACTTTTTGTAATTTAAAAGATGGCAATATCAGTCTATTACAATGCCTGGTGTTGAAATTGTCAACATCCTTATATTGCTTGTAGGTACTCACTTTGTGCTTGTTTCCCCTGCGGTGGACAGTTCTAAAACGGATATCCACTCGTTACAAGAAATTAACAGTATCTTTGCCGCAGTCATTGTTCTCAGACACTGCGGGTGTACAAGACTGTTTGACACGAAAGTATATATAGTTTATATGGCTCTACACAGTGGTTATAATAATACTCTGAAACAACTGAAAATTAAGGTTGACTGCCATAATGTAACTGAGAATTGGGTGTGGTTAGACAAAACTTGAGAAATCAAAACGATGCTGTTTAATAACTTTAAAGACAATAAATAGGTGGGGGGAAACTATTAGCCTCCAAAATTGTAAAATTGTGGTTCGCACATGTAAATCGATTTACCTTGAATAAATAAAAATTAATAATTAGTAATTTATTAACATAACTATAAACTTACAAAGAAAAAAACTGAATCTTAATTATACTTAATTAATTAATTATTAGTTATATTATATCTATAATTCCTTCAGATTATAAGTATAATACTGAGGCTAGGTCACCATCTTCTAATGAAAGGTGTCCAGAAGGCTACCTGCTTTAGATCGCTGGATCGCCATACTGGTCCGTTAACCGAGGTAGACATCAGCCAGATGGGGACGCGCGCTCACCTCTCCTCCCGTGGGGCGCGTCACAGAGCGCCCCACGCGTCGAGAATATGAAGATGCCGAGGGACAAAACTAGTTTCCCGGCAGTAGATGTCCAAACCTCATTGGACACATTCTTTTTTTATTGCTGAAGCACAGCATACAGGCTGACGGCCCAACTGTGATTGAAAGTGGTTGACGTCGCCTAAGGACAATAGCAATACCAGAGGTGCTGTCAATGTACTGCCAGCCTAGAAGGAGAAACTGGAACCTGGCTAATGATGCTGGAACGCAACTTAAAGTTCCTATGGCGGCATACTGTAAACTAGGGGTGGTAGCAATCCAGTCGGGCAAATTCCCTAGCACCTGGCTGTGGGTTGTTTTGTCGCCTCTTACGACAGGCCGCCCGGCCGCAGGAATTAGTATTCTTTTTCCGTTGATACACGGAGAAAATTTAAAATGATTTAATTCTTTAAGTTTTCTTTTTCTTTATGTTATGTTAAAACTATCAAAGAAAATATATGGCACGTATAAAATAGTCCGCTAGCCATAATATATACAGTGGATGAGCTGAGGCTGTTGGGCCACTGTCTGCCAGGGTCAGCGGAGGGGCTAGGTCATATACCTGTGGCCCTGGCATTAACAGCGAAGGACGGAAAACCGAGAGGTTTTATTGGGTATCCCTAACTGTGGTGTGGCAATAGCATTTCTAGTTCTGGCTAGACGTGCTAGTGCCACTCCGACCTGGCGAAACCCACACACCGACCGTGACCTTCCCCCATCGCGCGGCTGATGGCCCTCAATCGGGTTTCCCCTCGTAAAAACAGGTAGGCATTTTGAGAACTTTTTGTAGATGTCCATGACGGATAGAATCCTTGGTCTAAGTGTCCAGCAAACGATACAAGCAATTAACTCACTGATGGTTGCATATTTGCCACGCTTAACTGATATTTGTACAAAAGTAAAATGTACATTTATTTATACCAGGCTCTTAAAATAATGGTAAACCAAGGAGACGCCGACCATACTTATTATTCAACGCACGAGTAGATATGCCTCAAACAATATATTAGAATCATTCCAGCTAATTGTTGCACGTACTTTTTTATTTATAGCCAAATACGATATTTATAGTCTATAAATTAGGCGTTAATTTATGTATTGTTTTGTCTTTTTTAAGATTCCGTTATAAATCTTCTATAATTAATCAATATTTTGTTTGAATTGGGTGAAATAACAATAAAAAATATTAATAAATATATTCTCATATAAACCTACAGTAAAGAAATACATCTATTTTACATAATACTCTTTTAATTAGTTTTTATTTTCCGGGTAGCAAGTAAAAGACAATAGATTTATTATTCTTGATAAATATGTATATGAGTTATATTTAGTAATTACCTTTTGTATGTATATGTCTTGTATATTAGGTATCTTGTTCTACTGCCAGGTGATAGGGCACTTGCCCGACTGGATGGGTACCACCTCTGGTCTAAAGCATGTCGCCATAACAACCTTGAGTTGTGTTCCAGAATTATGAACAGGTTCCAGTGACCCTTAAGAGAGCAGCAGCGCATTTGTAGCACTTTTGGTGTTGCAAATGTCCATAGGCGATGGTAACCGCTTTCCATTAAGTGGGCCGTCTGTCTGTCTGTTGAACTCCTGCAATAAAAAATATATATATATAAATAAAAATGAATGTTACTAAGCGCAAAACTCGAGCACGGCTTGACCAATTCGGCAAATATTTTTTTTCGTATGTTTCTTAAGGCTCACGGAAAATTTTAATTGAAAAAAAAAACACCAAATATAAAAATTGCATAGACAATAAATAGTAAAAACAACACTTTTCTTTTCACATAAAAACTAGCTGTCAAACAATAGCAGTAGTAGTACCCGGCAAACGTTGTCTTGCCTTGAAAAATAAAAATTTAGAAACCGATTGCAGCGGCGCCATCTACCGGGACCAAATGTTAATGTAAACTTTTCTCGAATCCAGTTAAACAAAAAAAAAATCGTTAAAATCGGTCCCACCGTTTAGGAGTTTAGCGGCTTTCGTGGGTTTCTCTCATTCCTTGGAATCCATTCATCTGATCCTGACATGGTGTCAATGGGACAAATTCGGGACGTTTCGATAAAAAAATCTTAAGTTTTATATTATATATATTTACTTTTTGTGCAAATCTGCGTCACCGGTTTTTCTAGCTTTTAACGGTTTCATTAAATTAGTTTTTAGATTGTAATTACTCATTCACGAGTAATTAATTTTCGCGTGAGAAAATACATATTTAATTTATTTACATGTAATTTTCCATATTTTGAGAATTATAAAGAAAATAAAAGTATTTTGCGTCGTGATGAATTTCATTAGACTACTTAGATCCAGTATGCTATTTATAAAACTATGGGATTTAATTTAGAATGCAAAAAGAATATATAGGTATTTTTCATAAAAAACTGTCCTGAGCTGGATTCGCATTTAGAGGATTCCAAAAAAAAACGTTACATGAAATTTTTTGAGATGTTTTTTAAATCGGCAGACAAACACCCTTGATATATCCCCAAGCTAAACAAGTTATGCATGAGTTATGGGTAATATGAAATGGACCACTCTGGGCTCGATTCCAGAGATACAAATCATAGTAGATAACAGAAAGTTCGTTTCCGAAATTTACCGTGCCAGGAATCGAACCCGGAGCCTTAGCGTTCCAGCGAGTTCGGCAGCATAAAACTTAGACCGCCCTACCACAGCGGCCGCCTTTACAGAAATGACGTTTGCCATTCCTTTATAAAAATAAACCCTTACAATACTACTACATTATATAATTGGTATTTATTATTTTTTGTATGTCTCTAGAGACCACGGGCCAAAAAAATGACCCGGACTTTTGGAGGGCTGGCGTGGGGCCATGGGAAGGCCAACACGTAGAGACCCTTTAGACAAATTTAATGTAAATGTGGCGTGACACACACACTTATTATTATTGTTATTAGGTTTCATCGAAATCGGCCTTAAGGCTGCTTGGAGTACTTTTCACTATCCCTAATAGTTTCGACTTTCGCCATGGAGGTCCACAAGGGCTCAACGAGCAGTTCTTAAAGTGATTTTGTTTAAGCCAATACGGTTTCCGACTTCCGATCTATATAGATTCTGTTTAAGGTTCTTTCTGTAAGGAAACTATTTATTATGCAGTTAGTTCTTCATAAGCACCTTTTTTCCGTTTGATCCTAGTATATATAATAAAAGAAGACACGATTTAGTTTGTACACTTGTACCCTGCCGCCTTCGATTAGCTGACCGACATGCTTTTACTCATCGCGAATGTAAATTAAAATTATTCAACTGGCTAATAGAACTCCCTTATGACGACACCGAGAATTTACTAAATTGAATACACTAGTCTAATAAGTTTATAACCACACTCACTCATTCACTTGTACACACATCAGGGATATACACACCACATACATATATACATACATTCCATTCACACATATATGCATTTCCACATACATTACAAATATTAACACGAAAATTTACAAATGTATAAACGTTAAAATTTTTCTTTTTTAAATTGTATAACAAACGAATTGTCTGGAAGTGGGCGCTAACAACTGCAACGTAGTATTATTATACTACAGCAGTTGTTTGCGATACCAAATTGTTTCTGTACACTATGTTAATGGTTTCGAATAAATTCTTTAATAATTCTTTAATAACTTGAAAAATTCACCTCTATAGTAATACATTCGAAAATTCCACCTTCCACCACCAATATAACATACAGACACACTTCACGTGAAACTTGTTCTTTAGATACACATTTAGCAATACGTCCCCGTATTTTTAATAAATGCAGACACACGTAACATATATACATAAATTTCAACATCCTATATTTATATTTTAAACTTGACATTACGTATATGCTTATAGTAAACTATAGTTTGATCGCTTGAGGGGATACTACAGAAATCTGCTTCATATACCACGATTTATCGCACGTCTAATATAAAAAAAGTTGTAAGTCAAAATTTAAGAATGTTAAGATTTTCTAATAAAATGCGTGTTTATAAATGTATCGGTTATTTGACACTTTAAGCAGCGTATTCACTTGCGTAACCGTAACCGTCAAAAATCATAATGTGTACGTGGCTCGCGAACTCGAGGCGAGCGGCACGCGGCGCGGTCGCAACGTGGCGACAATAACCACGTACTCACTTTTGTAACTGTAACCGTTGCAGTTATGAGTTATTGTAACCAAAAATCGTAGTGTGTTGTACTACAAGTGCCTCGCGAGTGCAACGCGAACGGAACTCAGCGCGTTACCGATTGTCGGCTTTTGCCGCAAATCAAAGACCGTGGCAGCCAGCGCCATCAAAGGCAATGGAAAAATTTCGCGACAAAGCCATATACACACTAGAACCTCGTTATTGAATCTATCTCGTTATAGTTAAAGCTCGCTAAGGAGTAAAGAGTATGCGGCCAAAGGCGGCACGTTGGGCGTCACGAGTGAAAATCATTTCATGCACTAGAGTACTTTAGCTCGCTGATGAGTTCACGGTCTTATACAATAAATTCGCTAACAATGTATCCACATAAAAGAGAGCGTGCGTTTTTAACGTCTTGTTATCAACTCACTTTCGAAATTTTATTATATGATTAATTTTAATTACTGTTTAAACAATGATCACTCGATAGAATTGTGACGTCACAGCGCAGTACATACATACAAATCAAGGAGGCTCTGACATTTATAGAGACATGAACATCTGTCATTTTAATTAATAATTTAATTTTAATTTTAATAATCTTTGAAATTTCACTTCTATTGCGTGTGAACTGCATACACACACACACAATTTTTTTGGAGTGAAACTTCTATATAGACGGTGTCTTAGAATTTTTCTGTCACGAAAAAGCGTCACGGCTGCGTGTTCTAATACTTACATTTTTAAACTCGTTATATCTTTCGAATGTAATGTCCGAATTAAATAATTCAAAAAGTTATATAAAGGTATTGAAGCAGTCTTGAATATGAAGTAATTTATTTTGATAAGGATGAATACCAAGATACAAATAAAGAGCCTTTTCTAGCGGCGGCATTTTAATTAAATTTTAAAAATAAAAGAACACTTATTGTGGCATAACTATAATAGTTAGACATATGCTGTCGCGACACTTTTTGTAAATAATGATGTGTTCTGCAAAGTCGTAGTACATTATATTATTTTATCATCAATCGATCGAATTCAGTTTTTGTTTTATAAAATAAAATAAGTTTAAATAAAAAATGCATTAATTAAAATTTACCTAACCTAACTAAATCATAATTTGTAGTAAACTGGCGAAAAATCGCAATGTGTGCTGGGACACATTAGAAGTGAAACTTCAACGGACAAGTGGAAAAACGAATCGCAATGGACAAGTGGAAAAACGAATCGCAACAAAATTTTAACTTGAAGTTTTACGGGCAGTTTGTTAATGTACCTGTCCAATTTGAAAACCTGCCCGTAAAACTTCAAGTTAAAATTTTGTTGCGATTCGTTTTTCCACTTATCCGTTGCCATTCGTTTTTCCACTTGTTCGTTGCGATTTTTTTTTATACAATTTCGAACTTAATGTAATGAAATAAGATCTAAAATAATATTCATCGCTGTAAGATACGATGTTTTGAAATCGGAAGGTTTAGGTTTTTTAATAACGTAATTTAAATAAAGTGAATAATATCAATAATCTACACCAGTGGCCGGCAAAGTGCGGCTCCAGTGCCGCATGTGGCTCTTTGGCTCCTTAAGTGCGGCTCTGGCACAAATATCCACGGAAGGCGCAATAATAAATCTTACTAATGAGAACTTGGAATCATGCGTAAAATTAAAAACAACAACATACAAACCTGACTAACCCAAACTTTCCAAGGAGAAGCAAGCACATTGTTCGCATTAATAAATATTTATTAAGTATGAAATTTAGCTTTATTTAGTGTACTACTTATTTCATGTACTACTTATTTAGTGTCATAAAAGTTTACTAAACAAGCAAATTTGACTCCCATTTTTTTATATTGTTGTAATATTCATATTTGGCTCTCTGGCTAATAAGTTTGCTGACTACTGATCTACACTAATATTATAAAGAGGAAAGATTTGTATTTTTGTACGTTTATAACGAATAAACTCAAAAACTACCGTACCGATTGCCAGGTGGTAGGGCATTTGCCCGACTGGATGGCTACCACCCCTGGTCTAAAGTATGTCGCCATAACAACCTTGAGTTGTGTTCCGGCATTAGTGATCAGGTTCCAGTTTCCCTTAAGAGAGCAGCAGCGCATTTGTAGCAACTTTGCTGTTGCAAATGTCCATAGGCGATGGTAACCGCTTTCTATCAAGTGGGCCGTCTGTCTGTCTGCTGATCTCCTGCAATAAAAAAAAAACCGATTTCAAAAATTCTTTCACCTTTAGAATGCTACATTATCCCAGATTTATATAGGCTATATTTATTACTAGAAAAAATAAGGGAACCCTACTAAAACTTCAATAATGTAACCCAAGGTGTAAAAAATAATGTTTGAGTGGGTCTGGGGATAGTTTAGATTCACAATTGGACCCAATAGAGGGCGCTGAAATCGGGTTCTAGATTTTAATTTTTTCAGAGCATGACAACGTCTACCCGAACCGCTAGTATTGCATAACTGAAATTTATACCTTCGATTTCTAAATAAATACCATTATTTCAGTAATATTGATAAGTATTCATACGCCAACTAATTAAAAATATTTACGTTTAGAATTTCAATATCTCAGTCTGCCAGTTAGTTTCTTTGTGTAAAAATTAAAACAGTTATTTAATTTAATTGTTAATTATATAAAATGTAGTTAATTATTTCAGCTTAAATTATAAATAATAAGAAATTAAATGCAAAGGGGGAATGATAATCTAACATAATGAAGCCTAATTATATTTATAATTTAATTATACTTAATTTATGTTGTGGTATTATTAGTTACTATATCAAGCGCATTTCATTCCAATAACGTCCAATAATCTTTATTTATTTGAAAGGATAATGTGCACCGCTTACGAGTAGGTATTTTCAGGGTATAACTAACCATTTTGGCAAAAATTGAAGCCTTATGAAATCATCATGTCGGTGTCCGTCCATCTGTCCGTACGTCTTTGTATGTCACAGTAATTTTTTTCAGTATTATTTGAATCTATATAATAATAGCGACAGCCCATAAGTCGCCCACTGCTGGGCTTTGGTCTCCTATTTATAGGGGAACGGACAGTATACCCGCCACGCTTGTCCAAGAGGGACAGGCGGGTTTGACATATCGGGTAACTCACTGTGCAAGTTTCATCACGATGCTTTTGTGCGTTGTTAGCACATGATAATTGGGTATTTGTCACATTTGACAATAAATTCTAAAACAATGTCTATCTATCTATATCTATAATATTATAAAATTTTAAACTTACCAGGTCTGTATATTGAAACTATTAAAAAATCCTAACTGGAATAGACTATATAAACGATGGAGAACACGATGCAATTTTTTTTAGATTTCTTGTCGAATGATAAATCATTCCCAGATGTTTTTTTAATCTGCCACATTTAGGAAAATCAAATTCCCATGTGATTTTTTTACTGATTAATAGCAAATTTAATGTAATAAAATGTGTGATATTTTTATCCCGGGATCCCGCGGAATTTTCCCGGGAACGGTTTGAAGTTGTTCGGATGCATAAAAATTAGCTTATTCCCTCATAGTTTTCACTGAAACGATGGCTTACATTCTTTTACATACTGCGGTACTTTGTGTTCCGGGAATCCCGTGGGAATATCAAATCAAGCCTGGTTGAAGTCACGGGCATATCCTAGTATTACATAAAATAACGTGCTTTTTTATATACTAATATCTAGTTACAGTCAAAATTTCACTACTTACATAAAAAAAGACTTTAGAATTATAACGTCACAACGCAGTACACCTGTATAAAATCAAGGCGGCTCTTAACTTTTATAACAATTTTATTACGTGATAAAAACGTTTGATTTGAATAGTCTGTCAAATACCCCATTGTAACAATAAGCATATTAGCTCAGATAACTGTCTAAGTGGTGCATGCATTCCGGCCAGTAATCCAACCCTTTTAAATTTGGGACGCGAGTGCGCTAACCAAAAAGCTACCACGGCCTATCCGCCGGGTCTACATAGATATTTGATCATATTTGTAATCAATATTAACGAGGAAAGATGAAAGCCATGTGACAAAAAGAATATCAAACTGAAATTATATGGATATAAGAGCAAACAAAGGTAGACCAAAGAAGAGGTGGATGCACTGTGCGAAGGATGACATCAAAGTTTGTAGTGGGACAAAAGAAGTATGCCAGAATAGGAGAGTACGTATTCCAGAAAAGACATTTTCTACGGACCTCCAATGAATGGGACGAGCTCCAAATGCAACCGGGATGAATATTAAAATGACTAAGATCTGCCATAATATAATACTGTCTAGTAGCAACAAGTGACAATGAACACAATTAAAACTTGTTGGTAATTAAAATATCTCTAATTGATACAATAGATTAGTCACTCTTCTTTTAAGTAGTTAATCGTGTATAATCCGTACTTCCATTCATTGTGATTAACAATCAGATAAATGCATGTCGGACTACGCTCGGAGAAGTATTCCGTGGAGGTCAAGAATGTGCGCTGTTTTTTTCAGTTAGCGATAGTACCCTAAAAATGAAAACAATACTACATGACATCTCAAAATTGAATTACGCACAATAAAGTGTACCATAGAGTTGAGAAACTTCTACCGTTTTCGTCATTGAGCCATGGAACACTAAAAAATTATTTAATTGAAGATTAAGGGCCGGTTGCATATTATTGCTGAAATTTATTTAAAAAACACAAAACGTATTTAACACCCTTAAATACAATTAGCGTCTTGCAGAACGCAAAATTTGCCCCTAAATATGTTTGAAGAACTGTCAATACGTTTTGTGTAAAACGTATTTAGGCAGTTTAATATAATTATAATAATTTTATTTAAAGGCGATCGTTATGCAAGCGGTCCTAAGAGTAATAAAATACTTTAGGGCCGCTTGCATAACGATCGCCTTTAAATCAAATTAGTTAATCATATTACACTGCCTAAATGCGTTTTACATAAAACGTGTTGACAGTTGTCTAAACATATTTAGCGGCAAATTTTGCGTTGTGCCAGACACTAATTGTATTTAAGGGTGTTAAATACGTTTTGTTTCTTAAATAAATTTAAGCAACCTTATGCAAGCGGCCCTTAAAGTATTTTTAAGGTTTATTTACTAAGTTGAATTTTTAATAGTTTGTAAGTAAGGGGTGAGAGGTCAGATATTAACCATTATTTGGAAGCAAGTATTTTTTTTATTGCCTGAATCACGCAAACAGGCGAACGGCCCACACGATGGAAGGTGGTTACCGTCGCCTATGGATGCTTGCAACACCAGGGGAGTTGCCAACGTGTTACCGGACTCTAAGAAATTTTATAACGCCCTTATTATATTCAAATTCAAAAGTTTTTATTCAAAATAAGTTCCACTGGAGAACACTTTTTGAAGGTCATACATGTAAAGTAAAATTTAATTTTATACTTCCTATTCTATGTACACCGCTTCGCAACGTGTTAATGCTGTAAAGGAGAAGAAGCGGCAAGAAACTTCCCAGCAACACGTCTAGCTAAATATTGTTTTTATTTATATTTCATATTCTATTTATATCTCAAATCCTTTTTTTTATAAGTTTTGTACCGAAGGATGGTACAGAATTACTTTTTGAAGAATTAATGGAGTTGTAGCAAACAATGCATACTCAATAAGACCAAGACAATAAAAGGAAAGAAAAATAATGTTATAGTTAGAATAATGATATGACGTACTAAAATGTTATGCTGCAATATGTCTCTATAAATTCCTTACAAACTCCTTATAAATGACTCCATGTCGTAGCGCAGAGGAAAAACCTCGGCAGGAAGTTCTCTCCAGATCATTGTTATACGCGGAATAAACGTTCTAGAAAACCGTGGCGTAATTGAGCGTGGGAGCTCCAGGAAATGGGGGTAAACATCCCGTAGATGGCGAACGGTATGGTTGTAAAAAAAGTATTTCGCCACCTATCAACTCAAATAAAAATATCGTAATTTTACAATAAGTGACTGAAGATTCCACAGACGTCTATGTACGCTTAAAAAAATATTAACTAAACACTACAATACATACTAGACCTCCCTGTTAAATTTGAACCACATAAAACAAGTACTTTTTGTGAAAAATTGATATGAGTTTTGAATATCTATCTAATGATACATTACGCTTTTTATTATTTCGTAGTCAAGTAACAAAGCCTATATTACTTTGTAGGGAACTCTTCATTGTGCATCTAATGGCACGCACTTGTCTGATTTTATACTCTTATATTAATGCAACACACGTCAATGCAGTTCATGACGTTGTTATACAAAAACAAAATTTTGCTAAAATAACATAAAAATATTGATTAAGCAATAACGAATAAGGTCAATAGATGTTAAGAACGTAAGCATTTGTTTGTGTTACGAATGTAGCATTGAATATTTATGTAACTAAATACAATTTGATTTGCCACCGTTGAAGTGGATTTGAATAGAGACGTAATACGCGAATTTTCAATAAAGGCGAAAAGTACTACACTTCAGCTCACTATGTTTAATTAAACTAAATGTTAAAAATGATACCGTTTATTATGTTTATTACACTTTCTACCAAAAATGCTACAGCTCGCCATGTATTTTTTGGAATGACAACAAAATTCATGGCGTTATTTATAAATTATTATAGCTGACCCGGCCGGCATACTTCGTACCGTCTTAGAATCAATAAATAAATAAATAAAAATCTGAATGATAATTGCAGAATGTTTCAACTTAGTAAAAAATGTGGTCAAAACTTAACCGGAACGAACATCAAGGGTCGCTAAACATGTTTAAAGGACTATCAAAGTTAATCACCCAAAAATGGGTATTTAACTGCCCTAAATGCGTTTAGGACAAAAAAAAATAGATGCACATTCTGTTTTGAATAATATAAGTGCCAGATGTATTCAGATTTTACCTGAAGCTAGTTCATTTAGTACAGCGTCGACACTATAGAATTCAGATATCTTTGGTCGACATTTTCTGATATAACTATTTTAATTGTTAAGAAGAATTTGCATTTTGATTTGTATTCCGTCGAATGTATGACAAAATGATTGGGAACATGTGTAGATATGCCAGGTATTATACTTTATTAAATAAAAGAATATAAATTATAATTAATTTCAAAGTGTAATCACAACCCTGTGTCCATAGTGGAGAAAACTAATTTTCTAGTAAAATATTTATAGGTCTTTATGATTTGTGTGGTGGTGGTGGTTTGGGGGGTAAGGGGTCTACGATTAACATCGTGTGGACCCAATTGTCAACCTCACCTGCCCGCGGTACCCCCTGCGGTCTGCAAACGAGGCTCTGGCGACCGATCGATGGCGGTATAACCATCGCAAGAAAGCCGGCCTATAGAAATCCCCAGGTCGGAGACGGGCAGCAGCGTCTCCGGTGCAAATAGACCGGCACTGCGGTTACCAACCCGCATGCCAAGCGTGGTAACTATGGCATTTAACCCCCAATGAAAAAGCACCATAGAAAATGGCCCTCAGTTCCCGGTGACCCCGCTATTCCCGGCTACGGCAGCGGTCGCGGTAACGGCGGGGTGGAGGGTGCTAACAGTCTCCGGGTTACGGGAGGCTGCCAACTCACAAAATTGACCTTGGCGACGTATAACGGACGGATGATTAGGCTGGACAGTCACCTCACAGAACTGGAAGTAGAGCTAAGTCGAATTAACTGGCACATCCTAGGGTTATCAGAAGTCCGAAGAGAGGGTGAGGATACGATAACCCTAGAGTCTGGTCACTTACTCTACTTCCGGGAAGGTGACAGGGCCTCCCAGGGTGGTGTCGGTTTTCTCGTGAACAAGACCCTCGTTAACAACGTTGTGGAAGTCAACAGTGTGTCGAACAGGGTAGCGTACCTAGTACTCAAACTTACCAACAGGTATTCCCTGAAGGTTGTACAGGTATATGCGCCGACCTCGGCACACTCTGACGAAGAGGTTGAGGCCATGTATGACGACATTACTAAAGCCATACATGGCACAATCTCCGCACACTACAACGTTGTTATGGGGGACTTCAACGCCAAAGTGGGAGTACAAAAATGCGACGAACCGATAATCGGACCCTATGGATTGGGGCGCCGAAATCACAGGGGGCAAATGCTGGTCAACTTCCTAGAAATGCAGGGGCTCTTCTTGATGAATTCCTTCTACAAGAAGAAGCCCCAGAGGAGATGGACCTGGCAGAGCCCCGACACTGTGACGAGGAACGAGATAGATTTCATAATGGCGGATAAGAAGCATATATTTAGAGATGTCTCAGTGGTCAACAGGTTCAATACCGGTAGCGACCACCGACTTGTACGAGGCACTCTAAATATCAATTTTAAGGCTGAAAGACTCCGCCTGGTGAAATCTACTCTCCGACCCACGCCGCCCCAAATGATCCACGGGTCCGAACAGTTCCAGCTGGAACTTCGCAATCGGTTCGAATCGCTGGAAACCACAGGCGATGTTGACGAGATAACCGACAACGTGGTGAAGACGTTGCAGGATTTGGGTCGTAGGCATTTTCCGCCTGTACGAAGAAACAGACGGTCCGAACTTTCTACCGAAACTCTGGATCTCATGAAGACGAGACGTGAAATGCCACCCGCTTTGTTTGCCTCGCCAGAGCATCGGGCCCTCTCCAAGAAAATAAGAAAACTTGTTAGGCGGGACCTCCGCTGCTCTAAAACGCGTGCCATTGAGGCGGCTATAGAGCAGAACAGGGGGTCCAAAGTTTTCTCAAGAAGCTTGGGGAGGAGCCACATTGCAAAGCTGAGGACAGCGGATGGCAGAGAGCTTACGTCTCGCTCTGAGATCCTGACGGAGGTAGAAAAGTTCTACGGGCTACTGTATTCTTCGCGGGCGAAGAAGCCTGCGACGCAAAGCAACGAAGATCCACGTGCGCCACTCACGCGCCATTATACGGAGGACATCCCGGAGGTCGACGTGGACGAGATTAGTGCGGCTCTCGGGCAACTTAAAAATGGCAAGGCTCCGGGGGATGACGGAATTACAACTGAGCTCCTTAAGGCAGGAGGAATGCCAATCCTCAAGGCCTTGGTTGAGCTCTTCAATTCCGTTATCCACCGGGGCACTGTGCCGAAGGCGTGGAGCAGGAGTGTGGTGGTCTTGTTTTTCAAGAAGGGTGATAACACTCTCTTGAAAAACTATAGGCCAATCTCACTCTTGAGCCACGTCTATAAGTTGTTTTCGAGGGTCGTCACGAATCGTCTCGCCAGAAGACTTGATGAGTTCCAACCACCGGAGCAGGCCGGGTTTCGAAAAGGCTACAGCACCGTAGACCACATCCATACTGTTCGGCAGATTATACAAAAGACCGAAGAGTATAATCAGCCGCTGTGTATGGCATTCGTGGACTACGAGAAAGCCTTCGACTCCATCGAAACTTGGGCTGTTCTGGAGTCTTTGCAAAGATGTCGTATTGATTGGCGATACATTGAGGTGCTGAGATGCCTGTATGACGCCGCAACGATGACCGTCCAGATACAGGACCGGAGGGCGAAGCCTATACCCCTACATCGCGGGGTGAGACAGGGGGATGTGATTTCCCCGAAACTGTTCACCAACGCGATGGAGGATGTCTTCAAAACTCTGGACTGGGCTGGACGGGGCATTAACATCAACGGCGAGCGCATTTCTCACCTCCGTTTCGCCGACGATATCGTGGTCTTTGCAGAGACTTTGGAGGAACTTGCCGAAATGCTGGGCAGTTTAAATGAATCTTCCCGACGGGTCGGTCTCGGCATGAATTTGGACAAGACGAAAGTCATGTTCAATGAACACGTCATGCCGAGACCGGTAAACGTCGATGGCGTCCCTCTGGAAGCTGTGCAGGAATATGTCTACCTTGGACAGAACATACAGGTCGGCAGGCACAACTTCGAGGGGGAAGCCAATAGGAGGATTCAGTTGGGCTGGGCAGCATTCGGTAAACTTCGTCAAGTCTTCTCGTCGACCATTCCGCAATGCTTGAAGACAAAAGTCTTCGAGCAGTGCGTCCTCCCCGTCCTGACCTACGGGGCCGAGACATGGACACTTACGGCAGGATTGGTCCATACGCAAAAAACAACTAGCATTAATGCTAAATTTCGTGTGTTTGTTCCAAAAAATGGATCGCAGCATGATACGGAACACTTGTAGCTGTTTTACCGACGGCATAAATACACTTTGCTAAATAACATGTGAGACCACCATATGCAAGACATCTTAAATATGTTTTGTGTAAAACGTATTTAGGCAGTTTAATATGATTAACTACATTTTATTTAAAGGAGATCATTATAAAGCGGCCCCAATATTTGACATTGAAAACCAAAAAAATGAAAAAAATAAATCACTTTTAAATTTAATTTAATTTCTGAACGATTTTTAAATTTAATTGATTCCTCCATCAAATGATTGACAGGTAGGAATAGTTAGTTATTTAGGTCTAGCATTTTGTCCGTTGTCATGGACATAAAGGCAGCCGCGGATGCTAGAGTTTCTGATGCGATCCTTGATCAACCGATGATACGTCTACTTACGCTGAACTAAATTCAACCCTCAGTTACACGTGCAGCTGCCGTCAGTAATTTCATTTTCACTAGGATTTTACTACAGCTCTATGTAGCATATTGAATACACCTGCCAAACATCAGTATGGTCCCAATAATTTACGAGAAAAATAGCTATGACATGACATACATATACAAACGGGCAGACAATACGTTTGTATTATTTAAGGGCTCCGCTTTGGCCAAAATGCCCACAGACTCATAAAGAGTGTCTTTTGACTTTCAATTGCAATAGCTTCTTGTTTTCACCTTCCAATCATTTGGGTTCAGCAAAATACGTCGTTGCCTGCCATATACCTCGTATCTTGCATACGTTTTCTGTCATACGATACATCATCATTTATGCTTCACATAATCCACCCACGTCTATTTAGGTCTACCTTTGCTCTTATGTCCTTTAATCTTTTTGCTACATAATGTTCATCCCTCCTCATTACAGACGTGCTCATACCACCTTAGCCTTCTTTCTCTCAAATTTCCAGTCACAGCTGCAAATTTCTAAGGTCATCTTATGTGCTCTTACCTCATCCTGTTAATTCTTGTAACACCATAACCATTCAACATTCTCATCTCGGCTGCGTGGAAATGTTCTTGCAATACTACCATATTACAAGTAAATGAGGTGTGTAAGAATGGGCCTAAATGGCGCTCTGTTGTTCGTGCCTACCCCGCAAGGGAACTGGCGTGAAGTTATGTATGTATGTATGTACAAGTAAATGGCGATATTTTCAAGACCGTCAAAAAACCATTACCTCATTCAGTTCTCATTCGTGATTGAAACGACCTATTACATGTTTTTCGTGGCATTACTCTCGGTGCTATATCGTTTCACGTAATGTTATTACTTAACACAATATAATTAGTTCTATAAATATTTAGAATACGATGTTTAAGGCTCCGCAGCCAATTTGGCAAAAAGAGAACTCCTATGAAATGGTCATGTCTTTGCATGATATTTTATTAACTGCACGGAAGTTTGCCGATAAGTACAACAACCATTGCAATACGGGAGCAGACAGTCCCATCTCCTGAGATACTAATTATCATCTTTCAAACCGTAGCAGCCTCATAGATTTTGTTCGAGCGTACCTACTTATGACGTCATAAGTAGATACGCTCGCTCATAAGTAGATACATGTAAAAGGAGTCGAATAGTGTATTAATTATTTTTTGAAAAGTAATTAAAGATATTTCCATCATATATTTATCGCATCCCGCACTCGTCTAGTTCCTAGTATTACTAGACGAGCGCGGGTTGCAGTCATAGCCTTATCCACGCAGAAACAGAGCAAGACTACTAATTCCTATGGCTGGTCGTCCTATCGTAAAAGGCGACAAAACAACCCACAGCCACGTAGTAAAGGATTGGCCCACCTGGATGGCTATCACCCCTGATTTAGTTAATGCCGCCATAACAATCTTGATTTCTTTTCCCGCATTCTCTTTTAAACTGTGACATAGCAAAGAAATATTCAAAAAAAATTTGCTTTGGAAAACAACTGTTTAGTGGTTTTTGAGATATAGGGTATTTTTGATGAAATACTTTTTCATGGTTCCGTAGCGGAATGACTTGGCAGACTGTCCATTTTTATTGCTAGAGCACAAAAAAACAGGTCAACGGCCGACCTGTTAGAAAGTGGTTACAGTCGCCTCTGAATATTTGCAACACCAGAGGTGTTACCAACCTTTCCATCAGATAGTCCGTTAATCGAACTGTGCTCCAGCAATAAAAACAACTTTTCCGAATTCGGCTGGTATAACGATGTTTAGAATGCTTTTTACCTTGACCCACTAGGCGTTAGCTTGTATTATATGTATGTATATACGTTTTGAGAAAATAAATATATTCGATTTATGACGTCACAAATGTTGTATGACCTTAAGAAAGAGTGTTATAGATAAATGACTTTTATCTATAACATCGGGACAGAAGATTTTTGTTTGTAGATTACTGATAGTAGAGTTATGTGAAATTTCACCTGCGTACTTATTTCATGTGCCAAACAGTTTAACTGTTTTGCTGAAAGAGGGGCAGAATAGATCGCACAGTATGAAGTAACCTTTTTTTAACCTATATAATGACCTTCATAACAATGTTATTGTTCTTCAATAGAACTTAGTTTGGGTAAAACTTTTGAGTTTTTAATTATCTCATTGGTACTTTAAAATTTGTTGACGTATTTTTCGAGAAGCCTCATATTGTAGTACTCTCTGAAAATAAGGAGGGCAAGGTCATTTGATAACTTGCAAACATATAACATAAATAAATATTTTAATAAACATAGTTTAAAAACTAATAATAAAAGTGAAAGTAGTTTGTTTTGTGAATACAGCTTAAAATGAAATGATTTCAGTACAAATTATGCTATCACAGTATCCTGCTTTATAAATGACACAGTAATAGATTCAATTATTTTAAGGTAGGCATTCCACGCCGACAATATTAAAAATCTATCAATCCCTGAACAGGGTTGCTTGGAAGAGATCGTTTTTAGCGATAAGTCCACCCGTTGTACTATCGTGATAATATTGCGATGTTATTAAAGGACAGCTAAGTATATAAGTTCTCAGTTATCTATACATATAATAAGATTGTACAGGTCAAATTTCTGTACAATGAAAAATAATGCTAAAAACCGAGTCAGGGGGATGTAAGAAGTGAAATAGAACTAATCTGTAGTCTGTCTGTTTGTACCGGCTAATCTCCGAAACGAGTAGACCGATTTAAATGAAATTTTGTACGGTGGTAGCTTATATCCCTGGTCAACATATAGGATACTTTTGATCCCGAAAAATTAAAGAGTTTCCGTGGAATAGTTAAAAAACCGCACAACGCGGACAAAGTCGCGGGGATCAGCTAATATTATATAAGACCTATGTAAAACTTAGTTCGCACCCGCAAGCGAAAAGCTTGCGTCGTGGCGAGCCGCCGGTACACCAGATACAGGAGGAGGCGTCGCCGCGCCGATGACGCAGTGACCGTAGAAGCCGGCCTGTACGAGGGATACAGGAGCGCCAAAAAGGAGTTACAGGTCGCCATCAGGGAAGCCAAATCGGCGGCGTGGGTGGAACTCTTGGGGACGCTGGACAACGATCCCTGGGGGCGCCCTTACCATCTGGTCCGGAATAAGCTCCGACCATGGGCGCCTCCGCTGACCCAGAGTCTCCCCCCACCCCAGGTGGCCGACATCGTTGGCGCTCTGTTCCCCTCGAGGGCCGAGCACCCGCCTCCCGCGATGGCACCGCCATCGCCGGAGCCCAGCGTGGAGCAAGACCAAGTGCCCGCAGTGACCCGGGAAGAACTGGGGGCGGCGGTGTTGAGGCTGAAGGCCAAGAACACCGCCCCCGGTCTCGACGGCATACCAGGGCGCGCGTGGGTTCTATCCCACGGCGCCCTGGAGTCCCGATTGACGTGGCTCTTCACGGCGTGCCTGCAGCAGGGCCGGTTTCCCACCCGGTGGAAGACCGGCAAACTGGTCCTGCTCAGGAAGGAGGGGAACCGTCTCGTCCGGCACCTCGGAGAAGAAGGGCCGGATCTGGCGGAGAACCAGTTCGGTTTCCGCCAGGGGCGCTCCACTGTGGACGCCATACGCCGTGTAAAGAGCCAGGCGGAGGAAGCGATCTCCCAGGGCGGGGTGCTGTTGGCGGTGTCTCTCGACATCGCCAACGCCTTCAACTCCCTGCCCTGGAGCTGCATCAAGGAGGCACTCCGCTACCACGGGGTGCCGACCTACCTCCGCAGAGTCATCGGTGACTACCTCTCGGTGAGGGCCGTCGTATACCCGGGTCAGCTAGCCAGCTGGGGTCGGCGAGAAATGACGTGCGGTGTTCCGCAGGGGTCGGTGCTGGGCCCGCTCCTGTGGAACATCGCATACGATTGGACCATACGCGGTGCGGTCCTCCACGGTGTCAGCATCACGTGTTACGCCGATGACACGTTGGTTGCGGCCCGTGGACGGACCCACCGGCAGGCGGGCCTACTGGCCACTGCTGGGGTTGCGCACGTAATCGATAGGATCCGGCGACTCGGTCTGGAGGTGGCCTTCCACAAGTCCGAGGCTGTGGTGTTCCACGGGCCTCGGAACAAGCCACCTCCGGGCTTGAGTATCACAGTGGGAGGCACCACCATCGGCGTCGGGACGACGATGAAATATCTCGGACTCGTCCTCGACAGCCGATGGGAGTTTTCGGCACACTTCAAGCGACTGGCCCCCAGGCTCATGGGGGCAGCCGGCGCCCTATCACGGCTCGTCCCCAATGTGGGGGGGCCCGGCGCGCCGTGCCGAAAACTCTATGAGGGGGTCGTACGATCCATGGCCCTATACGGGGCCCCGATATGGGCGGAGTCCCTGACGGCCAAGAACGCCGCGTTGCTGCGACGTCCGCAGCGCGTGCTGGCCGTCAGGGCTATAAGGGGGTATCGTACGATCTCCTTCGAGGCGGCCTCCCTCCTAGCCGGATCCCCACCATGGGACCTAGAGGCGCGCGTCCTTGCGGCCGTGTACGATTGGCGCAAGGACGCCCTCAGTCGGGACTTCCGTCCTGCGCCTCGGGAAATCGAGGCTAAAAGGGCGGAGTTCCGGCAGGATCTCATGGTGGGATGGCGGAACCGACTTGCGCACCCCAGCGCCGGTCATAGGACCATAGAGGCAGTAAGGCCCGTCCTGCCACAATGGATTGACCGGAGGCACGGCACCCTGACGTTCCGCCAGACGCAGGTACTGACCGGGCACGGCTGCTTCGGCCGGTACCTGTGTCGGATAGGGCGTGAGTCGTCGTCAGGGTGCCAGCACTGCAGTGCCAGCGTCGAGGACACGGCGTTGCACACTCTGCAGGAGTGTCCAGCCTGGGATGGGGAGCGCCGTGTCCTCGGCGCAAACATCGGACCAGACCTGTCGCTCCCGGCCGTGGTCCAGGCCATGGTCGGGGGCCAACCTGAATGGGACGCCGTCGCCTCCTTTTGCGAGGCAGTCATGTCCGCAAAGGAGGCGGCGGAGCGGGAGAGAGAGCGAGCAGCCGCGCTCCTCTCCCGCCGCAATAACCGGTCTCGGCGCCGGAGGAATACGGACCTCCGGCCGCCATGAACGCGCGGCGCGGGTGACGGTCAGGGGAGGCTATAAGGCCGTCACCCGCATCTAAGGCCGCCGAGTAGGGGGCGCGTCAGTGCCCGCGCGCGCCCCTCAATTATGAGTACGGAGAGGCCTGCCCCAGTGCTGGGGTGGGCCCACGCCAGCCGGGGTCGCGGAAGAAAAGCTCACGCATATCCCGTGACCCCGGCTCATGGCGTCAGGTGGCACCAAGGGGTTTTAGTGGGTATTCCGGCTCCTCTAGCCGGCGAGTCCCACACTCCCCCGCCGAAGTCTCCCCGGCGGGGGGTCCGCAAACGGATTGCCCCTTGTAAAAAAAAAAAAAAAAAAGTTCGCAATAAAAATGATTTGATTTGTCTATTGTAATTTTCTATTTCTGTTTATCTATGCTTTGGTGTACAGTAAAGAGTTATCTATCTATCTATCTACAAGCATTTCCATCCGAAATATAATATCAAATAACTATGCCAGCATTTGAATTCGTATGATAATAGTATTTTATAAGGTTTCTTTATTAAAAATAAATCTACTTTTATTTTAAAGTCTATTTTTATCAAGTTCTTTCAAGAGGCTATAAATTTTAGTTATCTTACAAAACGAGCTACTTATATCTTCGAAAAAAATTCCGAATATGAGTATTAATTTGTTTGAACAATAATTCTAAGCGTTGATTCAGTTTTGTTAACTTTCGAGGGTAAGGAGGGTCTCCAAACCGGTAGAGTTACAACACAAGGACATTGGCCTGCTTCGACTAATATATAGGTATAGGAGTTTAAATATTCATAATATATGATTAAGCTTACCCAAAACTAAGTATACTTTTGGGTTAATTTGCTATAGGGCTCTAGTCCGGTCAATTTAGACATCAGTTGAAAATTGG
The DNA here is from genome assembly GCA_019925095.2 of Dendrolimus kikuchii. Lineage (NCBI taxonomy): Eukaryota > Metazoa > Arthropoda > Insecta > Lepidoptera > Lasiocampidae > Dendrolimus > Dendrolimus kikuchii. The sequence continues at coordinate 7,272,046 of CM034388.1, read as the reverse complement.
TAGGATTGTTCAAAATACCATTATAAGTGAAATCTAAAAAGTCCTTATCGATCCGATACCTGGAAAAAAAATTACTCGGGGCCAAAGGTCACAGAAACGGGTTTTTCGCGATTTTCAGCAAAACGGTCAGTTTTATCATAAAATTAGCACAGACAAAAATTATAGATTAGATAATTATCTATAAAAAATGTCCTAATACTCTTTTTCCTAAGAGCCACTTTTTGAGATATAACGATTCAAAAGTTGGACGAGTTTCATTTTGTATTAGAAAAATATATTGTTTCTTGAGCCATATCAACCTATTTTCACATTTCTTTGGCCCAACAATCCCCATCTCCTTTCATATTTCTACTCTTAGTAGTTCTTGAAATAATTCGCTGTAACGCATAGACAGTCAGACGCCGGAGTCCATAATTAAAGTTCCTTTGTACCTTCAGTGTCATAAGCCGAATAAAAAGTTTCTCTGTATGTATGTCAGTGGCTATACTAACTAATAAAACCGAATTGAATGAACAAAACAACATAATATAAACTTGCCATCGTAATTCGTGGTTTCTAAACATTCAAGTGTTATCTTGTAATTCTTGACTTTCACTCAAAAGTGCAAAATGCTTCTAATGACAACTTCGCGAGATTTCACTATCATGTCATATATTGTTGTTATAGTATGCACATTCTATATGACGTTACTTTTACTTGTGCCCATTCTAGATTTCAAGTTCTTATTAAGCCCTTTGTTCAAAAGTTTTATTCTTGAACTTGAATATTTTTGAATACATTAAGTCAAAGTTAAGTGTACTTCCTGTTCTATGTACACCGCTTGGCAACATGTTAACCCTGTTTTAAACAGAAGTGACAAGAAACTGCCCAATAACTTTATTGCAGGATTTTATACTTTCAGTCAACTTCTTATTATTTAAAACATATTTTTAAGCTAAATCAAGTATTTATTGTAGAGCCTAATTAGATTTTAAATTTCATTTTCATAAACTTCGTAAAATTGAAAAGAACCTAATCAAAAGATTTTTATTTTATGACTGGTTTCAAATAACATATTACCAGATAGACTCTCACGTAACCAAAAGACTGGTCCATACCTATGACAACGCATTAGCGTTGCCATTCAGCGAAGTAATGTAGCCAGACTTTTGGGCACGTTTCCAACTGACAGTGATCTGGCACAGCAACAACAACAACAATACTCTTTATTGTACACTAACATAAGAAAAGTAATACACTTTATTGTATTAACTATATGTTATAGTTTGATTTTAATTTGTATACATAGTGTTATTTATAATAGTTTAATCATTTATCATTAGTGCATATTAAGGATTAATCAAAGAAACAAAACAAAAAGCCTCATTCTACCGCCTATCACCTCATTCCCTATAATTAGGTAAAATAAGACTAGATCGAAAGTTTTAATTGAATGGGAAAGCACAAGCCCAGCTGTGGGATGCTTATGGGCTGAAATATAAGTTGTGAGTTGAATCAAAGTACTATGCCATCGTAAACTGTAAGAGGTAAAGCTCTATCTGCATGTGGGTCATGAGACGTTGTGAAATATTGTGCCGGGTTTACACTAGTGAAAGTGTCAAAGACCCCAATAGGTCTGGCGTGATATAACCACGTGTGGACAACCTGTTTGTTTGCAAAATTATCAAACGCATTGATCTATTTATTGATTGGTTAAAATGTTAATATGAAAGATGAAGAATTATGTTTTCTTTGTAGTTATTTTTAAATAAATCTAGCAAATTCGTGACAATCCCAGCATTATGAAAGGTTTTGTAGAGATCACAGAGTCGATTATTTTTATCATTTATTTGCGGTAATATAAAAATGCATTTAATCGTAAATATCCCAAATCTTAAAATTACGCAATGGATATTGTGTATAACATTTCTTGTTGAAAGTATTTTTACAGCTTTATAACTACGATTTTTTCAAAATATTACTCTTCCTAATTCATTCATTCAAGTTATTTTGGAATTCAGTGTGGTATGTGCCAAATACCCAAATGTGAAATTAATTAATTCGTTTTTATGCCAAATTGTGAAATTCACTCTATGCATACCGATCATGGCAAACGCTACAATCTACTTATCTATACTATAATAAGTCTATAAATAGTACGAGTTTGTACAATGCATTTAAAAATGTGAAAAAAAATCAGGGGGAATAATTCCACCAGGAGATTCCGAAAATAATATTTTTAGAATATTTTGTGTGTCTGTCTGTTAAAGAATCATGTGAAACTACTGAATTTAGCGAAAGTCGACACAGAGATGGCTTATATCCCGAATCAACAGTTAGGATACTTTTTATCCCGATAAATTATGTCGTTTCCATAGAATAGACGGATTAGCTAAATAGATGGCGCTGTAATCGCATTCTTCAATTTACTAAGAAATACTTACATTGTCATAAACAACATGTCATTGGTTGAATTACTTCAAATCAGGTTTTTTTATTTTTTTATTAACAGCTTTACGGACTCTAGTTCCATACACTTTTTTACAATTAAATTTTTTTTAAAGTTTAGAAGTTGTACACGCTTATTTGTTACTTTTGTTATTGTCATTTAATTAATATATGTTTGTATTGTGGTGTACCTAAAGAATAACTTATTATATTAATTTATTCTAATTTAAATACTAAACTTATACTAATGTAGAGTGTATCTATTACATGCTGGTGTTTTGAGGATGTGCATGTGCAGTTGTGCCTTATGTCTATACCTATATATATTATCCTACCTAGTTCCATGTGTGTTGTTTTTCCTTTCTGTGTCTGGGTTATTAATTTTTAGGCTCTTTGTGTGTTTTGGGTTGTTTGTGAAGTGTGCGTGTAATGCAAATCAGGTTGGCTTCGACTCGTCGCTATGTTTTGCTAGACAGTTGTTTAGACTATATGAACTTAGTTTCATTGTTATTATTAGGAGTTTTTGGCGGGAACCGAAAGGGGACGTTGTGCTGTGCAATTTTATTTTCAAAAAGTGTGCAAAATTACTTTAAAATTAACAATAGTTGTAGGATATTGATAATTTTTGAGTAGTAATTATGTGTTTTTGTGAGAAATGTGAACTGTATAGTCAAATGTAGCCTTTCGAGTTTTCACACGAACTCCGTTGAATGGTGTGGATTATAGCCTACAATACAACTGCGCCTGGCTTAAAGGCCATAAACTTAAAAAAAAAATATTATTATAGTATAAAGCTGAATTAAGTTTTTGTGTAAGTAAAATAAAGCTACTGTTTTATTTTACAAAAACTTAATTCGGCTAACTCTAGGCAGTTTGACACGCGTCGCAGCCTCTGGTCAGCCTCTAGTTATACATAAAACTTATATAACATTTTTATAAGTGTATTTTACATGCCCATTCTCGCTGCAATAAATTCTATTTATAACGCTACAGGGCGACACGCCATTTTCACAACTTTTCCTTTACTGACAGCAAGTGGTATATGTGTGTGTGTGTATACACACATTAAGTCATAAAATAGCTTAGTAGCACATGCTTTTCCGGCCAGGATTCGATCCCACATCTTTTGACTTTGGGTTTCTATAATCCTATTATAGCAAATCTTCAATATTTTTACTATACCTTTATACAGATTTCTATCAATACAATGCTTGTTTTATAAGTTCTATTCAATTGTATGAGAATAAATAGTTTACAATCGATTGTTATGTTGTTATTACCTTGTGTTTTTGTTTTTAATAATCGTTATCTTATACCAAAGACTTGTGTTGTTTGGCTTTTGAATTGTTTTAATATATATAATAATAACTACACTGACTGTGACACTCAAAGAGTTTAAGAGATGATTAAGATAATTAATAAAAATTGGGTAAATTCTCGGTAGTTTGCGCATAATGGCGTGTTCCGGTTTTTGGTCATTTGGCTAATAAATATCATATATAATCAATCGTTTAATCAAAAATATCCCATACCTTAAAACCTACAACTATTACTATTTTTCTTTGAATGTACTTTTAAACCTCTACGATACCATTTTTTTCTAAAATTTTCCATTATTCCATCCCATAGTTAATTTACGATTTCAGAAGTTAATATCTTCCCATTTATTCACTTATATAAAAAAATATCTTACAAGATCTGATAATTCTTAACAATTAAAACGAGCGTGCATGACAAGAGTTATGAATGTCAAAGAAGCAAGTGAGGTGTGTAAGAATGAGCCTAAATGGCGCTCTGTTGCTCGTGCCTACCCCGCAAGGGAACTGGCGTGAAGTTTTGTATGTATGTATGTATGTATGTAAAACTAAGGTGTCACGCACGTTTCTAATGACATCCATACCTATATATGCCCGGTTTCTATACCTTACCAACTGTTTACTTTCCGTATCGGTTAAAATTTGACATAAGCTCCATACATGTACTGTCAAATTTCTACTAATGATAAGGCAAGTGAACGAATAGTAAGATCTAGGAACCGGCCAATAATCCCGGTAGTTTCATTAAAATACGCACAAAGACCTACGTACATGGCAAAAACATATTGTTACGACCTAGACGCTGACAAAGACAAATTCACACCTGCATACCTGAAGAAACACATTTTATTACCTTTCGGCATTTGGACTTCTTTTGTTTACTTTGTGTTTAAAATTTGTGATTATAAAACAGCCCATTGTGTATTATAATCTCTTATGGCAGTCATTAGCCAGGTGTGTCGGATTTAAAGTACAAACTGATTCTAGGAAATTAGGTCCACGCGGCCGGGCAGACATATTGCATCTGTGCAGTATAAAGAAATGCCTCGATTGAGGGAGGAGTCAGTCGAGTGAGAACCACGATCAATGCGAGACTTGTGTACATTCGATGATCTATTAAGTGACAGACTTCGCGCGTGTTATTGAATTACGACCTTCTGCATCACGTGTGAACTTGTTGTGTTTGGATATAGTTGTACCTGTGTTACAAATGTTTGTATAGTTCTAATAAACTCTACAATAATTCCAACGGCATTTTAATTCGAGCCTTGCAATCGTAACAATGTTAATAGTTTTTGTCAAAATGACTACGGAATCCAAACAAATAAGTCTTTATTACCATGCCATAAAATCCTTAAAAAGTATTTGAACAACAGATTTTTTATAAAAGAGCCTTTCGCATAATTGTTTGTTCCTGCTCTTCAATATACGTCAAATAGTCCACATACTAACAAACAGAGCAAACTAATGCTTGTGCAAATATTATTTAAAGGTTTCCCTTTGGCCATATGTACGGATTTCTTTACAGAATGAATCATTTTAACATGATTCAAGCATAACACAGAACTAAGAATTTCTCAGTTTCCCGCGCCAAGCCAATGATAGATAGAGTCGCAATGGTTTCTTTAGCACTATCTTATACTAATATACAAAGCCGAAGAGTTTGTTTGTTTGAACGTGCTAATCTCAGGAACTACGGGTCTTATTTGAAAAATTATTTCAGTGTTAGATAGCCCATTTATCGAGGAATGCTATAGGCTATATATCACGCTAAGATCAATAGGAGCACCAATGAAGAATGTTTCAAAATCGGAGGATTTTGAAAACAAATTCCACGCGGACGACGTCGCCGCCACAGCTAGAGAGTAATAAGAATATCAATCCAAAAACCTTCCACTGCTGGGCTCGAGCCTCTCGTTTATAGGGTAACGGATAGTATACCCACCACGCTTGTCCAAGACCGGTTGTTGGGTTTGACATATCGGTTATCTCGATATGCATGCAGGATTTCATGATACGTCAGAAAACTGCCTAAATGGTAAAAAAAACCGTGATAGCTTAGTGTTTAATGCACTTCCATCCCAAACTTCCATATTCATATCTAGTGTCTTGAGATAATTCCGAAAACAAGGTTATTCCGAAAATCACAGCCTGGTGACGCCAACTGTGATTGCAAAATATGTTACTAGATTGGTTTTTTTAGGCAGAAATCGTCACGTAAGCAAAAAGCATTATATCCCCTCCAAACGTCCTTTAACGTGTGGAACTTTTGTGGAATTTCGAACTTTAATACAAACAAACAAAATCTAAAATAAGTAATATCAATAAGTGTATACATACAGTGTTTTCAAATTGAAAGGCCTTGTAACCGCCCTTATTATGCCACATTCGGGCGCTGTCGCCGCGCAAATCCACATGCTGAAAATCGTCTTATATGAGAACTTCTTTCCCCAACCGCATTTTTTATACCGGGTGATAGTCATCCCTTACTATTCTTCTTTCATGCTTTCCACAATCATTCCATTTTTCGGGATAAAAATATCTTCCGTCCATCCAATCGAATCCATACAACTATCGATAGTAAAAGTAGAGAGGTACTAAATTTCTTACAGTGTCGTGGTAGCGTAATGGCTAGCGCACGCATCCCAAACTCAAAGCGCGCGGATTCGATCCTGGCCGAAACGCATGCACCACTTAGTCAGTTTTCTGATCTAATGTGCATATTGTTACAATTACCACATGCTAACAACGGTGATTGAAAATATCGTGATGCAACCTACACATCGAAATAACCGATGTGTCAAACCTGCCAAGACGCCTTGAACAAGCCTAGCGGGTATACTGTCCGTTCCCACCTATAACAGAAGGCCCGAGCCCAGCAGTGGGACATTTATGGGCTGATAATTTATATTATCCGTGCAGGAACGGAGAAAGAATACAATTTCCTGCGGCCGGGCGGCCTGTCGTAAGAGGCGACTTAACAACCCACAGCCAGGTGGTAGGGCACTTGCTTGACTGGATGGCTAACACCCCTGGGCTAAAGTATGTCGCCATAACAACCTTGAGTTGTGTTCCGGCATTAGTGACTAGGTTCCTGTTTCCCTTAAGAGAGCAGCAGCGCATTTGTAGCAACTTTGGTGTTGCAAATGTCCATAGGCGATGGTAACCGCTTTCCATCAAGTGGGCCGTCTACCTGTCTGCTGATTTCCTGCAATAAAATATATAGATATATATACTACTATATATATACTAAATTTCATGCTATGTGCTTTATTTCCAAGGCTATAAGAAAGGCACAAACAAAAACACTTAGGTACATTTCTATATAACAAAAATTTGGATAGATAATATCACCCAAAACAAAGTTTACCATTTGTCTAATTATTTAGCCAGTATCATGATGTTCTCACGATGATTTCCTTTGCTATTAAGAGATTAAATTTATATTAACATTCTCATTATAATTTAACATTGAATTTTATTATCTTTTATCCAATTTACTATAATAATATAATATAGGAAGTATTTATCGATTTACACAAAACTGTTCACGGAAACGACTTAATGCATCTTGACAATATTTCAAATGTAAATCACAAGCAGTTGACCGTGACTTAGCCTGCGTTTGTCCTGAAAAATCACAATATGAACACAACTCGACTTCAGAGTCTTGGGCGTAGGCGCAAGGTTGCTAAACTGTCGTTCTTCTATCGGATACACATCGGGGAGTGCTTCTCAGAACTGCATGAGCTAGTTCCCCCATCATCGTTTTACCACCTGACAACAAGAGGCACCGGTTTACACCACACTTACATGATGAAAATATCGCCAGTCAGGACTAAGCGCTGCGCTTCAGCTTTTTTCGTGCACACTGTCGAATAATGCAATAATTTGCCGGAGTCCTTCCTGACCGGAGTTTTTCCTGACAAATACTATCTAAGGGTCTTCAAGTCACGAGTGAATAGGTATCTTTTAGGGAAGCGACATTTACTCGGGAAACTCGGGACAAGCTTTTATAATATATAAGTTGTGTAATAAATTAATAGGTTTAATTTAACTTAAAACTTTATTTTATTCTTTTTACAGCTTTAAAGCTGTTTTGTTTAAACAAAAGCTTGTTTTTAGAAATGTTTTTTACTATTAATTATTTTTTTAGTTATTCATATCTTTATCAACAAACCCTTTAATATATAATATAATTTTTACCTCTTTATATAATTTTTCATACCCATATCATGGAAATGCACAAAAAATAAGTAATCCGCCATCTTGTGCCGTCCGCCATATTGGATTTAGAATGACGTCACTTAGCTAAACATGCGTTGTCATCTAACTAAACGTGTATACAAAATTTCTTTTCAATCAGTTGAGGATAACTAATAAATTAGAATTAGTTAAAGTCAATTGTTATTCTTTGTGTTAAGATTTATAACATTATATCATTAAATATATTAAACCCTTGTCAATTCGCTTTTGATAAGTAAAGGTATTTTCATTTTAATCATTTGCATACCTACAACATTATTTTTATGCTGTGACTTTATGACGCGGGTTTAAAATTATATAAACCGGATTATAACTTACTATATTTCGAAAGTCTGGATTTAAGTATATTCTGTACCTAAGTACTTGCTTCTTCTTTAAAGACGTCTCTGTACTTTTTATATCCACCCAGTAATATAATATTCAAGTTTAATCATTTCAAGCTAAAGCTTTAGCTGATGTGGCAACTCTAGATGACACATTTCACTAAACAGGCGAGATTTTCAATTCGAATACAATTTATTTTTTAAATAAAATTGCACTTTTACACAGTGCCGATCAAATTTCCTAATTTAGTCTAAAATACGTTTTAAATAACCGAATGTCAATAAACTAGATAAGAATGATCTGGACAACCATGCCGCAGAAGGAACCTTTTTTTAGCCAGGGGAAATCCGATCGAGGACCATAGGCCGCGACAAGGACAGAACCTTAGCGGGATAGTTCGCACCTGTGTGTGGCATTCGCTAGGCCGGAGGTGGCACTAGCATGTCCAGTCAGAACTGGTGCCATGCTTTTACCACTCCCCAGTTAGGGATACCCACTTAAACCCCTGGGAATTCCTTATGCCAGGGCTACGGATGTATACGGGTGTGTACGGGCCACTTTCACTGCCGGGGAACTACTTTTGTTCCCCAATTCAATTTCTACACCGGCGTGGGGCTGTTTGTAACTAGCCCCACGGGAAGAGAGGTGGGTGCGCGCGGAACACGCCGCTCCCACCTCTCTTCCCGCATATGCAGGTGAGTGAGAACCCTTAATCCCTTAGACGCATCCTCCTTTGGCGGCAACGGAGCAGTAATATGCGCTCACGCACTCGCTCCGCCTCCTCCTTTGCAAGCATAGCGTGCTCGAGAAGGAGGAGACGGCATCCCATTCGGTGTGAACCGCAGACGAAGCCTACGCGAAGCCCGCGATGACCACCGAACGCCGCAGATTGGCCGATGCGCGTCGCCTACACTCCTATATCAGGCGGCTCCCGCACCCCATTACTGGAAGATTGCCCTGCGCCTTCATACCGGAGTAAAGAGCGTTAGCTCGAACCCTCTTACAGACTCTGCCAACAATCCGATGATTTTACCACTAAGAATGATACAACCCAATTAAAATAGTAGGTATAATTATTGCAATCCACGAAGGCGAGCGCGTTTTACTCGTGGTTAAACTACATTGCCTTCATCGTTTGATCAGAGATTCGCTGGTTAAGTAGTAACTCGACGTATAATTAGAAGTAACAACATAATATATAATAGACCGATCAACAAAATTGAATCAATTTGGTTGAAAAACAAAGAATTGAAAGACCACGACGATATTCAATGACAATGAATGATTCAAGTTTATGTTTATACTAGCTGTCCCGGCAGACGTCGTCCTGCCCGGAAAAGCTTCAATCGATATGCCGACAGCAGCGCCACCTACCGGGTCCAATTGTGAACCAACTCAGAAACCTTCTTTGGCTCATGCACAACAACTTTGCTAAAGATCATCACATGATCAAATGTATAGTTTACGATTCTATAAAGGAAATACAGACAAACATTAATTTTTATATATAAAGATGGATCTCTGTGAAATCCACATTGAAAGAGTTTTTCTCTCTGTCTGGCTGCTAGAGCGTCACGTGAAAACTGCTGAGCGGATTAAAATGCCACTCGACATGAAGCTAGCTTATATCCCGGGGCATAACTAGAATACTTTTTATCCCGATAAATGACATCCTTTCCTTAGAATAGACGGATTAGCAAAATAGATGGCGCTGCAATTGCGTTTTTCAATTCACTAATAAATACTTACTTTGTCATAAACAACGTGTCCTTCATTGTATTACTTCAAATCAGGTTAGCTTCGGCTCACCTCTACATTTTGCTGGGGAGTTGTCTAGACTATACGAACTTTTTGTTTATTTGTTAGTATTATTTGTAATCCCTATTAATATTATAAATGCGAAGTAACTCTGTCTGTCTGTCTGTCTGCTCCGTTTTCACGTAAAAACTACTGGACCGATTTGGCTGAAACTCAGTATATATATATTTTCGATGCCGAGAATGAACATAGGATACTTTTTATCCCGAAAAATGGGATCGTTTCCGGGATAAAAATATATTTGTTATGCTTTTACGGGAAAAGTACTGGACCGATTTAGTTGAAATTGGGTATACATGTAATTTTAATACCGAGGGTGGATAAGGGATACCTTTTATCCCGGATAATGGGATAGATTTTGGGATAGATTTATGTAAAGGTTATCCCAAAAAGTGGCATAGGTTTTTTTGTGATTTTCCATTTTCGTCATTTTAGTCATCTTTGTCCAATTTGTCCTTTTTGCCCGATTTGTCCGAGTTATCCGATTTGTCTTTTTTGTCCGATTTGTCCTTTATGTCCGAGTCGTCCGATTTGTCCGACTTGTCCGATTTGTCCAATTTATCCGAGTTGTCCGATTTGTCCAATTTGTCCGAGTTGTTCGATTTGTCTGAGTTGTCCGATTTGTCCTCTTTGTCCGAGTTGTCCGAATTGTCCAATTTGTCCGAGTTGTCCGATTTGTCCGAGTTGTCCGAGTTATCCGATTTGTCCAATTTGTCCGAGATGTCCGAATTGCCCGTGTTGTCCGAGTTGTCCGATTTGTCCAATTCGTCCGAGATGTCCGAATTGTCTGATTTGTCCAATTTGACCGAGTTGTCCAATTTGACCGAGTGTTCGATTTGTCCGAGTTGTCCAATTTATCCCAGTTGTCCGTGTTGTCCGATTTGTTCGTTTTGTCCGATTTGACCGAGATGTCCGAGTTGTCCGATTTGTCCGATTTGTCCGATTTGACCGAGATGTCCGATTTGTCTGATTTGTCCGATTTGTCCGTTTTGTGCGATTTGTTCTTTTTGTCCTTTTTGTCATTTATGTAGTTGTCATAGACGGGGGATAAATAAATATAGCTAGGACGGTTTGAAATAAAGGTTGAAAGTTTGAATAAAACCAATCATTTCTCAAGTTTATAGATATAAACATTCATCATCTATAAAAAATGCGATAATAACTCGATATGTTTTTCCGTTAAGTTTTCACGGAAAACTACTAGGAAAGGATCGGTTTTGGTGTAATTTTGTTTAAATGTAGTTTTAATACCGAAAATAGACATAAATACTTTTCATGCCCGGAGATGGGATAGTTTGCGATATAAAATGAAATTAAACTTCCGAGTGCAAATATCACTAACATAAAAATTAAGTACAATGTAACCTGTATTGACAACTCCTGCTCTTTAAACAAGAAGCACGCACTAGAGGTTGACCCGCAGCGTGGCCGCGGGGTAAACTCTAGTTACATTATATATAAAAAACTGAGTGGATAAGGTGGATCGCTTAGGACCTCATGGATTATCTTGCAGCAGAAGCGCCGGTAGAATTTCTCGTCACGCGGCACTTAACGACATTATCCGCCGGGCTCTTGTCACCGCCGGGGTACCTGCCGTTCTGGAACCAAACGGATTGTGCCGCGACGATGGCAGGAGACCGGATGGGATGACGTTAGTACCTTGGAAAATAGGCCGCCCCTTAGTATGAGATGCTACTTGCGTTGACGCTCTGGCGGCGTCACATCTTTCAAGTACGTCCGCTACCGCCGGTTCTGCTGCAGCCGAACAGAAGGCCCTCAAGCGCCGCAAGTATGCCGCTATCGGAAATACACATTCGCGGCGTTTAGGGTGAAAACTCTGGGTCCGTGGAGTCGTAACGCTCTAAAACTTTATAGAGATGTCGCCGAACGTTTGGTAGACCTCTCACGCGACCAAAAGGCTGGCATCTATTTTGCTCAAAGGCTTAGTATTGCTATTTAACGTGGTAACGCCGCCAGCCTTTTGGGAACGTTCCTGGTAAGTGACAGTGGTTTGGGACCAATATTTTATCTATAATTATGCGCTCTTTTTTAAATAATAAAAGTTCTAGTTTTTAATTTTAGGTTTCTTTTTCATAGTTTAATTTAATTTTTATGTTGATAGTTGTACATAATAAATTAATAAGTAATAAAAAAAATGAGTTAAGTGGTTATGTAAGTAAAATAAAACTACTGCCTAGGGTTTAACACGCAGCGTAGCCGCGGGGCAAACTCTAGTAGAATAAACAAAAGCACGTTCTATTTCTTCCTCGAGTTAAGTTCAAGTGCACTCGTCTCACTCCGAGAAATAAACAAATGGTCACGAAAGTTTAGTAGGCCTGATTTACATTTGCATTAGTGAAGTAAATAATACATTTTTTGTTTAAAACGTGACAATATGGACACTTATCAACGTAGAACTGCTATTTAAGCTGAACTCACTTGTAACCCCACGTTTGAACATAATTTGCTACATACAGAAGTAAACACGCCAGTTTACTAAACTCACTTCTTAATTTATGCAAATGTAAATTAAGGCTTAAATAATATAATATAAAAGTAATGCAGCTAAACCTCGGGTCACAAATAACATGATCTAACTATTTAAAGAAGTAAAAAGAATGTATTTGGGTTTGAAAAACACTATAAATGCATTTAAAGGCACCCAATTTTTTTTATGATATGTATAAAGGACTGTTCGTTTCGGATCCTTTCCCATAGTCATGCGCAACGCATTGGGATCAATGTCCTTTATTTGAAGGGGTCAACATTCAATATGGTAAAAACGGAAACTCATATTTTCGTATATCCAGATGGTGGGGTGGCCATTCAGACCGGCAAATACCCTCGCTTCACCCCTGGTCTAGAGTATGCCGCCATAACAACCTTGAATTGTCTTTCGGCATTATTGGCCAGGTTTCAATCCCCCTTTAGAGAGCGGCAGCAAATTGGTAGCACCTTTGGAGTGACAATTGTCCATAGGCGATGGTAACCGCTTTCCATCAGGTGGGCCGTCTGTCTGTCTGCTGAAATCACGCAATATATATATATATATATATATATATATATATATATATATTCGTCTGTCCATCTGTCTTTGTATGTCACAGACTTAGTTTTAAAATGTATCCGCATTTCTATAGAAAGAATAAAGAATAAAACAAGTACATAACACTTAATTATTCAACAAATAAACAATTACAAGAAATGTACGATTAGAATACTGTCATGGTAAAAACAATAGGCGGCCTTATAGCTCAAAGCAATCGCATCCAGGCAACCTAACTTAAGAATATTATAAACTAATCTAGCGAACTAAGTGGCGCAAACATTAGATAGTAAATAACTTAAATACATACTTAAACTATTATATAAGTTCAATACACATACTTAAACTACTTTATAAATTAAACACATACAAACACACTAAAAGTACTTTGAAATAACAAGAACTGTATACCACAGTTTGTATACACAAAGACAGATTTGTAGTGCCCTTTCCGTTTATGCCAAAATTCTTACGGAACCCTAATGGCTACAACAATATTAAGGTTTCCTTATTGTATTTTTTTTTCATTAATCATAATATTAATTACTTTAGGAAGTCATATAAATAACTGATTACATTTTTTTTATTAAAATAATGTCAATTCCAATATTTTAATGTGTTGCTTTGGAGAGACAAGGAGGACATCCTATTTATTTGTTAAAAAAATTCCGTCGAAAATCAGTACATCTTTGGTGTTTTTTTGTTTTTCTATTGCAGGAGTTCAGCAAACAGGCAGACGGCCCACTAAATGGAAAGCGGTTACCATTGCCTATGGACATTTGCAACACCAAAAAGGGGCTACAAATGCGCTGCTGCTCTCTTAAGGGAGACTGAAACCTGGTCACTAATGTCGGAACACAATTCAAGGTTGTTATGGCGATATACTTTAGACCAGGGGTGGTCACCATCCAGTCGGGCAAATGCCCTACCACCTGGCTGTGGGTTGTTTTGTCGCCTCTTACAACAGGCCGCCCGGCCGCAAGAATTTGTATTCTTTCTCCGTTCCTTTTTTTTTATATTGAATAGGTTCGCGTTTGACTGACATTGCACCTGACGTCAGGCGGAAATGCAGTCTAAGGTGGAGCACGCTTACCTAAAAGATACCTGTTCACGCGAGACTTAAAGACACCTAGATTATATTTTTCCGGAAAAACAGACGACGGTAAAGAGTTCCACTCTTCAGCGGTACGTATGATGAAAGAGGAAGCATAGCGTTTCGTCCGCTTCGTTGATATTTCCACCATATATCGGTGGCGTGAGTGCGTACGTCTGCTTGTCCGGTGGTAGAATGGTGAGGGAGGAACCAATTCATGTAATTCCGTGGCACACTTCCCGAAGTGTATCCTATAGACTGGCGACCTTACGTCGATGACTTAGGCTCTGAAGCCTCTCGTCGAATAGTTGGTTGGTATCCTGCATGGATAAAAGCGGTGATACTGTAACCAGAGGGTAAATTATAAAGTAAGCCTTTATAACTTTAAACACTATCGGTCTTCTTCATATCGAATTAGAGTAAGTTTGTAGGCTTCTTTAAGGTTCTTAAAGAAGCCTACAAACTTATTCTAACTCAATATGAAGAAGACCGTACAAAGTTACTTTTGATCAGACATAATCGCCTTCACGGAAACCTTTAAAAATGCGAACTTTAAAGACACGCACTTGGCCGATTACTTCAACACATACCTTTGCAAACACTGTATCTAATTAAGCTTCTTTTGTTGCAGGTAATCGCAAACCCATCCAAGTGGTCGGACTAGTTTTAAACCAGTATGATATGTAAGGAAGTGGGTTTGTGAGTCGGCGTGTCACATTACGCAACGGATGTTGTAAACATAACATTTATATTGGTATTGGCATGAAAGATCAAAGAATATTACAGGAATGACAGTGCAGATATTATGAAGAAAGATCAGGCAAAAAGTACCTTAAAGCACCTCGATGGCCCTCATCTGTCACGTCGTCACCTGGATAGATGGTTGTGCGGGCTAAGCCTTAATCGGCTGAGCTCACTGGAACACTGAGGTTCCGGGTTCCATTCTTGGCACTGTAAATTTCGTAAACGAACTTTCCGTCATTTGCTACGGCCTGGGTGTTTAGGATTGGCCCCAAAGTAGTCCGTTATCCATAACACAAATGTTAGTTGCTTAGGTTAGGCATATACAACGTGAGCGTTTGTCTGCCGATTAATTAAATTACCCTGCTATCCTATCTTCTCTATTCCGTCCTAAGCATTGACAACGTGTTGACATCTCTACTGGTGTTTCAAACGGCTATATTTTATCTATTTGGAATACAATTTTCTGCGGCCGGACTGCCTGTCGTAGGAGGCGACAAAACAATCCACAGCCAGGTAGTAGGGTATTTTCCCGTTTGGATGGCTACCACCCCTGGTATAGAGTATGCCGCCATTACAACTTTGAATTGTGTTCCGGCATCAATGTCCAGGTTCCAGTCTCCCTTTAGAGAGCGGGAGAACATTGGTAACACCTTCGTTGTTACAAATGTCAATAGGCGATGGTAACCGCTTTCCAACAGGTGGGCCTGTCTGCCTGTCTACTGAACTCATGCAATATTTTTTTTAAAGTACCCTGCTATCGTATCCTCTCTATCTTGTCCTATACGTTGGCAACACATTAACATCGCTCCTGGTGTTACAAACGTCTATAGGTGACGGTAACCACTTTCCATCCATCTGCATGATTGCCAAGTTCTCATAAAAAAATACAAAACGAAAACTGTGGTCGGGGCCCCTCCTCAGGAACGAAGATCATTACGTTAAAACGAAGAATATCCATGTAAGTATTGCCAGATTAAATATGAAATCTATA
The DNA here is from genome assembly GCA_019925095.2 of Dendrolimus kikuchii. Lineage (NCBI taxonomy): Eukaryota > Metazoa > Arthropoda > Insecta > Lepidoptera > Lasiocampidae > Dendrolimus > Dendrolimus kikuchii. Next base: position 7,256,021 of record CM034388.1, on the reverse strand, counting down.
ATATTATAAAATTCTAGAAATGCAGTGTCTGTACATTGAAGCTATTAAAACAAACAACTGGAATAGACTAATATTTTCTTAATTTTGCGCGACTAGTATATACATAAGACATCGTTGTCTTCCGTGATTTTGACTACTGAAAAGTGACTGAAACGCCGGAATAACAAAAATCAAATAAATTACCGCGCTTAAAACCGTTAAAACGTAGTTTTATTATGGAATAGACTACATAAACGACGGAGAATCCGATGCATTTTTTTACATTCTTTGTCTGCTTGCCGGTATGTCTGTTTGTTTGGGATTCACGTAAAAACTACTGGACCGATTTCGATGCGGTTTTCGCTGATCGACAGATAATTTTAAAACTTAAAATCTGCGCTACTCTTTATCCTGGGAATCCCGAGGGGAATTTTTCTAGGAATTATTTAAAATAACAAGATTTAAAAAAAAAAGAATTCCAACGGAATTTTTTCACTAATCGATACCAAATAGTAATAAACTTTTGCAAATTCATGATTACTATATTCTACTAACCGGCAATCAAATAACGACCTCTATAATAAGTAAAAAATATGATAAGCGTTGCAGTTGTACCAAGGTTCTGGCCGCGGGTCTAGGTCGAGATAGCCTCACTGAGGACCTTGCCACTCATTGTTTAGATGTTTAGTCGATTGCGTTTTAGATACAAGAATTTTAAAAATTAAAAGTTCTGTATCCGCTGTCTACTTGGTGGGTCCTTTTTAAATAAAATTGGATACTAGTCAGTTCACTGTTGTCGACATAAGGTTACGAAATCATATCTTTACATAGTTGGTATACCCGCAAAATCGCATTACGCGTCTGTCTGTCCCTATATCCGCTAACTACTCGTCGTCGCTTACCACGCCACAGATTTTTCAGCGATTTTCACTATAAATTAGATATTTTTTTAGGGAAGGTTTATTATATATACATAAGTTTTTATGTAAATGAAATAGAATACCTAAGGTTTGACACGCAACATAGCCATGTAGAAAACTATAATCTATATAAATAAAAATTAATCGTAGAAATGTATGTGCGCGCGTAACTAGAGAACGACTTTACCGATTAAGATGATTTTTTTGTGTTTTTGAGTGGCTCCTTGGATAATTTAGATTCACAAATAGAACCGGGAGCTGGCGCTGGGTTCGAGTTCTAGGATCCTCCTAATCTCTTCCTGAACCGATTTTGATGACTTTTTATGTGTTTGAGTAGGTCCCCGGTTGGTTTAGAGTCATATTTGGAACTGGTAGGTGGTGCTGGGATAGGGTCCGTCCGGACCATTAGTAAAATCTATAATATTATAAAATACTAGAATAAATTAATATAATAAGTTTTTCGTAAGACACATACACCTCAACACAAAAATCAATAAATTAATGTCACACACAAGAACCAAAATAACTAATAAGCGTGTAAAATTAAAAAAAAATCTAGAAATTAAGTTGTAAAAAAGGGTACGGAACTCGAGTCCGTAGAGATGCTAATAACAATAAAAAAAATATATATATAAAATTCTAAATATACTGTGTCTGTACACTGAAGCTATTTAAAAAAAACTGGAATAGACTATGAAGAAAGACTAAACGATGAACACAATGCAATATTTTTAGATCTCTTATCTGTTTGTCGGTTTGTTCGAGATTCACGTAAAAACTACTGGGCTGATTTATTTATTTTGCCAAAGCCGCATCGATGGGAATCCCGCGGGAATTTTTGTGAGAATGATTTAAAATGGCTAGATTAAAAAAAATCGAATTCCAATGTGATTTTTCACAGATTGACTGTGAAGGATTTGCCATAAAAGCTAGTTGTATGCAAAGGAGTTTTAAGTAACAAGTTTTCCGAGGACCTAAGAGACTTTCAGTTACAGGAATAAAAATAATGAAAGAAAGAAAAGAATATTTGAAGAAATAACGACGTACTTACATTGCTGACATGCATCTTAAAAATAAAAACATAATTTGCGAATTTGTACGCCGCAGATACCTACGCGGCACTGAGGGTAGAGACAGTATATGAGAATTCCGGCGAAGACGCACTGGGAGCCACTTGAATTTGGTGCGGAGTTCTGAGACATGATGATACTACTATGATCTATATACTACTATATACATATATAATTTATGCGGATTGCTTTATGCAGATGATGCCGTGCTTTTAGCCGAATCGCCATCAGAACTGCAAACACTAGTCACAATGATGAAAGATGACTGTCAGGCGAGAGGCTTACATTTGAATGCGAAGAAATCAAAGGTTATGGTGTTTGAAAGAGAAGAAACCAGAACGAATGCAAGGATAATGGTCGATGATGTTATGCTGGAGCAAGTGAATGAGTTTGTATATCTTGGATGTGCTTTTAACAGGGATGGAAGGTACACCGCTGATATAGAAAGAAGAGTGAATTTGGGGAATAGTTTGAATGGAGCGTTAGGTAAACTTCTAGGCGCTAAGAACCTCAGCCAGAAGGCCCAGCTCGCCATACACAACGCGGTGCTGGTACCTACGCTCACGCTCTTGCTCACTACTATATCATATTATTATATTTATTTATTATATTATTTCATATATCAAATTGCAGAAATTGTTATATTACCCGTAAAAAATTAAGTTCAACGTTAATTAGAAGCCATATTTAATACAGGATCCGTTAATATCATCCGTGAAAGTAAATTTTGCATAATATGTTATCAAGGTTCCTTAGACATTTTGGCAAAATTGTAACCCCTTGTTAAATCATTATGTCCGTTCGTCTTTTTGTATGCCCATCTGGCTTTAAGTAAGTTATTTTCATTTTTCTCGGCAACTATGACACTATGAACTATGAGGAGGAAATTTGACCAGGAAATATATCGCACGCTTAATACAAATTTGAAAAAAACACAAACGACATTTTAATACCAGTAAAACAGAAAATTAAATACGTGTAACAGCGCTAACCCTGGTTTAAAAGTAACACAAATGTGCACTAAAAAGGCATTGTAATAATACTGATACTCATGCTTTAAACAACGACTTTTGGCTCTCCTGTAAAGTTCACTCTTTTTGATAGTGTCAGTATTGCATTGGGCGTGCGGTGTGAAATCCACATTTTTAATTTTTTTTTATTGCAGGAGTTCAGCAGACAGGCACTAGATGGAAAGCGGTTACCATCGCCCATGGACATTTGCAATACCGAAGGGACTACAAATCCGTTGCTTCTCTCTTAAGGGAGACTGGAACCTGGTCATTACTGCCGGAACGCAACTCAAGATTGTTATGGCGACATACTTTAGACCAGGTAGACATCCAGCCGGGCAAATACCCTACCACCTGGCTGTGGGTTATTTTGTCGCCTCTTACGATAAGCCGTTCGGCGGCAGAAAATTGTATTCTTTCTCCGTTTCTGCACGGATAAATATGGCGCTACACAATACTACTGTACAACCACGAAACAATTGACAATTGGGGATTGTCGCCATATACGTAACTAAGGGTTGAATTCATTTTGGCAGCGAGTGTTAATATAATTGCGAAAAGTTTATTTTAAACTAAATTACATGCAAATAAAACTTCAAAAAAATCAAAAACTAAAAATAAAGTATATATACAAATTAAAATTAATATAGAAAATCCAATAAGATCGTTATCATGTTGGAATGTTCCCAAAAGACTGGCTGCCTTGACATTGACATTGACAGTCCGAAATATTCATAACTTTTTAAGATTTTTCCTTTGGTAATAATAGAATAACACGATTTATCATTACTAGTCAAACTTTAAAATTGCGCCCCTGTAAAATTTACATTTTGAACATGTCAACATATTCACGCCAGCCACGGATATATGTCGTTAGCCAAAACTTCAAAAAAATTGATTGATTGAATTTTAATGAAGTCCATAGATAGCAAGATATTATTACTTTTTATTGCATAAATACAAAAGAAAAGCAGACGCCCTACCCGATGGACAGCTGTTACTGTAAACAGCTATGGATATTTATAACCAATGTCCCGACCTCGTGGCCGGCCTAGTGGTCAGATTCCAATCGCTTCTTCGTAGAAGGGATTGGAACCTGAACACTAAAGGCGGAACACAACCAAGGTTGGTATATGGCATTTCCTAGACCAGAGGTGGCAACAATCTAGACGGTTAATGCCCTACCACCTAGCTGTTGGTTGTTTTGTCGTCTCTTATGTTGCCGTCTCACAACAAAAATTGGTATACTTTGGTATGGATAAAATTGGGTCCCAAAGTCGTAAAAAATGTGTTTCCTAAATAAATAATTTATTGTTATTACTTATACTAAAAAATGGTATGAACATTATTGGTTGCGTAGTTTTTGAGATATACGTTATTTTCGAATAATGCTTTCTTACCTTATGACGAAAACTGCTAGTTTCTCATCTCTATGGAACCGTTTATTTTGAGCGGACTGCCAAGCATTTACCCAATTTGTTATTTTTTATATTACTTTTACATAACACACGTTAAAATTTTGCTAATTAATACAATTATTTCTAGCAATTAAGATAATCTGTTTGGTTTTCAGACCTGAACATACTTTCCTTCGCTTCCTTGCAAATAATATCTGAAATAATTATCATGAAAGTCAGAAACTAGTAAGTGATCTTTTGCTGTGCAGTTTTATTTTCTAAAAAAGCAAATACATTTTAGTCTATGCAAGGAATTCTGATCGATATTTTTCATCATAAAAACATATCGCCATGATTTTTAACAGTTCAACTAGCGGTAGGTACTCTCCTATCCCATGTCGGACTATTTTTGGAAAATGATCTAAACAATAAAATTTGTTTTTACGAATAAAAAATGAATAAACGATTCTAAATGGCTATATGATGAATGGTGCCACAGACTTCTTTCGCGTTTTCGCGTTTTGTTATTTGAATCAAACTACTGATGTTTCTTTGGGACACCTCGTGGAAATACAACAACAGATATACAATGCAAAAGTGGATGGATGCAGAAGTCGTGGAAGGCCACGACACACCTTCCATGATCAAATTGATCGTGTACTAGCAGAAGGTGATGTCAGGAGCCTTAAGAACAGACGAGCTTGCATGACAAGAGTTATGAATGTCAAAGAGGCAAGTGAGGTGTGTAAGAATAAGCCTAGATGGCGCTCTGTTGTTCGTGCCTACCCCGCAAGGGAACTGGCGTGAAGTTATGTATGTATGTATGTACCTCGTGGAAATGAAGTTTCTTTCTTTACATATAGAAAGAATTATTCATGTGGGTTTTCAGGGCCAAATCCTAGACTATAAGAAATAGCGAAGAATACTCAAAGGTGCCTCGAGGCCGATTTTGACGAAAGCTAGTGGTATCATTAGATTTTTGAAAAATCAATTACCCTTGGCAAGAACCCAACGGACTGATTTAGAAAAAATAAACACATCTTATATTCATTTACGAAATAAGTATATCTGGTATTGCCTTTTTAAGAACCACAGGCCTGTACTATTACCACTTCAAAAAAAGAAATTATTGCAAAAAGTTATAACGAACGGTTTCAAGTGCCGTCGACCTACTTTTAACATACCTAAGTATCTGACCATTCATCTCGTAGAAAGTAATAACAAAAGAATTTGTACACGCCTGTACATTGCCTTATGGAGAATATACTGAGCAGTATTAGGCCAGTCCCAAACAATGATACATGCTGCATGCACGTCACATTTTAGTGAATGAATGCTTTTCGCTAGTATCGTTTTTTAAAGTATCAATACATTTTCTACCAATAAATAATTTTTTACAATTTTACGTACACAACAAATGCGAAATATAAAGATGAAATTTTAAAGAGACTTATTAAAACTCCATAGCTGTTTTTTTTCGAATGATGCTTTCTTGTAAAATAAAACGTCAACAAGGACTTAGAAGAATATAGGATTTAGGAGTTTTTGAAAACTATTTTTTTAGGGTAATTGCCAATCCCTAGTATTATAAGGCTATTATTGATAGACAAATCCATTATGATACTTTTTATTAACCGGCTTCAAAAAGGGGGAGGTTCTCAATTCGTGTATAAGTTTTTTGTATGTTCGTTACTCGATTTAATCGAAAGGTTATACTCCTGAATTACTCTCATTATTACCATGTAAGGATCTGGTGAGTGGAGTCCAGGGAAAAGGAGAGTAATCATTACTTACTAAAGAACGCTGTGCGCATAAATTCTTGGAAAAAAGCTTATACACTCGTATAGTGTAGGTACCTATTATATTTTCTACAGGCGCTTAATTTTTTATATGCATGGTACGCGATTTGTCCGTCTGTTGTGGATCATATTTGATTTTTTCTCTTTATTCGTATGTATATATACTCCCGAGGCGGTTGGTGGTGGTAGGACATGGGCACCAAGGCTGGATCTGATGAGTGGATCCCAGAGAAATCCAGAGTAATTCCTATCAAAAAACGCCGACAGCCTACATTTTTACAAAAAAAAGCTTGTATATGCGTGCCAATATTATACTTTTACAGGCGCTTAATATTTTTTTAGGCATGTTACGCGATTTCTCCGTCAATTGATAACCGATCTTTGAATTGTTTTTTTTTAAACTCCCGTGATAATCTCATAGTCACCAAATCAGGATCTGATTTATGAACCGTAAGGAATTTGAAAGCAATCCTTGTTGAAGAGCATATATATACACCGAAGAGTGAAATGGCAAATTTGTATACGCGTGCCAGTTGTACAATTTTTACAGGTGCTTAATATATTGTTACGAGTGTGGGACTCAATTTAAAATGCCGTTGGAATTACTATAGAACTTATTAGAACTATACAAACACGTATAACATAGGTACAAATATCCAATCCAATATCCAATATTAATCCTCGCTCGACTGCTCTACTCCTCCGTTCGGGCATTGTTTTATACTCAACTGTATAATACCGACGAAGGGCCGCGTTCACTGAGTTAATCTACACATCTGGCAAGCTTCAACGCAATGTAATAACAACAAGGATTAGTTCGACACTAATGACGGCCAGAAAACAAGTACGATAACAATAGAATGTCTTTCCTAATTGCAAATTTTAAACACGAAGTAAACAAAAGAACTACGAATGCAGGAAAGGTAATAAACTGCGTTTTACGACAGCCAGGTGTGCGCACTTCTTTGTCGGTATGTAACAATATTATTTCTAAAGATATTGAAATATTTGCGAAATTAAAAAGTATGTTTACAAAAGTAAACCGACTTCACACTAAAAACCAAAAAATCCCTTATGTTTTACTTGGCACCTACTTCAAGATCTGGTAGAAAGAATTCGGTTAAATATTTATTTTTATGATTTTTAATGTCAAGTCGGATTTATTGTTGTAAAAAAAATCGTCTAATAAAACGCGACAGTTTCCTAGATCTTGTACGAGTATAGCAAATTATAACATCATAACTTTAACGAATTAAATAGAATATTATATATTACGTAAACAATGGTTAAAATTATTTTTATCATGATATAATGAAAATAAAACGATAGCAAGGAGTTTGAGAGCGAGTAAACGTGTCAATAATTTTCTAATTCATGCTAACACTATCTTCAGATTTCTTCCATGGCTACCATTACTGTGCTTGTATGTCTTTATATTGTTTAGTTTGATAAATTCCTGGTGACACGAATGTGGTGACACAGATGTATCGCCGTATGCCACTAGCCTTATTGTCGAAATCAGTGTTGGATAATTCCATAGCTCATCAATCTTCATAGCAGAATTCATATTCAAATTAATAATAGCCATATTGAATAGCTTCAAAGGCTTCATAGGATGAAAATGGAACTCTTATAAAATTGGCATGTACATTCATGCATGACGCAATTATTTTCCTTGAAAACTACTGAGCCTTTGCTGTATAGATGAAAAAAAGAAATTTGCAATCTAAAAATCGCGATGCGTTTTATGCTGATTGTGCGTAATCCAACACGCACGTGGCTAATGCACTAAGCAAATCTGTAAAAAGTCAAGGTAGTAGAGATTAGTTTAATTTTATTGTAATGACATTTATTCTCTTTATATTACTAGGTGTTGGCTTTGTGTTGTGCTGTTCTAAAATGTATGATGAATTTTCATGTAGTATAACGATCTTTGATAAATCCTTGAATGTACCAGGACTGCCAAGAATCTGCCCGCTCTTTAAAAGATTATTGTGTTATTATGTTTTACTATAATTATACTATACTAGAGTTTGCCCCGAGGCTACGCCGCGGGTCAGCCTCTAGTGCGTGCTTCTTGTTTAAAGAGCAGGAGTCGTTAATACAGGTTATATTGTACTTAATTTTTGTGTTAGTGCTATTTGCACTCGAAAGTTTAATTTCATTTTATATCGCAAACTATCCCATCTCATTTTCGGTATTAAAACTACATTTAAACAAAATTAGAGCAAAACCGATCCAGTATTCCTAGTAGTTTTCCGTGAAAACTTAACGGAAAGACATATCGAGTTACTATTCCATTTTTTATAAATGATGAATGTTTATATCTATAAACTTGAGAAATGATTGGTCTTATCCAAACTTTCAACCTTTATTTCAAACCGTCCTAGCTATATTTATCTACCCCCGTCTATGACAACTACATAAATGATAAAAAGGACAAAAAGAACAAATCGGACAAAACGGGCAAATCAGACAATTCGGACAACTCGGACAAAAGGGACAAATCGGACAACTCGGACAAAACGGGAAAATCGGACAATTCGGACAACTCGGACAAATCGGACAAAGCGGACAAATCGGACAAAACGGGCATATCGGACAATTGGGACAAATCGGGCAAATGGGACAAATTGGACAAAACGGGCATATCGGACAAATCGGACAAAAAGGACAATTCGAATAAATCGGACAACTCGGACAAATCGGACAACTCGGACAACTCAGACAATTCGAATAACTCGGACAAATCGGACAACTCGGACAATACGGATAACTCGGACAAAAAGTACAAATCGGACAAATCGGTCAACTCGGACATCTCGGACAAATCAGACAAAAGGGACAAATCGGATAATTCGAATAAATCGACCAAATTGGACAACTCTGACAAATCGGACAACTCGGACAAATTGGACAAATCGGACAAAGATGACCAAAATGACGAAAATGGAAAATCACAAAAAAACTTATCCCCTTTTTTGGGATAACCTTTACATAAATCTATCCCATTATCCGGGATAAAAGGTATCCCTTGTCCACCCTCGGTATTCAAATTACATGTATACCAAATTTCAGCCAAATCGGTTCAGTAGTTTTTACGTGAAAACGGAACAGACTGACAGACAGAGGTACTTTCGCATTTATAATATTAATAAGGATTATAATATTTTTTTAAGTTTTTCGCGACTAGTATATTCAAATAAATTATCGCGTTTAAAATACTTAATAAATCTACGTGTTTTATTATACTATATTATATTTTTATATAACTTTAAAACTCAAATAAAAAGTGTTGTAACTTAATTTTTCTTATTGCAAAGCTGGTACTATGGCGGCAGGCCTAACTAATGGGAAGTCGTAACCGCTGCTTATAAACGTCTGCAACACCAAAAGCGAAGCCAACGCGTTGCTAGCCTTTATTAGTATTTTTATTTATTTTTAAATGTCAAAACTGGTGTCTCCGACAAGGCTTTGGTCAGAGGCAGATCACTACACTTTTTGTCACTTCACTGAAGGGAGAGGATAAAAGGTAACAATCAGGAGGAATGGTATAACTATAAGGCAATGGAATAGAGGAGGGGGAAATGGCAATCAGAACTCAGTGCAATGACTAAGTCTTGTTCTCTCTTCCTTTTTATTTAATTAATTGTTGTAGTTACTTTACCATATTTTGACATATGACTGAATTCTCATGACATTTTTTAAAATAAATGCTGTCATCCTTTAAATAGCCATTTTATGTAAATTTCTTGTAATATTCTAGTCTTTTTCTTGTAATTGTTTGAGCCATAATGTTTATCATATACATTATTTTTAGAGGAAACTTGATCGATATACTCGTATATATTAATTTCTTTATTTTATATTTAGATTATTAATCATTATACGTTACCCAGATAAATACTATGATAATTACTTTCAACCATCACATTTCGCATTACCTGTCATCAATGAACCGTTATGTTTAGACATCACCATGATTAAGAAAGTCATCAAATAGATTCTACAGTGTATTCATGGCACAAAAACTAAGGGTCATATGAAGTTATTGAACTCTTTATTACAGTCTTAACTATGGAAATAATATACTAGGAAAGATGATCATCCAATAAATAAAGTTAGGTAAGTGCGTGGTACTCGTCTCACAACTAAGGGTTTCGTAGACCTGACAAACTTAAGACCTATTATCAATATTTGGCTACGGAATCAAAAAACGCATTTAATTAAAAAAAGCAAATTATTTATGTATATATATATGGTAGTATATTTATATTTTATTTTATTTTTAAAAGTATTTCATTGTGATTTTATTACTTGTATTTTAGTTTAGTATACCACCAAAAATCGTTTGAAATTTCCATTAAAATCTCCTTAAACACTGGGTTGCCTGGAAGAGAACGCTATAAGCGATAAGGCCGCCTATTGTTCTAATGTAAATTTATCCATATCAATTGTCTAGATTTAAGTTTATGGTGATCAATAAAGTTTTCATTCATTCATTCACATATCTCAAACTGTACTCAACGGATATTGTCCAAAAAAATGTTTGTAGAAAGTGTAGAATAGTAATGATTGGGGTCTTCAGGATTCTCCAAATTATACAGACATGTCCATCTTAAGTTCTTTTTATCGTGTACCATTAAAATTAAACATATTACGTAATAAGGCTAGACAATGATGCATCGCGAACGCAGATCATAGAGCTTACAATGTTACTAGTATATATAGGTACTACAGAATATAAAGTTGCCATTTTTAAAACTAAATAACTTGCACTCCTCATCAACTTTGTATCTATACATCTTATTTAAAAAAAATATAGTTAGTTATTATATTCTACAAAAAAAAACCCTTCTGAATATACTAAATCTCTCACAATGTACTTTTCTATATTCTTATTATTCAAAAGTTTCCTTAGATTTTCAAATTTAGGTTTACACAAAGCTTTTGTGAAAATGTCTGAGAACTGTTTTGAAGACATATTTGGTTACGATGCGGTTTTCGCTGATCGGCAGCTAATTCTTAGACATAAATTCTACACTACTTTTTATCCTGGGAATCCTACTAGATTTTTTCTGGGAATGATTTATAAAGGCCAGATTTAAAAAAAATCGTATTCTAGTGCGATTTTTTACTGATCGATAGCAAATTTAATGTAATAAAATGTGTAATATTTTTTATTAGCGGAGCGGGAGCGGTTTGTAGTTGTTCGGGTGCGTAAAAATTACCTTATTCCGACAATTTTCACTAAAATGATAGCTTACATTCTTTTTTAAATTGTGTCCCGGGAATCCCGCTGGAATTTCAAGTCAAGCGTAGACGAAGTCCCGGGCACATCCTAGTTTCTAATAAAGCAGTGTTTAATATCAATATGTTTCACTGTTCTACTATTTTCCCCATTTTTAAAATTAAATACGTTTCAGAAGGTATGTTTTAGGTTGCGCCTTCCTATAACTATAACTGCGTTTAACGGTTATAAGTGCGGCATTTTATTTGATTTAGCCACTTTTCAGTGGCTGTGATAATGTGTGCTAGTTGCGAAAACTTAAGAAAATATTATTCTACCTGTTTTTTTATTTTCTTCATAGTTTAAAAGTTAAAGGGTTAACATAATTTTCGCGATTTTGTATGAAGTTCATGTCAAACTTTAACCATTAATAAGCCAAATGAAAGGATGATTCAGATATAGGAAGCAGCGTACAGATAAGCTTGTGGACAGACCATTCCCAGCAGTGGGACGTTTAGGACTGATAATTTACCTATACATATATTATATACACAGATCTAAAATTTATACAATAGACACCGCATGAATTGTTCATTATTAAATAATTTAAAAATTCGTCATTGAAGTTTATTATTATATCTTAAAACGTGATTATTTTACTAATGATAAAATAAATTCCATCATAACTTGCAAAAATGTTTAAATAATGTCATTTATATTCTGTAGCTGTTTAAAAACTTATCAAATGTAATAGTTTGAAACTATGCGTTTTATGTTGAAAGTAGCCGGTATGGAGGGTTCGAGGCATGGCGGACCCATCTCATAATAAAAATATATTCGTCAAAAGGCATTAATTAAGGCTTGGTGACGTTGCTGTATCCCTCTTTTCTTTTGCCTTCTCCCAATCACTTGGAGTTGGCGCCATAATAGTTTCCTTCCACACATTTCTACTCTAGCAGTGTTTTATTTTTCGTTTTCTACTCTATTTTAAAATAAAAGTACCAGAGCGGCTGATACGCATGGAATTTCATACCATTGATGAATATTTTAATTTTAAACAGACGAATAATAAGAACGTAACATAATAAATTGACTAAATTATATAAAATTGTTAACGACATTACCTTAAGTTAATTGTTTTATGAATAATATACAACTAAAAGAGACATAATAAATTGTATATTAAATATGTGTTGTAATTCTAAGAGCATCATAATCTATACATATAATAAAACTGTAGAGGTCGAATTTCTGTACAATGAAAAAAAATGCTAAAAACCGAGTCAGGAGGATATAAGAAGTGAAAAAAAACTAATTTAGATTTTTCAAATTTTTTGTTTCTATGTTTGTTTGTTTGTACCGGCTAATCTCCGAAACGACTGAACCGATTTAAATTAAATTTTGTATGATCGTATATATATATATATATATTTAGTTACCAGCAGATGCCCGCGACTTCGTCCGCGTGGTGCGGTTTTTTAACTATCTCACGGAAACTCTATAAGCTACCACCATACAACACTTTTGTATAAGTGCAAACATATCTCTAGTGTCAGCGGTTCCTGAGATAATCAGCCGTGACACACAGACATCTAACATACAGCGGAGGAATATCATAAATAGAGTTCCTAACCATACTATATTATATTATATATTGTAGAAAAATAATATAGTACGAAATGTATTATATTTTCATCGCTAATTCAATTGTCGCGCTTTTTAATCAAATTCTTACAATTATTTTTAAAATAATAGAACTTTGCTGACTAAAGCGTAATAAAAAATACACATGAAAAATTCAATAATGAAATAAATAGATACATGAATAATAATAAAATAAGTGTATACTATTTTTCCAATATCTTTCTTAAAAGCAACTATATTTTTACATAAAAAAAATACTATATTCTCTTCAAAAAAAGGTGGCAACCCTAATCATACATGTATCTTTTTTTTCATCTCTAGATATCAATATTTTTAAAAGCATGGTATATGTATAAAACGGGTATAATGTATTAATCCAAAAACTTTTTGAAGTGATTTCTTATGGGAGGGTAAACCACTTCGTTACGTAACGCGATACGACACCAGGCTGTGTGGCTTCCCTTTCTCCCAGCAGTGGGCAGGCTAAGTTATCACATCTGTCGGGCATCCCGAGACGCACACGTTTATTTTTAATATTCAAATAAATTTCCCTTGAAAATGTTTTTGGAGCTCTATATCGTTACCACCCACATCGACCCAATAGTTTAAAAAAAAGCCTGTAACATAGATAGACGAAAGGTCATTTGCAAAACATTGCTGAATATGCGGCATATACATTCTCAAAACATGCTATATTTTCAAATCATAATATGTAAGTAAAATAATTACGTCGGTATTACTTCAAATAAAACTTCTCTTTCTTATATACAGTAGAATCTCACTAATCCGACACTCTAATAGACACCGATACGTCCAATAATCGGGCACTTTCCACCCGCGGCTCCCTCGTGCCTACGCCACGTACAGCGTGCGCTCTAACGTCGTCAAAACATCAAAACTGCACAAAACAGACCAAATTAATCAAGAACTATAAAATTCGTTAATTATGAGATATGCTACAGTTAAAAAAACGTTTAGAACACTAATACAAATATATTATATACTCTTATGGGGACTATGGCGTCTGCCCGTCGCAATGTTCAGGGAACATGGAAAAATGGGTAGACGGTGACACGCCACTCCCTGCATGGGCCCCAGCGAGTGGCTAATTTATTTTATTTATTATTAATTTTTCTGTATAATCTAATAATCCGGCACCCTCTGGTTTTTAATAGTGACTATTATATATATCCGCATTAGTGAGATTCTACTGTATTACCAAAATTACAACGGAACCCTGATAAACATAAACATAGATCTGACCGAAGCAGCAGTCTCTCTGATTTCCTTTATACTATCGTGTTCATACAGCAAGCTTTTATCCGTGCAGGACCATTCCTGCACGGATAAAAGGCCGGCCGGCCGCAGGAAATAATATTATGTCTCCATGACATAATACTATTACCTGCGGCCGGGCGGCCTGTCGTAAGAGGCGACGAAACAGCCCACAGCCAGGTGGTAGGGTATTTGCCCATCTCGATGGCTACCATCCCTGGTCTGTCTGGTCTTATGTTGCGTTCCGGCATTGTGCAATATGTCTCCCTTAAGAGAGCAGCAGCGTATTTATAACGCCTTTAATGTTGCAAATGTCTATAGATGATGGTAACCGCTTTCCATCAAGTGGGCCGTCTGCCTGTCTGCTGAACACATGCAATAGAAAAATCAAAGTAAATAGTACCAACCTAACAACATTCTTGTAACAGTCTTGCAATACTCACATTACATACGTAAGTGGAGCGTAACGACATATTTACAATATTTTACTTAAAACGAGCATTCAATTATGTGCGTTGTCAACAAATTGCAACAAAACAAGGCTATTACCATCAAAGAACAATACTAGGAATGATAATCAGCTGTTAAAAAATGTAATCACTCGTACTTCCAAAAATAATTTTGTGGCAGCATCACAGGCAATGGGTATTCACATGCTGCTAGTTTACCCACTTTGCGCTCGATGACGGTGAAACTCGCCTTATTCGCTAGCATCGCTAGTATCGTCTCTTCGAAATTCGCATGTCTTGTTTTCAAAATTACTGATTTAATTATACTATACTATTTTAAATATACTATATTTTAAAATTAAATAATGTAATGTTAGCTAAAAGTCTAATGCTGATTTTTCTATAACAGAACAAGCACCCTCTAGCAGTGTAGTATTTAAACTTTTTCAGAGTTACATTCTTTACCAGGCGAATTTCACTCCATTCTTCTTCCTAAATAAAATTGCTCGTTCCAAGTCGGTTAACATAAATATCTAAATTACAACAAATTAAAGAACAAAAAAGGGCCGTCAACTCCATTATAAGTACCAAATGTAATGTTAATCACCTAATAATTTAAAAACCTTGAATGTCGACGTAATTATGTATAAAATGTAATTATTATGTTATTATTTTAACATCATTGGTAACTTGATATAATAATACACTACTAATGAAACCTTTTTCTTTTGCCGTCAGTGATTGTACAAAATATACATACGCGTAAAGACACATTAAAAATATTATATTTGAAAAATTCGCCCTGTTTATCGTTTTAATATTCATACAAAGCGACAATCGCTCAGTCAAAAAGTGAGTAGATGGCGCCAGAGATTATTATTCTCTCACTGTTTGACGTTGACACTATTTATTATTTGAAACACATTTGTAGAAACTCTAATGACTAAAAACAAATAGAATGCCGCGCGTAAAAACTTTCATTACTAACAATTAACAAGACTCTTTTAAAAGTCCTTAATAAACACTTAATAATCCCTCACAAATACGGGTATATACACTAAAAAGTCAAGAAAAGACTATAAAGTACAATAAGTCCAGTCGGACAAAACCGCTGTCGCTGGGCAATATGCCTAGAAGGCATTATTACTTCGCTGATTACTAGGCATGGGCCGAAATTCGTATTACATTCGGTTTGACCGAATTTCGGCAGTTTGGAACATTCGGTGCAAGGAAAAAGTGAAATACCTGCTTGCACTATTTTGACTGAAGTTAATAGAAATCGTATCTAACATAACCGTAATATAAAAATTGGCATCTATATACTTATGGTCATTTTTTTTAGTTAGAAACATGTAAAT
Source organism: Dendrolimus kikuchii (assembly GCA_019925095.2). Classification (NCBI taxonomy): domain Eukaryota; kingdom Metazoa; phylum Arthropoda; class Insecta; order Lepidoptera; family Lasiocampidae; genus Dendrolimus; species Dendrolimus kikuchii. The sequence goes on along the minus strand of CM034388.1, from coordinate 7,239,890 downwards.
CTTAACGTGCAATGTGATAAAAATAAATAAAATTAGTTCTTGATTGAGTCTTTACCTAATTAAATAGACATCAAATTAAAACAAAAATAAAATAAACTTATTATTCCTCTAAGAAACATCAGTAAGTAGTGCAACTGCTTAATTATAATGCGTAACTTAAATTTCAAAAAACACGTCTAAGGGACATCAGCAATTATAACTTTAATTTTGATTGAAATCAATTTTTACGAATTAAACATTATGAATTTAGAATTATGAAATGGTGATTTTTTTTCCTTTAAAGGTCTAAAAATCTATTCTTTTATCAACCTACTCATACTTAAAATTTACTAGAGGCAGGTTATGGTGTAAAGTATTAATTGTGTATTTTTATATTGTAAGAATGATAATTATTGTATGTTTCACAAACAAATAAATACTGTCCTGACAGCTAATTGGCTGACTCAACTTCATTTCGTATAACTCAGTTCCGAAGACGTAGGTTCGTATACTGGCCGGGAAACATACACCGCTTAGCCAGTTTTTCTGACCTATTGTGCATGTTCTTACTCTTACCATTATTACCACATTCTCACGATAAAAGAAAATGTGATTAATGCATAAAACCCACCAATCCATCTTAGAGAAACTGGCGCGTATACTCCGCTCCATAAAAATGGGGAAGTATCTGCCCAGCAAAGGGACGTTTATGTGCTGATATTACTACAATATTAAACCAACAGTTTCAAATGTAGAATCATCGGAAAATCCGTTGCGTTTCATATATGGAACCATTTCCGTCGACCAATAAGCGTTAAGCGCCGTCCCTTGACCGAAATACCTGTGCGCAGTTTTCTCGCAATGCACACAATAAATATATGTTAGGTTACATTTCAAAGTTCGAATTAATGATGGGTAATCGCGGTTTTAATCTAAGAATGCCTCCGTCATTCCTCGTTTAGCCTAGAAAGGTACTCGTGAGGGTCTCCGTAGTAGTCTTGTGCTTATTCGGTCATCCATATGAACGCTCTTTTCTAATACAATTCGATCATTGAACTAGTTCACCTCTAGTACTAAGTCATTCATTCAGTAGAACCTTTCGATCTTCTTTGTCAACAATCGAATCACGGTTCCTAATATTTCATCGTTCATGGACTACACAAGACTATCGGATCGCTGACTGGAGTGTCGAAGCGCTGATCGAGTCAATTAATATATTAACGTTAAATAATCTGAAACGTTTCTTTTAGTACAGTTTAAGGAATCGAGTCCTAATAATACATCGTTCATGAACTACACCGGACTACCTGAAATGAGGCAATGAAATACGCAATTCCAGAACCACTTCATCGGTGTTTATACTAAGGTAAATCATAATATCGCGCTTAAGCACACAATCTCTTGTTCATTATTTTGGCATTACAAAATAAACACAACAGTGATATAATATTAGCTAGGTTTCTATGGAATTAAAGTTCAGAGCCGTAACAGCCATAAATGACAAAAGTAAAGTGAGACTGAGTGCAAAACGAGGTGATTCAATATTGGAAATTGAGTAACTCTTTTACATCACCTCAACGAGACCCTTAAGCTCACGAGTGAAAGATTCATGGCTTATTCGAACTTTGAAGTTGATATATTGTGTCTTCCCTATAAACTTAGTACAATATAAAAACAGTCAAATGCGTATCGCTCCACACGCATTTTGTAGGATTCCGTAGATATTGACATAGGTACCTATTTTCGTTATTTGATTACGGAATCATAAATAAATTACTTTAATAATAAAGTCTCAAGGGATATCGACATGTTTTTTAAAGGAGAAGAAAGATCTACCTACGATACATAAACGACTTGTACTCTAAAATGTTTTAATCTTAACTTATATAAATCACAGTCAGTTCTAAGCTTTATTGTTTTCCGCCATGGCACTAAAATATTATTTAGCGACATATAGATTATTTACTTCATTTTGAACTATACAGACTAAGTTATTTCGGAAAAAATGACAATGACATACAGAGACATACAGGCGAATAGACAAGATGATATCATATTATTACCATTTGTGCCAAAATGGCTACGAAACCCTGAAACTGTCGAAGCGATACATACAGCCCGGCTAGGGATTGCAACCCACGTCATTTGAATGAGACGCTATAGTTATAGCCACTAAATTACCACGGCTTCAAAATGTTTGACTTCTAATGATAAAAAAGCAAATCTTAACCCTCCCTTTTGGCTTTAGCGTAGTCGGGTAAAAATTTTGCCTATTTTACCATAACCATAATACAGATTCAACTTCCTTATAACTTTGTCTTGTTTTTTATAGTTAAATGTTTATCATACAATAAAAACAATACATTGCAAATATAACAACTGTATGCCATATTCTGCCCCTATGTACCGACTCCTGTCTTTTGGAGGTATGGATATTGAAACCTCATCGAAGAAAAATGAGTGATAAAACGTTTGAAGGACTGGTCTCGATTGAAACATTTCATGTAAAAAACATAGGTTCATTAAAATTGGAATTTCTTTCAAAAACTATTTTATCTTTAAAAAGTATTTAGAAGATACGTATTTAGTATCTAGTATTTCAAATACCATTTTGAAAAGTATCTTGTATTTTGTATGCAGATACTTCGTATAGGGTATCTTGTACATCTCTGCGATTCATCAATATCGGATGAGTAGTTCAAGCACTACCGTGATACACGCACAAATATGCAAACATACATAGACTACTAAAACTAGATAGCGTCTTTCCTATTGACTATTCACTTTACAGTACTCCAATAACAAACGTAAGCGCAGTCTTAAACGTTAACAAACATAATATTTAGCATTATTGTTACGTAAAAGATAATGCAACTCTTTAGATGTTACGTAACAAGTTTGTAATAGTTGTTATAAATTTTGACTATATTATGCGATTTCTGAAAGAGCACGCTCTTATTATAGGAAAGTGAAAGTTTTGGAATTAAGAATTCTTATTTGAATTCATTTGAAATAGCTGAATCACTCAAGCTTGGTTTCTATGTCCAGTTATTTAATACCACTGTATCATTGATAGAAAATAAACGTTACTTGTACAGAAAATATTTAAAAAAAAAACTTTATTTAGGCTTTTCTTATTATTTTTTTATTGCAGGATTTCAGCATACAGACAGACGGCCCACTGGATGGAAAGCGGTTACCATCGCCTATGGACATTTGCAACACCAAAGGTGCTACAAATGCGCTACTGCTCTCTTAAGGGAGACTGGAACCTGGTCACTAATGCCGGAACACAACTCTAGGTTGTTATGGTGACATACTTTAGACTAGGGGTTGTAGCCATCCAGTCGGGTAAATGCCCTACCACCTGGTATGTAAAACAGACTACAACACAAAATGGCTACAAGTCTCAACGATTATAAAATTAGCTTATTGGAATTCTTTAATTTACAAGACATTTTCAACAGACTTGTGCTATTCAAATATCTTTTATAAATTACTAGAGGTTCCAGCAGACCTTGTCCTGCCCTTAAAAAATAAAAATCTAGGACACAGCGACACCTACTGGTTCCAATTGTGAATCCAAACAATCATGTCATCAAAATCGGTTCAGGAGATTAGCAGGATCCTAGAACTCGATCACAGCGCCATCAAATGGTTTCAATTGTGAATCTAAATAAACTGAGAACCCATGGGACAATTCACGACACACAAAAAGTTTCATCAAAATCGGTAAAGTCGTTCTGAACCTATGCGCGTATATATATTTCTACGATTAATTTTTATCTATACGGATAATGTGTGTAAATTTTATCTAGAAGTAAGGCAAATTAACGGGATAGTAAGATATAGAATATAGAACTCCTAATCATTTGGATATTTAATACTCTGGACTGATGCAGGTGCATCGCCAGATTAGTTTTAATTATATTTCCAGCTAAGTTACCTGGAAGAGATTGCTCTATAAGCGATAAGGCCGTCTATTGTTTTGGTAAAAACAATGGACTGCCTTGTAATCGTGCATTTTTGTAATTATTTATTTGGTGAGCTATAAAATGTTATCTTCTTTTTCTTTCGTAATAGTCTTAAAGGATTATAGAATACAACACAACTTAATTTAGGTTCAGTTAAATTTCGGTCCTCTTCTTTATATTATTGAATAAAAATGAGTAAATTAAACATTTCTTACCATAAATATCCACAATGAAGAGGTCTATTACGCTTTGAAAACGATAGGAAATGATTTAATTTTAATAAGCATTTTGCAGATAAACTTTCAAACCGACTTACAACAGTTTTAAAAAAGATCATTTATGTTTGGTCGGCGACGTATTGCAAATTGCAATTTTCACTTAAACTTTATATTTTAATAATAGAAATAACATACACCCGCTATAATTCGTATAACATCTGCATTCGCTAATTCATTCACACGGGATATTTTTTTTATAAACTCCTGCTCCGCCATAAGTTCCCATTATGACAAAACCACTACAAATTTGTTCTCGAGTGTCACACATGGCAAATTGGGAAGCGCCACAAATTGTGGTTAAATACAGATAATTGAAACGAACGTCGAACTGATACTTTCTCCCTCTAACTACATAGAATTTGTTTTAGAGTAAAAGAGACGATATAATTCTCTTGGTTTTGGCGCGGCAATTTTAATGTCAGCTTTGGACAAAAATAATATTAACTTTGTACCCTCAAAAGGGTTAATAAGCTAGAGGGTACATTTTTCCTCTTATTTTTCATTTTTCTTTATTTTTCTCATCTTTTTTTATATAAATGCTTACTTTCTAATACATTTCTTCATACATCTATTACATTTATAATCTATTTAGTACATACTATTGTCTATCTATGTATTACTTACTTACTATTTATTATATACACGATATTTACTATCGGATTATATTACACTACACTTTATCACTACCTAAAACGCGGGATATTAACTTTATGTACGTTCATACTCGTGCAATAAACGTCTGGATGATGATTTTTTATATTGCGAAATTGGCAAACAGGCAGTCGGCCCATCTGATGGAAAGTGGTTACCACCGCCTATGGCCGTTTGCAATACTAGGGGTAAAGGCCTATGGGATAGATGTATCAGACTGGAAGAATCGGATAGAAGGGATATGGTAGGGAAAGCGAATGGGGCGCAGATGGGCCCTTGGAGAAAGGGTTCCCCACCCGCCGTTATGCCGTCGAGATGGGGGTGCGACGTATTCCGCGCGCGCTCACCCCTCTTCCCGTGGGGCGAGTTACAGACCTTCCCACGCAATGAGAGTATTAAGAGCATAATAAGAATACACTAAAATTATATACAAAAAAACTCAAACATATAATAAAATGCACAAAAAAATCTCAGAATGATTATAAAATTAAAACAGCTACAAACAAATCTAAAGCTACTTGGCAGGTTATAAAAGGAACTCAAAATAAAACAATAAAAGAAGAAATTCACAGCCTAAAAGTTAACAATAAATTTATCACAAATCCAAAAGAAATAGCAGAAGAATTTAATAACTATTTCATAGATCTAATTCCGTTTAATAAAAATACTGATAATAAAATTAATACAGCTTCGTGGAATAAATCTAATTCAATATTTATGAAACCAGCGACAACAAATGACATATGTCGTATTATTAATAAACTAAAAAACACTCAAAGCACAGGTTATGATGATATATGTACTAAAGTTGTTAAATATGTATCTTCAGTTATAGCACCGGTTCTTAGCCACATTTTAAATTTATGTATAGACAGTGGAATTTTTCCAGACAAATTAAAAACTACCGTCATTATTCCCATTTTTAAAAAAGATAACAAAGAAAGTTTGAATTGCTATAGACCGGTTGCTTTGAGTTCAATATTCTCCAAAGTTATTGAAAAACATATACATGAATGTCTCGAAGAATATTTTGAGAAAAATAAAATATTAATAGATGAACAACTTGGATTCAGAAAAAATAAAAATATTAACATGGCTATTTACCGCGTCCTTGAAAATATTATAAAATGTATTGACAACAAAATACCCGTATCTGCCATGTATATGGATTTAACTAAAGCCTTTGACTACGTGGACCATGATATATTAATAAAAAAATTAAACACTTATGGTGTACGGGGAAACGCCTTAAATCTAATAGAATCCTATCTAAGCGGACGACATCAGGTAACACACATTAGAAAAATTTGCACTAAGTCTAAAAAAGAAGTAACATATAAATCACGGGTTAGACAGATAAACTATGGAGTGCCCCAAGGGAGCATTCTAGGTCCTCTCTTATTTATAATTTATATAAATGATTTTCCAATGTCAATAGAATATCCAATGATTTTATTTGCTGACGATAGTACAGCTATATTCGCTGGCGATGACATGTTAAATAATTTTGAAATAGTGTTAAATAATAATTTGGACAAAATAATAGAATGGCTGACATTAAATAATTTAAAAATTAATTTAGAAAAGACAAAGATTATGAAATTTAGTAATAGTAATAATAATTTAGATTTAGCTGACTTATTATATATTGACAAAAGTATAAAACATGTTAATTGTACAAAATTCTTAGGACTCTATATAGATAATAAACTAACTTGGAAATTTCATACGGACGAAGTTTGTGCAAGGTTAAGCAAATTTTCATATGCTCTCTACATGATGTCTAAAGTTGTAAATGTGAATTCCCTTTTAATAGCATTTCATGCATATGTTACATCTGTTTTAAGATACGGAATTATATTTTGGGGATTTTCTACAGACAGAGAGAGAATATTCAAAGCACAAAAGAAATGCCTTAGATGCATATTTCATTTAAAACAAACGGATACATGTAAACCATTTTTTATAGATTTTAAGATATTGACATTTCCTTCTTTGTATATTTTTGAAATTATTATGTTAATTAAAAACAACCCAACATTATTTGAAAATTATAAAAGTGCCCGACATATTAATAAGAATAAAATTTGTATGCCTCCGCATACCACTGCATTATATGATAAAAGTGTGTTTGGGATGGCACCGAGAATATACAATAAGTTACCATATAATATAATGCAAGAAAGTAATATTCATATTTTTAAACAAAAATTATTCGAGTGGTTGACAAAAAAATCCTATTATAGCGTCCAAGACTATTTAAATGAGAGGTAATTAAGAAGATATTGTGTTGTATTGTTTAAATAAAATAAAAGATTTATAAGGCACCAAATTAAATATTATATAGAGATAGGTTAAGTAATTTTATATTGCGATGCTATGAAAGGCCAGCTAAGTAATAAGTTCTCAGCTATATTGAATAAGACCTATGTATTACACTTAGTTCGCAATAAAAACCCTGCATTAAGGGCGAAGGACGGAATACGCAGGGGTTTTAGTGGGTATCCCTAACTGTGGCGTGGCTATAGCATCTTTAGTTCTAACTAGAGGTGCTAGTGCCACCCCGACCTGCAGGGCTGATGAAATAGTCGAATGGAATGGGCGATGGGATAGCGGGAGAGGGAAGTGCACCATCGGAACTCTTACTCGTCTTCGAAACACGATTAACTCAAGGCTCTTTGACGCCAATACTGTGGAGGATGGTATCACACAGATCGAGCCAGCCCTAAGCGCTGTCATCGAGATAATAATTCTAGCATGGCTCTATCGCGTCTAAATGTTGACAATAATTCCTTGCCTTTGTCCCTGTTTTTAATGTAAAAATAATAATGGATAAATTCAATCTGAAAATATCACTATGTAACCGTTCTTTTGCGGTACTATCAGCATGAATCTTACTAATTAATTGACCCATTAAATTTATGTCGTGACCTCAAATTAGATATTACCTATATTATTACCAACGAATATTAGTAATAATAGTTGTATATTACACGATTGCATGCGATAATAATGCATGAAGTTTCTCATCCGTGCTTAAATATGTATATGAATGTAAAAAAATAAAAATCTATCTGAACCCTATAAGATATCAAAATTAAACATACACGAAAATTTAAAATAAAATTCCTGTTTTAATTCCTAAAAATTTCATTGCAATTTGTTGAGTTCTATCGAAACCTATTCGAAACAAACATTCAGATCGATACAAAGAAAAATTTTAAACCCGGTAATTTATAAGCCATTGTATATAGTAGTTTTCACTTAAAGAGCTGCCTAAATGGAGTTCATTACCATTTTCTATGTTTCGGCCACTTTTCCGTAACCGTGATCACGGAAGACAATGATGTCAGGTGTCAATGAGTAAATGTTATTGTTTAGCCTATCCCCAACTTGTTCATTTTAATTATTTAATTTTAATTTATGGCTATTACCTATTTACTCTATAGGAGCCGAATCTATTTTACCACCGCTTGGCAACATGTTGTGGCTTGAAGAGGAGACGCGGCACAAGTTTACTATCTCGCATTACCACATTTTTTCAAATACAACAGAATTTACTGACGACAAACTCGTGTTATATAACTTAACAATAAAATTAAGAATGTTCACAAAAAAAAATTCACAAGGTTCTTTTTTTCATTTTATATATAATATTAATAATGTCCGATGGCCCGTGGTCTATTTAAAAAATCACGGCCCTTAAATGAATTAAACCTAAACATTATAGAGATAGATCCGATTTTTTTAAGTATAGGTTACAAGGCTACGCCGTGAGTTCCGCTTCGCTTCGCTCCCGCCTTAGCCTTCGTGGCAATTTTTTTTATAATCACCCAAAATTCGCTTCATATCTCAAATAATAAATAAAAGTGCTATATAAGTATACTCTAACCTCATTTAATAAACAAAAAATCTACAATTCATCTGTCTTTTATTTATATTGCCCACTCGATACGGGCATTATGTATACAGACCGGTCATTACTCATAGTGAGAGGATTTATCAAATTGCCCGTAACATATACACAAATAAAATTAACATTAAAGATGTTAGAGACATATAATTAGAGTACTAAGAGTATTTAGAGAAAAATATACGAACATAAATGAATTGGAATGTAAATACCTAAGAAAAATTCTACTATTTACCATTATTTATTTGGATTAGTGGAGGATACCTTCTTTCTTTCTTTCTGATATCTTTCAAACACAGGGGGAATTTTGGAAGCTTGGCTCAAGTATGTCAAAATTAGGGCTGTTTTTTGATAATTCGATGTAATATCAACCAAATTAAAAACCACAGTCAAACACTTCGATTTTATTTATTGATATACTTTAATACATTTATTATAAGTAGACTACAAATTGCATAGGTACTCGAGAAAATGGTAATTTACAAGTGTGTTTACTTATTTAATAATGTTTACATATTAATATTAGCATATCCTTGAATTAATACTATTGATTGATAAATAAATAACATTGTATTGTTTATTAATAACTATTTTACATAGTCAATTTGCATCAAACATGCCTTTGTCATTCACGTGGTATAATAATATAGGGATGGCTAATATGATGCCATTATATATAATATTAAATATAGAATTTGAATGATATGCCATTATATGATATGTCATTGAAGAACTACTAGAAACAATAATAATCGGTTAAGGAACACACATTGTCTTCTGCCTTTTTTTAGAACGCTGGGGATGGGGAATGCATTTCCGCAGTAAACCCGAGCCCTACGGCCGGTAATTCCGGGTGTGTGGGACTCCTAGCGGTCAGTCCCCCACGCAGAAAATCACGAGGAACCATCCACCAGACTACTCGCCAAACATAACCAGCGCCCCAATTCTGCGTTTTTATGAGGCGCCCGAGAACTCGAGTTGTAGGCACTCAACCGTAGAGCTAGAACTGCAGCAGCTAGTTGTTTTGAGCTACATTACATCCACCCCATGCGATGCAAAGCTACGTACGCGACGCCGATCTAGTGATTCCAGATTTTCGTCGGATGGTGGAGGCGTTTGACATTGTGTATATACATAGTGCAGCTCAGTCTCAGACATCGAAGGCGTCATTACCCAAGCGTCATCTGTCAAATTCAGTTAAAAACGAGAAGAATTTTCTAAAACCAGCGTGTCAGCGCGATACGCCTATTAGACTCGCGTTTGGTGTGTGCACAATGCACACGTAAGACGTCTCAGGCGTGTGCGTTAGCCTAATATAGTTGTCTTTTAACGCCTTTACATACTGATGTTCAGAGTGCCTAAGGGAGAGGTAACCTCATCACACATAGATTTGTGCTGCGAAAGTCACCCAATGTCCCCGGTTTCCCCATGGCAGTCTCAAAGGCGACATTGTATATGTCTAAGATAAGTAATTTAACGCTTGTTTTATGGGTATTGTACAACAAACAACTTGGGAATTTATGGATAAAAAAACTAAAGAGTGAGAGACATGGCATAAGGTGGAGAAGGCCTTCCTCCAACAATAGATGGACCCTTTAAATTAGGAATAAAATAAAACAATACTATTCAATGTACAGACTATTGGGAAATAAAGGCTGTTTTATTTAATTTGAAAAAAATAATATAATTATTATGTCTTATAAGTCAAAAATCAAATCTATGTCCTAATTCCTACTTTTGTGTACTTAACTGGCGGTGGCCCACCTCTCTCGCCATTTTCCTGCTAGCTGCCGTAAAAATGGATATAATGTAAACAATCCATAATAATGATGATTCCTTTATATCAGAAATACAAGTCATTCCATTTACAATTAAAAACATATAAATTGGAAATTAAATCATTGTTAAAAGCTAATTACTAGGGTATTGCACCCGAGTCATTATTTGTTTCCTGTGGTTTTTTGATGCTTATACTTCCGTGAATCCAAACGTGTCTGTTAGCATAATTAGAACATTCTCTTTGTTTCATATACCTAAATCGAACACTTATGTATAAAGAAAAAATATAATAATACCACAAATGAAAGGTATAATGAATCTCAGCAGGATTTCAACCACTGATAGGCTACTAGAAAGTTCTTTTATGGCAAAGCTGGCAAACAGGCAGAGGGCTTGTACAATTTGTACATTTGCGCTGGCTTGTAGTGGTGGATTCTGGCAGTAGTACGTGGAGTGCTGGTGCTTTCTTATAGTAGCGTGAAGAAAATTTATCCGTGCAGGAACAGAGAAAGAATACAATTTCCTGCGGCCACCCGCCTGTCGTAAGGGGCGACAAAACAATCTACAGGCAGATGGTAGGGCATTGGCCCGACTGGATGGCTACCACACCTGGTCTAAAGTATGTCGCCATAACAACCTTGAGTTGTGTTCCGGCATTAGTGACCAGGTTCCAGTCTCCCTTAAGAGAGCAGCAGCACATTTCTAGCATCTTTGGTATTGCATTCAATAAAAATTGAAATTGAATTTGAACAGGCTCTAATCACGATAATGAGTCCAGCATGGCTCTACCACGTATAGTATAGTATAAAATATAAATTTGTTTATTGACCAATTGTTCTTCTATCTTTCCAGATTAACCCCGTCCCGGATGTGAGCTACTCCCCACAGTAGACCAGTAACCTTTCAAAATGGGTCACAAGCCGTACCTCACCGTTGGGCAAACAGCCCGTAATAGGCTGCTGGGATTCGCCCCGCGCATATCCAGAGACAGGAGAGTCCCGATCAACATGATGATATCACAGCAGGGGACGATTAATCATGGTAAGTGTTAATTAATTTATCATGGCAAGGCTTTTTTAAGGAATGTAAAGTGGTTTGGGGTTTTTCTGAAAATTACGATTTACTACATTTTTGTGTAATAACGTAAAATTATATGCCATCTTAGATACGTTTTTTGTTTAAGTGATTATGTGTACATATTAGTGGTTGTGTCTGTGAAACCAACTTGTCTTAAGTAAGGGAGTTTTCATTTCTCGTACTCTGAAATACGTTTGGAGTTGCCTACCCAAAGAAAGGGATGAAAACAATACTTTTCGTTCCCGGGAAACGAATTTCCCTGCTGTCAAGAAATTTAAAAAACTATACGAAACATAATACATGTGACTCATATCCCACCTTCATTTACAGCCACTGTTAAATCGCGGCATAAATTGTAATAAAAAAATATTAACAATTGTATAACATAATTTTATACTTATAAACTATTTTTCGTTAAATTATTATTTAATTTACATTTTGAGCTAAATTTTTACTATCATCAGTGACAAAAAATACTGGCTGGTAGAATGCAACAGAAAAATAAATATACGTAACGTATTAAATGAGTTCATCAGATTTACTATACATATATAGATAGATATACCGTAAATCATAGATATATTTTTATAGTAGTGTAAAAAACATTAACGACTATATATATACATGTTTATATATATATATATATATATATATATATATATATATATATATATATATCTAGATTTTTCTACTCTCAGTTAGATGCATGACAGCGTCCTCTAATCGACAATTTTCCTGCAGGTTCATTAAATCCATTACATAGCGCCATATATGTATATAATTTATATATTCTTTTTTTAATTTATCCCTATAGACTTAGCAGATTTTGAGAAATAGGACTATGACGGACGAACGGGTAGAAATAACGATTTCACATGTAACGTTTTTACCAAAATGGTTCCTGGAACTCCAAAAATACATATATATGCATGAAAAAGTTAATATTAATACATACATACATAACTTCACGCCAGTTACCTTGCGGTGTAGGCACGAACAATAGAGCGCCATTCAGACTTATTCTTACACACCTCACTTGCTTCTTTGACATTCATAACTCTTGTCATGCACGCTCGTCTGTTCTTAAGGCTCCTGACATCACCTTCTGCTAGTACACGATTAATTTGATCAATATTAATGTCATGATATAACTATACTGCCGTCAAATTAACTGGCATAGCTTAAGACGAGGGAATGTAGTCACTCCGTCGAGCAACATTGGGATTATATAACTTAGATAAGTTATGAACTGAAAGCGAAACGTACAGTATTTTATGGATTTATTACAGTGGATTTAATTTATAATGACCTCGGTTGTAACCATTTTTTGGTTATAACAACGTAACACTCAAATCATTTGGATTTAAAGTATACTTTTAGAAGAAAATAATATCGCCATAGCGACTTGGGATGTAACGCCGATTTCGGGTATTGAATAGAATAGAATAATAATTTATTACTAGAAATGTGTGTCTAAATACATACATATATATGGTTGTAATAGATATTGCCTTATAGCGACTAATATTCATTAATTATTTATAACAAGTTCCTAGAAATCCCTTGTAGATATTGCGAATGAATCTACTCACAAGGGCCGAGTCAACGAACAAATACACTAAGGTTCATTGTGAATTAGAAAGCTTTCTTATCTTTTGGTTAAATCCACAGATCGTCAGCAATTATAAAAAATCATAGCTTGTTAGTTTTTTAATTATTAAGCTAAAATTAGGTTATATTCGACGGCCTCTATGGTTGTGCGGGCTAATCGTTTGCCTGCTTACCTCATTGAAACGCAGAGGCTCCGGGTTAGATTCCTGGCATGGTAAATTTTGGAAAAAGATTTTTCCGTCATTTACTAAGGTCTGGGTATCTGGGATCAGCCCCAAAATAATCAGTTCTATATTTATTAGGCAAAACACAAGTTTAACTTGCTGAATTTCGGGATGTACAATATGTGTGTGTGTTGTGTGCCGATTATTATTGTAAAATAAAATATAAAAATATAGGTATATGCACACTATACGCGACTTTGCTGTCTGGCAAAAAAACTGTTTTCTTTCTATCTATATATATAGCGACTTCCGGGTATAGCGGCGGAATTATAGTGGTCCCTTTATCATCGTTTTAAACGAAATCCACTGTATATTATAAATAAAACTATACTTCAAATAAAACTAGCATCCGTCCAACCCCACAAGACTGCTGTCACTAGGCAGTGTACTAGAAGGGTGGCAGTATTATCTCGGTGGATACAAAGGTCAATTTTGAACAAACTTTCAAGCGGACCGGACTGTGAAAAATTACTTTGAAAAATATAATATATTTTTGATTTAATACCATTTTTGTGGTTCCGTGGTCCGTATGTTTGTCACCTCTAGAACCCTTTCTACTGCGCGGAATGTAAAGCATTAACCCAATTTATTCAAATTGTTTATATGTCAACGGAATTTCCTGTTCCCCTGTAGATGTCAGATTAAAAACTATATATAAAACACTCCTCTTATTAAAATGCAACATTGTGTAAAAAAATTCAAGTCAATCCATCGATTCGCGTTTTGCGGACACAACCAAACGGAAACATTTTTTTATGTATAAAAATTTTAACACTAACATAACTTATAACTTATACCAGGCAGTGAATTACGAAAAACGGATGAAGTCATTTCGCCACATACAAAAATTGCACATTTAGCGCGACTGCTTGACCGCACCGCTGCGTGTACGCACCTAAATATTAGGTTGGGGAAAAAGTTTCTTCGGATTTTATATAAAAATTCAAAAGGTTTTTTTATAAAGTTTATTTACATTTGACTAAAGTATGTAGGTGCCATTTTGTTGGATAACTTTTTGCCATCTTGTAGGTAGGGACGTGATCCCATTGCTATAAAATTTTGGGGCTTCTGATCAAAAAACTGCGACAAGTGGTTTTGACAGTTCTCTCGTAATGTTAACCTGACACTGCCTAAGGAATTCTGCAGAGACCGAAACAGGTGAAAATCTGAAGGTGCAAGGTCAGGACTATATGGCGGATGCATTAACACCTCCCAGCCAAACTCTCATAATTTTTGCTGAGTGGCTAAAGATGTGTGAGGTCTAGCGTTATCATGGTGAAAAATCACACCCCTTCTGTTGATTAATTCGGGCCACTTGCTCTCAACTTTTTGCTTTAATCTCATCAGTTGTTCGCAGTACAGTTCAGAATCGATGGTCCTGCCTGGCAGTAACAGCTCATAATGAATAGTGCCCTTCCAATCCCACCATACACACAGCATCACCTTGTTGCGAGTTAACCCGCGTTTCGCCACAGTCTGTGAAGCCTGACCGGTCTTTGACCACGATCTTTTTCGCACGTTCTTGTCGTTCGTGATCCACTTTTCATCACCAGTTATCAGCTTTTTCAAAAATGGTTCGGTTTCATTACGTCGTAATAAAGAATCACAAATGAGTACACGGTTCATTAGGTTTCTTTCAGTGAGCTCATGAGGCACCCAAATATCGAGCTTTTTTGTGTACCCAGCTTTTTTCAAATGCGCCAAAACCGTTTTGTGGTCAATTCCCAGTTCTCCAGCTACATCGTAACTACTAATATGCCGATCTTGCTCCACTTTTTCAAAAATGGCATTAATTTTGTCCGTAACAGGGCAACCAGAGCGACGTGCATCTTTGATATAAAAATTTCCGGATTGAAAACGCTTAAACCAAATTTGCGCTACACTCTCACAGATGCTGCATTAGGTCCATAAACATCACAAATTTTTTCGAGACTTGTGTTGCATTTTATCTTTTTTGTAGTAAAATTTTAAAATGTATCGAATTTTTTCATCAGATTCACTCATTTTATAAGAAAAACAAATGAAAATCACACATTTTCCTAATTTGAATTTTGAATTGTCTTCTTTAAAATTAAAACTTTTTAATGGTACCAAAACCAGCCAGATACAAATGGTACAGCCAGAGAGATCTTATTACAAGTTTATACATACTATATGCGAAAAGACTTTTTCCCCAATCTATTATACATTCAATGAACTGCGATAAACCTTTAACCATTTTACATACATAGAGAGATAGACAGCGGCCGAACATAACAAGAGAAATAAAATCACACCGTCTCCGCTGGCTCGTTCCCGTGGAACGGATAGGCTTTAGTCTCAACGCCTTTCATTGATTGTTTTCTTGCAGTCAACCCGAAAGAGCCAAAAAAAATTTAGATAGAAGATAGAAATAACAAAGGTTATAAAACAAAACTACGATAACTTAGTCTATATAACACAAGAATAAATGGGACATACAATGGAAAATGCACATGTAATTAAAAAATAAACAAGCAACAGAAGTTCTAAAACGAAAACGAGCGCCGTATGACGTTTGAGAGTAACCCCTTGGGGTCGAAGCGTTAAGAAAGCTAATTTGGGATGATCCAAAGACAGGCGTTCGGTCGGTCGCCGCAAATATCGATGGAACGACAGAGCGACCATGTCGTTATGATCGTGGCGAAAACGTTACTAATGACGTCATTATTTACGACCATACGGCACTCACAACAACCCATGTCAAAAGATGGATCGAAGTGGGCGTTGACCACAAATAATTAATTCTCTGAATCGATTGACATCGAAAAGGCGCTATTTTCAAATCAACCAATGACTTTTGTGTATTTCGTTGTTAATAACATAAACGCTCCATAATCCGTTCCACTAGAGTTTATGATTGTAACGCCCGCAAGCAACTGGAACAGGAAAAATCGCGGTCGCGAGTCGTTGTGAGTCTCCTGTGGAACGTAGCCAGAATGGAGTATGAAGTATGAGCTTCAAGCTCATAATTGGCAAGAAACCGCACAGGATAGAGAAAGGTGGCGTGTTCTCGTTTTGGAGTCCAAGTCATAGCTTAGAACTCTGAGCCAACGGAGATAGGCAAGTCTTATTCATAGTTCCTCTGGAAAAAAATTTGAAAGACGTAGGTACATATAAGTTAAAATTTAATCTACTTCCTACTCTATGTACACCATTTCGTAACGTATTACCGCTGATTTTATGAGAAAAAAACGACAAAAAACTTCCCACCAACTTAGCTAAGATAAATAATTAAATATATGCAAAGTTAAGACACCATATTAAAAAAGGCTTGCAAAACGAAACACGGAAAACTACTGCATTAAATACTTACGCAAACTTAACGGAATGGCGATTAAGTAATTTTGTTAATATGTCGCCGATAGTGTCGACAAGATAATTAAGATAAACTATATAAAGTAGTATTCCGTATTTAAAGACAATTTGGTGTCCTTAGTCTGTGAAAATGACTATTTAGTTTACCAGATTACACCTCGACGAGTATAAGTTAGCGTGTGGCAAAAAACGTACTAATTTTAAAAGTTCTCAGTACACCGTTGTTTCATTATTTTATTTACGAAACCTAAAAAAGTTAAGGGAACGGAGGAAAAGTATTTATCTATAATAAAGGAATTAACACAGGTTAATTAATACATTTAATTTTTACCTGGGCGCTATTCGCCATCCGAGAATTCCGATCCATCCCGCGAATAACCTATCCTTTTTTCCAGGGCAACAATTTTCCTATATCTATCTATTCACGGTATTAAAACTACACATATACTAAATTTCGAGTCGCGGTAGCGTAATGGCTAGTGCACGCGTCCCAAACTCAAAGGGCGCGGGTTCGATCCTGGCCGGAACGCGCATGCACCACTTAGTCGGTTTTCTGATCTAATGTGCACATTCTTACAATTACCACGTGCTAATAACGGTGAAGGAAAACATCGTGATACAACCTGCACATCGAGATAACCAATGTGTCAAACCTGCCAAGCCGCCTTGGACAAGCGTGGCGCGTATACGTCCGTTCCCCCTATAATGGGAGGCCCGAGCCCAGCAGTGGGAAATTTATGACCTGATATTATATATACCAAATTTCAGCAAAATCAGTACCGGGGGTTTTCGTTGAAAGAGTAGCAGCTCTGCTAACTCATCTGCTTTGTATTCAGACAAAAAAAAAACCATGTTAATGGACTCTAATTATTACTCGCTAATTATTATTATGTATACATTATATAAAGTTAGTCGCACACATCAATTCTTCATTGCCTCATTTCACCTCACCATTTTACCACTAGACAAGCAGACGTACTAGCTTACTCTACTGATATATGATGGAAATACTAATCAAGCGCACAAAGCGCTTTGCTTCCACTTGTGTAGTGCGTGTGGTCGAATAGCTGAACTCCTTACCAGCGTCTAGTTTTCCTGAAACTTAAAACTTATGTGTCTTCAAGTCTCGCGTGAACAGGTAGGTATTTTCTAAATAAGTATGCTGCATCTCAGACTGCATTTCCACTTAATATCGAGTACACAGTCGGTCAAACTCCAATCTATATATACAACATAAAAAAAGACAGAAAGTTACAGTCGCGTTTAGAAATGGTGTCACAACAGTCAAGTAACTTTAAAAAAATTAAATATTTAAACTCAACACTCTGCACTTTGGTTGATATACCTACTCTTTGCCTATACTAGCGCCATTCTGGTCGGTTTTGAACTATTACTTCCTGCGAACCGGTGAACAATTTTGCAGTTTCACCTCCGTAGGTCTTTATACACCAGAGCAAAGTGCATCATTGATATTGATTACACAACAAGTTCAATGGCAAGTTTATCGTAATTTCCAGGATGTTGCATTTTTATTTCACGAATTTATTATCTCGTGCATTTCCTTTATTATATAATGCATGATATAATGATAGAGAACATTATGAACTTCATTCGTGCGAGCCTTGGCCTTTATATCTTCTGAACCCTGCAAGATATGGAAAGTAAACACACACGAAAATGTATATACCCTTATACATAATAGTCATACGAGATTTACAGTGCCGTAAATAGGGCGGTGCCACCGGTGCCCAAGCACAGGGCGTAGACTCTGGGGGGCGCTAAAATGGCCAGACCAGGCAAGACTATTATTTTTCGATTTGCTCCTGATAAGTTCCGGCTGCGACTCTAGTGCTCGATTCCAACATATACGTACCTACATGCCAGTATCATCAAAAACATCTGTTAAATTAGACAAAAATCCCGCTCATTTTTTTGGCAGCGCACGAGCGTATTTGTGTTCTAGTTCTTTAAAAAAATACATTTTTCTTCCAAAATATTAGATAATTGGTTCACCAGCACCAAGGTCCTTGTGCGTTATTTTATCACCCTGAATGAAATAAAGTAGGCCTATATATAGCATTGCTCTAGCTAGGGTACCTATAATATCTAAAAAAACGACGGTGCAGTTATAGAAGCTCGCATAGGGCCCATAAAAGGTCGTAATTTTTTTTTAAATCTATTATTCATAAATACCTTCAAAGTGCAATCGATTGTGTTTATAATTATAGTGATGAAGGGGGTAAATTAAAATTTCAAAAATTTGTATTAAAATCCTTTTTTTTGAGACTATTACAAACTTCTTATCAGACTGAGCCACGGCGATGCCTGTTCGGGTATAGCTAGTTTTTTTCAAAGACTAGTATTTGCCCGCGACTTTGTTCATGTTGGACAGGTAACAAAGATTACAGTTATTTTACTAAATATTATTATTGTCAGCAGGGTAATGGATTTTTTGTATGAAACTATACGATTCTCGGAAATTACCGTAAAAACTTGGGATAAGTAATATTACTAAAGACACACAACTACAATTCTTTTACTAAAGATTTTATCGACCAGTGAGAATTTCGCATTAGAGTCAATTTCTTTTCGACCTGGCCTCTGTAAACCTCTGCCAAAAAAATCCTGTAGGATTGTCGGGATATAAAGTACCGCAAATTTTATGCCCGAGAATTTACAAAAAACCGCATCGAAATCGGTCCAGTAATTTTTACGTGAATCCCGTACAAACAGACAAACACAAAAAATGTAAGAAACAAATACTACACATTTACAATTTTATAATATTATAAATACATAGTCAAATGTACATATATGACCATTTTGTAACGTTTTTACCGCCATATTGACCACGGAAGCTTAAAAAATGCGTGCAATAAAACCAATCGATTGAAATGACTATTACAAAATATTGACAGAAGCGTTTTCTTAACAACATAACAACAACAATATGTGACCTTTTATATTGTATTGTGCTATTTGAAGACATCCTAATGTTAATGATGACTATATGGCTCAATTACTAGCAATATTTAAATGCCGAGGTTAAATGAGCTTTCAGGGTTCTAACAGAAAATAGGAACTGTAGAAATCGTTTTAATATTATTTTTTTTATATTAGAAATTGAAATTGCGCTGGTATATTAGACGGTCTTGTAGTAGAGATATCTAAGCCTTTGCCGACTTAACTCACTGGAACATAAAAGTCCCAGTTTCGATTCCTGACACGGTAAAATAACTCTCCGTTATTTACTACGGTCTAGGTGTCTGGTATCGGCACCAGGGTTAGCATTTGTAAATTGTATGTTTGTTTAACAATTATTTATTTCCTTTTTTTCATGCCTTTATAGAAAAAAAGAAAAATACTTAAGGGCAAAAGATAACATAGAAAGTTCGTGAAAAAAGAAAGGAAGACTAGAAATGATAATCGTCCATTAAAAAACGTAACTAGGAGCACAGTTTTTATTGAAAAACTCAATCAAAACTTGCGAAAAACAAAAGATGAAAACCCCGGGATGAGTAATGTTATTAAATGCATACATAACTACATCTTGATGTATGTATAACTACATCTTTAGTTTAAAAAAGAAATTTAAGCTAGGTATTATCATTTTAGCGAACACTGTGTCGGAATAAGCAAATTTTTATGCACCCGAACAATTTCAAACCGCTCCCGGGAAAATTTCCGCGAAATTCCCGGGATAAAAATTCGATTTAGATTCAGATTAGTTGTGATTTCTTTTAAGCTAGGTTGGCTGGAAGAGATCGCTTTTAAAGATAAGGCCGCCTGTTATTTTGCCAAGAAGTATTATAGTTATGCATTTTGTTTTTGTTTATTTTGGTCAGCAATAAAGTGTTATCTATCTATCTATAAAAAGTAGATAAATTTTGCTGGATAAAGTTTATTATCGATGAGTGAAAAATCGCATAGGTATTCCATTTTCTTTTTCAATCTGGCCACTGTGAATCATTCTCAGAAAAATTCTCGCTGGATTCCCGGGATAAAAAGTAGCCCAGATTTTAAGTCTAAGGATTAGCTATTAATTAGCGACAACTGTATCAAAGTCGGCCCAGTAGTTTTTCCGTGATCCCGAACAAACAGACAAGAAATCTAAAAAAAATTACAACATGTTCTTCGTCGTTTGTATAGTCTATTCCAATTATTTTTTTATTAGCTTTAATTTACAGACACGGCATTTTTAGAATTTTGTTGTATAATAGATTAGTTGTAACTTTAAAAATAAAATTAAAACATAAAAATAAATTACAAGCTATACTATATTAAAAACTAACTAAATAAAATAATTCTAAACAAAAAAGTGAATAAATATTAAAGATAAAATATTGATAAGATAAATAAGGTGATGTCAGGAGCCTTAAGAACAGACGAGCGTGCATGACAAGAGTTATGAATGTCAAAGAAGCAAGTGAGGTGTGTAAGAATAAGCCTAAATGGCATTCTGTTGTTTGTGCCTACCCCGCAAGGGAACTGGCGTGAAGTTATGTATGTATAAAATACTGGTCCAAACCACTGTCACTTGCTGGGAGCGTTCCCAAAAGGCTGCCGACGTTGTCACATTGTATAACAACTTATACGTCTTATTATTTTAAACCCATTTTTAAATCAATTTTCTCCTTTTCAAATTCATAAATTTCATGACATTGAAAAGGAGCTAATCAGGATGTTCAATTTATTGCAAGTTTTAATTTTGTTTCTGTACAAAAACAAAAACAGACCTGTGGCTGTGATGGCAGAGTATTACGAGTTACGTTTTTTAAGGGAGTAATATTATGCTTTCATGCCGTAGATTATCTTTAATTCTAATTAAATTTGTGGTCGCTAGCACGCCGTTGTTCACTGCTGGAAGTAGGCCTCCTCAAGTTTGCGCCTCCTATCCCGGTCTTCCGTTGTCCTTATCCAGCACCTACCGGCAACATTGCGCAGATCGTCAGTTCATCAAGCAAGGACCCAATACTGCTATTACTAATCACGTCAAATGGTCGAACACTGTCGTCTCGTCTTTTAATAATTATATAGTCAGTAAATAATATAGTCGGCGTCGATAATGATTGTATAGGGTAGTCTAGAGAAAATCGGCTTTGGCGACAAGACCGCCCATTGTACTTTAATGTATGTGCAATAAAGTTATTCATTCATTCAATCGTAGGTTTGCTTAACTTCGGTATTCAGTTTTTTTCAATGGCGTACCCGTGGCAAACCACTCTATATTTATAAATATTTGTAAGCGAAAACTCGCGAAATAAATATTTCAAATTTGGTTGGGTTTTCAATATTCATTTCGACTAACGCCGTTTCTGTTAATGGTAATACCAATTTTTTTCTACTATTATTCCACCGCGACAATATTGAGAAGGTATTGTAGGTTTAGTAGAATACGAATTTTTTAACACTATCTTTGACAATAGCAGAATTGGACCCTAGAGTGTGTCCTACACTAGGTTTGCCAAAATGGATAGGCGAGCTAAATACGGAACCCTCAAACCAAAAACGATTTATTCTTAGCAATTTTTCACTTCCATATAAAGTTTAACCGATTTGAAATACTATAAGGAAGTTCCGAATTTTTTGCATTTATTTGTTAAAATGAAAACAGGAAAAAATATCTGAGAATCTTAAAAACAACAATATTGATAAGAGTCCTTCACTAATAATAATATTTCATAAGGTTTGTTTGCTTATATTATAACTAATGAATCTATTATGATGTATACCAAAGTTCCTAGTTTCGTCTAAACTTCATTAAAATCATCCTCCACGATTAAATCACGGTAAACTCAATAGTTTCTGAGAATTAGTAATGACTGTATCTGCTTAGATAAGTCGGTACATGAAGATTATTTTGGCTGTAATGTCTACGGAACCCTAAAAATATGTATGAACTCATAAAACCTCCAAAACTGACTCTTGTAGCATTTGGGAACATCTCAGATAAACTTTTTTTACTTTTTGACAACCTGTTCAGTTATTTACACCAGTCGCAAAAAACCAAAATATATACCCATTTCTTTAACATAAATATCATCTATAACCTCAGTAAAATTGACCAATTGACTATAAAGAAGTCTTGGTGGTTATAAAATATATTCCAAACGTTTTTTCTAAAAAATATTTGCAATAGCCTATCTTTATATACACAAGGTAAAGATATTGTTACACCGTAATCAAGTAGCGATGTAACATTAAGCGATGTATTATTAAGTACATATAAGTATTTAACTGTTATATTATACAATTACTATTACTATTTATCAGTAAAATATATCTCATGAGTATGTGTGTATATAGTTACCTTAAAAGATGTACTATAAAAATCTATGAACATCAACAACAACAACAACAATACTCTTTATTTTACACCAACATAATAACAGTAACTAATTATCATATTTTAAAATTAGAAGGTAGTAATACAATCGGCGGCCTTATTGCTTGAAGCAATCTCTTCCAGGCAACCTTTACAACATCTAAAGTTATGCACCATCTATATCGCCAGACTAGCATAGAATACCCTATAAGTCAGGTTGCCTGGAAGAGATCGCTCTAAGAAATAAAGCCGCCTATTGTTCTGCCTAAAAATACTGCAATTAATGTATTGTGTATTTTATTCTGGTGAGAAATAAAGCGTTTGTTATCTCTATTAAGCCAATATTAGACGGATCATTTCTGTCTTTCAATTTGAAAGAATCAACGAAAGTGATTCATATAAGTTTTTCCGCTGGTAAAAGAACCAACGCCCATACACATTTTTCCATTCAAGTTACGTCAAACAGTTCTAAAGAAACCTTTAATGCTGTTACATAGCTCTATAGAATTAACTATTATTATATCGTTTATATGGGGATTTACTTATTTTTTTAATATGTAGGTAAAACGAATTCCACTTTTATGTTACAGGGAATGGCAAATAAGGAGTTTTAGGAGGGAACTTGAAGAGTTAAAAAATTTCTGTTACATTTCATATTCTAATAGATAAGGGTAAATACGTGCCAATTATGAAGACTTGCGTAGAAATGACAGATATCCAAGGCTTTCTTCAATAATACAAAGTATATACCTCCTTGAAGATACCCCACATCTCAGAAAATAATTAACTAGTCTTGTTCAAACCAATTTTCGTTGAAAGTATATTTTAGGCTCTACCACGTTCTTTTTTTTCGCAATTTCTTACATTATCAATAGTTAGTAGAAGAAAGGAATGCACAACTTTTACGTATCTGGAAGATATCCTTCCATATAAAAAATCAATAAAGATTACCCTCCAAGACTATGTGCACATTGGAAAAAAATTGAACCGTCAGTTACACGTATGACGGGCTGGCACCTTTAATCTTGACTGTTTCGCAGTATTAATACATCATTATATTGCGGCATAAAATAGAGATATAAAATCTGTAAAGACCCAGTAGTTCTCCATAAAAATAATAATGACATATCTACAAAGACAGACCCCTAGACTTGTTCAATTTGCCCCCCACATATAATGTACCAGTTTACCTGGAAAGAAACTATGGAGGGTCCATAGTCTCTTCTCAATTTCATATTTAAATAATAATTACTGGAAAGTTTGTAATGCCGTTTCTTCTCTTTATAGAAGGTGGTCAAATCATGACTTGCAATAATCTACAGTATCTACACTATAATAAATCTGTAAATAGTTCGAGTTTGTATTGTACATTACGTTTAAAAATGTTGAAAAAATATCATGGGGGGCTAGTTCGGACCAGCAGATACCGAAAATATTTTTTTTTTATTTTTCTGTCTATCTGTCTGCCTGTCTGTTAGAGCATCACGTGAAAGCTGTTGAACGAATTTAAATAAAACTCGTCAAAGAGCTGGCTTATATCCTGAATTGAAGACTTGGATACTTTTTATCCCGATAAATGATGTCGTTTTCATAAATAAATAAATAAATAACATTTTATTATACACCAATACAGAAATGAACTAAATAGATGGCGATGCAATCACGTTTAGTCAATTCACTAACAAATACCAAACGTTGCCATAAACATCATGTCATTCGTTGTATTATTTCAAATCAAGTTGGCTTTGAATCACCTCTGTTTTGCTGGGCAGTTATCTAGACTATACGATTTGAACTTAGTTTCTTTGTTATTATTATATGTAAAACACCAAATTAAGTTATTTTGTAAGTAAGCTATTGCCTAAGGTTTGACACGCTGCGTGGCCGCGGGGCAAATTCTAGTGAATAATATACTAAAATAAATCTTTTTAATTATTTAAATTATTAGAACATTCATTAGTATAGTTAAATGAACCAGTAAAAATACAAGACTATTATACATAAGTGGTTTAAATGCAAGTAAAATGTTCAAATGCCATATTTAGTTTGTGGTCTGGATAGCCTCGAATTGAATACACGTAAGTCGCGAGGTGACTCTAATTTTAACCGCAAACTGTCAACAATCCCGTCTCCTTGATACGATACTGTTTATTTATTACAAGCGATAATCCTGGATGCGTTGGTCTTTCTTTATTCCGTGGCAACGTGGGCGAAGACGGATCACTGTTTTCTTCATGACCGCATATGGACAGACAGACGGGACATGAGGATTTTTATCTTTTTAGCTGTTACAGCTGGCAGGCTAACAACCCACTTGATACAAAGTGGTTAGCGCCTCATATAGAAATTTCTGACATTAGACGTGCTACGAACATGCTAGCATCCTCAAAGGAGTCGAGAATAACATCTTTTGTAAAAATCCTCATATGCGATATGCTCAAGGAAAACTTGTAATGGGAGTACATTTCAAAAGTAAGGTGTGCAAGAGTAACGTTCTTAAGAACCTTTGTCTACACGAGCGTAATAGCTCAAAGAAATGAGGATGAACACCGCCCAGTCAGCGGAGGTTTTACAGGGGTTCCGTATATGCTCTTTAGCTATGAAACCGTAAACATGTGAATTCGCTTAATTCTACATCGTTGTCAAGAAATGAATCACTCGGAATCTCTAATTAAAAACAAACAGTAACAGCCCATTGCCGTCTGCGTTGCTGCTGGGCTCGGGGCTTTCCAATTTGTAGGAGTACGGACAGAATACCCGTCACGCCTGTCCAAGGCGACTCTTATCTCGATGTGCAGGTTAAATCACGATGTTTGCCTTCACCATCAGCTAGTGGCAATTTTAAATATGCAAACTTAGTAAGGAAACCCAAGTGTTATATGCTACTCGACCAAGATTAGAACTCGTGTCATTTGAATGCGTTACTTAGGTATACACCTTTACATTGCACTGATTTAGGGTTCCGGTACATAGGGTAGGCGAAATGGCGTAATATATTTCGACTCTCTTTTCCTTATTACACGACCCTGACTTAGAGAAAGAGTCTCTATTCTGCGTAGTGTAATCAACCGCAAAGCCATATTGGGTTTTTAAATATGCAAATTAAATTTAACCTAGACTGCCTCTATAACAAGGTCTGCCTATGCAAATGTAATTATAACGAAACAGAATATATAAGGTAATTTACAGTTAAGGTATGACCGGAAGTTGGCAATGAATTCAACAGGAAGTATCGCGTGACCCAAAGGATGGTCTGTTCTTGAACAGAACGATAAGTAACGAAATGTGACGAAACTGAATTTAATGAAAGGTAAAAGAATAGAATGCATCAGGATGAAATATAATATTGATTGATGCAATAAAAATAGAAAAAAGAACTCAGATTAATGATGATCTATTTCAAAGTTGTGAAGACATGCGTATAATAAAGTCCAAAATCCCGCAAGATCGAAACGACGACTACAGTTAGTGAAAAATAAAATAAAATATGTAAATTGGTTGCTTCTTGCACTAATAAATTGAAATGCTAATAATTAATTCTAGACTGAAACTCAGTTATTGATTTGAGGACAATTTATTATGTTTTCTTAGATTTTTATACCTAATTCATAATATGTGTTAGGTATACCCAGTGAGATAATTAATTAGATATAAACTCAAAAATATATTTTTATTTGCTTCGGAATCTTCGAAGTCTTATTAAAATTTTAATATTAATCAATTTCATAAAAGGTCATATCCATTAGCAACTAGCTGTTAGCCGCGATGTGGTCCGTACTTATTTTTAGGGTTCCGTAGCAATTTTAATAAAAACAAACCCTTGTTGTCGGTCCATCTATCTTTATAGTTTGACAGTCGTTTTCCTCAGAAATTACAGTCTATATAGACAGATTGGTATATATTAAATTAAATGTAACTTAGGATTGCATAAGGTCTCGGGTTCCGTCTTTACTTTTAAAAAAACGTAACTCTTATGAAATCGTCATGTCTGTTTGTGTATATGGATGAAATTTGACAGGAAGATTTTGTCTGTACAGCTCTGCAAAGTTATGTAGAAAGAAAACGCGAATCAAAACAATTAAGTTGGCCGCCATACATATAAATAGGTTTCAGAAGGGTTTATGGTAGTAAAAGAACAGCAACTGGTCACAATACTTTATAATCAAAGAACCTTACGATTTTAACACATTACAGACAGTAATCTTAACAGTCGTCGAGCATTTTTAGAACACCTCGCCATCCCTCCAACAATTTAACAGTATAAGAAACTTAGCATATTGGCACAACCGATAGCGGATTGAATTCATTGATAAACTATACTATTTTAATTAAAGGGTTATGCATGACACGAATTTAATACATTATTGTTTGGATATTTCAGATAATATTTTATATAAGATATTGTATAAAATATTATACTTAAAGTTTTATATGCAATAAAATAAGCCGAACACAGTATAAATCTATCGCATCTGCCAAAAGAGAAACTAAATGGAGTGAATACCGTCTATATACAATTAAGACATTTTGAATTATAATCTACACAATTATCACATTATAGAAAAGATAAATATTGTAACAAAATTATTGTAAATTATAGACAACTACTCTATATAAAGCAGGCGCTAAACACAGAATAAATAAAAATATAACATTACTATTCAATTAAGGAAATGGTCGATTGTATCGTTTAGAAATAAGAGGGTACATAACAAAATTAACTATTAACTTTACACGGAAACATGACAAGAACAGCTATGCTACTAAATAACTAACAATTTATTGGCCCTTACGTTTTTTTTTTCGTACATATATTATTACTGTATTACTATCTCTTGCGCTTGGCGGCTTTACACTGCGTTGGATGAATAGCAACTCATAACCCGATCGGGTACGGGCTTTTATTTCAAAATATACGGTAAGATTACAAAATGTGAAATACAAATCGTATTAAGAAATACATCTCGAGTTTTTCCAACAGCGGTGTAGTCAGCACTTGCATCATACATACCGTATGTTTTTTTTTCAACTAGCTTACCCTTTTTTTTTAACCAGGGGAAATCCGTTTGAGGACTAAGCCGTGACAAGGGCAGAACCTTCGGGGGATAATTCGCTACCTAGTGTGGGATTCGCCAGATCAGGAGTGACACTAACATGTCCGGTCAAAATTGGTGGATACCCACTAAAACCCCTGGGTGTTCCATGCTTCGGCTTATGCCAGGGCTACGAGTATATGACCTAGCCTCTCCGCAGCCCTGGCAGAACTAGCTTACGCTAGCCGACCTTCCACCCCGCGCCATTAATGTGACACATGTTACAGTAAATTCCAACATCATTTTGAATTTAATAGAACAGGTGCTAAAGTAACATCTAATCATCTTACTTTTAAAATAGCCTGATAGAAATAAATCCTTATAAAGTACTTTTCGCTAAGTTATTATTTAATCATTTACATAAATTTGAGCTAAATATTTATATCAATATCATTGATCCCAAAATATACTGGCTAGTGGAATGCTACTGAAAAAGAAACTTGCTTGACGTTTCATTGGCCTTTGACATATAAATGAGTTCATCAGATTGGAGTTTTTGGCGGGAACTAAAAGGAGACGTTGTGCTGTGCAGTTTTATTTTCTAAAAATGTGTAAAATTACTCTAAAATGAACAATAGTTGTAAGATATTGATAGTTTTTGAGTAATAGTTATGTGTTTTTGCGAGAAATGTGAACTATATAGCCAAATGTCGCCTTTCGACTTTTCACAAGAACTCCGTTGAATGACGTCGATTGTAGCCTACAATACAACAGCGCCTGGCTTAAAGGCATAGTTGCCAAGCCTTAAACATAAAAAAAAAGTTCATCAGGTTTAGATATGGATTTAACGCCTGATTTAGTTAACATACATACATACATAACTTCACGCCAGTTCCCTTGTGGGGTAGGCACAAACAACAGAGCGCCATTTAGGCCCATTCTTACACACCTCACTTGCTTCTTTGACATTCATAACTCTTGTCATGCACACTCGTCTGTTCTTAAGGCTCCTGACATCACCCTCCGCTAGTTTGCCAGGTGGTAGGGTATTTGCCCGACTGGATGGCTACCACCCCTGGTCTAGAGTATGCCGCCATAACAACCTTGAGTTGTGTTCCGGCATTAGTGACTAGGTTCCAGTCTCCCTTAAGAGAGCAGCAACGCATTTGTAGCAACTTTGGTGTTGCAAATGTCCATAGGCGATGGTAACCGCTTTCCATCAAGTGGGCCGTCTGCCTGCCTGCTGAATTTATGCAATAAAAAAATAAAAAAAGTACACGATCAATTTGATCATGGAAGGTGTGTCGTGGCCTTCCACGACTTCTGCATCCTTCCACTTTTGCATTGTATATCTGTTTAGTCATTCTTTCATCATGCATTCTTTCCACATGCCCGAACCACCGGAGCATTCCTTTCCTTACCTTCACCCCGACACTCTCTTTCAGACCAACTCTCTTTCTTACTTCGGTTTACGAACGCGGTCCGCGAGCGTCACTCCGCAGATTTTGCGCAGTGCTCGCATCTCAACCGCGTTTACTCTACTTTCATGCTCTCTCTTCCATATCCAACTCTCGCTTCCATACGTGAGCGTAGGTACCAGCACCGCGTTGTGTATGGCGAGCTGGGCCTTCTGGCTGAGGTTCTTACTACAAAGAGTAGTTTTTAGTTTAAGTAATCAGTTTTTATTTACTTTCCTCATATTCGAAATGAAAAACAGAGTGTTAACCTCGAGTGAAAGGCCTATATAGGCACTGGAACTATAAGCACCCTCGCTGCGCTCGTGCACCAAACCGTCGCATGCCTAAATAGCTCACTTTCACCCCACAAGGAACTATCTACTGTTATAGCTGTTTAAACAATAATGATTGCGCTATTTGACTTCTTTTACTTGTAAGTCATAAATATGTACGCTCGTATAAAATCTATGAGACTGCGACTTTTTGTAAAATGATAAATTGTGTCTCAGTTGATTAGATTATCTAGTCCCGAATTAAAATTGCTATAACAAACATAATATGTATATAGACAGATAGTCAGAGGGACCGTGATGCAGTGGACATATCCAAGTAGCCGCTTCTCCAGACCGCAATCAAGTATTTCCGCTACATCGTTACCTTCGAACACTGCCTTATTACAAAGAAACAGTCTTTCGCAATTTATTTACTTAACAACCAGTCATGATTACATCGAAAGACCGTGGGGTTTTTCTAAAGCCTCATGATTCATTAAATAACATAAAATAACACATTGTGTTATTGTTTAACATATAATGACGAATAAAATTATATATATATCTGCCGACGTTAATAACCTTCGAGGGAGACATACGTTTTAGTAAGAAAAACAAGATAAAAAGGATTACAAATTTTAAATCGACGCAGTGGAGGATTCATCATTTTTGATTAAATCAAAACTATTAAGGAAAGGGTAAAAATAGCACTGCGAGAGATATTTAATAAATTTACTAAGATTGCACCATTACATTTCGAAGGGAAAATTTTTGTTGTGACAAAAGTCAAATTTCAATTGTTTGTTGGTGTTGCCAACATGCTGGGGCGCGGCGGTGAAATTAAGCACCATACCGAATAATATTTTAATTTTCGTTACCTCTTGGGTAATATATTGTTATGCCTTGAAGCCAGCATACTGGTATCACGCTGATTGTCTTATAAAATATAGATATAAATTACAATACCTTATACCTTATATAATTTGATAGTTTAACGTATGAACATTTAACGGTATAGAAATAAAATACGAAAATTAATTACTACAATTATAACTTTTCAACAAAACAAACATCATTGGAACAATAACTAAAATAAAACATTATTCTTAGCTAATGCCTTTTAAGCTACTCGTAAATTGTTAAGCAGATTCTACTTACTTCATTTTAAAACGCACTAACTTATAAGTTATATTTTTTATATCATTGTACCTGTTTATTGCCCAATATTTTTTATTTATTCTGCACAACAAGGATGCAACGTGTAATGACCTAAGTGCATGAACCCTGCCACCTACCTTAAGAAAATTTTCTCTATCAAGGTAGGATTGTAAATATCCTATTTGATGCGAGGTTAAATTATTGGAAAACCTGAATATAGAAGCCCACACGCGCGGCATTTTCTTACAGTATTTATTGAGAAAAGAATAAAATTTAGTATTTCTGTGTAACTTCTGCTCTAATTTTAAAAACCTATAGAAAACCAAATCGAAAGAATCCCCAATAAAATTATTTATCTCGCTTACGGGAAACTTTAACGGCAAGTCAATCTGCAATCTGTTATCACGATACAGAGTTGCAGTGTTGGATATAGTTTTGCATAGCTCTGGTTCTGAAATCTTTTCATTGCAGGTTTCACTTATATGTTCTGTTTTCAAAGAATTTTCTAAAGTTTCGTTTATATTGGATTCACCTTCCAAACATAGTAAAGAAACTTTACTTGAATTACAATCGGACCGCTGTGGCAAAGCTCCAGCGACTACATGCCCGAATTTTGTATTAATAAAGCGAGGTTGCAGGCGTTGATCATGAGCATCGAACTCATGTTGTGCAAAAAAGTGATCAAGCAAATTATGTTGCTCTGGAATCATCACCTGGAAAAATATATCAGCGCCTATTAACATGCTAATATTGGATGGTATACCAAAATCGTCATCTGCCAATTGCATTCCAGGAGGAATGTGAAGGGATGAAACGTCTACCTTGGATTGAGGAATCTTGGATGTTATTTTGTCCAAGACAAGGCAGTCAATTGTCACCTTGTATGGTGAGTTAAGTGAGAACACTTCAAGGGGCACAGAATAATGCACAGCATTGTTTTTGTTGCTGACCCCTATTATGTTTGTATTATTCTTAGTAGGAGTAATGCCTAAGACATCTAATAACTTGCTCGTTGCGATCGATATTTGGGAAGCCGAGTCCAATATTGCCTTTATGCGCACCTCCTGGCCACTTTTTGAATAAAGTTTTACTTTAACCGTCGGTAGTAAAACTTTATTAGAAGATGCATTAGATATCAGTGACACAGTTGGTTGCAAAGGTAAGACCTCTTCGTGAAGCAAAGTATTGTGTGTCTGCCTGCATAATTTGCACCGAAAGTGATATTTGCACTTACCTTGGTGAGCATTCAGACACACTTTGCATAATCTATTATCTTTAGCAAAGTGTAATTTATCAGATGTTGCCAAAAGTTTAAAATCAGAACAAGTGTATAATTTGTGTTCTGAAGACTTACAGTACAAACATGATCTGGATCCAAATGTAGTAGTCATGTTTATGGCTACTTTAGGATTGTGGATTTTGTCTGAGGATGATGAAGACTGAACGTGTTCCAAAGCTAAGGCTCTCTTATCCAGGTATGACAAAAACTCAGCTACAGTTGAATCCACAGTTGCATTCCTATCTAATTGATAGGCCATTAATGTATATGAATCTAATTTTCGATATAAAACCGCTAATAAAATAGGATCCCAAGTGTCTGTTCGAATGCTTAAGTTTTTTAAAGCACCTAAACATTGTTTTATGTGTGACACAAACTCGCGAATATTACTTGGTGTTGATTTATACAAGGAAGGCATGTCGAGTAACGAATTAATGTGTTCATTAACAATTTTGAAAGTGTGGTTATAACGGCCATTTAGCAGTTGAAGGGCTTCGTCATAACTATTTGGAGCCAAAGGGAGGTTTTTAATTAAATCAAGTGGCTCTTTTTGTAAAAATGATCTAAGGTAATATAATTTTTGGATCTTATCTAGTGATTTGTCATTGTGCACTATTGCTGCGAAGAGATTAATGAAGGGTGTATAGTCACTATATTTTCCCGTGAAGCTAGGTATATGAATTGTTGGCAGCTTCGCCTTAAAAGTTGAACAATTACCTGTATCGGCTTCAAAATTAGTGTTTATGCGCTCATTGAAAATCTCAAGGGCGTTAAAGTATTTTTCTTCCATCTCTTCGCTATTTCCATTATCACTTTCGTCATAAAACAAAATTTCTTTATTATAATTTTCGAATTCATTAAATAATTGCTCCAACCGTTTTTGTTTCGCCTTTAAAATCGAATTTGAAGTAGTTTGTACTTCTATTGCATTTTCCAAAAAAGTAAATATCCTACTAAGAGCTGACTTAACATAGCCTCGAGCCGCTCTTAATTTTTTAAGGTCTTCCATTATAATTATGTAAAACTAAACTAAAATATATAATTAACACTAATAAAATAAATATTGTCTGACGTTGAAGTCTATCAAAGAAATTATAAATAAACTGTCACTAAAAAAGAAAACCGTGTCAAAGTCCTGTTTAAATCTTCTTTGGAAAAAGAAATGTTCGTAAAACAGCATGCACTGTTATCCTGAAATAGCTGTAGACGTCGCTATCTTCTATGAAGTGAAATTTTCCTTGACTTCCTTGTAATATAATTTCAAAATGTCGGCCAAACCTTTGATGAAAATTTTGACTTTTCCTCTTGATGGTGATGATATTGCTCTCGATGGTTTTTTTATTGCAGCAAACGGAAAATATGTTGCGCTCGCTGTTTACCCTTTTTGTAGGTGGTTGCTGAAGAGTAATATTGCTCCAACTTCTATTGCACCTATTTCGCCTTACGTGTTAAAAATTTTCGTGCCAATGTGCTGGTATTTATTTTATCGCCGAAATCGAAGGACCATATGATTAAATCAAAACTATTAAGGAAAGGGTAAAAATAGCACTGCGAGAGATATTTAATAAATTTACTAAGATTGCACCATTACATTTCGAAGGGAAAATTTTTGTTGTGACAAAAGTCAATTGTTTGTTGGTGTTGCCAACAAGCACATTGAGTAGACTGGGGGTTAAGCGGACAGACTTTAGGAACGGCAAAGGAAATGGGGACTGTAGGACCAAAGAAATGTAATTTATAGGATATGGCTTTAAGAAAAAAGTGTTATATATTTCTATGACAAAATGGAAAAGCTTCAACTTCGAAATCTGGAAGACACGAAATCTTAAGAACAAGGTCAATAATCGATTACTATAATATATTTGTATGAATAAATTTCAAAAATTAATGATATGAAAACACACCATACGATTAATTCATTCAAAATAACTAAACCCACTACAACTTTTATCCGTGCAGGAACGGAAAAATAATATAACTTTCTGCGTTGGGGCGGCCTGTTATACAGGCGACATAAGAACCCACAGCTAGGTGGTAGGATATTTTCCCGACTAGATGGCTACCACCCCTGGTCTAGAGTATGCCGCCATTACAGCCTCGAGTTGTGTTCCGGCACTAGTGACCAGGTTCTAGTCTCCCTTAAGAGAGCAGCAGCGCATTTGTAGCGCCTTTGGTGTTGCAAATGTCCATAGGCGTTGGTAACCTCTTTCCAACAAGTGGGCCGTCTGCCTGTCTGCTGAAATCCCGCAATAAAAAAAAACAACTATAAAACATTTCAACATAATTATAAAAATCTTAAAATTACTTGCATCTTTTTACAATCAAAGAATATGAAAGCATATCCGTCTCCCTTGGAGCTAAAACTTTCTTACAGACACTATAGATCCATATCTATATACCTAAATGTTATTAGATCCACACAAACAATGCAAAATGTAATGTTTTACTCCTTAGTTCACAAACATATCTAATTACGGGACAAAGATGTTGTATATAAGCATGATAGTGCGTAAATCATAAAGTTACAATTTTTTGATGATTCTTTTTAAATTAATAGAATTGTGAACTAGGGTTTCAATTCTTTGCAAAAATAAACAAGTGCTTATTGGATCACGAATATTAAAAGATTTCACAGAGCTAGAGAGCTCTACAAGAGACAGTAAAATAATAGAAAATATCCTATATAACGAAAACTACTTAACAGATTTTGTTCAGTGTAATTTTCAGGGAAAGTAATTTTGACAAGCTGTACCTTGATTTTACTCAAAATTTTCCACTTAATATTCTAAAGTTAAAGGGGTAAAGACCCATTTTTCACGACTATGGAAGCAATTTACTTAAATTGTCATTAAAGAACATTGTTAAGTTTTTTTTTTTTACAATATAAAAACTAAAACTAAATAAAAAAGGGGAAAATATCTAAAGATAAGTTATTGGTCCCAAACCACTGTCACTTACCGAGAACATCCCCAGAAGGCTGGCGGCGTTGCCACGTTGTATAGCAATGTTTAATCTTTGAGCGAAATAGACGCCAGCCTTCTGGTCGCGTGTGACGTCTACTAAACGTTTGGCAACGTCACGGTAGACCTTTAGAGCGTTAGAACCCCACGGACCCAAAGTTTCCACCCCAAATGCCGCAAATGTGTAACCATTTCCAATGGCGGCATATTTGCGGCGCTTGAGGGCCTCCTGTTCGGCTGCAGCAGAACAAGCACCGGCGATAGTGCACTTACTTGAAAGATGGGACGCCGCCAGAGTGTCAACGTAAGTAGCATCCCACACTAAGGAGCGGCCCATCTTCCAGGGAATCAGCGTCATCCCATCCTAAACTTTAAAACCTTTTTAAATAATGAAACTACGTTTTTACGATTTTAAACACGATATTTTATACGATTTTTATTTCACGTTAAAACGTAGTTTCATTATATGTGCTAGTCGCGAGAACGTGTGAAAATACTACTTTTTTAAATTTTCGAATAAACGTTTCTTATAATTCAAATTATGAAAACAAGTCCTTGTTCACCTCTTTTATGATGGTAAAACGTGGCTATTCTAAGAAAAGCAACTGTCCTCCCTCCAATGACGCATTCAATGTATATATGGAAATATTTACGTTATTAACCGCAAGAATCATTATATTATATTGATTAAGATCACTAAATTAACATATTCATAAATTAAGTGTAAAATAAAACCACAAATTAACATATTCACCTGATCTTGTTACAGGAATTGTTTTGATCTTGCAGGTATTTGCCGTTATTAAGTTCTTGTCAATTATTAATAATACACGTAGTTTATAAATAAAATAAAAAACAATAAAATAAAGTATTTTTATTGAAAAATAAAGTGTTATCTCTGCAGGTGTTCATTTTAGTATGGATTTATTATGGATATATTACCCCACATTCAAATAAATGCCAATGAATTAACATACTTTTATTTCCCCAATATTTAATTTATATACAAGTACTTTTTTAAACTTTAAACTTCATTTGCTATTTATTTTGCTTATTTTTACTTGCTATTTAAATGTATACTCGACTAGGCTATATAAGCTCAGGAAGGCCTTATTCACTCATAATGGCATGGCATGATATGTGGATAGATTGATGAAATCAGCATGTTTTATAAACTGCAAGAACTCCACTTTTCTAATCCAACAAAATAATGCATCTATTGTGTAAATAACAGTTATCGCTCGTTCCTAAGACAAAGTGACTTTCTTATATATATAAGTTGTATCTATGGTGACTTCTCTTCCCAATATGACCGCCTCGTTTCCATAGATACGACGCTTCGCTAGAGTGACATTGACAACCTATCACTTTTGACAATGATATTTCAATCTTTATTCTACGTATACATAATTGCTTATCGACTTCTTACATTTATTTACATTCTAAATATATTGCAAACCTACCATCTGTTGGAATCAACCTCTTTACATAGTTTTACTTTTTATATTTTGACACTGTCAACATTCTTTTGTTTTTTTCTTCTTTTTTTCACTCTGTATTCATCCTTGCATTGTGCCGTATCGTTGTGTAATAAATATTAATATTATAAGAAAATTATCGTATTACTTCACGTCCAAGTTGAAATATATAGTCTACGTGCTCTCCATATATTGGTCCTTCGATTAATTATAAAGAATACAGCGAGGAGGACGTGCAAAAATAAGTAAGACGCAATATTATTTTCTTCAGTGAGCTGCAATACAATACGGAAGACGCAATAGTAAATCGTTTTTTTTCGTCAGTTCTACTGCAAATATATACGCCTACGATACGCAAATTACATACAATCAATCAATTTCAAAGGAGTCATTGTACATTCAGAAATTCATTATTATAAATTGCTAACATTTTATTGTTGAAAAAAAAAAAAAAGTTTCGCAAGAATATAATTATTAAAGCACAAATCTATGAGGCCAAGACTTCAACCATAACGTGTGTGTTCGAAATTTGAATGCGCAAGCGGGAACGAGCGTCTACGTGCACAGGCGGGGCCTGCTGAAGTTTAAATTTGGAACCTTCTTTTGCTGGAACTGTGGACATTATTCGCGTTTGTTTATTGTTTTTTTTATTTAATATTTTTTTTTATCTAGTGTTGTACATTGTAAGTTTTGTCATAATATTAGTTTTATTAGTTTATTGTAAAAATTTGTGACGATGTCTGAGGTACTAAAGGAACTAGTCTTTAAGCGCGGAAGTCTGAAGGGTAATATTACGA
Organism: Dendrolimus kikuchii; assembly: GCA_019925095.2. Lineage (NCBI taxonomy): Eukaryota > Metazoa > Arthropoda > Insecta > Lepidoptera > Lasiocampidae > Dendrolimus > Dendrolimus kikuchii. The sequence continues at coordinate 7,202,309 of CM034388.1, read as the reverse complement.
GACTTCAAACCTTCATTAAGTCTGATGCGTTAGAAGAGGCCAATAAGGCACAATTAGAGGTAAGATTGTTGCGTTTACAAAAAACGTTCTCGGATTTAGAGGATATCAACAATAAAATAAGTCTGCTTGATCCTACTGACAAGGAGGATATTTCGGTTTTTGAAGATAAATTTTATGAAATTTCCGCTGTGTTAAGTGAACGCATAGAGAGAGACAAAAACGTTCCAAGATCTCAAAGTAATAATCATCACAGGGATATAGCTTTACCTACTATTAAAATAGACCCGTTTGATGGCAAATCTTGTTCAGGTTATGTTACATTTATTGGTTTATTTGATAGTTTAATTCATAATGACTCAAGGCTAGACAATATTCAAAGGCTTCATTACCTTAGGGCTTTCTTAAAAAATGAGGCTTTAGATTTAATTAAAGATCTGCCACTGTCTGACAGCAGTTACTTTGAAGCAAGGAGTTTATTGCAAGATAGGTTTTTCAATAAACATCTAATTGTAACAGAGCATATATCAGCTTTACTAGATCTTCCTAGGCTCGACAAAAGTGGTAGTATTAGAGCTTTTGTATCACAGATAAAACAGAATCTTTGTGCACTCAAGAATCTAGGCATAAATACAGATAATTGGGATCCTATGTTGATCGTAACTTTTATGCGCAAATTGGATGGTTACACAGCAAGGGCATTTGAACTGGAAAGAGATACGAAAACGTCACCAACTATATCTGAATTTGTCAGCTTTCTAGAGAAGAGGGCAGTAGCCATCGAAAACTCTGCTGTCGCCTGTCCCCGTACTTGGAAGCCTGTTGCAAATGTATTAAGTCACGTAGCCGTTCAACAATCAACCTGTATAAAGTGCAAATCGAGTTCTCACAAATTATTTAAGTGTAAGGAGTTTGCATTGCTTACATCTGCAGAGCGAACTAAATTTGTTAAAGATAACAACTTATGTAATATTTGTCTTGGCAGTCACAGAAGAAGATGTAAATTTCACTTCAGGTGTATTCACTGCAAGAAAAAACATAATTCGTTGTTGCACCCCAATGACCAAGACTCGGTAACTTTATTAACTACACACGACTGTGGGAATGACGGACATAAAGCAAACCCGTCTATATTATGTAATACCAAATTGAAAGATAGTGTTGCGGACACTTTACCCAAATTTGCTAACAATTCTAATGTTTATTGTCATATGTGTAAATCTGATATGAGTGACGTCAGTTTCATACATTAGAATTTTGGAAATAGGAAATGGTTCCACAAAAATTACAGAAAATTTAATACATGAATACATTGCAATGGACCATAGGTTCCTTGCCAACTTATCATATATAATTATTATTGTATATAATGAATATACTATTATTTTGTTGAGATTAGAATTACGTCAACCCTTCTTGCAAGTCTTAAACCATCTTGTGAAGTCTAAAATAGTCCTTTTAATCATAAACGTCTTCCCGGGAGGTATAATCAACTCAGGGTTTGAGTTTATTAGTCAAAAATCCTAATATAAAGTAGATATTATTACCTTTCTTTAGAATAAGCCATAATGTTGACTTGTTATATTATAATGGTTATAAGTTTGTAAGCTTATAAAGATCATTTATGGTAGTTCAGTTTCAGGTTTTTTCAATATGCTGTTGATTACAAAAGTTAATATTTCTTAAGTTATACTCAAATTACATTGAATTGTTCTTTGAGGCCCCCAGCATGTTGGAATCAACCTCTTTACATAGTTTTACTTTTTATATTTTGACACTGTCAACATTCTTTTGTTTTTTTCTTCTTTTTTTCACTCTGTATTCATCCTTGCATTGTGCCGTATCGTTGTGTAATAAATATTAATATTATAAGAAAATTATCGTATTACTTCACGTCCAAGTTGAAATATATAGTCTACGTGCTCTCCACACCATCTTTCACAAAATTTCTAATCCATTCTAAAGTTAGAAAACAGCCTATTGTCTTTTTAGGTAGGTATTATTAAATATAGAGTTAGACCGTGAAAATTATAGCAAAAACTGAAACTTTATATTTTCGTCCGTTCCGTCTAGCTTTTTGTCAATTATTTTTCTCAGAAACGATTTCTATACATATATCTATACATGAAATTTAAGAGGAAAATGTTATACATGACGCTACAAAGTCACTGCAATTTTTTTTTAAATCTATTTGAACGAAATTACTTGTTTGTACGTAAAATCAATATATTTTTAAAAACTGATGCAATTGTAAACAGACGATATCGATAAGTATGCACTTAACTGTAATGCAATAAGGAACCTATAAAAAGGTCCTTTCAAAAATATTATGACAACATTTTAACAATTCCTGTTATTTTGAGATATGTTGCTTAAGTAAAGGCCTGTCTTTACCCGAGTTGCAAGGGGTGCGTGGCTCCGGACGCTAATACCTAGGGGACGCAAGCCGAAGACCTTATACCAAAACATACTTATCTTACATAACCTGCTAGTTCTGAAAATTACTCACCATCCTCTCAACTTGATCGCTGAAAACATAATGAATCGGAATCATATTGAAACTTATTAACTATATTGTTTCATAATAATTATATAATAACAGCCCATAAACGTTGGGGCCTCACACTATAGGGAAACATTAAGCCACTAGTACGCAAGTGTCGGTGTGACGCAATCATGCAAAGTTAGCGTCTGGCGAGCATCAAAGCCGACTCGTTGCCGTTGAAAGTTGAACCGAATAAAAGTTTTAATATCCGTGTTGTATTTTATCGAGCAAGTGTAAATGCTACCCCAAATCGCAAGCCACCATTTAGTGGACGAGTGTCATACCTGTTAGCTTCTTCCATATTTACATGTAATAATTTAATAAAATATACTTAAGTTTACCATTACTAGTTACCAAGAAATAATTATAAAATTAAATGGAAAATCATCGTTGTTTTATTAATAAAATAGAATTAACTTGAATTGCAATATACTTATATGTATGCAGTCACGTTTTTAACGAACCGATGACATCGTGTACTTTAGCTAGATTATACCTTGTCCAACGGTTTACTATACTTTTGACAGGTCCAATATTGATCAATTCGTGATGCCCTAAATTATTACCAATTCAATTTCACATAAAAATCGAGTTTCCTTGTTAATAAATTTTAATTAATTTGGTGCACCCATATCATTTGTTAAAAATACTGTTGCATAACATGTGAATACGCGGTATAACATGCATCTTTACTATTATACTTAAATTATACTTAAAAGTGAAATAAAAGCAAGAGTATGTTTTTTAAATCTAAATAAATGCGTAGTACATAATTCATGCATAGACTATAAACTATCATCAATTCGCAATTATCGTTTTGGAATGAAAATGTTCTAATTAAAAGCCAAAAACACATTTTCTTGCTTTTAATTAGAACATTTTCATTCTAAAACGATAATTGAGATTTGATGATAGTTTATAGTCTATGCATTAGATGACTCTTAAAATTGCATGCGGCACTACTATGTCGCTTGGAACAATGAGGTACGACAATTGTGACATGTGACATTTCGTGTTAAGTATATTGATCTTAATGGGCGTGCAAACGTTAAAAGTAAAATAGCTCGTAGTACTATACCCTGATATAGTCGATCCATCCAGTTTTACTTGAATAATAAATATTTTATTGACCTAAAGATTCCTTCGTTCATTCATTCTCCTTCTCAGGAGACGTATGGCCAGAAGTGGACAACAGTTGGCTGACGACATAAAAATGACAACTGTCCACTGTGACTACGAAATCTTAATGTAGTAGAAAATATTCCACACCTCAAAAACGGATCTTATTCATAGAAACCTTCGTTAAAAATATCTTTTAAAATGTAGATACTTTCCGGAATTTTGACACGAGCGCCATTTCATTTTGTAGCGTAGACGTTATGGAAAATCGTTCCACTTATATTAACAGTACATTTTTAGAAATCAATTTAATATAATAATGCAAAGCCGGCACACAAGCAGATGGCCCACTTGATGGAAAGTGTTTACCGTCTTTTATAGACCATTGCAATACCACGAACGAAGCCAATGCTTTACCTGCCTTTTGGATAAGATAAAGGCGATGATGTAGGAGGGATGATATAAAGAAGACGGAATAGAGGGATCACACAGGAGGAGTGAGGGAATAAGTGAATTAGTACACTATGTTTTGCCCCATCGAAGCGTACAAATTTAGGTTGAGGCAAAGGTAAAATTTTTGATTTATCATATTCTGAAAATACGCTTGGAGTCGCCTGATCACAGTCATGAAACAGGACTTTTCATGCCTGGGGAACGATTCTACTGCTGTCAAAAATTTGTAAAAAACTATGCGAACCATAGATAGACCACGCGACTCATACTCCATATTTTTTCGACCACTGTTAAATCACGGCATAAATTGTAATAAAAAATATATTAACAATATTGTAGCATCATTTTATACTTATAAATTACTTATCACTAAATTATTATTTAATTTACATAAACTTGAGCTAAATATTTACTGTCATCAGAGAAAAGTCATAAAAATACTGCCTGGTAGAATGCCACAGAAAAATAAATTTAGGTAAGTGCGTATTAAATGAGTTCATCAGCTTTAGACATACATTTAACGCATGACAGCTAATTCTTAGACTTAAAATCTGCGCTACTTTTTATCCCCGAAATCCCTCGGGAATTTTTCTGGAAATTATTTAAAATGGCCAGATTAATAAAAACAAATTCCAATGTGATTTTTCCACAGATCGATAGCAAATTTTATGTAACAAAATGTGCGACTCTTTTTTCCCGGAAATCCTGCGGGAGATTTCCGGAAGCGTTTTGAAGTTGTTCGGGTGCATAAAAATTGTTTACTGCGACACAGTTTTCACTAAAACGATAGTTTACATTATTTTTTAAATGCTGCGGTACTTTGTGGCCCGGGAATCCCGCGGAAATTTTAAGTCAAGTGTGGACGAAGTCGCGAGCATATCCTAGTATTTAATAATAATAATAATAATTGGCAGACAAAAACACACATTGTATATCCCCAAGCTAAGCAGGTTACTCTTGTGTTATGGGTAATATACAACTGACCACTCTGGGGCCGATCCAAGACATCCAGACCATAGCAAATAACAGGAAGTTTGTTTCCGAAATTTACGAATTTATATTTAAGTTTGGCCGGCTAAGTATGAGAGGAGAGTGCGTATGCGGACCCCATCCGCAGAAAGCGGCTACGGGGTCAGAGGCGACGCTACGCACAAAGTCTCCTTCCACCATGATTCCAGCACAGGGGGCAGCGTGGACAAATGGGGGATCCCGCGGACTTCCCCCCCCCCCCTTGTTATTGAAGAGGGTGTCCTTCCCCGCAGGACATCCTGAGTTCGTCGATAAGCGTTGGGGCGTCACAGATGCAGTACCTATTGGCCCAGTTGCTGTGGCGCTCTGTAAAAGCGTGTGAGCTAGGGACGCAGGCTATGACTTAGCCCACTCAACCACAGAGACCACCATAAATATGCTATGCAAAAGAGATAGGGCATATGTAAATGTCAAAGTGAGATAAATAAACAATAATAATCGCGTAAATCATAATCATCGTAGTCTATCAGTACCAGCCTGACATCTAATTACTATAAAACTGCATGATTGAGCTATGATGGGACTTAAATTGGCTGTAAAGTAAATGCATTTAACCATTTTTTTGTTTGTTTTTTTTGTTACAGGTCGTTTGGCGGTTATAATGTTCAGCATTTGCACAGTGGTACTCGGGATCATATTGTCTTTCGTGCCATGGTTGGATTATATTATATTTAGGGTAAGTTATTTACTATTAGCCGCGCGCATAAAGTTTGCCGATGATCACCCCTCCCGCTTCCTACAATTTTCTGTTTAAAATCAGATAACAACAGAATAAGAAACTTAAGTTAAAAAATCAAGTAACATTTGTTATTATTGTCATTTAGCTACGAAAACTACGTTTTACCTCAGAAAGCAGGTATGTTCGTCTTTACTAACAAGTAGATGAATTTCATCTGCTTGTTTGTAAATACGAACTTACTCGACTCCGTCTCGGGCTGACAATCATCTAATGAATGTAAGCCCGAGACGTAGTCGAGGGCTTATCATTGTCACAAGTTTGAAAAAACCAACAACCGCACGTGTCATAGAACGTTTTTCAACACATTTGTAAGAAAACAGTACTATATATAGGTAATGAAACATACATAAATATCAGCCGGGAGGTCGCAACATTCTTTGACGTGTCTAATATGAAAATGGCGCGCAGTTCCAAATGGCGCCACATGCGTGTAGTGGAAATTAGAACTACATCTATCGTTTAATTTTCTCTATATTAATAAAATGAGACAAATGTATTAACCAAAAGTGTTTCCAGGGAGGTTTGATTATTCAGCTTATTTATTCTCGTAATGTGAAATTCCTTGGTGGAATTCTTATATATTTTTTCGATTGTGTGATGCATAATTTTTAACTTTCGAGTAAATTACAGGCTTCATAAATTCAATTTTTGAGCAAATGTGTTGAAAAAGTATAAAACTTGTGTGCGTAAACTTATTTACACGTGATTTGCGTCTGCATAGTTAATAATAATGTATCTAATGGTAACTATTCCATCTTTGTCCGTACGTGTGTATGTAACCGTGCAGGAACGGAGAAAGAATACAATTTCCTACGGCCGGGCGGCCTGTCGTAAGAGGCGACAAAACAACCCACAGCCAGGTGATAGGGTATTTGTTCTTTGTGATGGCTTCCACCCTGGTCTAGAGTATGCCGCCCTAACAACCTTGAGTTGTGTTCCGGCATTAGTGGCCAGGTTCCAGTTACCCTTTAGAGAGCAGCAGCACATTGTACCTTGGTGTTATGTCAAATGTCCATAGGCGATGGTAACCGCTTTCCATCGCAATAAAAAAATCTATTTCGATTATTTAATACTAAGTTCTCGTAACGCACTGCGGCGGGATCGGCTTCCTATTCCAAAATCGACTTTCTTTAGATAGTCTCACTTTGAGAGCTTAGGGTTCGTTTCGGAAGTGTAAATAGTGGTTTGTGAATATCGTGGTAATTTATCAAAATCTCCACGCGAGTATATATTATAGCATTGAAAAAGTAGTGTTTATCTGCCACGTTTATAGTGAATTATTTTCAATCCTCAATTCCATGTGTGATGCTGGCGGCTACCCTTTATATTTATGATGATTTATTTTTCACGATTTCACTACAGCATTACGCGGCGGTATGCAGATTATTCATACTCCATATATGTCACTTACATCGACCCAGTACTTTCCAAAAAATACGTACAATACACAGAAAATATAAAGATCCGCAGACATATCGTAATCGGTTCTTTTTATTATTTTATTGCATGAGTTCAGCAAGCAGGTAGACGGCCCACTTGATGAAAAGCGGTTACCGTCGCCTATGGACATTTGCAACACCAAAGGTGCTACAAATGCTCTACTGCTCTCTTAAAGGTAACTGGAACCTGGACACTAATGCCGGAACACAACTCAAGATTGTTATGGCGGCATACTCTCGACCTGGGGTGGTCACCATCCAGTCGAGCAAATACCCTACCACCTGGCTGTGGGTTGTTTTGTCGCCTCTTACGACAAGCCGCCCAGCCGTAGGAAACTGTATTCTTTCTCCGTTCCTGCACGGATAAAAACGGTTTTAACCAAAATGGCTACGTAACCCTAATTTTATTTAGGTATTACAAGCTTTTATTTAACTTGCAATGGATGTACCTATGTATGTATGTAAGTTCCGCTGGAATCTTGCAACTTAAATTTGATCAACTTCCCGGTTTCCGATTGAGCTGTTGTAATTTTGCACGCATATATATATCGCGTGAACTGATGATGGAGTCGGAAGGTGGCCATAGGAACTCCTGTACTAAACAAGATAGACCCGTCGTGTTTGGGCTCGTTTTAATTGTCTTGGCTAGCACTCTGCGTCTACATGATATCCAGGATCTCAAAAGTTTGTTTTTAAAAAAGCTTATCTGTAACAGGAACTCAGGCTGTGGAACGGTTCAATAAGTTACAGTTACTGGCAAAAACCAGGTGTAACGAGACTGACCAAAGTTTACATTTTCAACGTGACGAATCCACAAGGATTTTTGGAAAACGGCGAGAAACCGAAATTAGTCGAAGTCGGACCGTTCGTTTATCGGTAAGTTTTAATATTAATATTTACATAACTAGGGTACGCCCGCTACTACTCCGTGGGTACAGTTGTTTTACTGACAGAATTTGAATTAGTGAAAATATTGCATTAGAATCAGATTTATTTTCGATCTGGCCACTTCAAACCGCTCCCAAAAATTTCCCGCGGAATTCCCGGGATTCAAAGTACCGCAGATTTTAAATCCGATTATTTGCTATTGGTCAACGAAAACCGCATTAAAATCGACCTGATAGTTTGTGCGTGAATGCCGAACAAACAGACAAACACAAAAAATATAAAAAAAAAAGACTAAACTTTACCAAATTTATCCCTATTAATATTATAAACGCTAAAGCAACTCCGTCTGTCTATCTGTCAGTCTATTTGTCTGTCTGCCTGTCTATTACACTTTCACGGGAAAACTATTGGACCGATTTGGCTGAAATTCGGTATAGATATAATAATACCGAAGGTGGACAAGGGATACTTTTAATCCCGGATAATGGGATAGATTTTGGAATAGATTCACGTCAAGGTTAGCCCAGAAAGTGTGATAAGTTTTGCTTTTTTCTGATTTGTCATTTTTGTAATTTATGTAATTTACATAGAGGAGGGATAGATAAATAAAACTAGAACGGTTTGAAATAGAGGATGAAAGTTTGGATGAGACCAATCATTTCTGAAGTTCATAGATATAAAAATTCATCGTCTACAAAAAAATGCGATAGTGACTCGATATGTCCGTGTCCGTGAAAGCTTAACAGATATGTTAGGCTTTCACGGAAAAAAGCTAGATCGGTTTTCCTGTAATTTCGTTTAAATGTAGTTTTAATACGGAAAATAGATACTTACTTTTACTTCAAATGCCGGGAAAAGGTAGTTTGCGATGTAAAATGAAGTGAATCTTCCGGGAGCAAATAGCACTAACATAAAAATTTAGTACAGTGTAACCTGTATTAAGGCCTGCTCTTTAAATAAGAGGCACGCATCAGAGGTTGACCTGCCGGACTGGGCGTAACTACGTTCTAAGTCTCAGCCTTTCCTACATAAAAAGCGCGGGGCACATGTGAGGAGGGTGGTTTTAGTGGGTAGTGGTTGTTGCCTGTGCAACTTCTCGGAGTCTCCACACAAGCTGGTTGATTACTGTTTGGATTGCCCCTTATTAAAGGGTAAAGCCTCCATGATCAACTATGGTCTAATCCCTTGCAAAGGACCCGGTATTGTGCGTAAATATCATTTCCCCCGCCTTAAAAAAAAAAGAGGTTGACCTGCAATGCAGCTGCGGGGTTAACTCTAGTAATATTATAAATACATACCATTTGTTATTCATTAGTAATATGGAGTAGAATAAATAATAATAATAACAACAAATAAACGTCCCACTGCTGGGCTCGGACGTCGGATATTTATTATATACACTCCTCTAAGGCGGATTGGCATGTTTAATACATTGGTTATCTTGTTGTGCAAATTTCATCACGATGTTTTCCTCCACAGTTAGCACCTGGTAATTATAACAACATGCATTAGGTCAAAAAACTGCCTGGGTGGTGCATACTTTCAGGCTACTATTCGAACCTGCGCCTTTTGGGCCTGGGACGCGTATGCTAACCACTAAGCTACCACGGCTTAAGAATAAATGTAGAGTGGCTAAAATGGAGACAGGTAACCGGCTTGACATGTGACAAACTAGTGCCACTCAAACTTAAAGAAAGGCCAAATACATTTTGTAATACAGCTGGTCATCTTACGCGGGGCCGAATGTTGGGCCACTAAAATGATGAATCACAAACTTCTCCACTCAGACGATTATGAATGTTAAGCTGGATATGTGATAGTAAAAGAATGAATAAGGCAAAAAACTGAGTACATAAGGACATCTTCAGATTGCAACTTCCAAGTTCCAATCGATTGTAATAAATTAAGAAGAATATGATTAATTAATTATTTTATTTATTTGGACAACACAACAGAAAACAATCAATAATTGCTAATAACGCTATGCTGCATAGTACATTATAAAAAAGGTTAGAACTATATTGGCATCCAAGCGTGCTAAAATTATTATATTTTTCGGAAACAAAAATAATAGTACTAATTTCAATGTAATAATTTAATAAATACTTAAATCTAAGAAAAGTCATTTGTTTTAGTAATATTTTATTAGGACAAAACATAAGAAAAAAAAACACATTACATAAGTTACTAAAGAGTTGAAGGTGAAGGCGGAGTGTGATTTCTCAATATGGAATTAATTCTTAAAACATAAGGCTTAATAGTAATGTCCACTGGGAACTATTTCACCTTTATCCGATTATACTGCGGCCATTCTTTAAAGCATGGCATATATCAAACTGATTTTAGTAGTTACGTGAACTGTCAGTGATAATATAATGGAAAATTGGAATTGATATAGTAAGTCACACATACCGGATCAATTAAAATAAAACGATATATTATTTAAATATATATATTACGTCTTGTTGCCTTTTTTGTCTTTAAAATGTAGAAAATAGGAATAATACAATTACGATTTATGTTTAAGCTTTTCTATTATACATAAATCTCCAGGTCACGTCACTAACATTTAATAGAAGAAATTGTTCACAGACAGAACGTTGTCATGTGTTGTATTTCTAAAGAAATAAGCTAATTATGGTGTTGGAACGAAGTTCCTTATCGCGCATTGTGAAAGGGGGCTAGACGGAAAAAATTCTTACGAAAAGTTGTCACGACACTTTTTGCTATAGTAAGCTATCAACTCTAATGCAATGAAATAAAATCTAAAATATCAATATCAATTAGTGTAATAATATACGCTGTTTTTGATACTATTTGTTTGTTTATGTTCTTTCTATACATAGGTTTTTGATAAAATTTCGATGGTTTTCGATGCTTATCGACACACTTTTTGAGACGTTTTGAGAATTTTTAAGACATTTTAGGAGAACTTCGTTCCAAAGACACCTCATTAGTTTTTTTAAATTATTTTAATACTGTTACAAAGTTTGTTTATCAGTATTTATATGAAACTTCAAATGGTGCTCCTTAGAGCGGCTCAACTATAATTCGATTATTTAACACTAAATTCTCGTGACGCACTGCGGCGCGATCGGCTTTCTTTTCCAAAATAGATTTTCTTTAGCCGGCTTCACTCTGAGAGCTCGGGGCTCAGTCTGCCTATTTTGTTCGTCTGAGGCTTAAGGATTCCGTTCTTGTCAAAAAATGGCTACAGAGCCCCAAATACGATAAATTACGTATATGTTTGTATTTGTTTAAACACTCGATTTCACTGGTGCCGTGATATTGGGTAATTACGTTTCGCTTGACTGCCGCAATACTACGGATGTACCGTTGGAAGTCGGCTATCATTTGTACCTTGAAATTTCGTGTTTGACGATTGTTCAATCTTTTATTATTGTCTTATTATTTTACTTATTACGTAAGTTACTTTTCTTACTTTGATGGAAGACATAGTCGTTTGTCAGATCTTGAATAAATATAATAACGTTATCTTAATATAGTTAACAGGTAGCAAGAGATATTAGCTTCCGAAATCGTGTATGTTGTGTCCCCTCTAACTTTTGAACTTTACAATGTGGTGGAAAATTCTGAAGAAAACATCCAATTTGTAAAGTTTCAACAATATTCCACAAAAATTTATTTAAAGTTAATTCGTTGAGTAGATTTTGAGATAAGAGAATTTTTCGATTAAATGTTTTTTATAGTCCAGGAGCCAAAAGACAAAAACTTTGTTTGTTCACAATTTTGCATTTACATTTTTTTTAAACTTAAATCTAAAACGTACTTATAACACTTAATATTATATAATATAAATAATAATATGGGTCTCAGATTACCGTCAGGTGGGCACGTCCCCAAAGCGCTGCCCGCATTGCCACTTTGGATGGCAACCTTTATGTGTTGTGGCTTTTGGTCATATGAAACTTTTTCTTCTATCAACCTTGTTAATAAGTGACGATAATTATACGATACGACGACGATAAAAATAAATCTACAGTTAGTAACCTACTAGTTTATAAAAAAAATCTATGCAAGTCCTTTGCCATCGGAGGACGGGTCGATGCTGTCTATACAAACTTTTCAAAGGGTTTTGATAAAGCCAACCATCGTTTACTATGTTATAAATTGGCGGAATATGGCGTACATGGTAATTTGTATAGATGGATTTCCTCTTACCTTATCAATAGAAGTCAGTTGGCCGCTTTAAAATGTTACTTATCAGCACCTTTTTCTGTAACTTCAGGCGTGCCACAGGGCTCCCTTCTAGGACCCTTGCTTTTCACAATTTTTGTAAACGATTTAACGGAACATCTAACATGTAATCATCTGCTATACGCAGATGATTTGAAAATATTTCATAAAAATTTTAATCCAACTGACTGTGCCCTACTTCAACAAGATTTACAGACTTTATCAAAATGGTGTGATTCAAATCATATGTATTTAAATATCAATAAGTGTTTTGTGATTTCGTTTACAAATAAGCGTCATAAAATTATTAATAATTATTTCTTAAACAATTGTATATTAAATAGATCCTATACTACTAAAGATTTAGGTGTTATATTTGATGATAAGCTTTCGTTTCGCTCGCACTATCAATATATAACCGCTAGAGCTAACCAGCTTTTAGGCTTTGTCCTCAGGTCAACTAAGGAATTTGCAATTCTCGTTCTGTATTGTATCTATTTTTTTCACTTGTAAGAAGTTTATTGGAATATGCGACGCCTGTTTGGTCCCCGTTTTATGGTGTTCATATAAATGAGATTGAAAGAAAAAGTGCCTTAGAATTCTAACATATAGGCTTAAGGCCGGACGTAATAAACTTCACTATGAAGACAGGTTAGCTCAGTTTCAAATTAAATCATTATCATTTCACCGCAAATATTTTGACTTAATCTATTTATATACAATTATACACTATATAATTGACTGTCCTGATTTAATCTCACAAATATCTTTCAACATAAAATTTACTGCCCGAAGATCACACAGTACGAATATTTTCGCTTTAGAAGTCCATAAAAACAATATATCTTACTTCAATCCCATTGTCAGAATGGCTCGTTGTTACAATGAGGTGGCGGATAACAACAAAGATATTAATATATTCGAACCAAATTATAATAAATATTGTAAAATTTTAAAAAATATCCTCATTCTTAGTACATTTATAAAATAGATAAAGGTAGTTGTATCCAAATAAAGATAAATAAATCCATTTAAAGAAAAACTTGACAACAAACAATGATAATATTTAGTTATAAGTAAGTCATTGTCAGTCTCTTTGTACTATTTTTTATGTATGCACTTATTTGTGAATTTCAATCCAGATTTTTGTTTATATTTTAGTCGTAAGGTTTTGTAATGATTGTAATTTGTTTTGTGCATCAATAAATTTAAATATATATATATATATATATATATATATATATATATATATATATATATATATATATTAAACGCAGTTATCACATCAAAAGTCTAAATTTTAAAAAGTTATTGTAATTTTTATTACTTGGATTTGGCAAACAGGCATGATTTTGAACCAAAATCAATAAATGCTAACGTTTTTTTTTTTTGTTACAGAGAAGATATGGAGAAGGTGAATATAAAATTCCACGAAAATGATACAGTGACGTATCAGCACAACAAAATACTAAGATTCGTGCCGGAAATGTCAGTGGACAAGAACCAGAAGCTAGTCGTTCCCAACATCCCCTTATTGGTTAGTAAAACTATGAAGACTAACAAAGTGCCCGCATCATCATACGCTATGGATTGCCACTTATCGTTATGTTTGTGTAATTTAAACAATATAATTATAAATTATAGCATATGTATTATTCTGATGTACAAGCAACATATTACCCGTAAAGTTTCATCAAATACCGTTTATTAGTTTCTAAGTGAAAGAGTAACAAATATTCATCATCACAAATATTCTCGTTTCAGTATAATAGTTTGGCTTTAGTTTATTTCCAAAATAGGAGGAGGGAGTCTGGAGGAGACTGGTAACTGCCGCTCATAGACATTTACAATACCAGGCGGGTCGCCAACGCATTGGCGGTCTCAAAGAGATTTTCCAACGCTCTTCTCAATCAGATGGTTCATGTCGCAGCCCCGAGGGAAACGTTGGCACCAGATCAAACAGTTCTTCGGAACACTTCTAATAGGGGACAGCGGACAGTCAAATCAACTGAGATACTGTTTATAAACTTACTAAACGTGGCAAGTGGCATCCTTTTGTCATAAATAGATACAAGTAAATGGAGTAAAACAGCGCATTTATTGTTATTTGATAAATAATAATTAAAACTATTTCTATCGTAATATTTTAAAAGTTAGATGATAAGATTTTGTTTTAGCATTTGCTCTTTTATTTAATTTATTGTATAATAACATGTGTCAACATGTAACAACACAACTTTTGACGGATCAATTATACCTTTTTTAGTAATAAGGTAAAAAACCTTGGTGTTATATTTGACAGTGAGAGCTGTCTTGGCGACCTCATATCACCAAATTAAGTCAGCGGATATTTCTCTTGTCTAAGTCCCTTGAAAGGTTGAAGAACTTCTTGCCCATTGCTACGAAAATTAAGCTAGCAAAGTCCCTATTACTTTCTATCCTTGATTATGCTGACGCTTGCTATCTAGATTTAAACAAGAACAACTTAATAAACTTGAGTACCTTCAACATTTCTGTATTAGGTTCATATTTGACCTAGCAAATATGACCACAGCTCTGAATTCCGTAAAAAACTTAAGTGGCTGCCAATTCGATTTCACCGGAATACTCATAAAATGTCTTCTCTCTATAGCATTTTATTTGTTCCACGTACTCCTGAATTATTTTCTTGCTCTCGTAATTTACGCCCTTGCACTAAACTTAGACTGAACACCCCAGCGTAAGTTCAACTTTCTACAACAATTCTTTTATCGTCAAGGCTATACAGCTTTGGAACGCGCTGTCTGTTGCTATCAGACAAGCAAAATCGCTACCGACATTTAAAACAATGACCAGAAAATATTATCTGTCCTTGGAATATGATGATACTTAAAGGTATATATATTCATTGTTCATCTAAAAACATTTATATACTTCGTATAGATATGTATTTGTATGATATGTATATTATATATATATAGTTTAAAGAGCAGGCGTTAATACAAGTTACATTGTATTTAATTTTTATGTTGGTGCTATTTGCCCCCGACAGATTCATTACATTTTATATCGCAAACTATACCATCTGCCCGCATAAAGTAAAAGCATTTATGTCATTTTCGGTATTAAAACTACATTTAAACAAAATTTCAGCAACTACTAGGAACAAGTACTAGGAATACTCGATAGGTTATCGTATTCCTAGTAGTTTTTTCGTACTCCATTTGCGGCCTGAGTTGCGCTTTGTAGTATGCAAGTCGTTGTCGTGAGATACTTCTTGGACAAATTTAGCAGACAGTTTCCAGAATTACTACCCAGAGTTGCGCGATAGTCCTCGCTTTCCTCTATGATAAAGTCTATGTTCTTAGTGATCAGCGCACTTTGTTCCAGACAGTCACTTCATTCTCACCGAATCTGGCCGGTTGGCTATTCAACTTTCTGGTCTCCGGTCTGGCGATGACGTACAAAGAGAGAGCCAAGCCGTTCGTCCAAGTCACTGCTGAGGAACTGGTTTTTGGGTAAGTCTACTTCTTTCAAAACCGTAGGTAATATTTAGGGTTCTGTAGCCATTTTGTCAAAAACGGAACCCTCTTGAAAGCGTCATGTACTTGTGTCCGTTTGTCCGTCTGTTTTTGTCTATGTCACAGTAATACACATTTATTATACGAAGATGCCGTTTCACGGTTTCACAATGTGGTAACTAGTGAAACTGCAAAAAGTACTAAACAATAGTTAAACTGTTTGTGTGTGTATCGCTCTATCTTTTATATTATTAGGTAAAAATTCAAAAAAAAAAATAACAACTAAAATATGAAAAATACTTGAATAGAAAATTTATTTAAAAAATTTATTTACTCAGTTTAAAATAAAATAAATAGCATATTGACAAATGAAAAAAGGAATCCAGGTCACTGTCGGTAAAGAAAATTGTTTCGAAGAAGATCCTTCGAATTTAAGGCTTTGATATAATGGTTAATTTCCATTTAATGCTTTATTGTAGTTCAGTAGCTGAATGATGAAAACAGTGTACGTTAGTCATTTCTATGAGACCCTTCATAATTTTTGGACTACGCGATGTTTATGAGCTATATTTTTCCACAGGTACAACGACCCGCTGGTCACTCTTGCACATTATTTTTACCCCAAAGGGAAAAGGCCGAATAGCCAAATGGGGCTATTACTAGCTGTAAGTATTGGCTATTTTATTATAAAATTGCCGGCTTGTAATTAACTATTGTAAGGCGGAGGTTTGATTCATCAACCCCAACCACTACCAACATTTACTAATACTAATATAATATAATGTACACGTCAAAAAAAGACAGACTTCACTTATGTCTTTGATATTATAAGACGTTTTCTGATTACTAAATAAATCCAAATTTATCTCTAACATCAATCACAATATCTTATGGTAGCTTAGAATATATAAACTAGTATACTATTTTGATTTATAAACGATTAACACTGCACCTAGTTTTATCTTTTTTAGGATTCTGTAACAAAATAAGAAAATGTAATCTTTAGATTTATCAACATGTTTTTCCGGCTTTGTATGTCACAAACGTTGTTCGATATTACTGGGTCTATATAGATGTAATTTAGCTGGGAGATGTAGTTTTCTATGGCGCTATACGGTGCATTAAACCGCGAAACAACGAAAACTTAGGGGTGGTCGACATACATGTAAATGAGTGTTGAAACATTTTTTCAGTGTAGGCACGTATAGTGCGCGCTAATGCAATTGGCATAAAAATTCAGTCTTTTTCGTTGTTAGATCAGGAATGACAAAACTTTTTATATGGTATTACATTTAGTTGAGGTACATAAACATTGAAAGATAATATCACTTTTTTATAAAATTTCGATGACATTTATATATTTTTCCATTATTGTAATCAATGTTTTTTACGCCAATTCTTTTGGCGAGCACCTTATTCATGTAGGATAAATATTAATCGGACCTAGTAAAATAATGACAGCGTTCTTGAACGACTTTTTTTTATTATAGGTAGGCACTAGTTGCTTTCTACGTCGTGTACGTTTCCTTTTAAAGTATAAAATGGAAAAATCTAATCATAAAAATTGGATCTTGTGAAGCTTTAAAAATACCTTTAACAAAAATGACTTGAACAACATATTGTGTAATTTTTTAATTACGAGGTATTTTTGATATTTTTTTTGTAATTGTTCCTTAGACACATGAAGGGAATAATGACGTTTGTCCACATTTACCCAATTTTGTTTTTAATTTTCTTAAATTAATTTTAGTTATAATTTTAAGTATTATCCAATTTTTTTATTGTATAAGGCACAGGCCTACCTGATGGAAAGCGGTCACCATCGCCTATGGACATTTGTAATACTAAAGGTGCTATCAATATGCTGCCGCTCTCTAAAGGTGGATTGGAACCTGGCCAGTAATGCCGAAATACAACTTAGGTTGTTACGATGGCTTACTTTAGACCAGGGATGGTAGCCATCCAGACGAGCAAATAAGCTACCACCTAGCTGTGGATTGTTTTTTCGCCTCTTACGACAAGCGGCCGGGCGCCGCAGAAAATTGTATTCTTTCTCCGTTCCTGCACAGATGAAAAATAAATATTTAAACATAATTAGATTCTAGATGAGAAAATATGTATATTGTTTCTTCCAGAGGAACGGAACGTTGGATGAGGTGTCCACGATATACGCTGGACAAACCATGGACAGATTTGGGTATTTGGACAAAATCAACGGGTTGGACCATCTGCCGCATTGGAAGGAGAGACCTTGCAATAATATCAGGTTAATATAAAACTAATTATAAAAGCCGTGATCGCTTAGTGGTTAACACACGCCCGTTCTAAATTTAAATGACGCGGGTTCGAATCCCTACCGGAAAAGTATGCACCTCGCAGACAGTTGTCTGACCAAATATGCATGTTGTTACATTACTACGTGCTGACGGTGAAGGTAAAATGAAATGATGATGAAAACTACACATCGACATAATAAATGTGTCATACCCGCCTTGGACAAGCGCGGCGGGTATACTGTCCTATAAATGGGAGAGCCTACCTCAGCAATAGGAATTTTCTGAGCTGTTATTATTATTACTATAGTTATATTATATTCTACATACAATCCCTTAAAACTAAATAGAATACTCAGCTAAAGTCACCGTTTTCTATGGATAAGATGCCACAAGGTTGCCTGCGTTACTTCGTTAGATCGCCATACTAACCTATTGTTCGGTGTAAGCACCAGCCCTTTGACCACACGAAGAGTCGATGAGTCGTTTTGATAGCTCCCATGGGGTCCTGAGGTCATAAATTTCTTTTTAAAGAGGCCATGAGTCTCTTCAAAAACTGGCTTATGGCATCAGTACGCCATGATCTAAATATCTCAACAGCAAGCAGTACAAATAAACAATTACGTAAATACCTATAACAATTATTATATTGAACCTAAATCGATATCTATGCAAATTGTCTGTAGAAATAATAAACTTAGAATCGTTAAAATGTTTTTAGTTATGTAAATATATTGATATTTCGCAAATAATAGTGTTTGTATTTTTTATTAAACATATAATGGAAGACTAATAAATAATACTTCAAAAGCTTTATGTATTTAGATTTATATTTATGATTTGTGATTATTAATTTTTTTGTTACACACCAAATAAGTCACAGTTTTTCAATGGATTGGATAGTAATTTGTTTAATTTAATTATTATCTTTGTTCTTTTTCCTGAAGTATCCATTTTTCGTTAAGATTGTATTATTTTGGACTTATATGGACTTTACTGTTGGATACCTTTTAGTTCAAAATATAGACCTGTATTAGTGTAGTGTGTATAAAATTTTAGTATAGGAGAAAAGAGTAAAATGTAAGAAATACCAAACCCAACGAGCGCTGTAACGACACTAATTTTATTATCCTAAAATATCCAAATATAAATGTGTTGAAATTAAGCAATAGGCCGCTGTTATTTATTTATACATCGCTGACCATTGTACATACGTACGTACGTACATACAATTAGAATATAATCGCCTAATAAAAAAACGTAGGTAACTCTGAAAAAGCCCATAAATCCCGCTTTCCAGATACAAAAACACCACTAGTTTCAACCAACATTTGACTGTTTAAAACATATTTATTAAACAAATTCAGTCCAAACATTTTTTTAAAGAAACTTATCAAGACTAAGAGCTTCCTTCTTTACAACATTCCGTTAATGAAAGCATTCAAAACTTTTTAAATTTAAAAGTTTTTATTCAAATCCCATTGGAGAACATTTTTGGTCATACCGAAAAAGTTAAAAATCGCCTCGCAAATCTAAAAGCAGTCTACAATCCAGTTCCTAGACTTTACTATTCATTCACTTGCCTTGTCATCGGTTGAATTTTGACATTATTTATATGGAGCGTACCTATGTCAAATTTTAAAGGATAGGCAAATGATCAGTTGGTAAGATATAGGAACAGGCCATATTAAGCCTACTTCTTATGTACACCGCTTCGCAACGTGTTATTGCTGTTTAAGGAGAAGAAGCCGCAAGAAACTTCCCAGCAACACGTCTGACTAAAATCCTTTTAAGTACTCTGTTATAAATATTGTAACTTGTAGAATATAATAGAATGGAACGGAGTGAATTAGAACACATCAGTATATTTTGATAAGACAAACGGCGATCATACTGCTAACAGCGATTTCCTCAGACTACCCTCTGGAAATAATTTTATTGTAAAAATATTCTGGTGTCCGGTGCGGCGTACGCAATATATCTCATAACAGATTCCTAAACTAATATATAAAGCTGAAGAGTCTGTTTGTTTGATTGAACACGCTAATCTCAGAAACTACTGGTCTGATTTTAAAAATTCTTTCAATGTTAGATAGCCCATTTATCATGGAAGGCTATATATCATCACGTTAAGATCAATAGGAGCGAAGAACCAATTAATAATGTTTCAAAATCGGGGAGTTTTGAAAACAAATTCCACGCGAAAGACGTCGCGGGCACAGCTAGTTTATTGTAGAAAATAACATTACATGAATTTATAACATAATTTATAGTAAGGAGGAGTGTCTACCTGATTTAGAGTTGTTTGGTAAATAAATTAATAACATACATAACAACATGAATCGTTGCCACCAATTAGAGTCAATTTGTTATAATTCACACTTTATAGAATTAACTGTTTTAAGACCGGTTTAAGGAATTATTTTTTTAATAGTGTCCAATACATAAAGTAATATTTATTTATTTAATAGTTTCATTCAGCCATTTCAATTTAAGCATGATTTACATTAGTCAAGTAGTGAATTCACTTATGAAACTGGCCAGATAAACATAGTTTGGACAAATCGTAAATTTACTATTATATCTAACTGGCTTTTTTTGGCATCTATGCAGGAATGGAGAAAGAATACAATTTACTGCGGCCAGGCGGCCTGTCGTAAGACGCGACAGAGCAACCCACAGCCAGGTGGTAGGGTGTTTACCCGTCTGGATGGCTACCACCCCTGGTCTAGAGTATGCTGCCATAACAACCTTGAGTTGTGGGAGCATTAGTGGCTAGATTCCAGTTTCCTTTTAGAGAGCAGCAGCGCGTTTGTAGCACCTTTGGTGCTGCAAATGTCCATAGGCGATAGTAACCGCTTTCCATCAAGTGGACCGTCTGCCAGTCTGCTGAAATCATGCAATGAAAAAAAAAAGCTAGCAAATGATAATAATGATTTAACAAGACGGCCTCTGTGGTTGAGCGAGCTAAGCCTTTGCCGGCTTACTTCACTGCAATGCAGAGGTTGGAAACGAATTTTCTCCGTTATTTACTATAGTCTGTGATCGGCCCGAGAATAGTCCATTACATATTACCCATAACACAAGCGTAACTTGTTTAATTTGAGAATATACAATATGTGTGTATGTCTGCCAATTAGAAAATAAACGCTCCAGTTTCGCAAGTTAGCTTACTGCTTAACTAATACCTGGCTACCACCTCTAATCTAGAGTATGCAATAACAACCTTGAGTTATATTCCGGCATCAATGGCCTAATCCAATTCTACTATTATAATATATTCAGAATGATAGACCACTGATGTCATAATCACTGTTTAAAAAACACATGTTGTACCTAAATTGAGCTAATTAGCCTCTGCTGCATTACTCTATAATATAATACTATAAAA
The DNA here is from genome assembly GCA_019925095.2 of Dendrolimus kikuchii. Taxonomy (NCBI): domain Eukaryota; kingdom Metazoa; phylum Arthropoda; class Insecta; order Lepidoptera; family Lasiocampidae; genus Dendrolimus; species Dendrolimus kikuchii. Next base: position 7,180,739 of record CM034388.1, on the reverse strand, counting down.
TCTAATACTGTGAAAATAATTAAAGTATGGCAGAACGGAAGATAAGAAAGCCTAGTGGCGCCGTCTAGGAATAGAAATTTTAAGGCTTTTTTGAGGATTACATTTTTCCAGGCCATTGTATTTCTTATTAACACTTTCGTGTTCTTGAACAAAAAAAATCTAGAACAGACCTTAAGTAGTTTGAATAAACAACTTGAATATGAATGAATACTTTCTTTCGTTAATTTCAGGGCATCTGAAGGTTCTTTTTTTCCACCTCGAGCTGTTACAAACGAAGACATAGTGCAAATTTATGATAAGGATCTATGCAGGATACTGCCTCTACAATATCGGAAGGATGTATACAAGGATGGTATGTATGTAGTGTGTGTATATACATATACTTATATAGCATGTAAAAAAATAATCGACTAGTAAAAAATGTACGCTTGTAAGAATGATTCGAATTTATTTCTTAGGCCGTGGTACCTGTCACAGACGCTGAAAGTGGCATCTAGCGTCCATCCGCGTTTGACGTTGATTTCGACGTCGGATGGACGTTACGGTATATTAGTTATATCACTGTCAAAGTCAGTCAAGACACATATAAAAAGGCGTCAGTTCTTTTGTAAGAGTTCTTTGACTGATTTATTGATGTTAAAAATGGGGCGTCTTTGCGCTGTAATGGCTGTGAGTGCACCGTATGACGTAAAGTATTATTTATCTATAGCATGGACACCGTGCACAGCGAACTTGCGCCACGCCGCTATCTGAAAGATAGTAGAAAAATAGTTGAAATTTTCCACACAGGCACAATTCTTCGATAAAAGTAATCAATATCCTACTATTATTATTATTATCCATACTATTATTTTAAATTCTTAAACTATATATGTTATCAAGATAAAACTTTTTAACAACACTCATCCTTTAATTAATTTCTTGCAATGTACTTTCAGGCATCCTCGCGGGGCTGTACACTCCACCAAACTCGACCTTCGAATGCGCTGATAAGAACCCTGACAACAAATGCTACTGTAGAGGAGAGAAGTGTCCACCAAGAGGCTTGCAGAACATCAGTCCGTGTCAATACAGTAAGCTAACCTTTAACTGTATAAGTTAACACGTTCACTCACGATGCAGTGTAACTGCGGGAGCGTGAGCGCACGCACTGCTCCGCTCCCGCCAAAGGGGGACACGCAGGCACCGCAGGAGTCTATCCGCAGAAGGAAAGTTGCCAAAGTCAATTGTAATTTACAGGTTGAATCCTAGTTCGGGATTTTGGTGCCTGACGAACTGCACAAAGTTAACGTTTTTCCATTCTTATGTATCATGGTTATAAATAAATGAATTTCATTAGCACTAGCATTTGCCCGCGACTTTGTCCACGTTGGACAGGTAACGAAGATTACAGTTATTTTGCTAAATATAAAATCAAAGGTTATTTTCAACAGGGTAATGTATTTTTTAGTATGAAACATAAATCCCGGAAATTCCCGTAAAAACTCGAGATAATTAATGTTACTAAAGGCATACACAGTTACAATTGTTTTACTAAAGATTTTATAAATCCGTGAAAATTTCGCATCGAAATAAAAAAATAATCGACCTGACCACTTTAAACCTCTCCCAAGACAATGTCCGTAGGATTTTCGGAATATAAAGTATCGCAGATTTGAAGACCGGGAATTTACTGTCGATCATCGTAAACCGCATTGAAATCGGCCTAGTAGTTTTTACGTGAATCCTGAACAAACAGAAAAACACAAAAAAATGTAAGAAACAAAAGACAATTTTACAATTACAAATTTATTTTTTAACGACTTTCGGCCACTGCGAGCTTCCCCTGAAAAACGCGAATACTACTACTACTACTGAACGTCGCGCCGTGATCCGCGCGCGATCTATTCCCCCCTACGGGACAAGTTTAAAACCGGACAAAGGGTTATGCTTCCTCCTCAATACACTAGGCCCCCGGGTTCCCGCCTGCCAGGGCATGTGGAGTTGTTATTGCTTCTGCTTTCCCGTAGATCTGGCATAAAGCATAGGAACAAATATTAAGATGTGCTATGACTAGCCCAACGTGGCAAATCCTACATGCTCCTACCACACTTCCCCCACGTGAAAACCACGTGAACGAAACGAACGAACGAAAAGAAACGTGAAGCCCACGAAGGAGTTTTAACATTACGGGATTAAGTTAAGCTGAATGATCGAACCTACTTAGAAGCGCTTTTGATCGATACATTTATCTCACTTTAATTATTATAAAGAAAATGAAATGAAAAATGTAATTCACCGCGCGCATGCGCTATTTACAAATACGCGCTATTTTCATATTTAAAACGTCAAAGATTGTTGCGTTTTCCTACTGATATTTACGTTCCCTATTTCCGTTGCAAATAATCAAAACATAGGACCTTTGTCAAATCTAGGAAAACCTTGGTTGTGCGCGAACTACCAAGCACTTACCCAATTTATTTATTGACTGTATAGAGTGTATTTGTTTTAAATAAAACAATTATTTCTTCTTTCTCCCTTTCTAATGGACTATAATACACAACAAGCTTACTAACAACAATTCATTGTATTATTTTAAAAAGCCTGGTATTGTTTGTGTTACCATTTAAAATTTAAATTTGTTTCTAGATGCTCCTGTCTACTTGTCATTCCCTCATTTTTACGACGGGGACCCCAATTTATTGGACAAAGTCGAAGGTTTAGCGCCGAAAAAAGAAAAACATGAGACCTACTTCATGATTCAACCGGTAAGTTGCATACCATCTAGCGTTGAATAGTTTCACTTCTTATAGCTAATTGCCGAATAAAATTAAATTTCCATATTTACTCGAAATATACCTATTTTATATAATTTTGTTTGACGTCAGCTTTTTTTTTACCCTAATAATGAAGTAAATTAAATTTTAATATTGTATTCGATTCAACCGGTTAATTCAACGTCATCTAGCGTTGAGTAGAAGTACTTTTTATGGCTGAGGTGACACATTAGGGTTTCGTAGTTATTTAAAAAAATCGTTTATATCATCATATTACTTCATCTGTTTATTTATGTTATTAAACAACAGCCATTTTACTCAAACACTAATATTTACGTGAATGAAATTCAGGGCGGCCACTATTCAAGTAAAGGACATACAGATACATTTTTGGGTTCATATATGTGTTTGGGATATCTTTAGACAAATTTGGAAAATCATAAAGATTATTATTAATGACTTTATTTATTATTTAATACAATGGGTGGCAAGATACTTGCTTCCAAAGCCATGAAAAATTGTGTTTTCTAACTTTTGAAGTATAAAGTGAAAAATTTAGAAAAGTCCACGTGGCAACGTTTAAAAAATACTTTCAAGGAAAATTTCTGATTTCTTATAGCGATAATTGTCTTATTTATGTATTTTTGATTTTTCAAATCAAAAACACCCGTTTCCTCAAATTCAAATGTTTATTAGTAACCCCGACACCACATCTATATTTCTATTATTATATTCGTCTATAGAAATTAGGCGTGCCAGTGGAGGGATGGGTACGCGTACAGCTTAACATGAAGGTCGACAGAGCGCCTAACATAAGGATCAACAACATCAACAATTTCCCGGACATTATGTTCCCGGTCATGTGGCTTGAGGAGGTAAGGATTGGTGACTTAATTCTCAATGTATCATCATAGAAAGATCTAAGAATGATTATCGGCCCAATAAATAAACGTAACTTTTCTAAACAGCTTCCAAATTCTAGATGGTGATGGCGCTCACAACGACCCATGTCAAGAGGTGGGTCGAAGTGGGCATTGACCACAGAGCATTAATTCTCTCTACCAATTGACATTGAAAAAGGTGCTATTTTCAAATCAATTCATTCTTTTCTTACTTATATATTTAAAAACTATTTAAAAATTTCTAATTCATTCTTTTCTTACTTATATATTTAAAAACTATTTAAAAATTTCTAATTATTTTTTTGCAACAAATAGAGAGATTGGACGCGTTTCGTTAGTAGCTCACAACGCCCAAAATGCTCCAACAGTCGTTTCACATGGCTACCACGGTCGTTATGGTCGTGGCGAAAACGTCACTAATGACGTCATCATTTTCCATCACACAGCGCTCACAACGACCCATGTCAAGAGGTGGGTCGAAGTGGGCATTGACCACAGAGCATTAATTCTCTCTACCAATTGACATTGAAAGAGGTGCGATTTTCAAATCAAGCAATGACATTTGTGTATTATTTCGTCGTTAATGACATCAACGCTCCATAATCCGTTCCACTAGAGTTTATTATGATTGTAACGCCCGCAAGGAAGTTGGTAAACAATAAAGAGTATTGTTGTTGTTGTCGCAAAATTGTGTAAAATATCAAAATAGGTAGAGCAATAAGGTAGAACTAAAAACACTTTAAGAATATTTGTTTTTATCAATGTCAGTAAAATAGTTTTTGAAATATCGATTAAAGTCTAGTTTTAAATAGGATGGTATGGGATACATTACGTGATTATTAAATAGTAAATAATAATATAATAGCAGCCCATAAATGTCCCACTGCTGGGCTCGGGCCCCCCACCATAGAGGAACGGACAGTATACCCGCCACGCTTATCCAAGGCGGCTTGGCAGGTTTGACACATCGGTTATTTCGATGTGCATGATGCACATTAGGTTAGAAAACTGCCTAAGCGGTGCATGCGTTCCGGCCAGGATCGAACCCGCACCCTTTGGGTCTGGGACGCGTGCGCTACCCATTACGCTACCACGACTTAAATAATATATATTAAATAGGAACATAATTAATTATTATTTTTATATAATTAAAACCAAAATTTATTTCGTAGAAAATTTACGGTGACGTTACAAGTTTTGTAGATGTGTCAGATATACCGTTCTATTTGAAATAAGACTTTAAATGCTTTCTTGTTCCGTAACCTAATCACAAAACAGGACGTTGGTCTCGGATGCCAAGAACTTGCCAATTTTTAATTAATGGGCCATGGCCTTCCGACTATTCTTTTTTCAAGGTATAATCTAAATTTATCTCTTTTTCAGGGTATTGGAGGTCTAACAACACCAATATGGCGCTGGATGTACTTAGCTACCACAGTAGGACCAATCGCTGCACTAGTTATCAACTACACCCTGATCTTCATTGGACTGTTTACACTAATAATCGTATTCCTAAGGGCATACAAGAGCCTTGTTATCGGTCAAAATTCAATAGAAATAATCGAAATCGGCAGGGAAACTTTAAGACGAAGTTCTACTATTATAATTAACGGATCGCAAAGAGTTTTGTCTTCTAACTCATGCTATCAACCCTTAAGCCAAAACGATAAGTCCGATAAATTCGACAGAGTGGATAAAACTCATGAGTTAGAAGATATTAGATCTGACTTAAATAGAAGTATAGACGAATTAAAACGTATGTCAAAGCCTGATTTTGTTAAGAGCTCCTTTAGCGGTGAAAGGGAGACTTTGATTCGGTCGGATAATGCTTTTATATTAGCCGAACATGGCAAAAGTTAATAGAAAATAGCGGCGCGCTTTAACGTTACGCTTATATTTGTATTAAAGGTAATTATGGGCAGACAAACATGTATGTTAGGACTGACGTTATTTATAACCTCAAGGCCGAAGTCTTTCGAGGACAGCTAAACTATTTTTGAGACTTATAATTATTATTATACGGCCAACTTATTGCCAAAATCTAAAACCTATAATCAATGTCGTAGTCAACCATAATTAATGTGGTCACTAAAATATATTGTCACAAATTATAATAATTATTGTTGTGGCGACCAACCTATCGTCGCAACCAACTAATTGCCACAAACTGTAGTTATTCTAGCGATATTTTAACGTATCAAAAATGTGTTCTGATCGCAAATTACTGACCAAACAGGCTAAATAAGCAGGTGAACGGCTTTAAAATCAGATCTAGTATTTGTAATACAAAACGGTTGCCTTAACTGAAATCTGTATACAAGAGTATTGTCATTAACAAAGAGAACTGCGGGATAATATATCCCAACTTCAAAATGCCTGAAAATCAAACCTGTCATTTTAAGTAAGACAGTAAAACCTGCACTTGAGCTCCACAAGCAAGAGCTGCACGTCACGGATATAAATACGCTACAGTGGTTATATAGTCATATTGAATGACAGCGTCAGCAATTATCGCATCTGCAGTAGCCTTCATGCATGACAGCAGACATTTATCTGCGTTAGTACTGTCATGTTTTACGGAAACCGACTAAATATGTGGCGATCAAATCAAGACATGAATGTATAAAGAGAATATAATACAACTATAAACTGTGTGTACATCCATAACTCCTTTATCGCTTTCTATTTCTAAGACCAAACATAAATAGTTTTACATTTTAATATGGTTTACATACCTCTTTCACCTACTCGCATATTCTCAAATATTGTGAAAATTTAGTTGAAAAATGCCCTAACATCATACGATACGGGTGCGAAATTAGAAAACGGGTACTATATAGTACCTATTCGTAACTAAGTATATGACACATTTGTGTCTTAACTGATGCTTTGGTGAATGGTTAATTATATATAATTGTTTACGACAAGCATTAACGCTGCGATAGGCTCAAAACATATCATTCTAAGTATCTGTCGCACTCAGAATCGCGTCCCTCAATTATACTTAAGCAGTTAATTTATTATTTTGAAATATAATAATTTCTGAAAATTACATTAATTTTATGACACGAAATGTAATTATTGAATTTTAAATACTCTTTAATTCTGTCGTCTTTTAAGCCTTCTGAGTGCAGCAATAAATGTTATAAATATTTTCGAATGTCGATTGAAAAATCGCTCAAAACTTGCTCAAATTTCATACTCTTTTAAAGTGATGTAACGAATGTCTGTTCTTATTCAGCTGCGAAGAAATGCGGATGTGAATATCTAATATATAAATCAATCCGTCAATATTTTTTGCGAATGGTTTCAGGCACGGATATCCGTTACATCATTATTGTCTTCTAAGGAATGTGCCTTAGTTAATGAATTTAGCTCATTTTAAAGCTTTAATGTTTCTAAGACTTCTTAATTTTATGTGACGGAATAATCACGTAACAAAGTATTTCCTCACATGAAATTGTAACTTACAAGACTCTCCCATAACTCTTGTTCAAATTTTAGAAAAAACATTAATACAAAGTATAAATATATAAAGTGCAATATTTTATGCAATATGTATGTCGAACATACTTGAAAATTTAAAATAAGGTTAGTTCCCATTACTTGCCATCTCTAATCATATCGAAACAAGTTGTAATGCGCTGAACAGTTATTTTTTGTTTAATTGCTCAATATCGATCTGCATGTTCAAAAAGCGCTATCTAGTTTTCTTTCATTGTTATTACAGATTGGATATATTTCGCAACCAAATCGACAATTATTCTTTCGACCATCATACAAAATGACGCTGTCTTCTTTATTTTGTACAAGTATACTGCCTTGTGACATCATAATTATATCAGGTGAAATAGTTTATTGATTAATTATTATTCAAAAAGTAATCAAAATTATATTTTAAAAGCAACATGATAGTAATGCATTTAAATGCACTTTTTTTTAATTACATTGTTTATTTGTTACATAAAACTCAATGAAATAAAAATGCAGAATAAGGGTTGTGGGAGAAACTTATTTTTTATAATTAATATGTATTGGCCAAAATACATTCCAATTACTATATTTTAAGGAGAAAGGGTCTGTAAGGATTTTTATAAGGCATTTTAGTTCTAAACTTTGTAAATAATATTTTATAAGATTTAAAATATTTCTGATGTATTTTTATATAAATGAATTGTTTGTTTATAATGAAATATAATAATTAATCTTATAATGATTTTTTCCTAATTACTCAGATAACGCATCATTTAAGTCGTGGAAGCTTCACGGCTAAAGCAAACGCGCCTCATTCTAAAGAATGATGTGGATTGAAATCCTAGGCGACAAGAAGCACTTAACGTTTTTTATTGGGCGTTTGCTCTGTTCGTTGAACTTTTACGGTATTTTATGGTTATATTAAAAGCGCCATCTAGTGTCCAGTAACATAGAACACGTAATGTGATAATATCTCGTCCGAATTCAACAGATGGCACTCTACAATATACAACAATAAAAATATGAAATACTTGAACTCTGCTTCAAATCATATATCTGTTAAAGATTCCAACTTACTCAGTTATAAACGGTCCTTACAGAGGATTTGGTTTGGTTTTCCCATAATTAAGAGTGTCCCACAAAATTTCAATCCTTCATAAAATAAGGGTTTCATTTTTGCCACTTCGCTAAGTATAATAATAAAACACAACATTGCCTAGAAATTATTTTTATTTGACTAGCAAAAATTATGCCGTATGTACGTATTATCGTTGGAAACAATCGCTTACAATACTAAGTCAAGCGCAGTTTTTAGCATTTAATCACTATAGATGGACATTTCTCTATTAAATACATAATATATGTTCATTTTAATATGATATTCAAAAATATAATTCAAAACATTCCGAAATATGCATCAAAAGTGCACATCGCAGCGTCTTTACAAATTGGCAAATTTAAGAATCACTATACAATCGGTTAATCCCAGTTGTATGTATGAATACTACTTGTTCTGTTGTTTTTTGAATCTGGTATAATGTCATTCCGTTATTTACAACAGCAAGAAACCATTTTTTAAACGAATACCCAATAAACCACAATTGAATGTAGTCTTGCAAATCGGGACAAAACTAAGGCTAGACAATCGCCCAGTACAAAATGTAATAGCGCCACCTGCAATCACAGGTGGCGCTACTAGCCTCCCAATTTCAATCAATGTCTTATTATTTAACACATATTTTTTAAACTTACATCAGTAAAAAATTAAATTTCTAACCAGCTCCTTTACAATTATATGATATTTAAATAATTTACCAAATTTAAAAGGAGCTAATTAAGACTTTCAATTTAAAAATATAAATAAAAATAAGACATCGATAGAAAGTTGTAAATGAGATTGTCTATAAAAAGGACTACAGAGTGTGTTAGGAGTTAAGTTTTTTACTGGACGGTTGTCATTCCTTCTTTCACAACTGGAACTTTTTTTAAATTATTATTGCTCGAGTTAAGCACACAGATAGACGACGGCCCACGCCACGCCCCAAAGCGGTTATCATCGCCTCTAGACATTTGTTACATCAGAGGTACTATCAATGTGCTGCCGCTCTCTAAGAGGAGACTGGAACCTGGCCCACTAATGCCGGAACACAACTCAAGGTTGTTTTGGCGTAATACTCTAGACCAGGGGTAGTAGCCATCCAGGCGGGCAGAAACCCTACCGCCTGGGTGTGAGTTGTTTAGTCGCTTCTTACGACAGGCGACCCGGCTACAGTAAATTGTATTATTTCTTCGTTCCTGCAGGCAGGGACGTTCCTGAACTATAAGCAAAATATATCAAACCCAAAATTTAATATATATTTTACACAAATTAAATTATATAATAATACATTTCTAGCAGGGTAGTAAAAGCCCCGTGTACGCAGGTAACGCTGTCTTACTTATTCCTTCCACAAGATACTTGCGTTGTATTTCGGTAAGAAGAGCAGCAAAGGCTAACTACTGTAAACTAATGTACGAAGACGGGCAACACATTTATAGCGAAGACCTAAAATCAGTATAAGCGATAATGTCTGCTGGGGTTGTTGAGTAGCTACTCAGCTGGTTTGCCCATCTCACATAAAAAATATCAAAAATTGTACATAACCGTACAAAATTTTTCAACAAATCACTGTAAATTCCCAAACGAAAAATATTAATAATTCATTTAAAAAAATGCCAGCTTTAATGTAAATATACACACAAACAGAATTAACCATATTGTTTATTATAAAGCCATTTAAGCCAATAATATCACCGACACTATAATTAGAACATCGTCAAAGTAAACTATACAAAATAAAAAATACTTTAACAATACATTTTAATAATACACTAGAATATTTTATAATAATACAATAATAATTATGTATAATTACACTTACAACTAGGTTCATTCGTTAATTATAAAAAAATCTTTTATAATAATAATAATTATTAATAGTAATTATGAATTATTTCACCATTACATTATTACGTATATCCGTTTCATCGTATAACACATATCATCACCTTCAAAGAATGTCCTTTATCATAAAAACAAGGGCTTTGTATAACTTGCGCCAAAATCTATGACTTCTTTAAAATTAGGTGCTGTGAGCTCCGTAATAATTGATTTTGTTTAAAAAAGCGTGTATCACAGAGCTATTTTTCATTAACTATTAACTGCACCGCTTAGGGAGCTTTAGATTCTGTACTTAAAAATACTTATAAATGCTTTCTCAAAGTCCACGCTGCCTTCTAAGTTAATGTCACGCGACATCGAGTGACCACACTGACTGCCAATATGTGAGCGGACAATCAGACGAAAACAACCGAGATACTTTCTATCATATTACAAAACGCAAGAACCTTATAAATGTCGTACTAGCGTACATATATTATTCATATATTTATAGCAGTAAAAGTAATCTAATAAAGCATTAGTTCTTGTGCAAACAATAATTAAAATAATAACTACTACGATATTGTAAAAGTAAGATGATTAGGTGTTAATAGAACGCCTGTTCTTTTATATATGTAAATAATGTTAGAATTTACTGGAACATGTGTCCACCCACATACCCACTTAGCTCATCACGCGAAGTCGCGTTATCCGTGTATTTAATATTACCAATATTATATTAGGCACCTATGGCGCTTAATGACATTTCGCGACATAATTTTACGTCCTACGGGACAACGAACACATTCAAAACGAAACCCTGAAGAGTTGAATAACCGGTCTAATAATAAATGGTAACTATCATGTACATTAAATAGCCCTTGTTTTTAAACATATTTATTATGAGATTAAGAAATGAATGTTCCTTACACTTTAAAATCAGAAAACAAGTAGTTTTTGAGATATAGGATATTTTCGATTAAATGCCTTTCGGGATTACGTAGTATTTATAAAATGGAACCCTTTTAAGCTTTCATAGTCTCTACTACGTCAGTCTTTTGAGAAACTACTGGTTCTATTATGAATAAAACATACAGGAAAATGTAACCTATATGGCGCTACGCAATATGAAGATGTAGTCAATCTAGCGCTACAAAATATGAAAAAGTAGTCTATATAGCGCTACGCAATATGAGACGTAATCTATGTAGCGCTACAAAATATGACAATGTAGTCTATATGGTGCTACGCAATATGAAGATGTAGTCTATGTAGCGCTACAAAATATGAAAATGTAACGTATATGGCGCTACGCCACAAAAATATGTATTCTATGTCGCGTGACACTATATGAATATTTACCAACTGATACTAATTAGATTCCGAAAAGCGAATTATTTTAGTAACATTTACTTCTTAATCTCTTAAAAAATCCACATCACCACAAATTCCATCAAAATTTTGAAATACTTTTTCTATTTAATTAATTTTTGAATAATAATGCATTTATTCGTAATACTTTTGCGTATACTTTTGAATTAATGATTTTTATAAAGAGTATTATTTAATGTACTTATGTTAACTTTTTCAAATCGTATAGTTATATCGTATAGTCTGTGTTTTAAATACACTAATAGAAGATCCATTTTTTATTAATTTTACGAAAAGGAGAAAAATATCATGTGTACATATAATATATCATTAAAAAAACAATCATGAAAAATAATACTAGGAATGACAAAACGCTACATGTCTAGATGACACCACGGGTTATAATTTTATGGTTTTTTAGACTATATCAATCTTAAATTTTAAAATAAACTAAGATTTTTATTGTTTCTAATAATAAATTGTTAAAAATCGAGTAAAGAATCACATCATCCTGCGCTACTAACAAAGTAGTATATGTATAATATGAATGGGCTTTTGAAAATAGAGCCCTTCAAAGATCCTAATGTTAATTAAGCAATAAATAAAACGAAGCTACTTTATGATATTTTAGTGTTTTGCAATATATAAACATTTGTAATAGACAAAAATAATAAATATATATATTTTATTCGGTTGAATGTTTTTGATGAAATAAAAAAATCACGAAAATATAGTACCGACATTGTTAATAGGATAGCACCACATGTGGTGCTACACCTGATTAGGTAGAGTTTAGGTGTCTTCTAGATTTTGTTTACTGAGCGATTGTCATTCCTTATTCTTCTTCATTACAAAATCTAAACGTTTCGATTAAATATAACAGTTGTGAAAACAAAAAACACATCAATTTCGAAAATGGCGAAACAAAAAATGGACCTTCGCAATATATTACAAACGTTTCACAGATTAAAAATACTTTATGATTACAAAAAAAACTAATCACTAGTATGGCTGATTTTTAAAAAGTAATAATAGTTATTATTATATAAAGAAAATTATAACAATAACCCTGAGCTCTATTATTAACACTGGACAAGATACTGTCGCTAGGGTGGAGTAAGTAGGGCACTAGTGCCGAGCGCGGGGCGTTTATCGAAGGGGGGCGCACAAAAACACCAATCATTAAATTTAAAAATCAAATTATACTACAAAAATTTATTTCATACTGTTATATTACTTACTTCGTGATTTCATATCAAACAATCACGTTCGTGAATGAGCGAGAGGTAATATGTTGTTAATTTACAAAGGGACGCAAATACGATACGTGCCCTGGGCGCCATTTCCTATTACTACGCCCCTGTGCCCGTTTCATCGGCGTTGTTTCGGGGCTGAGAGTCAAGGCGCTGTCTGCGACAATTCCAATGAACTAAAAAGTTACTTATGATATTTTTCTCGCTATCATATAACATGGATTTACACAACTTATAAATCCGATCGGTAGTTTACGACGACATGTAAACAAACTCTATATTGAACTTTTTTCGCAAGCCGAAATGGCAGTATTGCTTGCTATGCATTTTTTCCCGTTTTCACTTTGTTCCGCTTACACGATTCATACACTGATGCGCGCTACTAAAATTGGTCTACTGCGCAGGTACATAGGGACGAATTATTAGTAGTGTAAAATTGTAATACAGTATATACATTTTATCATATTTTATTGCCTCTATGGTTGGGCGGGGTAAGCTCTTGTCGGATAAACTCGCTGAAACGCAAAGGCTCCAGGTACAAATATTGGCATGGTAATTTTAAGAAACGTGCTTTCCTTTATTTACTACTAGCTGCCCCGGCAGACGTCGTCCTGCCCGGAAAAGCTTCAATCGATATGCCGACAGCAGCGCCACCTACCGGCTCCAATTGTGAACCAACTCAGAAACCTTCTTGGCTCGTGCACAACAACTTTGCTAAAGATCATCACATGACAAATGTATAGTTCACGATTCTATAAAGGACATACAGACAAACATTCATTTTTATATATAAAGAAGAAGATGGGTCTAAGCATCTGGGATCGGCCCCAGAGTGATCAGCTATATATTACCTATACTATAAATGTAACTGACTTAGCTTGGGAATATAAATAAATGTTTATCTACCGATTATTATTATCGTCATGGATCTCCAGTTAAATCAATAAATATATGTAAATTTAATTTGAAAAATCACGAATCACTTAAAAAGATTTGTTTATTTCGGCGGCCATTTGCAATATTAGTTTCAAAAATAGACACAAGCGGCGCTTCATATTGAGACAAAAATATATTTGTCATTTATATGCAGCAGCTAGTCTAGTGGTAGTAATAGGGGTCAGTGAACAATACTTAATGAGTATATAATATAAAACTTATTACTTTATACATATTTTTTGGATTGACTAATTATAAAGTTTCATTATTAAAAATAACCAATACAAACATATCAAATATAATTATTAATAACATCCTCTGGTCTGGGTGAACACCCTGATGTCGCTGATATCTCAGTAAGTCGAAGGTATAAATTTCAAATAAAGCCTTAGTGGGTGATATAAAACTAATGGCTTTCGTGTTTCCAGTAACAACCAGACCAGCGCAAATATCAGAAAGCTACTGCAAGTTTAGAGCATAGCATAGACCCGTACACGCAACACTAGATAGCACTACGTGTCACTTTTCTCTTACTTTTTGACGTTTTATTATTCAAAAAAGAGTTTAGACCAAAACTAAAAGTATTTTAAATGTTTTCAAATTTTGCCTGAACTACACGAATAATAAAACGTACAAAAGAGAGAAGAATGACATTTCGAGCCGTCTAGTCATATACATGTACGAGTAAAAAGCTTTAGATATCTATTATTTATACAGAGCAATTGTCATCCTATTATATTTCTTACATGACATAACACAAACATAACTTGGTTAGTTTGAGAATAAACAATATGTGAGGTTTTTTTTTTTTCAATACATACCCTTGAATACTTTATAACCTGCCAATCCAATGCTAAATAAATACATGTCTCTGGACGGTATTGTCTATAGTTCTGTGTGTAGAAAAAAATATCTTACTCTATTTTTTGTTTATGGATTTTAGTTATGGTATTATTATTTTGTAACGATCGTATATTGAATCGATTAAGGTCTGTTTTCTATATCTTATTATCCGTTTATTTGCTTTACTAATGCTTAATATTTGACATAAACAAGTATAGTCAATTTTCTACCAATGCTAGGCGAGTAAATGAATAGTAAGATATAGAAACCCATAGAAACCAACAGATCTATATGTTGTCGTCCTTTAGGGCATAAATATAAAGAAACCAAATCGAAATTAGACGGTTCATTTATGTCTTTCAATTAGGATAAATTACCCAGTTATAAATAAATATAAACTTAAAGCATTAGATGTCATTGAATACTGCCGTGTTCTCTCCACCAAATTGGCTCAACGTGATTAATCCGTCTAATAATCACCATTATATTATCGATAAGTAGATCGATAAAAGCTATAAAAATATTAAAAACCGTGAATAAATCAAACAAAATACAAAATAATTGCAATGTTTTTTTCTCATATTTACTATTACACAAACTTTTAAGTTCTATATCAGTTTATAATTCTTGTCTGTTCTCATGCCATTATAAAATAGTTAAACTATTTTTACTGAAAAAAATAAATATTTCCAATCTTGTCTATGGTATCTTCAATATATCAATATACGATCGTGTAAAAGGCCTGCTTGATTAAAAACAAATTAAAAGTTACTATTTTTTAAACATTTCACAACCGGTTGGTAAATTGACGAATACACTTCACATATTTAAAAAGAGAACTAAAAAAGTAAAATGTATTTGCTTCGAGTTATTGCCGAATTATATATTTTTTACTTGATAAAATTTTCTTACATTTTAGTGTAAGAAAGCATTTTCTAATGAAACTTACACTGTGTGTGTTCTTACTTATTCCATGGTAGAAAAATGTAGTTAACATTGTATTGATATTTTGATAATCGTTATTTAAAGTGAATAACAGAACTCTGAGTTTGAAAGTTATTCTTTATTTTTTTTAAAGGAGATGCTTTTTGAACATACACCATTCTGTTCCGGATAGTATGAAACTCGCGGATTGCTTCCTAGATAACGCTACATATAATTCTTTCTCTCTTTGACGTTTTATTATTTAAAACATGTATATCTAACTTAATTCATAAGAACTTGAAAAATCTAAGTCTAAATAATAAAACATCAAAAAGACAATAATGATCTTTGGCGCCATCTAGTTATGTAAGATTTGAGAGCTTTTCAAGTTTCCGTTTGTTACTGGGCGATTGACTTTCTTATTGTCGGTTCCCATATCTTACCGACCGTTCATTTACCTTACTATCGGGTAAAATTTGACATAATTCCATGCAATTTATCGCAAAAATCAACCGATGGTAAGGCAACTGAATGAATAAGAAGATATAGGAACCGGCCATCAGTATTCTTCTTTCATCGTTGACTGTAATCAGTGCTACTCAATCTCACTAGTGTCGTCAAAAGTACTCAATGTTACTGATGTAATGATTGAGCAAAAACCACACAATGTAAGTTTCGTAAAAGCCTTACGCGGACTGATCAAGTATTTTAGAACTCCTAGGAAATTAACAAGCTTAACAACAAAGTTATTTTAACTACAGTTCACCTTGTTCCGTTACGACTACATTAGAGGAAGGTACATGCCCAAAATACACTTCGTCGTGCATCAAACATGTCCTGGCTACATATAAATTCAAAAACCACAATTCCTTTCAGTTCGTAAATAAAATGCCTTTAAAAGCGTGCCATATAAACTTATAATATTTTAAAATATAGAAAATATTTTTGTATTGTAAAATAGTAGTTGACTTGTGATCAAAATTGCAATATTTATAATTATTATGTATTACTAGGATATGCCCGCGACTTCGTCCATACTTGACTGGAAATTCCCGCGAGATTCCCGTGACACAAAGTACCGTAGCATTTAAAAAAGAATGTAAGCTATCGTTTTAGTGAAAAATGTGTCGGGATGAGCTAATTTTTATGCAACCGAAAAACTACAAACCGTTCCCGGGGAAATTCGTGCAGGATTCCCGAGACAAAAAAAAACACATTTTATTACGTAAAATTTGCTATCGCTCAGATAAAAAAATCGCATTGGAATTCATTTTTTTTCAATCTGGTTATTTTAAGTAATTCCCAGAAAATTTCCCGTGGGATTCCCAGGATAAAAATTAGCGCAGATTTGAAGTCTCAGAACTTGCTGTCGATCAGCGAAATATGCATCAAATCGGCCCAGTAGTTTTTAAGTGATTTCCGAACAAACAGACAAATCGACGAACAGATAAATAATTCTAAAAAAGTTGCATCGTGTTCTCCATTATTTATATAGTCTATTCCAGTTTTTTTTATAGCTTCAATGTGTAATATTATAGATATTAATTATATTCTCTCCACAATGTTAAAGTACTCTTCCATTATATACCATAGGACGATCTGTGTACTATATATGACTTTTAAAAAAATGTTTTCCAACAAAGTTAATTTAAATAAAACTTGTATTTTTTAGCTCCTAAAATACTTGAGTAGTCCGAAAAAGGCGAAAAATCTGTGTTTTATCTTATTTTTGTTGATAGGCAAAGATAATATATTTTTATATACTGAGGTATGGTTTACGTATACATGGTAGGAATTTGGATAATAACTGATATTGTCGTTATTGAAGACATGATGCATACGAACACTTCGTGTATTATCGTGTCATGAAATATACAAAATTGAGAAGGAGCTAATTAGGGACTTTCAATTACTGACTCTGTGTATATTAAAGCCTGAAATGTCGGACTTTTTTTCGTAAAATGAAAAACAATAAAATATATTATTTATAAATAAAATTTTAAAAATCTTCTCAATTGAACTCTACGTTATATTTCACAGGAAACGTAACCAGTGGCAACATTCGGGATTGTGCCATTGCCCAACAGTGGGCACGCAACATGAGAGTAGCTAAAACGACGCGAACGGGTGTGTCGCCGACATTCCAGATTTTAAGTGCAATGTAGACGTCTCAAAATTTCAATGCAATTAGTGAACTTTCGGAATTTCAGATTTTTCATAAAAGAACATTAAAAATGTCTGTTGATGCGTTAAACATCAAATAAGAATTATAATAATTGTAATGATCTATTAAAAAAAATTTAAAGTATTTGTGTGGACGCCCAATAATCAAAAGACGCGTAACAGCTTGTATGTATACTACGACATCTTATAATAAACTCGCTGATCCGTGCCCACTTCGCTGAGCATCATTAAAAATATTATTAATCAAAATCAAATATTACCTGTCAATCAGGAATAATGTAGCTTTCTACTGGTGAAAGAATTTTGAAAATCGGTTTAGTAGTTCAAGAGATTACTTCCTACAAACAAACTCACAAACTTGACCTCTTAATAATATAGTATAGATTGATTGGTCAAACTAATATTGTTTAGATATTTTAAATATCAGTTATTATCCAGAATCAACAAAACTACAACTAAACTTACATTATTATGGTATACCGTTCAGTATTTTTAATTACTTTTTATTTATAATTTATGTCTTTTCATTTTAAATAAAACTTAATAATTACTGCGACATGTTGTCATGTTTCTCGTATTTTAAAATAACCGCGTATACATTAAGATTATTTTATTTCCCACAGATAACGCATCAATAATATTCGAGAAGTTTCGGCAATTTATTAATTATTTATATCTATCTTTTTAAATATATCTCTGCAAGATTTATGTGTGTGGTCTGTGTATGTGTTAAAATCTAGTCTCAGGTAAATTACACACCTTTGCTAAAACCTAACTTTATGTGAAAGCTCGAAATTGACATTTCTCGAATGTAACTGCCAAGGTGCAGATCTTTGATTGTCATTGAAAAACGCAGTTTGTATGACATTTCGAAATGTCACATTTCACGAATAACTATAAAATGATAAGTGACAGAATACCGTCAAAAAAGCAGTTCTTACGACAGCCTGACAAATCATTCCGCGAATAATGTAACAAAGTCTCCCAATATACATATTTGATGCGTTTTCTATCGAACTTTATTATAAGTTATTCTCGAATGTTCTCGATGCGTTCCTTCTTACCGATTATTCTCAACTTTCAATGCATCGTTTGCTGCAGTGTATAGTTCGTGTGTTCGTTTGTCGGTTCGTCGTTCGGTTCCTGTTCATCGCCGCTCGGCTCGCCGTCTTGATCTTCGTCTTCTGATGATGAGAGAAGACCTGATAAAGGTATATATCGACTGCTTTATTTTTATTATGAGTGAATGAGTTTCTGAATATGTGGATGAAGCGGGAAAGATTATTGTTTGGATTTTAAGAAGTGAAGGGAATTGAGTGAATGGAGTGAGTAAAGTGATTTGACTATTGAGTTAGTACATTAGTGAGTAGAGACTATTAGTGAGTCACTAGTTTAAACATTTACTCACTCAATAGTAATTGACTAATCTAGTGAGTATGTGTGAGTGAAACAATTTAAATAGTTATTGAGTTAATAAGTGAATTATTAAGCTAGTGAATGAGTTTGGGAGATTTGAGTGACTTATACAATTACGACAAATAAGAGTCGTTTTGAATTGAGTAAGCCACTATGAGTAAATGGAGTAAGAGGCTTATTCAATTACAAGTGGAGTGAGTGGGGATCTATTTGAAAAGTTATTTGAGTGAGTAAATGTGTAAGTCATAGGAAAATTAAGTACAGTGAGTGAAATGAAGTGTGAAGTGAGTGATCTGAGGAAATTTTTTTTCTAGAGCGAATGTCCTTCCTAAATTTTTTTATTACATTATAATTAATTTAAATCACTATTCCTTCTTTCCTGCTCTTTCATTACAACACTTTTAAAAACATATTTACAATGAACTTTCACATGTGTGAATAAAATATTTGTCATAAACATAAGTAAATGAAGTTTAAAAACACATCTCACCTGCGGTGAATTGCGGATTAGAGAGCGCGTCGGGCCAATACCTTTTGCTCACTGAAGTGCCGTTTTTGCTCTTTTTGCCACCTGAAAGAGTGCACACGAATCTATATAATAAACTATTTAACATCCTTCCATACTTCTTCCATTTTTTAGCTATTCCCCAATACATTTTTGGTCAGTAAAATATTAAGTTTTCCTTGAAGAATTCACTATTCTGACACACATCACCTGTATTGCCACAAATCTTTATGTCATTTTATTATAGTTATTTTTTTATTTTATTGCAGGAGTTCAGCAAACAGGCAGGCAACCCACTTGATGGAAAGCGGTTACCATCGCCTATGGACATTTGCAACACCAAAAGTGCTACAAATGCGCTGCTGCTCTCTTAAGAGGGACTGGAACCTGGTCACTAATACCGGAACACAACTCAAGGTTGTTATGGCGGCATACTCTAGACCAGGGGTGGTAGCCATCCAGTCGGGTAAATACTCTACCACCTGGCTGTGGGTTGTTTTGTCGCCTCTTACGACAGACCGCCCGGCCGCAGGAAATTGTATTCTTTCTCCGTTCCTGCACAGATATGAGACAGATATTTCTTAGTCACTTTTTAACTTTAATATCTGTCAACGGTATATTGTAAGAAATGTGAATTTAAATATATAACTAATCGATTTTCTAAGTTTTCCCGACTTGTATACATAATAAAACTACGTTTTAACGGTTTTAAGCGCAGTAATTTTATTTGATTTTGGTTTTTCCGACGTTTCGTCTTCCGTGATCACGGCCACAGAAAAGTGGCCGAAACGTTGGAAAAACCAAAATCAAATAAAACTACCGCGCTTAAAACCGTTAAAACGTAGTTTTATTATAACTAATCGAGTCAAGTAGTACACAGTCAGTAGTACTGCTCGGCAAATTATACATTATGGCCGAAAACTATGAACTTTCCCTCAGCTAGCCAGTGTTATAGGAGAAATCTGCTGTAAAGGTAAAGTATAAGTTTGATTTAAAACAAAGCAGACGAACATGCCGTGACAGCAGCCGCAGTGTGCCAGAACCATTTTAATTATTGATTGTTTATTAATCTTTTTTATGTCCATTCATAATCTGACGACATTAGACAGAACAGACAGTCAAATCAACCGAGATACTCTTTATATACATAATTACAAAACGTCTCAGCTCTACAAATTTATACGAGCGTACTTACTCACGACGTCATATGAATTTACAAATCACAATTTAAAAAGAAGTCAAATAGTCGCATTCGTTATTGTTTAAAAATTATTTCTATTATTATGTGATATATTTAAAAGTTAAATAAAAAAAATGAAATTATCCCCTTGTTTTTCATATGTAAAAATATAAATTATTTTTAAATAAATTAAATAATCGGCAGACAAACACATTGTATATCCCCAAATTAACCAAGGTACGCACTACTCTGGGGCCGATCTCAGACACAGATCAAATAACGGAGAAAATTCGTTTCCGAAATTTACCATACCAGGAATCGAACCCGGAACCTCTATGTTGCAGTGAGGTAAGCCGGCAAAGGCTTAGCCCGCTCAACCACAGAGGCCGTCATTGTAACATATGTCTGCGTCCCTATTTATAATCTCCCTAGATATACTATAAAATTTAAAATATAAGAAACAAAGATAGAAGAAGAAGAAAAACACACACCAGTCTTGTCCGCGCAGTCGAGCATCGGCTGCAGGATCCTGCGGCGGGCGTTGATGAACCAGTTGTTCACCTGCAGCAGCGTCAGCCGCGTCTGCGCGGCCAGTGTGCGCTTCTCCTCCTCAGTTGGGTATGGGTGCTGTAATACACACAATACACCTCTTAAGCACCCTAGTATTTTACATCTAATTTATCAATTCCAAAAACGTTGTAAGACGCGATGCCATGCTGGAATCCTTGTGGACGTGAAATTAGTAATTATTTATTCTTCTGAATTTGGATTACAGTGAGCGGACGTAGTGACTCACTATGTCCGCTCACTTTTATATCCGATTAGTAAACAACTACCCGTAAATATTATAATAGTGAAATAATAGGTCGTACTACTGGGAACAAATCTTATTAACAGAAGCTTATTAGCACTTTCAATTTGTGACGGATGTAAGTTTAAAAAATAAAGGTATTAAACAATAAGACGCTCTATTCTTCTCCCATGCTATTACTAGCGTGGTTATTATTTATTACATTAGTATAGAACAAGATGGACGGACTCACCACCAGATGCTGGAAGAGCCACGCCCGCATCACCTGCGTAGCGTGCCTGGGCAGCACCCCCCGCTTGCCGCCCCCTTCGTCGCCGTCCTCCTCAGGAGGCGGGGACCCCGACGCCGACGAGCACGAGTTGTTCGAGTTCGAACCTATATACACGTATCGCACTCTTAATCCACTATATACACAGTAGCAGAGTCACCACTTGTGGGTATTGAAAGGAAGTCGAGTGGTGCGTGGATAATGCTTCCCAGTTGGATAAGGTGACGCACCACTAGGCGAGAGCCCATGGCCCAATCGCCGCGGGAACTAGGCTCAACCGCTCGTCAGGGGAGTACACAAGTGTTGTACTCTAGGTGTTTCATTAATTTAACATTAAACTTAATATATACAGAAAACTTAAATGCTACGTGAGAAGAATATGTGACGTAACTAACATACACCATCCAAGAAACTCTTTTTTTACTAATCGTGTTCACGCCACCGCGTAACGAACGATGATTCCCCGAAAAAGTAATTTACCCCGCACTTCCGCGTCTCAACGATCAGTCTGAATCGATCCGTCGTAAAGACATTCACGCATCGCGCGCGCATTTGAGATATCCACCCAATTGCAATACTAATCGGGTTCCAAGAGCTTGGTGATAAGTGGCAAGTGAATCTAGTTGTGAAGCGGGAGATATATAACAAGAGAACACGCACTGCTGCTCCTGTATCGCAGACGCTCCGGTTACTCAGCTCATATTATTACGGGTGAGTCCATTTATCTCCATTCCCTCTTACCCTTGCACCCTTGAAATCTGGCAATCGGCCAGATCATATGGTCTTTCGAACCGAATATTCCAACTGGCGACCTATTTATACAGTCTGCAACAACCGTATTTTGCCATTTTATGGTTAATTCAAACCAAATTGTAAATTTTCGCATACCTAAAAAGTTAAATAAACAATCATTATCAATCTGCCCATTTACCCGTTTTCTGCCCTTGTTTTTTCTTTTTTGTTTTCTTATAAACATATTACTTCTGCCCTTATATATTTGAATACCCATTCCACATTCCTCAGATAATTACGCAAATTGCTACACGATAACTATTTTTTGGTACGTAGGTAGGTTAATATAACCTCGAGTACGTATTCTGTACTTTATTCAGCACACCTATTCTCGAATACTTGCACTAAACGTGATATCGGATCGATATAATAATATTGAATATTATATTCGTTTCACTCGGTGTGGTTAGCTTGCCGTGCAACTTTTATAGCTTATATATAGCTTCGTGTTTATTAAGACTCAGCGCACACGACAGTTTGATATATATTTTTTTTCCTAATCATTTTTATTTATTTCGTATTTCTTACGTTTCTCTGGCTGCTTTCTTGCGTGTTCTTTATTAGCATTAGTAAATTTTTTTTTTTTTTTTTTTTTTTTTTTTTTTTTTCTCGTTTGCCTTTCCTTTTCTTATTGTGCACTTCTCATCGTCATGCCTACCAAATCGCAATCTGCCATCTTTATGCAAACCCATAAGTACATAACTTTCCTATTAGAGATAGCTAACCTTATATTAAAAGGAGACAAAAAGTATAGTGTAAACGATTTCATAGGGCGCTTTACAAAATTGGACGATATAAAGGGCAAGTTGGATACAGTATATTATGAGATCTTGGACTCTAAAGACCTTGACGACAAAGTGGAAAAATGGTACTTTGACTACTACACCTCGGCTATAGAAGCATATGAAAAAATTTTGGTGGCAAACATCACCATCAACTCAAGCATCAAACCAAGCTCGCCCACATTCTCCACGTCTACTGTTCTGCCCAAAATAGATCTACCCAAATTTTCTTCCAAGCTTGAGGATTGGCCATCTTTCATAACTATTTTCAAAAGCCTTACGGACACTGCCGGTAATTTGTCAGGTGCAGTTAAATTACACTATTTATTTTCTTGCCTCTCCGGAGAAGCTCTCAGTATGGTATCACACCTCAAGGTTACCGATGAGAACTACGATGTAGCGATGACAACACTTGCCAATCGCTACGAAAATCGCCGAGTTCTCATTGATAGGTTTATAGATATGATACTAGAGTTACCCCACATCACCACCCGCTCACAAATCAGACAGTTATTTTTAGCCCCTCTTATTTCAACCCAATCGGCGCTTAAAAACCTAAACTTACCACTACATGACTCAGACTACGTCCTAGTGTCAATAGTAGTGCGGAAGTTAAAGGGCGAGCTTCGCACATTATTTGAACGAACGCATGGGTCTTCAGACACTCTGCCCACCTTAAAGGATGTAATCACATTCTTAGAAGACCATGCACGTTGCACAGAAACTGAGACATATAACCCACCCCCCCCTCCCCTCAGCCCGACATACAGACAAACTGAACGTGCTTCTCCCTCAGCACGGTACCAACCACGCGCTTCTGCACCCAGACCAGAAATTCGGCACGTTCGTTTTCAGCCCACTACTTCCGTCCGCCCACCTTTAACGCGCCCTGCATATCCTCTACAAAGTCAAGCGTACCCTGTACAGTACGCTCAAGGATACCCACAGTCTACACAATATTTCGAGCCCATAGCACAAGATTCCGCCCACCCACCAGCACCGACCAATAATTATTACTGCCCTTGGTGTCACGTTAGAGGACACAGGTTGCTGAACTGCGGTGAATACCTAAGACAGCCTACGCAAGGGCGCTGGGATTTTATCCAAGCTCATGAACGGTGCCGTAAGTGTCTAGGACCCCATTACTCTGACGAGTGCAGATCCACAGGACGGTGTAGAGAATGTGATAGCGAGAAACACCATACCACCTTACATCGCAGTGGCTTTGAATCACCCACATATGACAATTCTCACCTCTTGCCCCCACAACTAAGAGGACAAGAACACACCCGCCCAACCACGGAATCAAGAAACTCTTCTCGTCGTAATTCACCTATTAATTCACAACAATGACTACCTGCTACTCACTTACACAATACTACACTACACCCACCCATACCATCGCTACAATATACACCATCCACTACATCACGTAAACAAAATGAATCCCAGTTTCATACTCAGCACTATGATAATAAAGTTTATCATAATAATCACTTGCCCGGCAGCCCTGTTACTTCCTCTGATAAAGCTAACCAAAATGACAGTCATATTTCAGCACATACTCAGCACATTACAGTACACGATCCACCAGTTTTATTACCCACTGTGTCCCTAGAACTAGCAGACAACGCTGGAGAATTTCATAAGGCAAGAGCATTATTAGACAGCGGTTCCATGCTAACCTTGTTAACTAAAACTATGACACAAAAGTTACGTTTGCCTGTCGAGCACACAGAACTAAAAATTACAGGAGTCGGTAATCAGCAGACTCAAAACTCTAGTTCTTCAACTACCATCACATTCCGCCCTATTCACACCGAAGTCCCAGTAATTAGCGCAAAGGCATACATTCTACCAGATTTGACAGGTCTTTTACCATTAACAATGTTACCTGACGTTGTTCCACTCCTCGACTCGACACAGCTTCCCCTAGCAGACTCGTCTTATCGTTTTCCAGCCGCTATTGACTTAATTTTAGGTTCTGATGTCTTGGGCCAAATTTTGGATGGTAACAAAATTTTTTTGGGCCCCGGCAGACCAATAGCCTTCGGCACGATCTTCAATTTCGCTCTTTTAGGTCCTATCAATCCAAACTACACAAAGCCTGAGCCTCAAGTTAATTCAGCACTAGTAAATATTGACTGTTTACAACCCCAACACTCAAATAAAGAAATACACTCCGCTCTGGAGAGATTCTGGGAAGTCGAAGAAGTGCAATCAAAGGACAACTCAACCTCTGACGAGTGTGAGGAGAACTTTCGTTCTACCACCACACGTGATCCCACAGGGCGATACATAGTATCCCTTCCCTTTCTTACAAAGGCACCTAAGCTCGGTGCAACCCACGCTATTGCACTACGACGATTCCTTAATTTGGAGCGCAAACTCCAAAGAGATCCTACCCTCCGCTCAAAATATATCGACTTCATGAAGGAATACATTGACATGGGCCACATGGCTCTTTGTCACCCCAGCACATTCAAAGGAAAAGACCATTTTTACGTCCCGCATCATGGCATCTTCAAAGCCAACTCTGAAAAACTTCGCACGGTTTTTGATGGCAGCTGTAAGAGCTCTAATGGTGTCAGTCTTAATGACTGTCTGCACACTGGCCCACCGCTCCAACGTGATATTACTGACATCATTCTAAATTTTCGTACTCACAAAGTGGTCTTTAGTACAGACATCCAGATGATGTTTAGAAATATACTAGTTCACCCAGACCACAGACGGTTCCAACTCATTCTATGGCGCTCTTCTCCAGATCAACCTCTGCTCACTTACGCCCTGTCCACTGTCACGTATGGCCTACGACCCAGCCCCTTCCTCGCCAATCGATCTATTATACAGCTGGTCACTGATGAAGGTCACCGTTTTCCCCAGGCTGCACAGGTTCTTACGCACTCCATATTCGTGGATGACATTCTGACTGGGCATGATTCAGTTGACAAGGCAATAGCTCTGCAGACTGAACTCATTGAGTTACTAGCCCTAGGGGGATTTCATTTGCGAAAGTGGACCTCAAACTCTCGTCAGCTTTTAGAACGCTTCCCGGATGATCAATGTGACATACCCAAGGATTTTGATGTTGTACCCGAGTCCAATGCAATCAAGGTACTTGGTATGCAATGGATACCCCAAACGGACGAATTTACATATCACATTTCGGTACCTACACTGGAAAAATTTACCAAAAGGTCAATACTCAGTACCATCGCTCGTTTATACGATCCTAGTGGATGGATCAGCCCAGTTATTTTCCGCGCAAAACTGCTCATTCAGCACCTATGGACTCTAAAGTTAGACTGGGATGAATCGGCTCCCAATGATGTCACATTTCAATTTCAGCACATTTTTGAAGACTTACCTCTACTCTCTGCTCTTCGACTCCCCAGAACAATTTGCACCAGCAAAGATTCCACCTACACCCTACACGGTTTTGCCGATGCATCCGAATCCGGATATGCAGCCGCAGTCTATCTTCATGAAACGAATATCACGGGTCAGGTACACGTCAGACTACTTGTTTCTAAATCCAAGGTAGCCCCCATTAAAACCCGACAGACTATACCAAAGCTGGAACTTTCAGCTGCACACCTCACTTCGCTGCCTGGTCTAAAACCCAGAAAAATGGTAGCTCACATCGCGGTTCCTGATCTAGACACGGATTTACTCACGAGATTCAGCTCCTTAGACACACTTGTAGGCGTAACCGCATGTATTAAACGTTTTGCACACAATTGCTTGGTATCTTCTCACTCTCGCATCGTTGGTCCCATTACCGTAGACGAACGTAAGAAAGCGCTCTTACACTGGGTACGCTCAGTCCAACAAAATATGTTCGCTGAAGACATCCACCGACTGCAAACTAACAAATTATGTACAGTGCGAATACAACGCCTCTCGCCCTTTCTCAAGGATGGTCTTCTTAGAGTAGGAGGGCGCTTGTCCAACTCAGCCCTTAGATATGACACACAACATCCCCTCATCTTACCCAGTTCAAGCCCCCTTGTGGACCTAATTATAGATCATTTCCACACTATACACTGCCACCCGGGCGCAGATACACTACACGCACTACTCCGTCAACAATACTGGATTTTATCTGGAAGGCGAGTCATTCGTCACCGTGTCTTTAAATGTGTACGCTGTTTTAGGCATCGAGCTCAGCCGAATCCCCCTTTTATGGCCGACCTACCGGCTGATCGAGTCAGCCCACAACCGGTGTTTAGTCAAGTGTCCACGGATTTTGCCGGACCATTCCTAATTAAATCAAGTACTCTACGCAATGCCAAACTTCTCAAAGGCTACTTTTGTGTTTTCGTTTGTCTCGCCACCAAGGCAGTGCACTTAGAGGCTGTCTCGGAACTTTCTACGGACGCCTTTTTTGCGGCACTGCAAAGGTTCGTTAGTCGGCGCGGAATCCCTACCCTAATTCGCTCTGATTGCGGTACAAACTATGTCGGCGCAAGAAATCAGCTCATAGAAGTACAAAACTTCTTAAAGGCCAATGATGATAGAATTACGCACAAGCTAGCCACACAGCAGATCACATGGTTGCTCAATCCGCCCTCAGCTCCTTCTTTTGGCGGTCTGCACGAGGCAGCCGTGAAATCTACTAAGCAATTACTCTATCGCGTATTAGGTGAGCAGCATCTGACCTTTGAAGAATTTTCTACACTCTTAGCCCGTATTGAGGCCGTTCTCAACTCTCGACCACTCTGCCCTCTGTCTTCAGACCCTACAGACTTCGAAGTCCTAACCGCTGGTCATTTCCTTATAGGTCGCCCACTTACCGCATTACCCGAACATTCCCATGAATCCTCTCCTCCATCAACCCTACGACGTTTTCGCTTAGTGCAAGCGTTGGCTCAGCGATTTTGGACCTTGTGGTCGAAATCCTACCTGCACACTCTCCAATCCCGATCTAAATGGACTACGGAAACCAGTCGACCCAAGATTGGTGAGCTGGTACTCATAAAGGAGGATAATCTTCCCAGACTCCAGTGGAAGATGGGAAGAATAAAGAAGATTCTGCCCGGAAAGGATGACGTCGTCCGAGTCGTAGAACTCAGCACCAAGGATGGCAGCTTAACGAGACCAGTCACAAAGATTGCTCGTCTTCCCCCCGACGACAACAGGCAAGAATCTCCCCAGCAACACGTCTAGCTAAATATTGTTTTTCTTTATATTTCATATTCTATTTATATCTCAAATTCTTTTTTTAATAAGTTTTGTACAGAAGTCTGTTAAAGAATCACTTTTTGAAGAATTAATGGAGTTGTAGCAAACAATGCATACTCAATAGTCGAAGTCTTGGGCATATCATAGTTATATATAAAAATTCAGCTTCCGTTTTTTTTTTTATTGGACTTGACTTAATGTTGTTGGTCCGAAGACCTTACAACTTTACCGGGATTTTTGGGGCGAGTGCCTTCGCGAAGCGAAGGCGCTCGAGCCCGGGGGGGCAACTTGCTCGAGGGAGTTCCCTAAGGAGTTTTACCTCGGCTGGACTGTTGCCATGAGAGGGGGATGAATTTAATGATGCCCACCATAGGGCGACACAAAGCACTAATTGAGAACGGGCGACGGGTAATATAAAGCCCGAGGGGAAGGATCCCGGCGGGCCGGGATCGGCGGTTCGCGGCGGCCTACGCTATCTTACTGCCGTTTCGTAACGTGTTATGGCTGGGAGAGAAGAAACGGCGAAAGAAACTTCCCAGCAACACGCCTGGTCTATCCTGTGGGGGGGCTATGTCTCCTAACGTCCCTCGCAGGGACGTGGAGAGATCTTGATTGGCGGCGCCTGAGACGCCGCCGTCTGTGTCTGTCTGTCCGTGCCTGCCAGCCTGCCGTCCTAACCGCGGGCGGGCTGATCCGGGCCAGCCGTTTTGTGATAACGTCGACCCTGTCCGTGAGGACGTTACGCGGTCGTCGTACGAGAGCCTTTCGCCGAGGCTTATAATCGGACGCGGACACGACGAGCGGATTTCGATGATGCGGCGCGAGATCGAAATACTTACGCGAGAGCGACGTAATGTAGTTTTTGATGGAGGGAAGCTCCAGATCGCGGTGGAGGTCGACGTTACGCATATAGAGGGGAGCACCGACGGCTCTGCGCATGAATTTATTCTGCACGATTTGCAGTTTATCTAATAGGGCAGGCTTGGCATGGCCGAATACCACACTCGCGTATGTCATGATCGGGCGAATGCATGTTTTATACAGAGTAAGCTTGTGTCTGAGGGACATTTTGCTTCGTCTGTCTATCATGGGTGCTAAACGACCCATCACAAATCGCGCTCTATTTCGGACTATAGTGATATGCTCGTTGAAGCGCAAGTTCCGATCTAGGGTGACACCAAGATATTTGGTGTACTTTGCCCAGGGGATTTGTTGGTCGTAGAGCGAAATGGTTTTTAGGCGAAGGCTAACGCGTTTGGGGGAGCGAAGCGTACCCGGGGAAAAGAACATTGCTGCGCTTTTCTCCGGGTTTACCTCTATCCTCCATTTGCGAAACCATTCGCCTAGCTCTGTGACAGCTGCCTGCAGCCGGACGCAAGCCATTTGTCGGTTGTGTTCAGCTTCCGTATGTTTGTGTCCGAAAATACAAAGAGTAGTTGATGGATTGAAGTGAAACTTTTAAATTTGCATTTTAAGATGAGAGTATTTTATACAAGGGTAAACTGCACCATCGTTGGCACCTTGTCAATTTGTTAAATATACTAAGAAATCTATTAATTATTTTGCAGCCATACAGGGATAATATTATTATTGTATAGCTACAAAATATGCTATGAATGTCAAAGATGCAAGTGAGGTGTGTAAGAATAAGCCTAAATGGCGCTCTGTTGTTCGTGCCTACTCCGAAAGGGAACTGGCGTGAAGTTATGTATGTATGTACAAATTAAAATATTTCTCAATATATTGAATAAATTGACAGGATGCCAATCGAAGGGGGGTCTGCCAACAATTATATAGTTTCCTACTAGATGTTACCTGCAACTTTAATATTCTTGATTTTTTTATTATAAGGAATGCATCTAAAAAACAAATGTATGTTAGCAGAAATACTTTACTTCCCTAATATTATTGTTTAAACAGCAATTAAAATTATTTGTACAGTCATTTTTAAAAGCATGATGATTTTAATAATTGTTTTTTTATATGTCAATAATGTTAGAATTTACTGCAAGTTGTGTCATTTTACCCAATTGCATGTTCATTTAAAATCTCAACTGTTTAGTATAATGTACTTTATCAACCTGCCCCAAGAGTTCCATCGCCAATCAAAGACCGACAATAAAAGGTAAAAGAAAAATAAATAAGATAGCAACAACTCACCGGTAAACGAGTCTGTAGACAACATTCCAGAACCAATTTGGCTTATCGGGGTTGATCCTTGGACGACCAATGACGCTGTAAGACACGTACAATTACATACATTTATAAATATATATTTAAATACATTTATCTAAATTAAATTAAATTATCAAAACTTCAACCTGTCTATGAA
This sequence comes from Dendrolimus kikuchii, assembly GCA_019925095.2. Lineage (NCBI taxonomy): Eukaryota > Metazoa > Arthropoda > Insecta > Lepidoptera > Lasiocampidae > Dendrolimus > Dendrolimus kikuchii. Next base: position 7,149,903 of record CM034388.1, on the reverse strand, counting down.
AGAATAATAGTAAGTAGGAATGTTAAGAGCCTATAAATCTGAAAAGCGCCTAATATCCTACATGACTAGATAGCGCCATAAGTCATTCCTCTCACATATTTAGGCGTTTCATTATTTTAAATAGTTTCTCAAGGTGAGCGGTACCGTTCCTCAGTGGGCGCTGAGGCTATCTGAGGGGGCGAACGAACCTTTATGTAATATCGGAAGGCGCTGAATAAAAACAGGTGGAGGGGGGTGGAAAGTATAACGGAATGTATGTCCCGCAATTCAGTACACTTTTTACAGATTCAGTATATTTATAATTTTGTGAATAAACAAAATAACTCAACCTAAAAAAAATAGATAAAGAATTCCTGTAGGGGTATTCAGTTATTTATAAAGTGGGCGGTACACCAAAAAAGTTTGAGAGACACTGATTTTTAAAACATATTTCGTTAAGATCAAATCAGTTCAAAATTGAAAGTTTTAATAAGTTTCTTTACAATTTTTATCTGATTCAACTTTAAAAACATATTTGAAATAATGAAACGCCAGAAAGTGAGATAATAATGACCTGTGGCGCCCTCTAAAATGTAGAAACTCTTCGGAATAAACTCCCCAGCGTGTTGCTGGGAACTTTCTTCACATTTTTATCGCGATCAGGATTTAACCTTATGAAAACTAAGATTGACTTTGGATGGAAATAATTTTGTCTTTAATCGTGCAATTTCAATGGTCGCAGTGTATCAAATCATTTGATGCTTAATTTTTTTTTACCTAAGATCTTGAAACTAAGTACTTCAAGCTTCAAATTACTTTTTCTATTATCTCGATACGACTATTTTTAACAAAGAGCAAAGATACAGCCATTTGAAAAATCGTTAAAAATTTAGAAAAAAAAAATATGCTTTCATATTTTTCTACTAGTGTACATTCATTGTCTTTTTTAATGTAGGTTTTTTAAACTAATATTATAAGTTCAACAAAGTAATTTGAATGAATAATAACTGATCATACTCACGCGGTTCGCTGCGATGCGTCGGCGGATAAGGGATCTCGGTGTGCGTCGGAAACGCTGTAGGGTATGAAGGCGCAGTGATCGGCGCCGGTGCCGGCTGTCAAACAAAAAAAAACATCAATATTTTATTTATTATTGTATGTCTTTCAAAACCACGGGCCATAAAAATGGCCCGGACTTTTGGGGGGCTTGCGTGGGGCCATGGGAAGGCCAACACGTAGAGGCCCCTTGACAAATTTAATGTAAATGTGGCGTGACACTGACCGGCGATTATCTCTGTCTACACCATATAGTAATGCACCCAAGGACAAGCCCCGGCCAATGTAGAACTATTGTAGGAAATGAGGACAAAAAGTACCGGGCTATTGTGGTGAACTGCTAATGGTACTAGGGGTCTGGGAATATGGGGACTATGGCGTCTGCCCGTCGCAATGTTCAGGGAACATGGAAAAATGGGCAGACGGTGACTCGCCACTCCCTGCATGGGCCCCAAAAAATGCCATAAAGACAGGGGCAACATGGGTGTGAGTGGCTAAGGGGTGTCGAGAGGTGGGCTGCAGGTTCACCGAAGCTACTTCCGACGTTAGGCCGTTTATCACTTCCACCCCTGGAGCTTAAGTCTTAGCTCTAGCGATCTCCACTCCGTGCCGGCCAGCTAAAGCAAGCACGGAGGTGGGGGCCTTGCCTTGGCCCCCGGAGTCAGGTACGAGGTGTCGCTACTCACCTAAGGCTTCGCCACAAAGCCCCCCTGCGGGATATTTATTATTTATTATTAGAATCTCTATCAAATGACACACGTACCACGTTTGTAAAATATACATAACATTAATTTTTTAATCAATGTGCTCCTTCAACTACTGGAAACGACGACATGCGTAAAAACTAATCATATAAATTTAATGTGTAATTATACAATAATACGAATATAAAAAGCACAATTAATACACAATTACATATATAAATTTAAAAAAACGTATATATCATAGGTACACAAGATACCATCAGTCTTTATCAAGCAGACTGTAATACTTTTCTCAAGAATATATAGCCTTTGTTCCCTGTTTTAGCATGATTAAGATTATTTTGTCTGTTTTTTAATGTCGAAGCTAACAAACAGGCAAACGGTTATGAGATGTGGTCACCGTCATCTGTAGACGTTTACAACACCAGTAGTGCAGCCTAAGCGTTACCAGTCTATAGGATGAAATAAAGGGGATGGCATATGGGAATACAATATTAGGCGTGGAAAAGTGGATGGGATGGGGGGAAGGTGGATAAGGGAGACAGAATAATAGAACATCGGACCTCTCACTCATCGTATGAAACTCGGTTAGCTCAAGGCTATGCTCACGACACATAGGTGTACATAGACTAGGAAATAAAATAAAATTTTAACTTATATGTATGACCTTCAAAAACTGTTCTCCAGTGAAACTTATTTTGAATAAAAACTTTTGAATTTGAATTTGACAATATTCTTTGAGGGCGTGTGATCACACCCAAAGAGTCGGTCCTAAAAGCTGTAATCAGCATAGTGATGCCATCGCGGCTACAATATTAATATTTTACTATGATAACATTGACACTTTAAAATGATAACATTATTGTAACAACAGGAAACCAAGAACAAACAAAAGTTATATTAATATTATGGTATAAAAATGTGGACATACATTTCATACCTGATATTGGGGCGAATTTGATGTACTCGAATGGTCGTCCATTGAACCTGACAGGTTGTTGTTGCTCTCCACACCCCCTAAAAAGTACAATAACGTAGCAATAACGTAGTTTTTGGCGGAACGTTGTAAATAAAAATAAAATAATCGGCAGACAAACACACACATTGCTAAGCTAAGCAAGTTACGCTTGTGTTATAGTAATATACAATAGACCAATTTGGGGCCGATTCCAGATACCCAGACTGTAGTAAATAACAGAATGATTGTTTCTGAAATTTACCATGTCAGGAATCGAACTCGGGGTCTCTGGGTTCCAGCTAGTTCGGCCAGATAACACTTAGCCCGCTCAACCACAGAGGCAGTTGTGAGCTACTGTTTTTGAATTGAACTTGTATTTCAGCTAGCGTCGGTAAAACAATATTGAATAATTAAGTACTAAATACAAGAGGCCTTTCGAAATGGTCGATAAAATACTTTTCAGTATTGTAAATAATTCTGAACTTAATAACTTTTACACGTCAAGATTGTGATTTACAATATTGTTAATGTTTATATTTCATGAACTCCTTCACGGTATAGAAGCTGTGCTCGATTAGTAACTTCATTCAACCAACAGATGAAGGCAAGATATTATTAAAAATAAACTATTTAAATGAAACTGTAAATAAGGTTTCTTTGTTTTCAGGTGACATTTTAAAAGTACATTTACGTATATTATTTATTTATTTTGTGTATGTATTGAATATAACCAAACTTTGTTCTCAGAGCAACAAAATATTTTGATTTAAATTTTCTCTAATTTCTCATGAATCGAAAGAAATTTCTCATATTAGTATTAATACAAATACGTTATATTGTAAAATTTGCTTGCTTATTGCGCATTCTGTTTTTGTTAAATTCTATCAAATATGATTGAAGGTCCTGTCTTTAACACATACCCGCCGTATAATCGGTCCTGAGCAAGTTTTCGCTCTGCATCTTTGTTTTGAGGCACGCGATGTACCGCCCGCAGAAATCGCGGCACAACTCCTGGACTTTCTCCAACTCAAGGAGATGGATTCGTAGGACCTGGAAAGTTAAGGCACCAAGGGCAATAGCCTAATATTTCTAATATTTAAATGAGTATATTTTTGCTTCGAAAAGCTCATGTGTAGGTATGTGCATCACAGACTGTGCTTTTAATTTTATTCTTTTTTATTGGCGATTTACCACTGATTACGATCATTCTAAGGAATTTCTTTGTAATACCGCCACGTTAATTACATAAGCTTACATGCTTTAGTCCACCATTGTTATCACAAGTAGGTGGCATTCGAGGAATTCACTAAGTGATTTTGAAACAAGAATCTTATTACGACTAGGTTCGCATGTAACGGTATATCCAATGATTACTTCTTTTGATTTGTTGTATCTCTGTCAGTTTGCAAGCTTACCTGTATGCTCTTAATCATGAGGCCATCGATCTCTGGGTCGTCAACCAGGAATGGCCTCCGATCCCTCCTCTGGTGTTGCACGAAGGCCTGGAGGTCGGCCCCGAAGGCCTCTGCAGCTGGGGCTTCGGCCCCCGCCGTGGCCTGCTCGCATCTCTCCAGGAGGAGCGCTAGTAGGGGGAATAAGGGGTGCCTGGAAGTAAAATAAGGGACTGTAGATTAACGCCATCAAACTGGGGATTTTCTTTTGTTGTAGAAATAAACATTCAGCATTTCGACCTAGAGAGTGGGCGAATATTGGGTATTCGGCCATTATTTATTTATGGCACATCTAGTATCTTAAAATATATCTACCAATGGTTGCTCGTGATAAATAATAATAGTATTTTTAGCATTAGTTGGTAACTAAAAACTGCCTGTTTTCTCGTAGATAGTACCACCTGTTAAAAGTATACTTTCATTACCATCACTTGGGGACAATAGCTAGTCTTAAAAATGTCATGTTTAGATACTCCTTTGTCATAACTTGTTCCGCATTTATATCTTACGCCGAATCTTGAGCAGTTAAATATTCCGCGCTTTGATCAATTTGTCGCATTTTCGGTATTCGAACTAATCACTATTCAAATTCAAAAGTTTTTATTCAAAATAAGTTCCAATGGAGATAATTTTTTGATGGTTATACACATACCTAAGTAAAAATTTGAGACTACTTCCTATTCTATGAACACAGCTACGCAACATGTTATCGCTGGTTAAGGAGAAGAAGCGGCAAGAAACTCCCCAGCAACACGTCTAGGTAAAAATTGTTTTTCTTCATAATTTATCCTACTCTCAGGCTCTTTTTTTATTAGTAGCGTCTCATATAAAGCATTGCTTACTTGTATACCGCCCTTTTGTCAGCCTCGAACTGGGCCTGGTCGGCGTCAGGAGCCGGCGCGCCGCCCCCGCCCTGCATTACGCTCCTCACCAACACATCAAACTCATCTGAAAAACACAATTCAACTGCTAAGATTTCCTTAGCCAACAAAGTCCATTTAAAAAAGCCGTTGTGGTTTAGTGGGTAACGCTCTCGCGTCTCAAACTCGGGTTTCATATCAAGAAGGAAACACGTACACACTTGGCAGTTTTCTGACCTAAAGTACAAGTAACGTACAATTTTGTGACAATTAATACGTGCTAAAACTTGCTAATCGAAATAACCTGTTTATGAAACCCGCCAATACGTCTTGGAAAGCGTGGCAGGGTTTTCGTATTTTCCTGTAAAAATGGAAGGGGTTAGTAATAGCTCATTCGTCAGACAATACCTACGAAGAACACAAAAAAGGGTTAACTCAATGTAACGCAGTACCTAATAATCTTGTCAGAAAGATTAATGTTGATTTCTTCTCCTTTTTTGGATTCCGTAATTTTGTTTACTGTCTATCTATCTGACCGTCTATGTTTGTATGTCACAGTTATTTTCTGTAGGCTTTATACCGTTAAAAGTACTTTAAAAATAATTTTACGAAAATTGTTTAAAATTAAATCAATTGAGTACTTTCGATTGCTTCTTTATTATGATCCCATAGTCAAATTACGAAAACAATAGACGTTTCAGATCATTACTATACTTCAAAACTTATGGACCCACACGCACTTGGCCGACTTATTTAATTAATATACTTTATGAAAATATAAATGTAGCTGAGAACCTTTTCAAGCTACCACCAAAAATTCCACCAGTTATCGTATAGATTTGCAGTAACTAACCTACAACACTTAACAATGAAATAAAATAACATAAATGAAAATAACAAAACAATAAAATATAATAACGATCTCAAAATAAGGGTAAACAAAAGTTGGCAACACTACACCAACTTAGACGAAAGTTAGTGGTAATAAAAACGGATATTAAAAGCGGGCGCGTCGGGAAAATCACATTCGTCACAAGTGTTGCCACTAAATTGATATAAGATACCCCAACAGTGCTTGTTTTACTGCATTTTTGGGGTGTGGATACCAAATTAATTTCTTTTTTGGGAGTCATTTTAAAAATGCTTTTTATATTAAATGCCTTCTAGACCTAGGGTGGCAGTAACGAGTTATGTAATGTATACACCTAAAATATTACTTTATGGCGTCTATTGTTAAATAATCTTAAACTTTTCCCGCTTAGCTTTGAAATACAGAGGTCCCAGTACGGACTTAACCAAGTTTTACGATAGGAGTTCAAGAAAAATGTGCATAAAATGACACTAATATTCATATTAAAATCAATCAAATGTGAAAAACAAGATAATAATATAGATAAGAATAAAATTATTAGTTAGATTTAAATTTAATCGACGAAAGATAAAATAAATGCAGTTTTTTACCAAGCGTCTACTCGATCACTAGTACTTTTTCGACTAATCGCATTTAATTAATCTTTTTTTCATAAGAAATAAAATTATCTATGGTTTTAGCACTGTTGTGATGAAGCAGTGCGTGCACTATTTAGATAGTGGTAGTTCAGCCGGTAACTCCCACCCGAAGGAAGGAATTGATTTCCCTGGGATTCACTCATCAGGTTTTGACTTGGAGACAATGGGACCACCTCAAGAGTATGCTCTTTAGACAAGAAAATTAATTTTGAAAATCGGTCTACAATTGAGGGACAAATCGCGTAACATACATACAAAAGAAAAAGACAATCAAATTGAGAACCTCTCCTCCTGTTGGAAGTCGGTTAAAAATATTGTTTCGTGTTTTGCATTGTTCAATGAGTTCAATGTACAGTCACGGTGTTTTTACAATATAATATTACTAGAATATGCCCGCGACTTCTTCCGCGTTTGGATTGAAATTCCCGGGGGTTTTCCGGGACACAAGGACCGCAGCATTTAAAAAATAATGTAAGCTATCGTTTTAGGGAAAACTGTGTTGGAATAAGCTAATTTTTATGCACTCGAACAACTGAAAATCGCTCCCGGGAATATTCCCGGGATTAAAAGTATCATACATTTTATTACGTAAAATTTCCTATCGATCAGCGAAAACCGCATCCGGAACAAACAAAAATACCGACAACCAGACAAGAAATCTAAACAAAATTGCATTGTGTTCTCCATCGTTTAAAGTAGTGTACCTACTCCAGATGGTTTTTGTTAATATTTTCAATGTATAGACAAAGCATTTTTAGAATATTATAATATTACAGATATATTTATTATCTGCGCTCCAAATACCTATGACTTATAATAACGATTTCTGACAAGACAATGATATCATACTCGCTTCTATTATACACTGTATAGACGATAGCCGTCCCTATCAGGCAGATTCCTTCCCTCACTTTTTCCTTATTTTCGCCGAAAACGTTTTGGGAATAATTACCAGACAGTTCTCTCGGTGTTCTTAGAAATAACACGCAAAAACAAAAGGAAAGGAAATTTTGTTATTTGTCGAGATTATTATGTTATACGTTTTTGTTATGTAGACACAAACAGCCGGTTTCTGTATCTGACTATCCACTCATTTGCATTAGTAGGTTACAAATTTGACATAAACCCTATACAACAACCCTACGCTCCGTGCAGGAACGGAGAAAGAATACATTTTCCTACGGCCGGGCGGCCTGTCGGCCTGTCGTAAGATTCGACAAAACAACCCACAGTCAAGTGGTAGGGCATTTGCCCGACTGGATGGCTATCACCCCTGGTCTAGAGTAAGCCGCCATAACAACCTTGAGTTGTGTTCCGGCATTAGTGATCACGTTCCATTCGCCCTTTAGAGAGCGGCAGCACATTGGTAGGCATCTCTGGTATTACAAATGTCCATAGGCGATGATAACCGCTTTCTATCAAGTGGGCCAACCGCCTGTATGCTGAACTCATGCAATAAAAAAAATCCTTTACGATGGAATAGTCAACAATGTGTTACGGCGTTAATGGACAAGTTCCCATTCCCCTTCGAGGCTGGCAGTACCAAATGACCAACAGCACCTTTAGTGGTACAAATGTCCATAGGCGAGGATAAGCAGTTTCTACGAGGTAAATCATCTGCCAACTTCTATACTCATACAATAAAAACAATTACTTTGAAATTACAAACAGGCACTTTAACAAACGTCACCCTGCCGGGCTCGAGCCTTCCCACTTAAAGAGGAATGAACCCACCATGCTTGTTCAAGACGGATTGGCGGGTTTTACACATAGGTTACCTGGATGTGCAGATGTCATCAGTATGTTTTCCTTCATCGTTAGCACTTGTTAATTGTAACAAATGTACATTAGGTCAGAAAACTGCCTAGTGGTGTATAGTTAGCAGCCGAGATTGGGTACGTCCTTTATAAAGCGAGTGCGTTAGGCGCTGAGCTACCACGCTTTTTTTTCATAAGCTTACTTAAACTTAATTATGAAAACTAGAGATGAGAAACAAATACATATATCTATCGATATCGAGTGTTTAAATATGTATTATTCAAGCGAGCTCTGTGAACGGGCGCCGCGCGTTTCAGACGCGGGTTGCATTCAAATCGCCCACTTATCCGACAGAGGTTTAGAGGTTTAGTGGTAGGCTGTTATCGATATCGATGTAACACCAGAAGTTCGTGCTTCGCAAAGCTTTGCCATCCAACGTGGCAATGCAGCCAACTTTCTAGACACGCTTCCCTCTGATAGTGATATGTTACGTAATCCACCTATTTATAACTTTGTTGTTTTGGCACTTTAAACAAATATTAATTTTAAAAATGTGATTTTTTGTTTTTCTTGTTTGTGCCAGTTGCTTTGAGATGCTAGAACCGTAGAGTTCTAAAGCAAAGAGCCTCCACAAAGGGCTCTCAACGCATCTAATAAGCACTTCAGGTGAACAGAGTGCTGGTCAAACAACGGACCAATATCTAGTGAGGTAAAGTAGGCAACCTTCTATGCGCTTTTCCTATAGATGAGGGTGATTATGATTGTAATAAAGTTTGACACAAACTATATTTATTATCATTTTTTACTATAAAGAACACGCAAGCAAGTAAACGGCCCACCTGATGGAAAGTGGTTACCGTCGCCTATGGACACTTGGAACACAGGGCGATGCCAATGCGTTGGAGCCCTATGAAAATTGACAAATTTTACAATAAGATAGATTTATAATTATACAAAAATTAGATTATGCTAATACAGCCATCGTAATTATAGTAGTATAGTAGATTTGTATAGGCATATTTTATCGTATCGACAAAATAATCCAGACGTGGCACAACCCTATGTTTCGACAGTGCCATATTGAAGAAAAATATAAATAAACACATATAGAAAGTCATGTACCTATTGCAGTTTTGAATTATGTAGCGAAATAAGAACGGATTGCGAGTTCAATATACAATTTTTAGACAAAAATGCAGACTTTTACTAATTTCGTGGAACAAATATTAAAACAGGTCAAGTGCTTCAACTCTACAATTTCAAAACTTAGCAACTGAATTTTTTTTAATAAATAGAGTAGGGAGTCACAGTTCACGTACAAAAAAGGGTCCCGTGAACGCGACAAACGTCCAGACAGATTTTGTCATTTGGGTACGGAATCATAAAAAATATTTTAACATAAACTCCATAATATCTCTAAAAACTATTCAATAAGTATTATACAAACCCATTTTCGTTGAAAGTATTTTTTAAAGTAGAATAACCTATAATTTTTTTTACCGACTTCAAAAAGGGAGTGGTTCTCAATTCGGCTAAATATTTGTTTAAATTTTCTATCGAGGGAGACACGACGTAATATTTGACGACTTTTTAAGCTAAAATGTCTCCTCCGCACTTGACTTTTTATGTGAGAAAGATGGGCAAACATGCAAACATGCAGACAAGCAGCTCACCACCTCCAGTGGCCATGTTCGTCTATAAAATTTTAAACTTTCGCCGTGTATTTATATATTTAGTATCGGTGCCAGTACTGCCCTTCTTTCCGAAACACAGCGAAACTGTTTGGTGAAGGACGATGCAGTCGTACTTACGCAGACGGACATTTTACATAGCCCTATTTCCAGTAAATAAAAGTTTTTACTAAACAGTTTGTCACAGAAGAATTAATTTGGAAACAGTATGTCTTACAGACATGGATACATATTATCACGCATTATCACGCCTGTTTCCCATAGGGGTAGGCAGAGACGATGGATTTTCATTTTCTAGAATCTCGACGTACATTTTTTGCTTCATCTACCTTCATTAATCTCTTCATACATACAAGTTTATTATAGGTGCTTTTTAACTGGCCATTTTTTAAGAAATCTGGGATTATATCTTGGTATGCCTTAAATTATCTTAATAAGATAAAAACAGAAAAGTTATGTCGGATACGTGAACTAGATAGACTAACTAGATACGGGTGTGCCTCTTGAAACATTTGAATATTTCCACCATTGAATGATTTTTCGTAAAACGTCCTCTCGATCCTCGGCGCTGCTCTTAGCCAAATTGGACTAATTGCGTCAGGCATGCAGAGTGGCGTCGATTGGAAGGAAAAAGGCAAGCACTTGATTGTAATGAGGAGGATTTGACGTTTGCTAAAATAAAGTCAGAGGGGTTATGCTCAAAGACGCCTTTCGTTGTGCGTTTTCGTCGAACCCGCCCGAAATTAAAAAAATACATTTAAGAGTCTTGTAAAAACTGTTATAATAATTATAGCGTATCGAAATGTGCTAATTATTAACAAACAATTCATGAACAGTATCTTCCGCTTAATAGAGACAATAAGAAACCAGTTATCTGACACATTCTTAGTATAAGAATTATATCTATCTATGTATAGTATTTTAGATCCAGTTTAAATTTGTCTCATTTTTAGGTCGGATTGTAGTTTTAATGTAACTACATTAAAATCACAATATTTAGGACGAGACTATTATTTAAAGAAAATACAACTACAACAATAAAGTTTATATAATGCATAAATCAATAAAATGTGCAAAATAATAGAAAATTGCGCAGTCACTTGTAGGTCCGCGCAAAACGTAAGGTCTTCAAACTACGTGGACTATCACACACTTGCCAGATTTTTTAATATTAGCGAAAATTTTATTTGTTTTTCAGCCTTGCCAACCCCATTAGCCTGTTTATTCTAGTTTATTAAAAGCGCAATGAGAAATACTCAAATGGACGCTTACAAACAAAATACAATACGATAATTTGTTTTGTAAAATCGAAGTGTTGGGTGGTACAAGTTATAAGAGATGTTCTAAAAGTTTTCAAAGTACTCGACAAAAACCTTTCTTTTTTTTATTTATTTTTTATTGCAAGAATTCAGCAGACAGGCAGACGGCCCCCTTGATGGAAAGCGGTTACCATCGCCTAAGGACATTTGCAACACCAAAGATGCTACAAGTGCGCTGCTGCTCTCTTAAGGGAAACCTGTACAGTTCTCGGCATAAAATAAATACTTTAACACAAAGATACCCAAAGGGGTGGTACAGCCCTCCACTAATGAGGGCAATAGCAAATTTAAGGCTAAAAGTAAGGTGTTAAGACTAATAGGACAATTGTTGAGAAAAAGTTATGATTCACTACTTTAACTCGATCAAAAAAATGTGATAGTGTATATTCTGGGATATGTTCTGATATTAGGTTGGAATGGCTAAAACTAATTTCGATCTTGATTGCAAATTACATATCATCGCCACTTTTAGAAACAATGTCTTCAGCAACACATGACATCAAAGAATAATATTAGGAATAAAATCCACCAAATATAAGTATAACTGAAAAAGCTTGCCAAGACGACTACGCCACAAGTAATTTTTCTATTAAGTTTTGATATAAGAAAACCCTACTAGCTTTTTAAACAGCATTTGATGACATGCAATAACGAGATGTTCAAGTCGATTGTTCATAAATCTAAAATCTCTCTTAATATTTTGAGTCTGAGACGGGCGTAACGACGTGACTTACGAATACAAGTCACGACTGATCTCATCCACCATTGGTCATCAAGTCGATAAAGTTGACTCGTAACAGGCGGCAACCATCACAGCTCTTCAATAAAGAATAAATCGATTGTTATCTCAATAGTATTTTGAGTTTATATAGATTCTTTGGATTGTTTAAACACACACAAACAAACATATTATATATCCCCAAATTAAGCAAGTTACGCTTGTGTTATGGTTAATATACAACGGACTACTCTGGGGCCGATCCCATACACCCAGACCATAGTTAATAACGGAGGAAATTCGTTTCCGAAATTTACCATACCAGGAATTGAACCTGGAGCCTTTGCGTTGCAGTGAGGTAAGCCGTCAAAAGCTTAGCCCGCTCAAGCACAGAGGTCGTCGATCATCACAGAATTGGCGATTACCAATCTACAGCCAATAAAATTATGTGTTATATAAACACTCGCTACCGCCTATGCCTTGTACCATCAGCATCGAAGACCCCACGCTCCGTCCATTTACGTTCACTTAACACGCGCATCTCATGGATGTTTCGTGTTAAATAAAACTAATAAGAAATGAACGATTGTCCGTTAGCACAACCATGTTAAACATGACCTGCTTTGTTCTAATTATGAGTATTTGGACTTAGTTTACATACCTCCGTTATACATGGATGTGGATGTAAGGCCGTGGGATATATGTTTAACATCATTATTCACGTTAGTAGCCGTGTTGGAAACGTCCGATTAAGTACACATGGCCATGAGCGAGTCGGAATTGCGTCTGGAAATTTCTTGAATAAATACAAAAATCGGAGAAAGGAACTGAATGAAACAATAAAGCACAAACAAAACAAAGTCCACTATTTTCCTCATTTAGCTCCGGAACCATAACGAGCATTTAATTGAAAATGCCTCCATACATCAAAAACTACTAAACGGATCATGTACAAATAATTTTGTTAGCTTTACCAGCTTCGGCAATTTATATATCAAAAGTTATATATAGACGGAGATATATTTTCATAACTGGAGACGAATATCTTGCCACCTATTAATTTTAATGTAAAAACCAATACCGAAGATTGTCATGATTTTTTAAGATCTTACTAATGATAGCAACACGAGTATGTAGTATATTCTGTGTAGCATACCACTGAAAAAAATGTTTCAATCCACAATACGTATGGCGGCCACCGTTATTTTTTAGTATTTCGCGGTTTTCTGCACTATTGTGTAGCATCATATTGACTACACACCTTCCTATCAAATTACATTCATATATACTTATTTCTTTCTGACAAAAACGACTGTAACATACAAATGCGTACGAACAAACAGGAGAATTCGATAAATTCCATTTCGTCCCGTTTTAGCCCGAATGGCTACGGGAACACTAAAAAGGCATTTTTCTTTTTCTTCATAATTCGACAACATACTAAATGCATGCTGTTTTCATTTTTTTCACGTTTCCACCATCTGCGGCAACGTTGAGCAAAAAACATGTTTAAATTCTATAAATAATAAAGTGGAAGAAACGCGTACGGAGGGTACAGGATTTTTCATTATAACCTACTATGAGAAACGTGTATTCCCTATTTTGGCTGACTTTAGTGTTTCGTAGTTATTTCAGCAAAATCGAAACCCATATGAAATCGTCTTGTCCGTCCGTCTTTATGCACAATTTTCATAGTTTTGGTAGGTAATATCTCACTACCTTGATTTAATTTAAAAAAGTGTTATGGACATAATATAGAAAAAGTATAATGTCAACTTTATGTCAAAATTGAATATGTCATTCATTTTGTGATTGCGAAATTTCCGTATATCTAGCTATAATATACCTGTTTAGCTCTTCTAAGGATTCTTCGAATAAAATGTTTTGATGAAGAAATAGTTGAATTTAAACCCACAACAAAGTCATTCAGCAATATTGTTTGTTTTTCAAAATCTGACTGACGATACTCTACCATTGGCCAGTTCCTATATCTTACCGATGATCATTTGCTTTACTGTGGGTTAAAATTTGACATAAGCTCCCTATATAAGTAATGTCAAAATTCAACCCATGGTAAGGGAAGTGAATGAATTTTAAGATAAAGGACCGGCCGGAACGAAAAACAAAATTAAACCGAGAGTTACATGTATGGCGGCTACGTTTCTATTATTTTCGCGATTCCACTACGTCATTTTGTAACGTTATAGTTATACAGATTATCCCATTTTGTCAAATACATCTATGTGGACCAAGTAGTTTCTGTGAAAAACGAACGTGACATACAGACGAACGGAACGGACATGACGAAAACATAACGATTCCATTTTGGAAAATTGGCTATGGAGCTGTTATAAAAAAATAGGTATTCTATAGATATAGAATTATTTGCTAGAACACAACAGACAAACTGCCGCTTTACCTGTGGTTTTATTTTTATTACGAAGCTAGCGAATAGGCAGGCATAGGGTTGCCAACAGTACTATAATATATAAGGTTGTCTGGAAGAAATTGCTTTTAGTGATAAGACCGCCTGTTGTCTTCGGTACTTAAACTTCTTGAATTGTATCTTAATGTTATGCAATAAAGTATATTCTATAGTATCGTAGATACTACATCTAAGCCAATTGAACACATTACCCCGCAAGGGAACTGGCGTGAAGTTATGTATGTATGTATGTAAAATGTACTATATTTTCATTGCTAATTCAATCATCATTATGTTTATCATGTATGTATATATTTATCAGATTCGGTAAAGTGAGAATAATGCAACATATAGTTCGATGCACACTTTATGGCGGCTACGACATTAGCCGCAAGCAAAGGCGTGCACAGGTACAGTCAAGTTGAAATTGTTTGGGAATAATTATGTATCTACTATGTTTACCAATTTTAAAATAGGAGGATGTTCAATTCATGTAAATATTTTTTTGTATGTTCAACCAACTATTTTTTGTTTGTAAGACAATTTTCAGGATTTTTTTTTTGCTTCAGATTCAGTATCAGGCTAGTTTATATAAATCATTAGTTTTTATTGGGCACCATAATATACGTAGTTTAAAAGTCAAAATAAATATATTTTCTAGAATTGATTTATTATATCTTTTAGAGTATTCACAAAATTAAGAATTATTATTTCAAAAGTATGTATTACCTATTAATCTAGTCTAGTTTGATTTGTAGAAAGTAATGTTGAAATTTTGGTTGAAGTTTGGTACTTATGAAGTACGAGAGGGTTCAAATAAAAATAATTGTTATTTAGGATGCTGGTGCGGTAAGTTGACTTTTACAAACCATAATATTTTCTTAAGTTTTCGCGACTTGTATACATAATAAAACTACGTTTTAACGGTTTTAAGCGCGGTAATTTTATTTGATTTTGGTTTTTCCGACGTTTCGGCCACTTTTCAGTGGCCGTGATCACGGAAGACAAAGATGTCAAGTGTCAACGAGTATTGTTAAAGTTTTATTTAGCCTACCGCCAACTTATTAATTTTAATTATTTAATTTTTAATTTTGTTTATGGTTATTATTTAATCTATGGGAGAAAGACGAATCGAGAAACGAAAGAGAATCGTTTCATACCTAGAATGATGCGTGAGGCTATTGAAATCAAAAAACACCCAAATTTCAATAGAGAAGATGGTTGGCAAGTACCACCTGTTTGGGATCCAATTATCAAAACTATTAAGACCCAAACCCAGCAAAAACCAGCTGCCAGACCTCAAGACACTGTGAGCTCTTTCTGCGTACAACGGAACACAAACCAACTTGACTGATAATTACTTTTATTTTTCCTTCCACCCATTTTAATATTATATAAAATTATTAGAGCTAGGCATGTTTGCTGAAGAGTTTCTTGCGCCGCTTCTTCTCTTCAAGCCATAACATGTTGCGAAGCGGTAGTAAATTAGATTAGGCTCCCATAGATTAAATAATAACCATAAACAAAATTAAAAATTTTACAAACCAGTTTAAAAAAACCAACACCCCACGTGTGTCATGCGTTTTTCAATACATTTGCGAGACAACAGCACAATAGGTAATTAAAAAACAAATATCAGTCAGAAAGTTGCATTTTTTTTGCGTTTTTGATATGAAAATGACGCGCATTTACAATGGCGGTGGGGTAGGGGAATGAAATAGGAAGCTTGGATTAGGAATGATAGGGAGTGGCAAGAGGGCCATCGGAACTCTCATTCATTATTTGAAACACAATTAGCTCAGGGTTAACCATTTTAAGTTGATATTCTCTGAGAGCGTAATATTTCACCAGTCAAGACGGCCCTAAAAGCTGGAATTAAAATAATGATTCCAGCATAGCTCTGTCACGTATAAAAAGGCTGTATAATGTTTTCCCTGCATCGTCGTCAGCCTACCGCACTCCACTGCTGGACATAGGAATCCCTAAATCGGCGTCACATAAAACTGTTTTATTTCCGGAGGAGCCATTTTCTGTAGAACTGTTGCTTTCTTCGTCTTCGCTTGAACAGAATTCCTTCTCAGTGATACATTCAGACATGGATGATACATTTGTCTGTCAACGTGAACTTTTTGTATTCCTCTATTCTTCTTACTTTCACAAACCTACCTAGTTATTTCTTTACGTTCTTTTTTTACCAAGCGTCCGTACGCATACTGTTTTTGGACTAGTCTTTTATTTCATAATTTTTTAAGCAATTTAATTCCAATATTCAGACAAAAACAACAATAAATTTAACTAAACATAAAAGTGAAATAATCTTAATGGAATAATAACAAAACAATTCACAAACAACAAACTTTTGCGCTCTACTGTACTTAGCTTAGACGCGCGTGTGTGTACTGTGTACGGACGTAGCTAAATACTACTATAGCTACGTCGTAATGACCGCAGGGTTGCCCGTGAGCGCTTGCTAGATGAGTCGGAAAAAAGCTCTAGATTCTGTTACATAATCAAAAAATATCCAGCCAGTACGTGTCGTACCTAGTAAACTGGAGGATTTGGTAGAAGCAAAGATCAATCACTTTTTTATCGTTTGACTACGAAACCCTAAAAATCTAGTATATACCTAGTCTTGCCATAAATATTGTAATAAATATTTTTTTTTTCTATTGCAAATAACATTTATAAGTTTTACAGTGTGTTAGTTTAATATATAAATATAAAACAATTTAAATTATAAAAAGCTTATTCGAAGTGGTCTCCATTGGCTGCAATACAGTCCTTTAAACTTTTAAACGTTGAGGCCAGTTATCAATAGAAGCACGCACTCTTTCCATGGGAAAATTCTTCACTGCCAATCGTATGGATTGTTATAAGGACTCCAAATTATAGAGCGTTTAGAGCAAGCCGAACTCTAAAACTGACCATAAATCATAATGCAGCGGATTACGACCGGGACTAGACGACGACCAGTCTCCAGCTCTGATGAAGTCCGAAACGTTCGTTTCCAACCAAGACTGCCTGGACCGAGATTTATGACCCGGCGCCGCGTCTTGCTAGAAGGACCATTCTTGGTTATTGAACATGGTGTTGTTAAGGGTCTTAACTACCTTCTCAAGAATGGTATCTTGATACACTTGTGCCGATGTTTTGATACCTTTTTCACAAAAATATGGCTAAGTCACTCCTTCATTGCTAACACCCCACCAAACCATCACTGAAGACGGATAATGCCCACGTTGCACTCTGTCGACTAATTGAGAAGCTTCCTTAGAGCTTTGAGCATTAATACGGTCATTTTGTTTGTTAAAATATTACTCAATTGTAAAAATTTTCTCATCCGTAAACAAAAATTTTCTGTGACCTCCCTTTGCGTACCGCTTCAGTAGTTGTTTCGATTTTACCACCCTAGTCTTTTTTAAATTATGAGTTAAGAAATGACCAGTGCGTCTCTTATAGGCTGCAAGTCCTGAGTCATCTTTTAAAATACGCGACATGGTTCTAGGTGATATCTTCATCTCCCGAGATAAAATCTTTTCCTTTCGGACAGGATTTCTTCGAATTCTTTCCCTTAATGCTTTGACCACCTTTTTCGTACGAACACTACGTGGACGGCCAGATCTTTTTCTGTCACAAACAGAGGAAGTCTCATTGTACCTATTAATAGCCCGGTACACACACATTTGACTAATACCAAGCGTATGGAGAGTTTTAAAAATTGGATTTGGCTCCATACCTACTTTGCGTAATGCAATCACAGCGATTCGGTTCTCTTTATCGCCCCACTCCATTTTAATATCGCAAAATTTTGTACAATATATTGGCGCCAAAATGAGAAAACACAATGAACAATCATATAAAAATGACAGATTCCAAATTCAAATGTAATATTTTGTTTCTTTTTAATTGAAACAGTATTTATGGCCAGACTAAGTAGGTTGGACATTCCTCAAAAAAGGAATTTATATTGTATTGATGCTAATGAGATTTTAATCACCTGCTATGACGTGATAAATATTACCTTTGGGTTATTTAAATTTAATTTACATTAAATAACGTAAAAATTAACTAGATATTTGCACATCATAAAAACGGCAAGATTTCGCGTTGAAATTTGTATAATAAAAATGGGAGCTGGGTTGCTCTAAAAAGCGCTATATCTAGCTCCGCAAGCGCAGTGAGTGAGAAAGTGGCAGCCCTGATGAAGCGAGCGCTGGGGAAGTCCCGTAAACGAGATAGCGAACGATAGAGTGAGCGAGAATTCCGAGGATATACCTCGTCCTCCAACGATCTCGTCCCTCTAACACCTAAAATCGGCGTTCTGCGCTTCTCTTCATCGAAAAGTGCGATGTTCCGAGCCGCCATAAAGTTTGCATCAAACTACACCTCTGTTCTTATCAAACTTCTTGTCCAAAGGTAGTCTGGAAGAAATCGCTAATAGCGAAAAGACTACCTATTGTATTGTAAAACTGTATGTCTCTTAACTGTATCTTTTAAAACACAATAAAGCAAGCAACTCTATCTGTATGACCAGTCTTTAAATGATTCAATATAATGTATTCCATCTCATTCTCTCGCAGGCTTGGTCCCATAGATTTAGATAGATAGATAACACTTTATTGCTCACCAAATATATTAGGTCTTTACATATGAAATTGGCGTTTTGTAAGGGAGGAACATAAAGTCGACGCAAAGAAAAAACCAAAAGAGGAAAAAGCAAATGAATTACAGTTTTCAAAACACAAAAGCATAAGTAAATAGCTGTATAAATTTGAAACTGGAGTTCCTAACCAAAGAGGAGATATTTGAGATCAAAGTGGCCAGTACGACAATACGCCAACTTCATATATAAGGACCTAATACAATTTCAAAAACACAATTACAATATTGTCATGGTAGAAGCAATAGGTGGCCTTAAAGCTTAATGCCATCTCTTCCAGGCAACCTACCTTATGTGTTTATCTCTTTTTAGTGTCGCTTTTTCGTTTCTTCGAGTTTCAAATCACAACGATTCTAAGGAAGTTTCACTTTAAAAAGGTGGTAGATAGCTCACACGTAATGGAATGTGGTTACCATAGCCTTATAGACGTTTTCAATACCAGGGATGAAACTAACGCATTGTCAGCCTTTAGGATAGGATAGAGATGTCATAGAGGATTGGAATAGGGGGAATAGGAAAAATCCGGGGTGAACCAATCTGGCGCACGGGGCGACATGCTGTAGTAAGTACGTATTCTAGACCCCATGTCGTTCCATTCAAGCATGTTAAAGGGGCGCAGGTTAAGGTTTAATGAGGTAGTTAGGAACGCCTGTACCAGAGTCCTCATTCATGTCTGTTGCGGCGTTTTAAATTCACGCTGCATTCGTTCCTTCCCGTAAAGGACCCAGCTGAGTCCGAAATGTTTTCCCCCCTGCGTTAACAAACAAAAAGAGGGAATGGGATAGAGAACATCGGAATTCTCACTCAATGCATAAAACCGAATTAGCTCAAGCCCTTGTCCGAGCTGTGGACTCACCTTTTTTAATAAGGGGAATATCTTTTCTTGCAACACACACTTGGATACACATACCATGGATACGGAGGGAGGCAAAATGCAGTCTCTGGTGCCCCCTAACGAGTGTGCGTGGGACTCTCGTATAGTAGCGATGCCTCAACTCCGAGGAGAAAGCCGACGAACTACCCACTAAACCTACCTGCGTCCTGACGAAGATACACCTTGTAAGAACGCCTAAAATAGAGTTACTGCATGCACCGTGACGTCCTAGTGGGCTAGATTGATTCAACCCAAGGAGAAGTTTTTACTTCTGCTATATGTAGTGGTGCAACCCTGCTTCCCTGGGTTGTACCTTTGTTCACGGCACCCCCGTATACAGCGGACCTCTGCTACGGAATTATGGGACTAGGTTTTGTGCGTAACTGCGTCTCCGAGACCCAGTCTGTCGACGGCGGACAAAGGCTTTTTGCACTGTCTTCTTCCTCTCTCTCTCGGCGGCCTCCTCTTAAGTCATTACTAACTCACAGAAGGAGGAAACCGCCTGCCAGTGGCTATCGCTATGGAGCATGGCCTCGACCGGGTTCCTCAACGAGTTCACCGGCCTAACCTCAGCCTGGAGTAGGAACCTCTGGGGTTCCCATGCGACGCACTCCACGAGCGCATGAAATGCTGTGTCGAGGGGCGCACCGCACAGCTGTGGGCTCGCTTGCGCATTCACCTCCAGCCCGGACGGAACCACACACATCTATCTACCCCTTTAATTTAACAGGGATGAGATATGACGTATGATGAAACATCCGTTTTAATAATAGAACAAGTTTGTATTAAGATACAAGAGAAACGTTCACCCGCAATAGGGTATTTTTCATAATAAAGAGGTGACACTTATCGATAAAGTCGAATGTCGATAATATTATCTTTATATATAAAAATTCGGCTTGCGTATATTTGTATTTTTTATAGCATGGCTATTATATTACAGCACATAGCCTACATGACGGAAAGCGATTACCGTCGCTTATGGACGTTTGCAACACCAGACACTGCCGACCTCAAAGAAATTTTATGACACCCTTTTAAAAAAACCCTTATCACAGCGCTAGAGGAAAAATCTCACCTGAAGCTCATTCCAAACCCCAGTGTACGCAAGAGAAACTTTCTTGAGAAATGTTGTGTACAATATTTTTGTCCGCAAAACTCGAAAATTAGTCCATTAATTGATTTAATTTTTCAGATAACCTTGTATTTTTAACCGACTTCAAAAAAAGGAGGATATTCTCAATTCATCGGGATCTTTTTTTTATGTATGTTCACCGATTACTCCGAGATTTATGATCCGATTTACGTGATTCTTTTTTTGTTCAACGCGGAATAGCTTCCATTTGGTCCCCTAAAAATTTGACATAGTTCGGCCTAGTAGTTTTCATTTTATGAACATATTTTATGAAAAAATTTCCATTCCGTTCCATATGTACACCGATTACGCTGAGATTTATGATCCGATTTACGTGATTCTTGTTTAGTTTGATGCGGAATAGTTTCCATTTGGTCCCCTAAAAATTTAACATTGTTTGGCTCAGTAGTTTTCATTTTACGACAATTTTTTTGTTCCAGTTTCTTGGGACCTATATTTTTTAAGGAGCGCGGCAACTTTCGTAGGTCTACCCATACATAGCTAGACACTAAAAAGTAACAAATAAAATAAAAAAACTTTGTTTAAAAAAACCGACTTCAAAAACTAAAAAGTATAAAATAACTTATTTCTAAAGCTATTATTATTAATATATATTATCTAAAACATCTTGAAGTCGGTGCAATGTAAAACATAAAAATTACTATATTTTTTTGAAAATTACTAAACACCGACTTCAAGATGTTTTAGATAATATATATTAATAATAATAGCTTTAGAAATAAGATATTTTATACTTTTTAGATTTTTAGATAAGAATGTTTCTCTATAGTTGTCATACGAAGTTTCAGAAACTACCCACGAGAACGGGAACGTTTTGAGAAAGTTTAGATTACAATTTGAAAAAATAAAAGACTGAACCACAGCGTAGTGTGGTCGGATGTAGCTGGTTGTATACAGACTGGAAATTAAAAACCATAGTTGGAGGGAAAATTTGATTTGATAAATAACTTGCTTGTGGATTCGGACGGGTTAAATTTTAAATAAACTTTTTTTAAAAGGTTTTTAAATACAAGCTTTTGAGATCTTGAATATCATGTAGCAGCAGAGTGCTAGCCAAGACAAGTAAAACGAGCCTAAACACGACGGGTCTATCTTGTTTAGTACAAAAGTTCCTATGGCCACCTTCCGACTCCATCATCAGATCAGCTCCATGGTACAATACGGTATCATTACATTGTCACGCGATATACATATGTGTGCAAAATTTCAGCTCAATCGGAAACCGTAAGTTGGTCAAATTTAACTTGCAAGATTCCACCCGCACTTTCATACATACTTACATACATACATAGGTACATCCATTGCAAGTTAAATAAAAGCTTGTAAAAATAAACATCTATATTTTTATAATACATATGTAAAAGGTCTATTGGATCAGTCGATACAGATCGATGTATTCTAAATAGCGAATTATCTTAAAGGAACATTTTGAAATTTTACTATAGAGACTGTAACATCAGTTTTGCGTTCTAATAGATTTTGTTATAACTATCTGTGAACCAAGTATGAATTGGGGCCGTTGCAGAACTTTGAAATGTACATGTTATACTGCTATTAAAGCCAGATTATAAAATGCTAAGCCTTAATTTAGAAAATTGGACAAGTGCGTTTCGGAACAGACATATTTAAGGCGCCGTAAAGGTGACTAACGAGCAATGTTCACTGACTTTGTCATTTGTTTAGGTAACCTATGAAAGATATTGTTCATAGGAATTTTTGTTGAAATAATTAATAACAATGCTAATTTTAATCTCTATGACTTTAGAGTTTTTAAAGAATTTTCCAAGACGAAGAGGGAGGCACATTTTTTACGACTTTGTCTTCTCACCTACTGACTTAAACATATACATAATCAGAAAACATTCCCGACACGTCTAAATATACTGAAAAAATATTTCATTCCTCAGCATATTAGCCTATTTCGTAATTGCACTACAATGTTATGTAGAGGCATACAGAATACACCTACATCTATGTCACTTGAATAAAACAAAACATATGACTTGATATACAAATAGAGATGGATAAACGGATACAATAATTATATAAAGTACCGATTTAGCAAAAATTGACACGGAACCCAAAAAAATGTTCAAATTTCAAACACATTACAAATGCCTATTTTAAATATAATTATAAGTTAGAATCATGTAAGCATTAATTATGTTACTTTATGGCTCAATCGCTCAGGGCCGACCGGTGTTATTAGAGTATTTTAGACTATGGGATACTTGTTTTTTACTGTGACTTTCAATGCAATAAACAAGGCATGTGATGTCTCAGTGACTAAAATACTAGGATATGTTACAGTTATTTAGTAGCATAGTTGTTCTTGTCATGTTTCCGTTTAAAGTTAATATTTAATTTTGTTATGTACCCTCTTATTTCTAAACGATACAATCGACCATTTCCTTAATTGAATAGTAATGTTATATTTTTATTTATTCTGTGTTTAGCGCCTGTTTTATATAGAGTAGTTGTCTATAATTTACAATAATTTTGTTACAATATTTATCCTTTGTATAATGTGATAATTGTGTAGATTATAATTCAAAATGACTCAATTGTATATACACGGTATTCACTAAATTTTGTTTCCATGTTGGCAGACGTAATAGATTTATACTGTGTTCGGCTTATTTTATTTAGTTTTATCCGTGCAGGAATGGAGAAATAATACAATTTCCTGCGGCCGGGCGGCCTGTCGTAAGAGGCGACAAAACAACCCACAGCCAGGTGGCAGGGCATTTGCCCGACTGGATGGCTACCACCCCCGGTCTAAAGTATGTCGCCATAACAACCTTGAGTTGTGTTCCGGCATTAGTGACCAGATTCCAGTTTCCCTTAAGAGAGCAGCAGCGCATTTGTAGCAACTTTGCTGTTGCAAATGTCCATAGGCAATGGTAACCTCTTTCCATCAAGTGGGCCGTCTGCCTGTCTGCTGATCTCCTGCAATAAAAAATTAAAAAAATATATTACCGACGAAATCCGCCGTATCATTGCCAGTACAATGCTATAGAACTAATATGGGTACAAATCAAAGGACACGCCGCTCGAAACAATACCCATCCCCCTTTTACGGCAAACAAGATGTTAGATTTATTAAAAAATGCATGTGCGGAAGTAACCGCCGAACACTGGGAAAAAATTGTGAGAAGAACCCAAAACTTTATAGCGTCGGATTGGGAAATTCATATGGCATTCGATAATATAGAAGTACAGGAACTTATAATAAATGTTGGGGAGAGCTCATCGAGTGACAGTGACGATTCATCAGATTTTGATTAAAATAAATAAATAAAGAATCAACATAATATATTTACATCTTGTAATGAAATGTAATATTAGTTAATAAATTTGTACAAAATTATCCGGCATTAGTTTAGTTTCTTACACTTTATAAAAAAATATCGTGTTACGTTTATCGATAGCTCCATCCCTATCAGTTTCTCCGACTCTGCTATGACCTTGTATGTGCGTAAGCGTCATATTTTTATTACATAATGTAAAAAAGACGCTCGTTCAAGTTTCCACAGGAGCTGTCATCGAGAAAATAAAGAAATGAAAATAGTATAACAGATAGTAAGTTGTAAAATTTAATTTTAGATAGCTCCTTAGTCCTATATGTGGCCACGGGTCACTTATAGCGTTTTATTTTAAAAAAATATACCTATTTGGTAAAAAATTTAATCTTAGTATAACTTTCATCTTTGAATGTTGTTTTCCATAAAAACTTAATTTAAATAATAAAACATCAAACAGCGAAGGATTAATGATTTATGGCGTCACCTAGCCGTGCACGATTTAAGAGGTTTCCTGATTTACGTTTTCAGTGGGCCGATTGTAATTTCTAATATTATTCTTCCATAAAATTTAATAATCCATATTTGTATGTAAAATCTAGGTCTTAAAATTAAATTAATAATATACAGACAGAATTACTGTAGCATCGAAAATATTAATTTTATTATTAATTTTGTAATAAAAAAACATGCTTTATAATTGTAATAAGTAATAACTATAACAACATACACTATAAACCGTGCGAGATTCACAGGTAATTGTCTGTTCTAATTGTGTTGATACTCATTAAAATTGTGTACAAAAAATAGCCAAATGGGCGTCTGTTCACTCACAGTGAAGTTTTCCGTAGAACATATAGCGTATTAAATAATGAATACGTTTGAAAAACAAGCTTTAATAGTAATGTGAACTAAAAAGAAATAGTCAAAAAACTTTAATATAAAAAATCGGGCAAGTGTGACGCAGTCTATGAGGGGTTCCGTACACGTGACAAAAGTACTATTTTTGTAATTAGGTTACGAAAACCAAAACAAAATCATTATATCGAAAATCTTTACGTAACAGATCTTGCTCAACATAATTTTCATTTAAAATATTTCTCAGGTTTTACCACCTTGAATTTATTCCAAATTTTTCCAACCATCAAAAAGTAGAGAGTATATTTATTAATATTTTAAAATAAAAAGTCACTAAAAAACATTGCGATTTTTCAAGACCTGCCTAAGGATACTTTATACAACTCCGTTTTTTATCCCTCATTAAAGGGCTTGTTCCCAAAGTACCTACTCAGAAAAAAGTTCCCAAACTATTCAACTGAAAAATATTAAATATTTTTTTATAAATTTAGTTTCATTTTACTAAACGATAAAAAAAATCCCAAAGTAATCAACAAATTTACTTCCTAACATTTCAAATGCTTTACATTTATTCCCAAAAAACTCGACGAGTTCATTATTTGTTAATATTAATTGAAAAATATTTTATTTTTATTACACATGATAGCCGAGGTAATTTCTTTGAGTAGTTTATGTAGGAGATTTTTATGTTTTTTGAACAAAAGAATTGAGGAGGTTGGGAACAAGCCAGTTATGGATGGTGGCCATCCTTAATTTATATTCTTTTATTGATTTCACTGCATGATTGTGTAACTGCGTATAGAATACATCTTCCTAAAAATTTCATCCATATAGACAAAGTAGTTATTGACGTGGCTGTAACATAATTATGTACACAGACAGATGAATAGACAGACGCACGGAAAAAATGATGGCATAAGGGTTCTATACAGACGGACAACCTGACGGTCGCGGAACCCTAAAAAACATTTGTTGTACTAATTATAAATAATAAAAATGTAGTGTTAATTACAGTTAGTAATTTTATTTAATTAGTTAATTTATATGCATATACGATTTCAGTGGTAGTTATATGCTTTAAAGGCTAGTTATATAATTGAAAGATGTAGGTAAATTAAGCAAAAGCTTTACTTATTTAAATATAAATGACAGGAGAGTCGCGGGGAATAGCCTCTATCCCTGTAATATTCAAAAACTATATCGTAGAAGGAAAATACTTATGAATGACAATCGCTTAATAAAAAAGTAACTCTAAACACTTCTAAACTAGTAGCACCACATTTTATTATTCTTCTCTCTCTCTCTGTTCTCCTTTCTGTTATTATTATTCTTCTCTCTCTCTCTGTTCTCCTTTCTGTTATTATTATTCTTCTCCTTTTGACGTTTTATTTTTTATTATTATTTTAAACTTTACTAAATCAGTCAAAAATTGAAGGTTTTAAAAAGTTTATAATCAATTTTTCAAAACGTCCAAAAGGGAGTCATGTAGGATTTACTAGTTTTTCAAAGTTACATTTTTGATTACGATGATTGTCGTTCCTAGTATTTGTTCATCTTGCATGATTGTGTCATTATAAAAAAAAAACGTAGCCGGCAACGCGTTGGCAACGCTCCTAGTGTTGCAAACATTCATAGGTGACGGTTACCACTTTTCATTACTTGGGCCGTTTGCCTGTTTGCCAACTTTTAATAAATAAACAAAAACAACTATAAAAATAGTAAAAAAACAAATACATGACCTTAAAAAAATGTTTATCATAAGAAATAAGAACCAAGCTTGTGAAATTATAAAATTCAAAATTCGGAACTTTGCGGAGATTGCATGCAACGTGTCAACAAAACAATAAAAATATCGATAATGTTATTAAGGATCTGTACTAACAATAATTTGTAGAGAGTTTGTGACTATTTGCAGCTTCCTATATCGTACTATCCATTCATTTGACTTACTACTGGTTAAAAAAGAAATTCAATACAATTAATATCAATTTTCTACTAATTATAAGGTAAAACATGCAGAAACCCCGCTAAAACACGTAAACTAAAAACATAAAAGTATCGATATATTTCTCCGCTCTATCATAAGAAATTTCCATGCAGCCAGCATAAAAATAACATTTTCCCAAGCGCGCCTCCCCATCTGTTCAAATATTGAGATGCTACTTCGCTACACGACAGGAATAATGTATTATCGATAACATCTGTCGATTGGTTCACTACACTATTTATGGGTCGGTACACATTTTTTATATTTATTCAGTTTTTGGCAGGAACTTGAAAGGCGATATGTTTCTCTGTGCAGCTTTATTTTTTTTAATATAGCTCGCGAAAAGCTAACAATTCTGTAGATATGACAACATACTTTGACTTTAAAAAGATCATTTAATCTAACCCACTTCTCAAAAATTACTCAACGAATCTCGTTCAAAACAATTTTCGATGCAAATATTGTGAAGCCTTAACCACCTAGTTTTTTCTTATTGTCTACAAATAAAAGTTAAAGGAGAAAAATTATCACGACTTTAGAAGCTATGACTAGTGACTGTACCCTACACGACTATATTCACTGTAATAATTTTTAAAATCTAGTTATTGCATGCCATAGAAATGCGTAATGCCACCTTGTCTTATTTATTTTACGGCGTACCTCACTGCAACGCAGAGGTTCCGGGTTCGATTCCTGGTATAGTAAATTTCGGAAACGTATTTTCTCCGTTATTTACTATGGTCTGGGTGTCTGGGATCGGCCCCAGAGTAGTCCGTTGTATATTACCCATAACACAAGCGTAACTTGCTTAATTTGGGGATATACAATGTGTGTGTTTGTCTGCCGATTATTATTATTATTATTATATTTATTTTTTGTGGCTTCACTACATAACTTTATAGGCGCTGTACAGACTACGCCTTCCTGTAAAACCTCCATGTAGACCCAGTAATGACTGAGAAAAATAACTGTGACATAAACATACAATTTTTTTTTTTTTTTATTGGACTTGACTTTATGTTGTTGGTCCGAAGACCTTACAACTTTACCGGGGTCTTTGGGGCGAGTGCCTTCGCGAAGCGAAGGCGCTCGAGCCCGGGGGGGCAACTTGCTCGAGGGAGCTCCCTAAGGAGTTTTACCTCGGCTGGACTGTTGCCATGAAAGGGGAATGAATTTAATGATGCCCACCATAGGGCGACACAAAATACTAATTGGGAACGGGCGACGGGTAATATAAAGCCCGAAGGGAAGGATCACGGCGGGCCGGGATCGGTGGTTTGCGGTGGCCTACGCTATCTTACTGCCGTTTCGCAACGTGTTATGGCTGGGAGAGAAGAAACGGCGAAAGAAACTTCCCAGCAACACGCCTAGTCTATCCTGTGGGGTGAGCTATGTCTCCTAGCGTCCCTCGCGGGGACGTGGAGAGATCTTGATTGGCGGCGTCTGAGACGCCGCCGCCTGTGTCTGTCTGTCGGTGCCTGCCAGCCTACTGTTCTAACCGTGGGCGGACTGATCCGGGCCAGCCGTTTCGTAATAGCGTCGACTCTGTCCGTCAGGACGTTACGCGGTCGTCGCACAAGAGCCTTTCGACGAGGCTTATAATCGGACGCGGACACGACGAGCGGATTTCGATGGTGCGGCGCGAGATCGAAATACTTACGCGATAGCGACGTAATGTAGTTTTTGATGGAGGGAAGCTCCAGATCGCGGTGGAGGTCGACGTTACGCATATAGAGGGGAGCACCGACGGCTCTGCGCATGAATTTATTCTGCACGATTTGCAGTTTATCTAAAAGGGCAGGCTTGACATGGCCGAATACCACACTCGCGTATGTCATGATCGGGAGGATGCATGTTTTATACAGAGTAAGCTTGTGTCTGAGGGACATTTTGCTTCGTTTGTCTATCATGGGTGCTAAACGACCCATCACAAATCGCGCTCTATTTCGGACTATAGTGATATGCTCGTTGAAGCGCAAGTTCCGATCTAGGGTGACACCAAGATATTTGGTGGACTTTGTCCAGGGGATTTGTTGGTCATAGAGCGAAATGGTTTTTAGGCGAAGGCTAGCGCGTTTGGGGGACCGAAGCGTGCCCGGGGAAAAGAACATTGCTGCGCTTTTCTCCGGGTTTACCTCTATCCTCCATTTGCGAAACCATTCGCCTAGCTCTGTGACAGCTGCCTACAGCCGGACGCAAGCCATTTGTCGGTTTTGATCTGATGTATAGAGTGCGGTGTCATCCGCGAACATACAAACTGACAGATGTACGGACGGAGAAACTATTTCAGAAAGCTGACGGTTTAGCCAAAATAGCTGCGAAACCCGAAAAAGACATGATGACAACACAAAGAACAATGCCATGATTTGTTAAGATCTGGCTTAGGATACCCCACACGAGTATATTTATACACTGGAAAAAATTTCAACTCTTTAAAAAATAATATTTTAAACTATTTTACTACAGAATTGTGTAGTGACCTATTATGGTCTTATTCATATTGTGTTTTAGTAAGTTTTTAGTATTCTTTAAGAACTATAAAGAAGCCTACAAACTTACTCTAACTCAATATGAATAAAACCGATAAATATAAAATATTCCTACTAAATTTCATTCATATAGTCTAGGTACTTTCAAAGAAAAACGACATTGATATACAAAGATAGACGGATGGAAATGAAAACACATAAGGGTTCCGTTTTGTCAATGACTACGTAACCCCAAAATGAAAAACAAATTAACAGCCTTATAAGTCAATATTATTTTAACTTCTCTGAGAATAGTTGAGCTTTAATAACATAATTTCCTCCTGTACAAAGTTCCAAACTCATAGATAAGCAAACATAACTTGGAATATTAAGTCAGTGTCCTCTCACAGAACTTAATATGAAATTCCAACTATTTACCTGCGGATCCCATAAAAAGGCAATAACGAAACAAAAGCGGGGTTCTGTGTACGGAAGTTGCGTCAGCGTTCCCTTCCGATCCAATTTCAAATTTGAATCTCGAACTGCTGACCTCCCTTTCCGGTTTTTGGATAAAGGTTAGGATACATCAACGGACTTTTTAACAATAACATATAAGTACTTAGTTTTATTCTAGTTTTTGTAATTCCGGCCACGTCACTATTTTTGTGTTTTATGTACGTTAAAATAAAAAAAGTATCTATTCGCAGACAGGCAGTTCAAACCATTCATTGAAATTATTTTTTAAAGCTTTAAAAAATAGCTACTTTTTACGACTTCAGAAACATCTTAGTTATCTCATCGCCTGTACACGTAAGTAGAAATGGCATTAATAAACATTGAGATTTTTTTTGAAGATCATACGACTATCTATATTAAAAAAGTATTTTTTTCAAAATACTATGCATGGCTTCCATCCCTAGTCTTTGATTTTTTCTCGATTGCAAAACACCTGAGAAGTTTCATCCACATAGATCCAATTCTGATAAAAATAATTGTAAAACACAACGAGAAACGAACGGACAGATGGTTACGTATTTTTCCAAAATGGCTACGAAACCCTAAACAGATGAATCATCAACCTTTTCAAAGATTTTTACAGTAAAATCTATAATATCCCGGATGCCTATTTGCATTAAACAATCGTTCATCAACTACACACAATTATTCACTCTGTGGATTTGTCCATTTATACAATGTACACTATATCATATTATTTGAAGACATAAATAGATTTTTTTATTTTATTGCAGGAGTTCAGTAGCCAGGCAGACGGCCCACTTTATAGAAAACGGTTACCATCGTCTATGGACATTTGGTACACCAAATGTGCTACAAATGCGCTGCTGCTCTCTTAAGGGAGACTGTAACCTGGTCACTAATGCCGGAGCACAACACAAGGTTGTTATGGCGGCATACTCTAGACCAGGGGTGGTCGCCATCCAGTTGGGAAAATACTCTACCACCTGGCTGTGGGTTGTTTTGTCGCCTCTTAAGACAGGCCGCCCGGCGGCAGGAAATTGTATTCTTTCTTCGTTCCTGCACGGATAAAAAAGATGAAGTTAAATAACATTAAGATTTTTCATCGAGTTTACTTGCATACAATCCATATTAGACCTTATAACAACTATATCTGAGCTTGGTTTTAGAAATATTAAGTGCAGAATGAGTTATGTTATACAAAATGACTGTCAAACAAAACCTCGTTGCCCATTTTTTCGACGTCTACCAATTATAATATGTCTCCTTCATGTACTCGTGATTTTTGTGTTAGAGTGTACACCATCCTTAACTAGGCAAAACTTACGCGATCCCCTTTATTCAGAGCGTGTATTGTCGAGAGCTGGAAGGCTTCGATTTAACAAACACCCGTATGCCAAAGATGTCACGTTTCGAATATTCCTACGCTAGTTTTAGTTATATCATACACGAAGTATAACTAGGAACAATAACCTAGTAAAAAAAAATGACTCTGAAAAGCTGTTTGTCAATTTTGGTGCTAAAAAATGACATTCTTCTCTTGTTTAATGTTTATTTATAATTATAAACATTTATTTTATATAAAAAATGTCGATGTATGAAACCCGCTCATCTGCCTTGGAAAAGTATAATTTCAGTTCCCATGCAATTAGGAAGCCTGAACTGTAATAATATTTTCTTAAGTTTTCGCGACTTGTGTACATAATAAAACTACGTTTTAACGGTTTTAAGCGTGGTAATTTATTTGTTTTTTATTATTCCGACGTTTCGGCCACTTTTCAGCGGCCGTGATCACGGAAGATAAAGGTGTCAAGTGTCAACGAGTATTGTTAGTTTTATTTAGCCTAGGTACCGCCAACTCGTTCATTTTAATTATTTATTTAGTTTTAATTTTTGTTTATGGTTATTATTTACTCTATGGGAGCCTAATCTAATTTACCACCGCTTCGCAACATGTTATGGCTTGAAGTGAAGAAGCGGCACAAGAAACTCTTCAGCAAACATACCTACCTCTAATAATTTTATATAATATTAAAATGGGAGGAAGGAAAAAGACCCAAACCCAGCAAAAACCAACTGCCAGACCTCAAGACACACAGAACACAAACCAACTTGACTGATAATTTCTTTCATTTTTCCTTCCTCCCATTTTAATATTGTTACAACTTAGCCCCCCGACATAGACAAATTCCACGAAGCACGCTATTACCTGTCGGCATTGGAACCAATTGTAATACCTTTATGATTGTCTTCTTTTGTTTACTTGTTTATTGGTTATTGTGGAGAACAGCCTATTGTACTCGTTTATGGCCGCTTGCAGGCATAATTAACCAGGTGTGCGGATTACGATTTCTAGGAAATTAGTCGACTATACGGGCGGGCACACTTCTATTTGTGAAGTATAAAACGACGGCAGGATGGAGAGAGGAGTCAGTCAAGCGATGATTACGATGCGAGCAAGACGTGTGTACGTTCGATGAGCTATATAGTGACGGACTTTGCGCGTGTTATTAAATCGTGCATCACGTTTGTACTGGTTGCGTCCAGTTATATTTGTACCTATGTTATACGTGTTTGTATAGTTCTAATAGATTTTATAGTATTTCCAACGGCATTTTAATTCGAGTCCCGCACTCGTAACAATATTATATAAAATTATTACAGCTAGGCATGTTTGCTGAAGAGTTTCTTGCGTCGCTTCTTCTCTTCAAGCCATAACATGTTGCGAAGCGGTGGTAAATTAGATTAGGCTCCCACACAGCAAATAATAACCATAAACAAAATTAAAACTAAATAAATAATTAAAATGAACAAGTTGGCGATAGGCTAAATAAAACCTTAACAATACTCGTTGACACTAGACACCTTTGTCTTCCGTGATCACGGCCACTGAAAAGTCACCGAAACGTCGGAATAACAAAAATCAAATAAAACCGCGGTTTAAACCGTTAAAACGTAGTTTTAATACCTAAGCTGTGATGTTTCTCTACCTAACAACATTTTATAAATGTCCCACTGCTAGACTCGGACGTCCCCGTTCTTAGAGAATGGATAGTACACCCTCCACGCTTTGTCCAAGGCAGGTTTTCAAGTTTGACACATTTATTTTATCAATATAATAGGTTGGGGAAAAAGTCTTTTCGCATATAGTATGTATGAACTTGTAATAAGATCTCTTTGACTATACCATTTGTATCTGGCTGGTTTTGGTATCATTAAAAAGTTTTAATTTTAAAGAAGACAATTCCAAATTCATATTAGGAAAATGGGTGATTTTCATTTGTTTTTCTTATGGTTAAAATGAGTGAATCTAATGAAGAAATTCGATACATTTTAAAATTTTACTACAAAAAAGGTAAAAATGCAACACAAGCCGCGAAAAAACTTTGTGATGTTTATGGACCTAATGCAGTATCTGTGAGAGTAGCGCAAATTTGGTTTAAGCGTTTTCAATCCGGAAATTTTGATATCAAAGATGCACGTCGCTATGGTCGCCCTGTTACGGACAAAATTGATGCCATTTTTGAAAAAGTGGAGCAAGATCGGCATATTAGTAGTTACGATGTAGCTGGAGAACTGGGAATTGACCACAAAACGGTTTTGGCGCATTTGAAAAAAGCTGGGTACACAAAAAGGGTCGATATTTGGGTGCCTCATTAGCTCACTGAAAGAAACCTAATGAACCGTGTACTCATTTCTGATTCTTTATTACGACGTAATGAAACCGAATCATTTTTGAAGAAGCTGATAACTGGTGATAAAAAGTGGATCACGTACGACAAGAACGTGCGAAAAAGATCGTGGTCAAAGGCCGGTCAGGCTTCACAGACTGGCGAAAGCCGGGTTAACGCGCAACAAGGTGATGCTGTGTGTATAGTGGGATTGGAAGGGCATTATTCATTACGAGCTGTTACCGCCAGGCAGGACCATCGATTCTGAACTGTACTGCGAACAACTGATGAGATTAAAGCAAAAAGTTGAGAAAAAGCGGCCGGAATTAATCAACAGAAGGGGTGTGGTTTTTCACCATGCTAACGCAGAAGACGTGGAAGGCCACGACACACCTTCCATGATCAAATTGATCGTGTACTAGCAGAAGGTGATGTCAGGAGCTTTAAGAACAGACGAGCTTGCATCACATGAGTTATGAATGTCAAAGAGGCAAGTGAGGTGTGTAAGAATAAGCTGTATGTATGTAACGCTAGACCTCACACATCTTTAGCCACTCAGCAAAAATTACGAGAGTTTGGCTGGGAGGTGTTAATGCATCCGCCGTATAGTCCTGACCTTGCACCTTCAGATTTTTACCTGTTTCGGTCTCTGCAGAACATCACGAGAGGACTGCCAAAACCACTTGTCGCAGTTTTTTGATCACAAGCCCCAAAATTTTTATAGCAATGGGATCACGTCCTACCTACAAGATGGCAAAAAGTTATCCAACAAAATGGCACCTACATAATTTAGTCAAATGTAAATAAACTTTATAAAAAAACCGTTTGAATTTTTATATAAAATGCGAAGAAACTTTTTCCCCAACCTAATATACGGGCACAAGTAGTATATATTTTTCTAAATATTTATATATATATATTTTTCTAAATATTTATATATATATTTTTCTAAATATTTATATATATATTTTTCTAAATATTTATATATATATTTTTCTAAATATTTATATATATTTCTCAACTTTTTATAAAAACAAGATTTCTCAACCTAAAGTCAAGCTAAGGTCTTTTCATATTTACAGTAAAACTTCTAACAAAATTCTAATCTACAACGTTCAATTCGCAAAATTAGGCACAAGGCTCTGAGACGGTGTTGTCTCTGCGCTGAACGAGCCATAATTCTTTTGGTGAAATGTTATTAAAATCTGTCAATGGACTGTCTTGCCAGGATATGATATTTGTTTGAATTCACTGAAAAAAATTCAAACCACAAAATTTAAAATAAAGGTTATTAAAAGCTTTTTTTAATTTAACTTTTGAGTTTTTATTATATACTGTTTTAGATATTTTCACTAGCCATTATCACATATTTTTATAAATATATATGACCAATAAATCATATTATTATGAGCATATTTCTATTATATATTTTTTTTTAATTCACTAGTATGTCAAACAATAGGAGTCGATAATATTACGTACATACATATTATCACGCTATTTCCCCGCAGAGAAAAGGGATCTCCAGTCCACTTGCCAGAATCTTGGCAACAAACAATACCTTTCGATTTCTTTTATGACTCTCTCGCTAGGTACGACATATTTTTGATATGCTTTCTTTAAAATGTCGTATTTACACTAACTTGCCCTCCATTCCACTGTTATATACATATTTTGTCCGTCTCCTTTCATTTATTCTCCCCATATAAACAAACCACCTTAACATTCCGTCTACTACCCTTATAGCACTTTCAATCCACAGCACCATGATAGATATAATTATGTATTTTATTATTTCATTTTTAAATTTAATTGTACTGTTTAGACTCCTTGAACATAAAAACTTTTCATATTTAATTTGAAATTAAAATACATTGTTTCTTGTTTTCTTTTTTGCTGGTGTCAAAAAATTATTTTACAAATATCACCACAATGCATTATATTCTGTAGTACGATTGCTTATTACCAAAATAAACCATGTAGGTTAAGTTTATTCACAAATGTTCTGGTAAATCAGAGTCCATATACTAGCAATACCCCTCGTAACTCCAGCTGGCCAATTACGCGGCCCGTCCGAGGCGTCACTTGTCTGTAATGGCCACCGTTGCCGCCTTTTTCGCTGTCACAGCGGTTTTTCGCGGGAAAACTGGAGGCCGTGTAAAATCCATTCTTGTGAAAATTTTGCATTGTCTACGAAAAGGTACTATATAAAAAATAAGGGGA
This sequence comes from Dendrolimus kikuchii, assembly GCA_019925095.2. NCBI lineage: Eukaryota > Metazoa > Arthropoda > Insecta > Lepidoptera > Lasiocampidae > Dendrolimus > Dendrolimus kikuchii. Next base: position 7,113,799 of record CM034388.1, on the reverse strand, counting down.
CAACCACGCAACGGAGTCGTTCCGTTTCTATATTCATTTATACCTATTATTGTATTTAAATCTGAATGTATGTAAAATTAAGTTTACTGATCGCCCAGTAATCCAAATTCGTTAGGAATTCATTAGTTGCCAGTTCCTATATCTTACTAGCCGTTTATTGTTCTTATTATTGGTTAAATTTTGTAATAACCTTCATACAAGTCATGTCAAAATTCAATCGATGGTAAGGCAAATGAATGAAAAGTAAGATATAGGGACGCTCCATAAAAGTATTTGTTATTGTTAGGAGTTTATATCAGAGAGCATGTACTATACTATACTTGATATTGATAGTATAACTACCATCACCTATGCAGAATCATTAACAGTTACACAAACAAGATACTAACTTAGCCTGTTTTCTATTACAATAAACCTAGAAAAGTATGGCAATGAAGTAGGACAGGAGGTACGTCTTACGGAGATGAAGATGCTGCGGAAGGCTCACATGGAAGGACCGCGTGAGGAACTCCCGCATCTATGACAGCTAGACCAGGACACGTTTTATGAAAATCGAAAAATTATTTAGGAACAAATATCTAGTAAAGCTGCCTCCATCCGGCCCTGATAAGTCTAAGCAATGCTGGTTTGACGCTTTGAAGGATGATATGTGTGCCAATGGTGTGCCATAACGGACGCCGAAGACCGCATAAAGTGGAAAAGAAGAAACGTACCCCAAACCGACCCGAACCCGAAGACAACCAGGATTAAACGCTAGAGTGATGATGATACTATCATCGATTTGTGCTTTTCTACACCTAATCTTTAGCAGCAAGGCTCCATTCGCACAAACGTAAAACAGCCTTAACGCTCATGTATGCAGCTAGCCTAGTCCGAATTAATGCAGTTGAAATGGAAACCGCAAATACAGTAGAGTATCGGCAGCACACTGCACCGCATAGTACGTATAACCGTAAAACAGTCCCCAGGCTGTACGACTATGGGGCCGCAGCGCTTCGAAGAGCCAGACCGGTTCGACGGCAGGCGACACATAGTACTAGTAATCAATTTACCATACATTTTCTAACCTGCAGCCAGCAGGAGGGGTGTGTATGAGCGTTAATGCCAGATTTGCATTTGCATTGCCAGTTAAGTAATAAGTAGTCGATTAATCCCCAGTTCCTATATCGTACTAATCTTTTATTTGTCACTAATGGTTAAAATTTGACATAAGCTAGATCTAGCACTTTTTGGGGTAACAAGCAATGACAAAATTCCACCGATAGTATGGCAAGTGGATGAATAGAAAGATATAGGAACCGGTCATAATATCTGTACACACGATAACGCTGCGAGCAAACGGGCCACCGACCACAGCCACCCATGGCGACCACGCGCCACCACTCGTGCCTAAATAGCGATGGCGCGTGGCCGCCACTGCCGGCCGCCCCCAGACCAGTGCGGCGAATGCCTACGAAATGTATGAAAAAGCGTGTCAACTACTTGTCGCTGGCCACCGGCGGCTGTGGTTGGTAACCCGTTTTCACCCAGCCTATGTCTTAAACTCACCATTTTCGCAAGTTACCTCAATTCTTAACTAATGTCATTGTAAATCAGGCTTAAAGGTGGTGGGATAAAGAACGAATCAATGTCCAGTCAAATAAAATAAAGATTAAAACAACAATTTTTAAACTAAGCATACTTTTTTTTATTTCTGAAACACAGCAGACAGGCTTACGACCCAACTGTAATGGAAAGTGGTTACCGTCGCCTATGGGCATTAGCAATACCAGAGGTTGCTGCCCTTGTACTTAGTACAAAATTCGAATCTTAAATCATATAAACGTCAAACAACATATTATATCGATGATTCGAATAAAACAATTTTATAATCTCAAGGTGTTCCGTTATAACCCCGCACCTTACAAATTACAATTTGTCAGCTTCATTATGATAGTATAGATTATAATTATTAATATTATTGAACCAGTGTTTTTCAACCTTTTAACTATTTTTATGGTTTAACGACGATTAGTTCATAGTTTTTCAATGGAAAGTACTTAGAGTACACATTGTACTCATAATAGCTTAGTGACTAACGAAACCGCATCTTATTTTAATAACGTGGGTTCGAATCTTGGCTGAAAACCATACACCATTTCGAAAATTATTCTGGTATAATGTGCATATTATTACAATTGCTACAAGCTGATGTTGAAAAAAGATATCAAGGTGAAAAACTCGCCAAACCGCCTAGAACAAGTATTTCGGGTATGCTGCTGTTTCTCACTAAATATTCGGTGGTCCGACCCAAGAGTGATATGATTAAGGGTAATATTATAAAGTACCTACAAAGATCACGTGCTATATTTTACTCCATGGAAATGTTAAATATACGGGTGAAGTTTTCAAGTTGGCCATCATGGCGAAATTCTAACTTATAAGAAATAGTGACAAACAATCTGAACAGTCTCGAGGCCGATGTTGACGAAAATTAAAGTGGTAGGTGTCATTGCATTTTTGAAAAAATATTACCCTTGTCAGGAATCGAATCGGCTGACAAATCAAAGTGTAGCTTGTTAGGATCAATTTCTGTAAAGGAAAGTCAAACTGTAAAATAAGAGAAAGCGTTGAAATTTAACAAAATGTACGCTATTTCATATAGTTTAGGATTTAGCCCCTAAAGGCCCACTTAAAAAATTCACCTGTATACCTTATACCTATACATTTGGCGACCCCCGTGGGTCACGATTCACAGTTTGAAAAGCATTACTTTAGATAATTATTACAACTATCAGTAAAATATCTTACAGACCGGATAACAAAATATTTTGCTATTATAAATAAGATATAATTATTATTCACATTTGTATATAGATAATAAAATGTTTGATAAAATTGCAAATATAGTTTGCCGTTTTAAACTAATATGTTAAATAGGCAAGGAAAAAAGATCTGCTTTCCTAATGCCTTTAAATATTGTAATGGTATTTCACATATTCTTAGCCAAATAAGGACTGCTACCTGTGTACGAATATTAGCTCTAGACTCCGTTAGACGATCTTAAGAAGAAAATCAAGCAACTTATATGTTGTACCACACAAATCAAAGGATTCCTTAAAAATTTTGAATGATGACTTTACTTGCCATTTGGATACAAAACCCTGAAACATATTAAACAGGGTTCAACAATTCTCTAAAAATGAAATTATGCTATAGTGTTGCCACGATAAGAATGTAATTAACAGGCGTTACATGATATGCCTTTAGGCCATTTACACTTAATTTAGAACATAAAAATTAAATATGTAATAAAATTAGATATTTACCCACCATCACTGAAGTAAAACATGTCTAGAGCATTGCTAACAAACAGCACCGCAAAAAACAGCATCGAAAACGCGAAGCGTTGCTATATTCACTCCCCAAAAACTATCAATGTGTGCTTGTTTTGGGGATATCAGCTAAAAAATATCACCCTATTTTTTTTATTTAAATATTATTTATGTAAGTGTAAAGTTTAAATGATCATTATGATTTAATCACTTTGTGTGTTATAATTTTAATATTACTCAGAGGTTTTAAAGTTTTTTTTAATAATTTGAAGTATTACCAACAAAAGTTGTGTGTCTTGGAACAAGCCATAGAAAATAAACTACATGCACAAATGAGTTTTAGTATATGTACTAGTCATTTTAATTTATATTAAAATCTCTGTACAGATTTTAGTATTGATAAATCTGCGTACCAATACTAATGTAATAATTCTAAAAAAACTATTCATAATGGAAAATTATTTTTTTATTTACACAAGAAGTTGACAAAGGTTATTAGACTAGTTATGCCTCAAAGATGATGCCAAGCTAAAAATCAGTGAAATCGGTTGTAATAATGAACTTGGAACGATTCGATGTGTTAATACTGGGTAGTGGGCGTTATATGTAATCCAAATAAATAAAATAAATTAAAAATGTGTGTGGGTGCCGTTCACAGGCAGTCAGTACAAGTGACAGTGTGACAAGGAGTGGGAGGGAGTCTAAATTTCGTGACGTCACATTTCATATATTATATCATTATAATATATTTAATCCAATACGTAGTTCGAAGTATTAACGCAAAACTTCAAAAGGAAGTAAGAAAGAAAAGACTATTTGAAGAAAATGACGACATAGGTACATACATACATAACTTCACGCCAGTTTCCTTGCGGGGTAGGCACGGACAACAGAGCGCCATTTAGGCTTATTCTTACACACCTCACTTGCTTCTTTGACATTCATAACTCTTGTCATGCACGCTCGTCTGTTCTTAAGGCTCCTGACATCACCTTCTGCTAGTACACGATCAATTTTATCATGGAAGGTGTGTCGTGGCCTTCCGCGACTTCTGCGTCCATCCACTTTTGCATTGTATATCTGTTTAGTCATTCTTTCATCATGCATTCTTTCCAAATGCCCGAACCACCGGAGCATTCCTTTCCTTACCTTCACCCCGACACTCTCTTTCAGACCAACTCTCTTTCTTACTTCGGTATTACGAACGCGGTCCGCGAGCGTCACTCCGCAGATTTTGCGCAGTGCTCGCATCTCGACCGCGTTTACTCTACTTTCATGCTCTCTCTTCCATACCCAACTCTCGCTTCCATACGTGAGCGTAGGTACCAGCACCGCATTGTGTACGGCGAGCTGGGCCTTGGGCTGACGACATAGTTACATTTTTACATATTATTATTATTAAATAACAATATATAATTAATGTATATTTATATATATGTATGTATGTATGTATATATATATATATACATATATATATATATATATATATATATACATACATATATATATATATATATATACATACATATATATATAAATATACATTATGAGTACAATAATCCACTGAAAAATATAACCCTATTTTTTATAATTAAATATTTTTTTTTGAAAAGTTTAAATGATCGTTATGATTTAATCACTTTATGTGTATAATTTTAATATTACTTTAAAATTACTCAGAAGCTTTAAAGTTTTTTTTTTTAATTATTTAAAGTATTACCAAAAAAGTTGTGTGTCTTGGAACAAACCATAGAAATAAACTACATGCACAAATTGCAATTGAATACTGATTAAAGCCAATTTCTTTCATCTGTCACTGTACTCTCTGTGTCATTGGCAAAATCAATGCCTATACGTTGGCGCCACTTGGAACAAAAATAGAATACAATAAAACATGCACAAATGAGTTCATAACACATTTTAGTATATGTACGAGTCATTTTAATTCACAATAAAATGTCTACAGATTTTAGTAGTTATTAGTCTTAATTACCAATACTTATGTAATAATTCTAAAAATAACTATAAGTAATAGAAAATTATTTTCGTATTACACAACATGTTGACGAAGGTCACTAGTCAATTAGTTATGCCCCAAAGATTATCCCCAGCTAAAAGTCAGTGAAATCACTTGTAATATTGTACTTGAAATGATTCGATGGGTTTGGGTAGTGAGCGTTATATGTAATCCAAATTATTAAAAAATCATAACTAAGTTTCCCTAATTTTTGGAAAACAACTCCCACTTGTCACCTGATAACATCAATCTATTCAATAACCTTTGAAATATCTAAATTGTCACCTACTAATATATAAAAAGAATTTTTCAAATCAGACCAATAGTTCCTGAGATTAATGCCTTCAAGCAAATAAACAAACAAACTCTTCAGCTTTATATATTAATAACACATTAATAAATAACAATAACAAACAAACTCTTCAGCTTTATGTATTAATAACACATTAATATATAAAGCTGAAGAGTTTGTTTGTTTGCTTGAAAATACTAGATTTTTCAAGTTTTTTCAGCCTGTTTTTTTATAATTTTTCACATCGCATATCAAGTATATGTTTTTTGTATTGTATAATGATCAATATTATAGATTACATATTTCTTGTAAATTTTATCTATGCATAGGCAAGTTTCTAATAAAGATGAATGTGACATATAAAATTACGGCCTTAAACGATTAGGCATCTCTTAAGTAACAGAATCAGAATCAGACCCTAATCAATGAATATTTTTTTTTCACTTATAAATGTGTACTACCTGTTGTTTACCTAAGAGGAGCACAGATAAACGAAATTTGAATGATTAATGTAGGTTGTACTCAAAATATTTGACTAAAGTGGAGGTTATGGGTAAGATTTTCACTAATCAGTTGCTGAGCAGTTTCTTTAAATTTACGAAACGATTATAAGTAAGGCCCATAATGGACGGACAGATACAATAATTTCAATAGGATAATTGAGTACAATAGCTTCAGAACTCTAAAACAATGTCTTTTCTTTTTGAAATCATTGTGGTTTCTCCTTGATGAGAAACAAAGTACAGTTATAAATATACTTTTGATAATGATAACAAACAAGATGTTATCTACTTTTCTTCGAGACAGCTAGATATTTTTCATATAACTTTTAGAATAATGAAGACATGTGAAATTTTCTGATATAAAATAAAGAAAACAGTTTATTAAAAAGTTGATGGTATAGATAACATAATTTCAATGAAATGAGCAACATTAAACTCTTTTCTCCCTTGCACATGTCCCATTATCTATATAATATGTTAAAACCAGTTACTTGCACGCTATGGATAATTTACAAATTAAATCTGAGAGGAAGTTGTGTTTAATGAATGTGGTGATAAATGTAGGTTCAATTTATAGGCCATACTACTAGATAATTTGACATAAGTAGTCATACTACAGTTTGCATATACCACCCATTGCTATTATCATCTCAATTAATTTCTGGGGTTCTCTGGAAGACATCACTTTGTAGCGATAAGACCGCCCTTTGTGCATAATTAGGTATAGTTTAAGTCTGTAAGTTCATTTTTGTATTGGTGTACAATAGTGTCATTTATCTATTTATGTATAAAGTTCATACAAGTAATGTCAATTTTATACCAACGGTAAAGTACAATAATGGATGTTAAATAGAAATAACCATGATTTAGTTATATATAGTACAAAAGATGGTCTGTACTATGGATTTCCCTCCCTAAGATCCTACTTTATAGATAATCATTTTAACAGTAATAATGATCACCCATAGAGTGTTTGGCGGGAACTGAATGAGGATGTTCTGCTGTGCAGTTTTATTTCCAAAAATGTATAAAATAGTAGTAGGATACTGATAATACTTGAGTAGTAATTATGTAGTTTTGTGAGAAAAGCGAATACAGTTCACAGTCGAGGAGTTTTGAGTTTTCCAAGAACTCTGTTACTCTGTAACTACCTATATGAAGACTTATATATCAGAATTGGCCATATAGACTAAGATTCCCTTGCCTGCCTTGGTAGCAAATTCTATTACTACTACCAGTGTTGCCAATTTAGCCCCTTTGAAGCTAGATCTAGCTCTTTTTCTGTCTATTTAGCCCGTATGATAATGATTTATCCTTTAGCCCAAAATTATCATCTATCATGGCCAGTTCCTATATCTTACTATTCATTCACTTGCTTTACCATCAGCTGAATTTTGACATTACTTGTATGAAGCTTCTATCAAGTTTTAACTGCTGGTATGGCAAATGAATGGTCAGTAAGATATAAACCGGCCATCAATAAACAAAACCATAGATATGCTAAGAACAAAATGAAATGAAGTTTTTAAAGGATAAGCCTAGCACAAACTAAATGTGCACACTTTTATTCTATGTGGAGATTCTCCATATCTGCTTTAATGTTACCGTCTCTGTTTTACATCTATTTTATTCAGTAGGTATTTGGATTCATTCTATTTGGTGTTTTATTATACTAAAAATCAAGCACTTTTACTAAGTTTAATTAATTACTTAGCGCTTTCGCCGTTTTTAATTTTTTAGGCAAATTTAGCCTTTTTTTAAGATTTGATCTAGCCCCTAGACCTGATACCGAGTTGGCAACATTGAATACTACTGTTGCCGACGAAATAGAAATCAGTAAATATATTGGAAAATATTTCAGTAGATAAAACTGTGATAATATTCCCTTAGTCATAATAGCCTAAAAGTGTTTAAACAAATATGTAATACAACAAAAACTGCAAAATAAATTCGTGATCAGCCTAAAATGAAACAAATATTATAAAACTTGGTTCACATTTTCTAAGAAATAAACAAGCTAACAAATACAAATGAAAAACAAAGAATGTTTGTTACCTGACTGAGGTTTTTTGAAAATAAATTATTATCTTTTTCTGTTTCTCAAATAAAACACTTCAAGATTTAAATTTTTATTGATATTTAGTTTTTTTTCGAATTAAAAACATTTTTTCAATTCTACATTTAAAATTTGACATGACAATTAAGATTTTGACTTATCAACTATATCATTTTTTCATATTTCAATGCTGCCAACTTTTAAGCAAAACCCAAAAATTATCGATTACTCAATAAATCGATAAAGGACTAAAAAAACAAAACTTTTCAAAAGAAAGTGCGACTAAAACCACGTGGTACTTCAAGGTCGAATTTATGTTTTCAACTTGTCAAGCGCGGCGTGTGATAAATTAATTCTACGGGCCGTTATAGTCTATGCATGCATAGAAACTTAGCATTTGTTACGTTGAGATAAGGATAAAATTCGTTTGCGCACATATCCCACGCATAGTCGCCAACCGAGGCAATATATCTTAGGCCGTGTACTGCCCCTGACAGTTCGTAAACAAACTGTAGCTACCTCAACAAAGGGATAATGTAATTTTACAAAGCAAATACACGATTCTCTGCCAAATTATATACAGTTTTAACAAGGTAGGAAATCTTGAAATATCACAAACATTCTTCCACCGGATTATTTTAATTTTTGTACCGAATACAAAGTGTTTTAAGTGATAAACTTACCAGAAGCAGCACGTGGATGTTAATAAAGGAAAGTCATCTGTGATACATCTTGCAGTATCGATCCCGTCTTGCAGTTCTCAAAAACACTTGTACGTAAAAAAAAACTAACACCCAATGAGGTTAGCACAGTAAAACCGTATCAAAACACTACGAGTTTGTAAATAAATGAATTTAATTGCACGTACGTAGACGATAAAACGGCGTAATATGTTTGAATCACAGTCAAAATAAAAATAGTACCGAGGCAGACGCTATGTCGAGCGCTGTCTGTCTGCTGTGCTGTCAATATTCGTCAAAATGAAAATGGCGACATCGTCACCCTCCGGAATACGATCAGCCTGGCCTGCCGGTTCATCCATCCCGTTCGGGCCTATTAAACAGAGTGAGATGACCGAAAGACGTGTTGTGTGCGTCCAGACCGGCCGATTTGTGATGTCACGCCCAACATCGTAACGTTTTGCGTAATTACAGCTCACGGACGACATGTAAGCTTGTTTTAATAATGTTAATTTATATTACTCTTGTACGAGGGATCGTGTTGAAAGTGCTAGTAGTAGGTGATTTTAATAATAGTTTGAGACTGAAATAATTTTGTTTTATTGCGTTTCTGCGCATGTTAAGCCCATCCCACCACTCAATATCTGTCGGCAAGCGCCTCCTACGTCTTCTTATTTTATTCACAGAGTTCTTTTTTGGGCACTTACTGCATTAACCTTTTGAATGCAGTACAGTTAGGTTTGAGTATTGATGAATTGAAAATTTACTGTTTTGATACTTGATCTCGTTTTCGGTCTGACTTTCAACAATAAATTTGTCTTTTCTTGCATACAAAATATAAAGTTCTTATAAGAATTATACTTTTGAAATATGGTCCAAATTTCAATTCTCCGTAATTAATATAATTAGAACCAAGTACTCGCTTACAAACTCAAATATGCACTTGTTTCTGCTATATTTATTAAATATTATATTATATTAAATAGTCAATTTAATTTTTTAATAGGTCTTTTTTTTCAGTTTCGCACAGATAGATGGCAAAAAAGAAGTTTTACAAAATTGCTGTCTATACGTCTGTTCGGCTGTCTATATAATGAATGAAATGCTGTTTTCTTTAAAATCTATTCGTCTTGAAATTTGCTAGAAAGATGAGCTATCCTGAACTATATAGGATATCAAACAATTATGGCAGAATTTTATCCAATGATGTTGGATGTTTATCTGTGTGTATGTTTATATGTATGTATCACATATTTTAGCTCTTAATTAATTTTAGACAATTATTAAAAACACTAAATTTTCGTCACCATTGGAGATCTTTGACTGTGATGGGGGTTACACGTACTTCAGTAATTTTGGAATATAACTCAGGAGTTTGTATATTCGTATCAAATATAGACACGAAGTTGAAATCAGGATATTTTTTACTTATATGACTATAATAGTCCTACATAACATAATCGCATTTTCCTTATCGTAATCACGAAACGGTAAAACTGACCTACTCGTAAAATATTGACGATGGGTCGGTAAAAATGGTTATGTAACGTTGTAAAAATAATATCATTGAGTACCTACATCCTGGTTGCGTATACACCTTGGTTTTTCGCCTTACGTTATATGATAGATTCATAAAAATCGAAACATTATATAAAATGGTGAAAAATAATTATAATCACAGGTCCGAGTCGCAACCAGCTTATTTTTTATCAGAATGTAATGAAACTGTATTTTTAATTACAAAAATACATTAAAATATTTAAAACAGCAATAAATATGCATCCTATATAGAACACCTTATGTGACTAAACTCACTTTACCTAGGTCACCGCTCATTTGAGATATCAGACGACGCCTTGTAGAAGAAGTCTTCTTCAATTTACGAGGTTCCTTTGTCTAGATAAAATTTTAAATTGTAGTATTTAACATATCATACCGGTTCAAGAATTGTACATCTTACATAATATAAACTTCAATTTAACAAAATCGCGAACACAGTTAATTCTAACAACAACAACATAACTTCTCGCCAGTTCCCTTGCGGGGTAGGCACGAACAACAGAGCGCCATTCGGGCTTGCTTATTCTTACACACCTCACTTGCTTCTTTGACATTCATAGCTCTTGTCATGCACGCTCGTCTGTTCTTAAGGCTCCTGACATCACCTTCTGCTAGTACACGATCAATTTGATCATGGAAGGTTTATCGTGGCCTTCCACGACTTCTGCATCCATCCACTTTTGCATTGTATATCTGTTTAGTCATTCTAGGTAGGTAGTTAATTCTACATACATACATAACTTCACGCCAATTCCCTTGCGGGGTAGGCGCGAACAACAGAGCGCCATTCAGGCTTATTCTTACACACCTCACTTGCTTCTTTGATATTCATAACTCTTGTCATGCACGCTCATCTGTTCTTAAGGCTCCTGAAATCACCTTCTGCTAGTACACGATCAATTTGATCATGGAAGGTGTGTCGTGGCCTTCCAGGATTTCTGCATCCATCCACTTTTGCATTGTATATCTGTTTAGTCATTCTTTTATCATGCATTCTTTCCACATGCCCGAACCAGTTAATTCTAGGTCTAGCTAATTCAAATTACTAGCCAAAGAAGTCTTTTCTGATGACCTGTGACATAATTCGGAATTCTATTGGTTATTTAATTATAAGGTAAATACATACATACATAACTTCACGCCAGTTGCCTTGCGGTGTAGGCACGTACAACAGAGCGCCATTTAGGCTTATTCTTACACACCTCACTTGCTTTTTTCACATTCATAACTCTTGTCATGCACGCTCGTCTGTTCTTAAGGCTCCTGACAGGTATAAGGTAAATACTTAGAACATATTATATCTCAATGGGTAAATATTATGTTCATTTATAAATAGCAAAATAATTGTAAGTAACAATTACCACTAAAATTAAATTTGAATTTGTTCATTTATACATAATAGCTTTTCTGATTAATTTTAATCTTGTGTTCTCAAAAGTAAACCTTTTATTATAAAACTATCTTTATTATATATATTAGTAAATTACGAACTAACTTGCTGAACAGAAATGGAAACAGGTGCCAAGAGATAAATTAGTATAGCCATACGTTTAGAGCTACTAGATAGAGATCCCAGTCACCCCAGACTTACGTGATTTTAGGAAAGATGAAATTTTTAGGATCGGTAGTTTAATATAAGCTTAGAAAGGAATGGATACTCGCTAAGCTGAAAGCGGGGCAGTTTTTCAGATAGCAGGTCTCAAAGGTGGAAAAAAAACATACTAACTTACGTCAAAGTAGCAAGGCTAGTTTTTACATATGTCATATATGTTATTGTTATAAATAAAGATATACAGTTGCCAGACACTTCCTGTGGGCCATAACTTTTGACAGACACTTTAAAAAAAAAGGTGAGAACTTACGTCATTTTAGGAAGGCTGAATTTTATATATGTTATCAAGTATAATATTTTAAAATATTTTCCAATGAGCCAGACAAATCTGACGGGCCAAACATCCTCCCAGACTCGTTAAGAGTTCCGCTGTGCGAGGCCTCTAAGATTATGTGACATATCCGGTCGTCCGCTTTCCTCAACCCCCGAACTGAAGGGCGTTCTACACAACGTTTGCTCCATCAGTCATTGCTCCTGTGACAAATATTACCAAGCCATTGCCACATCAGCTTACTAATTTGCGAGAAATAACCTTGGCTCTCTTACAGTCTAGAGGTACCCCCCACGTGTCTGATTTTCTTTTCTTTTTCAGTTTTAGTTTAATTTGATTTATATTTAAATAAAATACCGTAAGCGACACATGCAACATACCTCTTTCTCTTTTTTTCCTCATAGCCTGATAACCAATCTTCAGTTTGTGAATTACTGCAAATGTTATTGTTCATGTTTCGGCACCATAAGCCATGACGGGTAAGATGCACTGCTCAAAGATGTTGTCTTCAAGGACGGCAACAATCCAATGGCACCTTATAATTATTGGTAATACTTTTACACGTTAATAAGAAGTCTATTATTACTTAAAAAAAGAAGTCTATTATCTGTTACTTTAAACGTTTTTGGTTATATAAAAAGCAACTTTCTCTTGTAATTGCATTGCGATTTCCGAGAATCGATTTCGAACTGATTATTGACACTTAACTGATCCTATCGACTTTATTATTGAGTTCAATGTGTTAAAGACGGTTTTATGTGATGTAAAAGTATATTTTGAGACTACTGGTTCAGTTGCTTAAATTACATCAACATGTATTATTTATATACATAAAAAGTCCCTGTCACAGTATTTGACCGCGATGAAAGCCGAAACTACTCTTCCCATTTTGATGTTTTTCATTTTGACGAATTTATTACCTACAACTTAGGACATAGGATAGATTTTATTTTAACTTATAATCAATATTTCTTATATTGCATTTTTTTAACCAGGATGTCGGTAAGTATGAGTTCTGCTGTCAACTAAGTTACACAAGCATCAAATAGATGACGCCATACTTTAAGTCCCACCTTTTCTTTGATTAATAGTATGTCAACGTTAATCAATATAAATCTAATATATGTAAATAAAAATGAATCATAGAAATGTATGTACGCGCATAACTTAAGAACGACTTTACCGATTTTGATGACATTTCAGTAGGTCCCCGGGTGATTTAGATTCACAATTGGAACCGGAAGGTGGCTATGGGATCGGGTTCTAGGATCCTCTTAATCTCCCGGGCCTATTTTGATGATTTTTTTGTGTGCGTTTGGGTGATACCTGGGATGTTTTAGATTCAAAATTGGAACCGGTAGGAGGTACTAGAATCGAGTCCTAGATTCTTCTTTTTTCAGAGCAGGACAACGTCTGACAGGACCATTAGTATTATACATAAGAAACTTATTTATATGTGGAATTAAACATCCTGTCACGAAATCTATAATATTATAAAATTCTAAACAGGTCGTGTCTGTACATTGAAGCTATTTAAAAAAACAACTGGAATATACTATAAGTATAAACGATGGAGAACCGAACGAGATTTCTTGTCTGTTTGTTTGGTATTCACTTAAAAACTACTGGGCTGATTTCAATGCGGTTTTCGCTGATCGACGGGTAATTTTGAGATAAACTCAGCGCTACTTTTTGAATGAATGAATTGAAATGGCCAGATTAAAAAAAAATCGAATCCTATGCGATTTGTTTTACTGATCGATAGCAAATTTAATGTAATAAAGTGTGTGATATTTTTTATCTCGGGAATCCCGCGGGAATTCCATGTCAAGCGTAGACGCAGTCACAGGCATATCCTAGTTAAAAATAAATAAGTACCAGTCAGGTTTAAAATAGGTAAAACATAAGTAAAAATTTGTGAAAGCATCCTTAGAGTTTTCATAATCTTGAGGTGTTATGGGTTCCTCGTATAATTTTTATCCTTCGTTTCACGCTATTTGAGCTGTTCAGTCATGATTCGTTAAAAGTTAATTAACAGGGTTAAACTCTCACATGTATAACATCAGGATGATGTAGTTTGAATATAGATTGTTATCTATGACCTTTCCTAGAATTCGTGTTAGGTATCTGAAACAACCGCATCTTCTTCCAATGACCTAGGTCAAAATCCTAAATGGGAGCATACGTCGCTAAGGCGAACTGCCTTCTTTTAATCTAAAGTACGTATTGTTATATTTGTTATTGTTGTATATCTTGGATGTGCTTTTAGCAGGGATGGAAGGTACACCGCTGATATAGAAAGAAGAGTGAATTTGGGGAATAGTTTGAATGGAGCGTTAGGTAAACTTCTAGGCGCTAAGAACCTCAGCCAGAAGGCCCAGCTCACCGTACAAAACGCGGTGCTGGTACCTACGCTCACGTATGGAAGCGAGAGTTGGGTATGGAAGAGAGAGCATGAAAGTAGAGTAAACGCGGTCGAGATGCGAGCACTGCGCAAAATCTGCGGAGTGACGCTCGCGGACCGCGTTCGTAATACCGAAGTAAGAAAGAGAGTTGGTCTGAAAGAGAGTGTCGGGGTGAAGCTAAGGAAAGGAATGCTCCGATGGTTCGGGCATGTGGAAAGAATGCATGATGAAAGAATGACTAAACAGATATACAATGCAAAAGTGGATGGATGCAGAAGTCGTGGAAGGCCACGACACACCTTCCATGATCAAATTGATCGTGTACTAGCAGAAGATGATGTCAGGAGCCTCAAGAACAGACGAGCGTGCATGACACGAGTTATGAATGTCAAAGAAGCAAGTGAGGTGTGTAAGAATAAGCCTAAATGGCGCTCTGTTGTTCGTGCCTACCCCGCAAGGGAACTGGCGTGAAGTTATGTATGTATGTATGTATGTTATTAAAACCTTAATTTACTAAATTTGAGTTGCCTATTGCTTGAATTCCTATCAAAAACATAAGTAATTCGAAGCATTAAAAATTTCCTTAATTATAAGTTACAGTACATAAATAATTTTCATCTAATAAGTCACGTTCACATATCGATATCCTATTAAGGAGAGACCTTGCATGAATGTTAAATGAATTTGATTACGTACTCTAAAATATAGTTTATCAGGAAGCAGAAAGTAATAAGGTTTCAAGTAATCACGGGTATCTTTAACATTACAATAAATTATATTTTGCATATTACGCCAATGGAGGAAAGAATTTTTATTCGCCACACATACTAATAAGAATAACTATTAAACAAGAAAACATCGAAATGTGTGCTGGGACTGAGACACATAGTACAGGTGAAATTTCTACGGACAAGTGGTAAAACGAATCGCAACGGACAAGTGGAAAAACGAATCGCAACAAAATAGTAAAATAATCTTAGATCATATAAACGTCATGTTATATCTCAATGAAAATAATATTAATAAAAACTGAACCAATAGTACGAAAAATTAAAATGACAGATGGCTCTACTCAATGAGGATATTGCGCAATGCGCTGTATAATATGTCTGCTAACCAATTGTGATTCTATAGCTTCCTGACGCCCAGGTTATTCAACGCTATCTTGAAATAAACGCCCAGTCCTTAAAAAAGGTTTCAATGGCGAAAACCAGACACTTTGAACTTTACAATTTTTACGTTATAGTAATCGCACAAGTATGATATTTTTTTTCTTGTGTCTGGTGAACGAGGAGAAGCAAAAAAAAAGACAAAAAAGAGTACCTTTTGGTAGGCCTTTGGATCAAAAGCTCTTGACTTCAAACAAAAAACTTTTACAACATCAATTTTTTTTCAACTACCTTCAAAAATATTAAAAATGAAATAAAACTTTAAAAACCAATTTAATAACAACAAATCCTTTAAAATTAATGGAAACATTTATTTTATTATTATTTATTCAAAACATTCGAAACAATCATGATAATCCTTATGAACCCAAAGGTCTATTAAAAGGTCTTAAACTTTGAAATATGATAATTTTCACTATATCTCAGATCCATATAAAGTTTAGATGTAAACAGCAAATATAGTATATAAGCAACTATTTTTGATAAGCATATGAACACATATCTAGAGATTTCATGAATAAATAAAGATTCATTTTCACACTCGACGATCTTGTTCCATGTTAAGTCAAGAAAGACAAATTTCTTTTGTTTTTGTTGGCACTATTGCTTAGTCATATACAAGCAAACACCTCGAACATATGCTCGGAGACATCACATTATAAAAAGGTGGTAACTTGAAATTAGTAGCAATGGTTAAAGTTGGGGTACTTAGAATAGTACCCTGGGCGTTCAATTGATGAAATTGGATTTAGTGCTGGGCTATAATCACTATTTCATTGAAGTACTTTTTTTAAGGACCGTGGGCGCTTGGAGGATTGCCTGTACTACACTCGCATAGAGTTCTCACATGAACTTCTCGCGTTCTCGTCTAAATGTTCCCGCGGACATCATCGCGAGAACACGAGAAGGGCGTTAACATTCTGAGTTTCTCGCGTAGTTCTCGCGAGAATGTGGAAAAGCCTTATCAGTTTTAATAGTTTGTTACTGTATAAATTCTGCAGGTGACCACCTGTCTAAAGTAGTCAACGCCATCTAGTGAATTATTTGTTAAACTCTGTAAATGTTTGGGAAAGAGCACTCCAATGTAATAAGCTCTGATTTTTTTTGCGAGACAGTAATGTCACTCAAGGAGGCCGCAGAACGAGACAGGGAGAGAAGTCCTGCAGCGCGTGCCAATGCGTCTTCTCGAGGTCACCGGCCTTCAGCTGGCACCCGGAGAGGCAGGTACGCGCATTACTTCCCTCCCTGAGTTAGGTTCCGTTTACCGCGGGGGGCCTTTAGCTTGCTAGGAGAGCAAAGGACCTTCTACCCCCGCACAACGAAGTGGGGTGTGTATTGCGCTGGATCGGCTGGGCGTAACTATGTTCTAAATCTCAGCCTTTCCAAACTTGGTGCAACTCACCATTGTGAGTTGAATCCTATACAAATTCTGTGGGATTCAACTCACAGTGTGAATTGTTGATTCAACTCACTTATGAATCAAAAAAAGGTTAATCAAAACAACTTTAAACAAGAAATTGCTTGATGATTACTATTTGTCAATAATAATTATAGAAAGTTTCTTTTGTAAGTTAACATTAATACATTTTACTTCACAACATTTATTTAAGATTACTTTGTTAATTATTAATGTTTTCTTATTTAATGTTATAAAATATCGGTGATAAAAAGTAGGTACTAATCGATTATAAACATATACTTAGTCTGGCCATAAATACTGTTACAATTAAAAAGAAACAAAATATTACATTTGAATTTGGAATCTGTCATTTTTATATGATTGTTCATTGTGTTTTCTCATTTTGACGCTAATACATTGTACAACATTTTGCGATATTAACATGGAGTTGAGCGATAAAGAGAACCGAATCGCTGTGATTGCATTACGCATAGTAGGTATGGAGCCAAATCCAATTTTTAAAACTCTCCATACGCTTGGTATTAGTCAAATGTTTGTGTACCGGGCTATTAATAGGTACAATGAGATCTCCTCTGTTTGTGACAGAAAAAGATCTGGCCGTCCACGTAGTGTTCGTACGAAAAAGGTGGTCAAAGCAGTAAGGGAAAAAATTCGAAGAAATCCTGTCCGAAAGCAAAAAAAATTATTTCGGGAGATGAAGATATCACCTAGAACCATGTCGCGTATTTTAAAAGATGACTTAGGACTTGCAGCCTATAAGAGACGCACTGGTCATTTCTTAACTCATAATTTAAAAAAGAATAGGGTGGTAAAATCGGAACAACTATTGAAGCGGTACGCAAAGGGAGGTCACAGAAAAAATTTGTTTACGGATGAGAAAATGTTTACAATTGAGCAACATTTTAACAAACAAAATGACAGTATTTATGCTCAAAGCTCTCAATTAGTGGACAGAGTGCAACGTGGGCATTATCCGTCTTCAGCGATGGCTTGGTGGGGTGTTAGCTATGAAGGAGTGACTAAGCTATATTTTTGGGATAAAGGTATCAAAACATCGGCACAAGTGTATCAAGATATCATTTTTGAGAAGGTAGTTAAGCCCCTTAACAACACCATGTTCAATAACCAAGAATGGTCCTTGCAGCAAGACTCGGCGCCGGGTCATAAAGCTTGGTCCACGCAGTCTTGGTTGGAAACAAACGTTTCGGAGTTCATCAGAGCGGAAGACTGGCCGTCGTCTAGTCCCGATCTTAATCCGCTGGATTATGATTTATAGTCAGTTTTAAAGAGTACGGCTTGCTCTAAACGCCATGATAATTTGGAGTCCCTAAAACAATCCATACGATTGGCAGTGAATAATTTTCCCATGGAAAGAGTGCGTGCTACTATTGATAACTGGCCTCAACGTTTAAAAGTTTAAAGGACTGTATTGCAGCCAATGGAGACCACTTTGAATAAGCTTTTCATATCTTAAATTGTTTTATATTTATGTATTAAACTAACACAATGTAAAACTTATAAATGTTATTTGCAATAGAAAAAAAAATTGTTACAATATTTATGACAAGACTAGGTATTTTTAACCCTTATCAAACGCAATTATAGGTTTATTTCAAAAAACGGAAACTTGAATATTATGCAGGTTCCTCAGAACTCTGACCTTTTGCGTTTTTTTGACTTAATAAACCTAAAATATTCGATTCTTCAATTAACTGTCGTTATTATTATTTATCATAAAATGGCAACACTGATTCTACTTCAAAATGTAAATCGAATTCAAATATAATTTTACCCGTTTTTTTGTTGCAGTTTGGGTTTTGTCTTAATCTTTTTATATATCTAGAAAACATTTTAGACTGCTTTTTGATTATATTTTTGTTCTTTAGTTCGTTTTATTAAAGTTGAAAACATAAATCATGGGAGATAACTCACGTACATCAAGAATTTCTGCGTACAAAAATGCTGGTCTTGGAACTTCTGTAAGATGATTTTGTTCCTATATTTCTTTTGCTTGTTGAACTATTTTCTTTACTATTTTTCGTACAGCAATGGAAATATGTGACATATTTATTCTCGTCATCGGTTTTAAATTGCATTGTAGCGTTTAAAAGCGAAATCTGAGACACGTGTCATGAAGAAAAGTATACCTACTATTATATTTGAGTAATATATAAATTTCAAAAAAGTAATGTTATAGGTACTTATGTAAAGTAATAATGAATGTTTTGAACCACTATTGGGGCATTTTATGGTTTCTCCCAAAATAATAACGAAAATTTTGCATAATTCTTTATTTAATCTCACTACCTTCTCTTCTAAAAACTTTGTCTTTTTCACGTTTCATTACCTGAATACGAAGTTTTTCAGGAAAGAAAATAATCTATTGACGCACATGGCCGGTTCTTATATCTTCATTCATTCCTGTGCCTTACCATTGGTTAAATTTTGACATAATAAGGAGCTTATGGTCAGTAAAATATAGGATCCCACCACTAGTCTGAGGCTTCATGAGCAAAATTCATAGATGCATAGTCAAACTTACATTATGTTAGACACATTTCTAGATAGTAAATCATTGGACTGAGTTGTTAGTATCTTATTGTCTACCTGTAAAGATACACAACTTTATTTGTAATATATTTTATTTTATCAACTGGCTTCCATAGTTCTCTAATTTTTTAATAATTCATTAATGGGTAGGTAGATAGATACACAAGTTATAACAAATTTTACTACTAATTTGATAATATAATGTAAGCTTCAAGGCAATAAAATGGCTTACCATATTTATACTTTTACCTTAGTATATCATGATAAAAATAGATTTTAGTACTGTTTAAACATTAATCAATATGCTATTTGACTTGTTATAGTTATGATATAATAACTATAAACTCTGTTAAACAGTATCGCAAATTGATTTGACTGTCATATACTTTTACAGGACCTTCGCCGCAAGCGTGCTGAGTTAAGTGTTACCCTAAGAAAACAAGCCCGTGATGATCAGCTTCTTAAACGCCGGGCTCTGTCCCCAGAGGGTGGGAGTGAAGTTGAAGCGGAGATCATGATGACCCCAGCTGAAATAGTTCAAGGTATTCAAGTCATCTATAAGCCCATATATACATTAGGTGGCTAAGTAATGGTTGTTACTAATTTATATTACTATCATTTGATTTGTTTAATGTTTAGATATTGGATATTAACAGAAATAGACTTGATAAAGAATTTTATTGAAAAAAAAGACAAGTTAAAATCGGAGATGATATTATTATTATGGATGGGCTGAATGGGTTTGAACCAAATAGGTACAAAGTTTTTTGTATTTGGTTCAAACCCAATCAACATTTTAATTAAAAAAATTTAGTGAAACTGGTTTAATTTCCCAGCGCTTTTTTGAGGGTGGTACATAGAATCTTTGGCCTTTTTACTCCAAAATCTGCCTCTAGTACATTGTAAATATGAGTAGATGGATAAAACAATAGATTTATAAACACTTGATTGAAAGAAAAAACACCATTTCATGATTATAAATTCTTAATGTTTAGTTTGTAAAAAAGTGATTTTAATCAAAATTAAATTTGTAATTGCTGATGTCCTTAGAAGTGTTTTTGTTATTCAAGTTATGCATTATAATTAAGCAAGTACACTACAGACTGATGTTTGTTACAAGAATACTAAGTTTATTTTGTATCTGTTTTAATTTCATGTCTATTAAATTAAGGAAAAATTGATATGACTTTTCAATTAAGAACTAATTTAATTTTTTTCACATTGCTTGCAGATTGCACATTAAGGTTTACATGATGGATGGTGGTTTCTGTCGCCTATGGACGGTTGCAACATCAAGGAAGTTGCCAATGCATTGCCAGCCTCTAAGAAATTTTTTAACCGCCTTAAATGACCCCCAGGTCGTAGCACAGATGGAAAACCTCAGCAGGAAGTTCCCTCTAGATCATTGTTGTAAGCAGAGCAAACTTTCTAGAGAACTGTTGCATAGTTGAGTATAGGAGCTCCAAGAAATGGGGGTGAACATCCTGTTGATGGTGAGGGTGCGGTTGTAAAAATGAGATGTTGGCACAAGATCAACCGTTCACATTTATGATAAACTAGAGATTTCCCTACAGCTACGCAGTGTGAAAAACCTTAGGTAATAGCTCTATGTTACGCACATAAAAACTTAATATACATACATAAGCTTTTAATACTTTAGTTCTTGTTCAATTCACTACAATTACAAAGAAACTAAGTCAATATAGTGTAGACAATTGCATAGCAAAACATAAAGAAAAATGGGAGCCAACCTGATTTGAAGTATTACTTAATATGTAATGAAGGATATGTGGGCAACATGACAATGTATTTCTTATCAAATTATAGCGATGGTTGTCTACATCACGATTGATTGCAGCGCCATCTATTTTGCTAATTAGTCCATTTTAAGGAAACAACGTTATTTATTGGGAGAAAATGTATCCTAAGTGTTAACTTGGGTTGTTAGGCAGCATGATGTGAATAGATACCAAAATAAGATGTTCAGTAGTTACTAAAATAAATGCGATCCCAGCGCCATCTTTATCACTACTTTCGTCTATACCTCTTAAATAAAAATTGCATTTTCGGAATCTCCTGGTCCGAAATATCCCCCGTGATTTTGTTTTTCATTTTTAAACTCAAAGTACAAACTGAACCATTTACAGATTTATTATACGATAGATATGATTTCTATTAATTTCACTACAAATATTGCAAATAAGTGTTTTACTTTTCTCTTGCAACGAATAGCCGGCATTTAAACCAAATTTCGGCTAAATGCATAAGTTTGGCTCAAGCTGCCCAAATTCGGTCAAGTCAAGCCAAATATAAAACGAATTTCTGCCCATCCCTGATTATTATGTATGGAAAAATTAATACAATACAATAAATCAGTAGAGAGGACCAATATGTACAATAAATTTAACAATAAGGGATTTGACTATAAAACTAAATTTTTCTTCAAATCAAACCAAAATAGCCTTATGTCACCGAATATCAAACTGAAAACTGTCTTTTAAAATTTGTCCTGAATATTTATCAAATATTAAATATATTTAGCTCAATTTTTACTTTCTGCAAATCAGTGAACAATGCAATATCATACATATCTAGTGGATCACAAAAATTCTGAGAATATACCTCTGTTTCTGTTCATGTTAGTACCAGACATTTCCGCCTCAACAAATATAATAGGTTGGGGAAAAAGTCTTTTCGCATATAGTATGTATGAACTTGTAATAAGATCTCTTGGCTGTACCATTTGTATCTGGCTGGTTTTGGTATAATTAAAAAGTTTTAATTTTAAAGAAGACAATTCCAAATTAAAATTAGAAAAATGTGTGATTTTCATTTGTTTTTCTTATTGTTAAAATGAGTGAATCTAATGAAGAAATTCGATACATTTTAAAATTTTACTACAAAAAAGGTAAAAATGCAACACAAGCCGCGAAAAAAATTTGTGATGTTTATGGCAATATCTGTGAGAGTAGCGCAAATTTGGTTTAAGCGTTTTCAATCCGGAAATTTTGATATCAAAGATGCACGTCGCTCTGGTCGCCCTGTTACGGACAAAATTGATGCCATTTTTGAAAAAGTGGAGCAAGATCGGCATATTAGTAGTTACGATGTAGCTGGAGAACTGGGAATTGACCACAAAACGGTTTTGGCGCATTTGAAAAAAGCTGGGTACACAAAAAAGCTCGATATTTGGGTGCCTCATGAGCTCACTGAAAGAAACCTAATGAACCGTGTACTCATTTGTGATTCTTTATTACGACGTAATGAAACCGAACCATTTTTGAAGAAGCTGATAACTGGTGATAAAAAGTGGATCACGTACGACAAGAACGTGCGAAAAAGATCGTGGTCAAAGGCCGGTCAGGCTTCACAGACTGTGGCGAAACCCGGGTTAACTCGCAACAAGGTGATGCTGTGTGTATGGTGGGATTGGAAGGGCATTATTCATTATGAGCTGTTACCGCCAGGCAGGACCATCGATTCTGAACTGTACTGCGAACAACTGATGAGATTAAAGCAAAAAGTTGAGAGAAAGTGGCCGGAATTAATCAACAGAAGGGGTGTGGTTTTTCACCATGATAACGCTAGACCTCACACATCTTTAGCCACTCAGCAAAAATTACGAGACTGGCTGGGAGGTGTTAATGCATCCGCCGTATAGTCCTGACCTCGCACCTTCAGATTTTCACCTGTTTCGGTCTCTGCAGAATTCCTTAGGCAGTGTCAGGTTAACATCACGAGAGGACTGCCAAAACCACTTGTCGCAGTGTTTTGATCAGAAGCCCCAAAATTTTTATAGCAATGGGATCACGTCCCTACGTACAAGATGGCAAAGAGTTATCCAACAAAATGGCACCTACATACTTTAGTCAAATGTAAATAAACTTTATAAAAAAACCTTTTGAATTTTTATATAAAATGCGAAGAAACTTTTTCCCCAACCTAATATAAAAAATCCAGCGTTTCGATGAAGATACATTTTGGCTAAAAGACGCAAGCAAATTTGTCTCTGAACCCGACCAATGCTCAACTCATCGCATGCCAGGTTCACCTGGCCTAAGGACCTACTACATTTCAACTCTCAAGATCATTTTGAATCAGGAAACAGACTTTGTGACTCTCCCTCACCATTTTTAATCATTTTTTTTCTTAATTCTTTAGTCTTAGTTCTTTTTTTTTTTAAGCGAATTATAATTTAGGTATTACTTTACACTTTCTAAGTATACTAATTGTCGTAAAATTTTTATAGATTGTTTGTAAGTTCTGTTAATCTTTAATTTAATTGTATTGCATTTTATGCCATAGTCCCAACCTGATGTGGCGTCGTTGGAGAACCTAGTTCAGTGTCCTAAATGCTCACAGGCTCGTTATTTTAAAGGTAATAGAGGTTTGAAATTTCACCTCGGGGAAAGCCCACAGGGAACAAGATGCATTATCAAGCTCAGCCACGCCCCAACAACCTCTTTCTAGCAATATTAATCTTTTTACTCTTTCGGAAAAACCAAGTAGACTAAAAAATTCGGTCTAAATTATAAAAAGAATCCCACGAGGAGCTAGAATTTCGGTACGCCAATTTTTTTCTAAATTTATTCGAAATACTGTAACTTTACATTCTTTACGAGCCTGGGAGGATTTATTACATACATACATAACTTCACGCCAGTTCCCTTGCGGGGTAGGCACGGATTTATTACAGCTCCCTTATAAAATTTTAAACATTAAGCACAATGAATCTGGAAATCTCACAACTAAAATTAAAAAAACGCTGCCAATATCTCCCAGAATTAGATGATCTTCGTACAAATAGAAATATTAGAAAAACTGACAAGGGGTCTACATACCGACTCAATAGATTTGTGCAAGCAAAACTTTGATGGAGACATCAAGGGGGCGGCTAGAATTCTGTTTTCCAACGACACCATTGCTCTCCCAATAACGAGACCACTCTGCGGGCTTTAGAAGAAAAACATCCACATTCAGATGCAGCTCTAGGCTCCAGCTTAGTATGTCTTGAAGAAAGCCTAGGTACAGCACCAAAATCGGTTTTTACATCTGTTATGTCTTTCAGAAGTGATTCAGCCAGTGGGCTTGATGGCTTGACCCCCCAAGACCTAAAGGATTTGTTGGGAGGAGGTACAGGCACAGCTGGTGAGACTCTTCTGAAAGACATAACAGACTTAATTAACCTAATGCTTTCAGGTGCAGTAAATAACGACGTTGTTCCAACTTTATACGGTGCAAATTTATGTGCTCTAAAAAAGAATATGGAGGCATACGCCCTATAGCAGTCGGTACTACATACCGCCACCTTGCCGCCAAGATATGCTGTCGGGAGATAGCGGATCTAAGTTCTTCCTATTTTGCAACACGCCCATTAGGCTTTGGCATAAAGGGCGGCTGCGAGGCGGCGGTACATTCACTTCGAACCTTTGCGTCCAGAGATTGTTGCGAAGCTCTTCTGAAGGTGGATGTAAAGAACGCTTTTAATTCGGTCAACAAGGCCACCTTGCTGGGTCAAGTGCGTGTTAAGTCCCCAAGAATTTTCAATTTTATACATCAATGCTACTGTAATAAATCAATTTTAATGTACCAAAATCATAAAGTTTTTTCAGAAACCGCCTGCCAGCAGGGGGACCCCCTTGGGCCGGCCATATTTTCACTCGCCATTCATCCCATTATAGAAAAATTAAATTCTAAATTCAACGTATGGTACCTCGACGATGACACCCTTGGAGGAGACATTGATACTCTTAAAAAAGATATACAATATTTAATTTAAGAGTTTGATAAAATTGGTTTAGAGCTAAATTATTCAAAATGTGAGATATATTTCAGTGACAAGGTGCCAAATATCCATAATATTATATCAGATTTTCATAGTTTGGGACTAAATTTTAAAATTGTTGACAAAAATAGCCTCAGCCTCCTTGGGTGCCCCGTTTTTGAGGAGTCTTTTTCTATTTTCGTTAGTATCAAAATTCAAAATATCCAGTCAAAGATAGAAAACCTAAAAAGTATAAGTATACATAGCGCATATTATTCGGTACTGTGTTTATACGCCATATTTTATATATATTTTGAGATGCTGTCCTATATGGCAAAACCAAAATATTTTAAAAACTGGATAATGTTATTCGGTACTCGCTCTCATCGATTTTCAACATTCCTTTTGATGACCGTACATGGACCCAAGCCTCCCTACCAATAAGGTATGGAGGTTTGGGTATACGCAAAATCTCTGCAGTTTCTTTACCCGCCTTTCTGTCCTCAGTGTACAGTAGTACAAAGGACCTCATTGGTGAAATATTAAATCCGTCACTTGGTGACTTTGAGGTTCTGTATTTGACTGAGGCCAGAAATGCTTGGTCTGTAGTCTGCCCATATCAAAATTTACCTATAAATTTAAAGTCACAAAAGCTGTAGGACGGCCCGCTTTGCTCATTGGTGCATAAAAATCTTTTGGATACGTGTGCTAATGAGACGGAGCGTGCTCGTCTCCTAGCTGTCTCGCGTTGGGAGTCTGGCTTGTGGCTGCAGGCACTCCCCTCGGCGAATTTGGGCACTTTTCTAGACGATAACGCGTTTAGAATAAATCCTTGCATTCGCCTAGGGGCGGCCTGTGTTGTCCCACACCGCTGTCAGTGCGGAGATAAGGTCGAGCGCCTTGGTCACCATAGGTTATCGTGTATCAGGAGTGCCGGCAGAATTTCACGTCATGCAACACTTAATGACTTAATCCGTCGGGCTCCTGTCACCGCCGGGGTATCTGCCGTCCTAGAACCGAACGGCCTGTGCCACGACAATGGCAGGAGACCCGATGGTATGTCATTGGTGCCCTGGAAGATGGGTCGCCCCTTAGTATGGGACGCGTCTTGCGTCGATACTTTGGCAACGTCCCATCTTCCAGCTACTAGCATGTCTGCCGGTACAGCTGCTGCACAACAGGAGGCCCTAAAACGCCGCAAATACTCAGCCATCGGAAATGGCTACATATTTGCGGCTTTTGGGGTCGAGACCCTGGGACCATGGGAGCCTGAGGCGCACAACCTTTATCGAGACATAGGCAAACGTCTGGTGGATGTCTCACGTGACCAAAAGACTGGTTTAGACCTCGGACAACGCATCAGCATTGCCATTCAGCGAGGCAATGTGGCCAGTCTTTTGGGCACGTTTCCGACTGACAGCGGTCTAGAACTAGATTTTATACTTTAATTTTAGTTTGTGTATATAGTTTATTTTTAGTTTAATTTATTGTATAGTTTAATTTATTGTATAGTTTAATTTATTTATAATTTAGTTTATTTTTAATTACCTATATAATAGTATTTTTATAACATGTAAATATATTGTTTTGAAAGTAGAAAAAATAATATTAAGACTAATGAATAGCCTTTATTGCTAATAGTAAATTTTTACATTTAAGTTTCATATTTGTTAAGAGTAGTATATCTCTTTGATACATAGGCCTCTTCCAGCTCTTTCCGTGTATCCTTGTCCCTCGCTAGTCTTTGCCCTAAGGGACCTGCAACTACCTTAATATCTGCATTCCATGTTTTGAACTATAGGAGATAGTCCAAAACATGGCCTTTTTTGCTTTAAGTTTTATTTTATCTTATAGCTATCCTAACTTTACAAATAATGCTTATTTCCAGATCTAAAGTCAAACGATATTCTGACCTTGACTGTGGCAGCGCGGGCGGCACGTCGTAAGTTATCTCGAGAGCAGAATCCCCCAATAACAGTCATGGTTGCAGCCGGAGTCATACCACTCCTCGTCAAGGCTCTTGATCATGATGAATGGTGAGTTTCATGATAATAGAATGTGTCGCCCATAAGTCTCAAGAAGCCTTTTCTGTTTTTTTTTTTACCGACTTAAAAAAGAAGGAGGTTTCAAACCATCAATTAAATATTTTTTCACATTCCTTCAATCATTTGGGATCGGCAAAATGTCTTTTCCTTCCATACAATAATTTTTTGCCATAAACCTATCACCGCAAGTCATCATGGTAACCTTCACACATCCATCCTTCTCTTTTTTGGTCTACTTTAACTCGTATCTGTATTTTTATTTTTGTTGTTATCCTTTTTTTTAACAGTGTGAACGACTGTTAAAGCAGTAACAGTACTCTACGTGCGTCTGCTACCATCGCGGTTTTGCTCTAAAGTGGACCGCATAGCCTCACTTTGATCCGCAATGTACCTCGACCTTCTGCCTCAAAGTGAGCAGCTAAATACTGCTAATAGAGGCTATTTGACCTGGCTGCCCCTAATGGATACTGAGCTTAACATTTTCACTATCTTTTTGTCGCATGAGTTTCCTTCCTCGTCATTACATACATACATAACTTTACGCCAGTTCCCTTGCGGGGTAGGCACGAATAACAGAGCGCCATTCAGACTTACGTCATTACGTGTCCATAATGCCTAAATCTTCTTCCTTTCAATTTGTGTACTTTATTTTCATTTTATCCATTCTTATAATGTACGACATTTAGAAAACGCCTAGCAAAACACATTTAGGCGTTTAATATTATATCTGTGATTATCTTGTTTAAGTGTTAAGCCCACCTAATTTCCAAGAAAGCCGGTGCCTTCATTTTTTGTACAGGAAATTGCTTTCAGTTACAGTAAAAACTCGATTAACAATTGTTGTAAATCATTTGGATAATTGAATACATGTAGAAAAGTGATTTTTCATGATTTTTGTAAAACTATTTACTCACTCTAGCTAGACCTTCCCCGCGTATACGTCTTTATTCAGAATAACAAAAAACTTATTAATCAAAATCTATGTTTACATACCATAAATAAAACTTATATAATACATACATGCAATATGTCGGTGCAAACATGGATTGAACTAAAAAATTATTTAGTCCAACTTGCCAATTGTATAATCGCGAATCTGTATAACTGAAGTCGGATAATCGAGTCTTCACTATATTTATTATGATATGAGTGTTTGATATCAACCCCAGTGTTGCTCCTTATATAATATATATAACACATGTGTAACATGATTAATCATGGATGTAAAATCTGTGTGTATTATTCCTATTATTATTATTATTATATTATTTATTATACTTTCAAGACCACGGGCCATAAAAATGGCCCGGACTTTTGGAGGGCTTGCGTGGGGCCATGGGAAGGCCAACACGTAGAGGCCCCTTGACAAATTTAATGTAAATGTGGCGTGACACTGACCGGCGATTATCCCTGTCTACACCATACAGTAATGCATCCCATGACAAGCCCCGGCTAATGTAGGACTATTGTGGTAAATGAGGACAAAAAGTACCGGGCTATTGTGGTGAACTGCTAATGGTACTAGGGGTCTAGGAATATGGGGACTATGGGGCGTCTGCCCGTCGCATTTGGTGAGCACATTAATACCTATTTATCTAAAGATTTTAATGTTTCAAATTGCTTACAACATCAGAGTCAATTTTGCAATTTATTTCAGTTCAGATCTGCAGTTTGAAGCAGCTTGGGCGCTTACCAATATTGCCTCAGGGACTCATGAGCACACTTTGGCTGTTGTTGATGTGAGCACATATTCACAGTACCTTTGAAATTCCTCTCATCTGCTCAGTCTTCGTTTATTTCCTAGTTCTGAACTATGAAGCAGATAATTCTGGCAATTGAACATTTTCCTTAAGAAACATGTAAGCCTTAAAAACTCGACAAAAATTGGTTGCTATATTGATTGAGTAGTTGTTGAGACTTGGGCTATTTGGTATTTGGAGATGTCTGTCGCCTTCACAGAATACTACATAGTTTGTTGACTACCACACATTTGCCTGTTGATGACACAACTTAACATGGTTAGTACATATAAAACAAAGTTGCTTCAGCATTGGTTAGGTAATTTTTCATTGAAGGTATTTATATATCGATGATATTAAATCATCGGCTAATATTATTTTTAATAAGGGGGTCAATTTTATACAAATATTCTTTAGCAAAAGTTGTTGGATATTTGGGAGTTAACCTTGTGCTATTTACGTCAGAATGTTTAGTATGGATTTATTACTTTGTAATAAATAAATATATTTTATTTATTGCTACAAAAATGGAATGGCTTGCAGAGTGGTGCGATTCCCAAATTAGTCTCCTTGCTCAACCGTGGAGGAGTGGTGGGTGAGCAATGCGCGTGGGCCGTGGGCAACATAGCCGGCGATGGACCTGAGACCAGGGATGCTGTACTCGAACATGGCGCGTTGCCTGCTCTACTGCCCCTCATGGCTGTAGATGCTCCTCAGAGCCAACTAAGGACTGCTGTCTGGACATACAGCAATCTATGCAGGTAAATGTGACTAGCAGTCTGCAGCAATTGTGGGATTAGTCTCATTGCTCATCTGCGGTGGGGTGGTGAGTAAGCAATGTGTATGTGCAGTTGGTAACTTTTCAATTCGTCAATTTTTATCATAATAAATCAAAATTAATAAATTACCTTGTCTAAGTATTACATTGAGGACAAGCGTAAGTTGATTTTTTACCTACACGGCATCTTTTGTGCTTCCACCAATACAGATGAATGTAAGTGGCCCTTCATGGCCAAGTCTTAAATTATAAGGAATAGTGAAAAATACACAAAAGAGTGTCGAGGGCCATTTTGATGAAAACCAAAATGGTATAATTAGATTTTTGAAAAATCAATTTAGGCTAATTGATTTCATTTGATTGTCAGGAATTGAATCGGCTCATTTTGAGAAAAATAATCTATTACACCAGTAAATAAAGTAGCTCATAAGGATCAATTTCTTTGACAGAATGTCAAACGCCTTCATACCCTGGCCTGAAGGCCCACATTAAAAATTCATTCCGTATAGTTCTTGTACATTCCCATATGGGATAATGGCTATATAGCCATTCAAGTCAGAATAACTTCTTGTATGTCATTTGAATGAAACACAAAATTCTGAAATAATCTGCACTCTTATTTATAACACCAAATTTTTCCAGAAATAAGAATCCATTGGTGAAGTTCGAACGAGTTGCTCCAGCTCTTCCATACATTGCAGAGTTGCTGGAGATTGCAGACCAAGATGTCTTAGGTGAGTGTATTCTCATGTCTTTGAAAAAAAAATTGCTTCGTCATTATTCTATGGTTATTGCCATCATTTATTTTTAAACATGTCTGTTTAGAAGAAATTTGAAAGAAGAAGAGCAATTCTTGAAGTTTATTAGGTGTTATAAATAAAATATATACAGATAAAAGTTAAGAAATTTATTATAAAAATAATTAATATTATATTGAATTTGGGGAATAGTTTGAATGGAGCGTTAGGTAAACTTCTAGGCGCTAAGAAGCTCAGCCAGAAGGCCCAGCTCGCCATACACAACGCGGTGCTGGTACCTACGCTCGCGTATGGAAGCGAGAGTTGGGTATGGAGGAGAGAGCATGAAAGTAGAGTAAACGCGGTCGAGATGCGAGCACTGCGCAAAATCTGCGGAGTGACGCTCGCGGACCGCGTTCATAATACTGAAGTAAGAAAGAGAGTTGGTCTGAAAGAGAGTGTCGGGGTGAAGGTAAGGAAAGGAATGCTCCGGTGGTTCGGGCATGTGGAAAGAATGCATGATGAAAGAATGACTAAACAGATATACAATGCAAAAGTGGATGGATACAGAAATCGTGGAAGGCCACGACACACCTTCCATGATCAAATTGATCGTGTACTAGCAGAAGGTGATGTCAGGAGCCTTAAGAACAGACGAGCGTGCATGACAAGAGTTATGAATGTCAAAGAAGCAAGTGAGGTGTGTAAGAATAAGCCTAAATGGCGCTCTGTTGTTCGTGCCTACCCCGCAAGGGAACTGGCGTGAAGTTATGTTTGTATGTATGTATTAATATTATATGTTGTCGTCGTCACTATCACTTTCTAATAGTGCTACCCCTGCCATTAAATTTATGGTAGCAGTTGAGCTGGTGGAAGGAGTTGGCTCCTCAACCTCAACATAACTCTCGTCGATGGAGAAGTCACTGTCATCACTGGCATAAATGATGAATCGTTCAGTGACTAAATCAACTACATGGTCACTTTAAATATTGTCAGCCTCAATTTTGTTAACCTTCTTTTTTCTTTAAATTATTTTTAAAAAAATCACAAGATTATACAAACAATTACATTGCTAAACTGCAGCTCAGTTTGTCGGCATCTGTTGTTGGCAGTGGTTAATTAAATTCGACCATTTAGCAGTCACAGCCCATGTAAACAAAAACTCGACAAAAACAAAGCACACAACTTTAGTAACTTTATCCGTGCAGGAACGGAGAAAGAATGCAATTTCCTGCGGCCGGGCGGCCTGTCGTAAGAGGCGACAAAACCACCCACAGCCAGGTGGTAGGGTATTTTCCCGACTGGATGGCGACCACCCCTGATCTAGAGTATGCCGCGATAACAACCTTGTGTTGCGTTACGGCATTAGTGACCAGGTCCCAGTTTCCCTTAAGAGAGCAGCAGCGCATTTGTAGCACATTTGGCGTAGCAAATGTCCATAGGCCATGGTAACCGCTTTCCATAAAGTGGGCCGTCTGCCTGTCTGCTGAACTCCTGCAATAAAAAATAAATAAAAAAAAGTGCACACAAGTGTAATCAAGTGCGAACGGAACGTGGATGCGATGCGGCAAGGGTTGACTGACGCACCAAACGCTGCTTGTACCTCATTCCCCGCGTCCTGTTTGACAACCAAAGAGATCTAAAAAACGACTTTTTCGCATCTTACGACTCTGGTCAAGTTATGTGCCGGGGATTATAAACTATGAAATCATTCTATAGTAAGTAGGCATCTATGAATTAATATTTCCAATAATAACACACTTTGTTCCATGCCTTGCTTATGTTAAGATTTATATCTCTCCTCATACTGTAGGAGTGGTATCCATATCTTTAATTTTATTATCATCATATCCATTAATTAATTCAGGTTTTGAGCTTGGATGGGAAGGGTTTATTTTATATACAGTCCATACAAAAGAAGCCCCCATACACGGCGCTGCAATCGCCGTACTTAATCCTGCCAGAGTAATTAGTTCCTAATCCATAAATTGAAGTAGTCTATAGTTAAAACTGAAAATTTATTTCATGGTCACTTTGCGAACAAAATTCTATCAAATAGCGGAGTTCCCACTTTTAGTTCCTTTATATTCCGTAAGACTTCTTTTCTAGCGCGAACTCTAGCATGTATTTTTTTATAAACAGCTGACGCTTGTTGGGCCATCTCGTACTTGACTGACGGGCCAAACGACCGCATAGAATCGGTGCAGGCCTGCCCAAAACTGCTACCGAGGCTCATTAAATTGCTCGAACATAAGTCACCAGCAGTTAGGACCCCAGCTTTGAGGGCTTTAGGAAATATGCTTACTGGATCCGATGAACAGGTAATTAATTCAGATTGGCCAATGCCGATGCTAAGACTTTCTTTGTTTGTCCAGAATATTTGCATTATCTTTGTATGACCGTTAATGACATCTGCCCGCCTTTTTTTATTATCACTGGACTGGCTGTTATAGTTTATGGCAGCAAATACTTTGACCATCAAAAAATGCTTTGAGAGCCTAAGATCTCTTACCAAAGAATAATGCCAAACACTATGAATACGAAACATGTACCACATATAGAATGTCAAAAATTGAATTAAATATACATCTTTTAGTGTAGACTGCACTTGAAATTGTCAGTTTGGTCTCGGTATATTAAAAACTATAATATGCCCACAACTTCGTCCAAGATTAACTTGAAATTCCTGGGGCACAAAGTACCGCAGCTGTTGTTTTGGTAGAAACTATCGGAATAAGCTAATTTTTATGCATCCGAAAAACCTCAACCCACTCTTGGGAAAATTCCCGCGGAATTCTCGGCATAAAAAATATCACATAGTTTAAATCTAGGAATTTGCTTACTATTAGCGAAAACCGCATCGAAATCGACGCAATAGTTTTTACGTGAATCCGGAAAAAAGAGACAATAAATCTAAAAAAAAATGCATCGTGTTCCCGATCGTTTATATAGTGTATTCCAGTTGTTTTTTTTTAAAGCTTCTATGTACAGACACAGCAGGCTCAGAATGTTATAATATTATACAAGGTAGTAAGTCATGGATACCTGATTGACGCTTGTCACCAGACTGATCGCTGCCTCCACGCTGGTTGCCTGGATCACCTCGCGGCGCTGCTCCGTTGCGGCAAGGCGTCGTTGATCAAGGAGGCCGCGTGGGCCGCCAGCAATGTGCTCGCAGGAACCACGGCCCAGATCCAGCTGGCCATAGACAAGGGCCTATTACCGCACTTGGTGCACGTGATTGCTCACGAGGATATAAAGTGAGTGTAATCAATTAAACAATTAACAGGCTTAAAAAACTAACCTGACTATGGCAAAGTAACAGTAATTATCACAATCCCAATTATGAATTATATGTGTATAAACTCATTTAGTCAATAAAAAAAATTTGCTAAAGCATTCATAAGCCTTCCTCTTGGTTTTGCCATAGTTTGGTAAAAATATTTAAATTAAATTAGCCTCAATAGGCTATATATTACATGGATAAAAATAATTAATGGATTAATATCTCATTCATCAAAATTAGATTAGTAGTTTAGTCATTATCTATCCGTGCAGGAACGGAGAAAGAATACAATTTCCTGCGGCCGGGCGGCCTGTCGTAAGAGGCGACAAAACAACCCACAGCCAGGTGGTAGGGCATTTGCCCGACTGGATGGCTACCACCCCTGGTATAAAGTATGTCGTCATAACAACCTTGAGTTGTGTTCCGGCATCAGTGACCAGGTTCCAGTTTCCCTTAAGAGAGCAGCAGCGCATTTGTAGCACCTTTGGTGTTGCAAATGTCCATAGGCGATGGTAACCGCTTTCCATCGAGTGGGCCGTCTGCCTGTCTGCTGAACTCCAGCAATAAAAAAAAAATAAAAAAAATCATGGTGGAATATAGATAAATAAAACCCTTCTTTTTGACATTGCCATAGTTGCATAACCATAAACAAAAACAAAATAATGCTCATAAACCCTTTAAGAATATAATAAAACGGCTGTTCTAGTTACAAGCGACCTGAATGAAGGCTGGAATTAATTGTTTGGCATCCATTCAATTTATTGAAGATATTAAGAAATCTTGTTATCATTTTATGGCTATAAAATAAAAGGTCACTGACGGGTGGCGGTGCCAATAATGGTGTAGTTCCCCCTTAATCATACATGTTTCAGTAAGGTACGGGCATTAAATATATTCCCCTATTTATATTATGACCACTTCTATGGCCGTAGCAGGAAAATTGCAAGGCAGCTGGGCAGAGTGAAAATGCTATAATCAATGTGTGTTGCCTTTACTTACTCATGCTATCCACATCCATTGTCAATTTCCTGCTTGCTGTCGTGGGGTCCAATTCTGCTATAACAATATTGTCAGAATTGTTGACCACTGGAGTCATATGTCTTTCCCATACCAAAACAACAGTAATTGTCAGTGATCGACCATTTTGACAATATTGTAATAGCAGAATTGTGGCCCTGGAAGCATATGTAGCATAATATAAATAAATCTTAATGCTTATTTCTCTTGCTGACTTGTAATAGCAATAAAGATTTTTCTTACGGTTCTAGAATTAATTTAAAAATAGAAATTTATTGCCTCGTATAAGTTCCACTTTCATAGGTCCGTCATAGACTAATTTTATGAATTGGTAAGGTCTCAGAAGGAAGCTGCATGGGCGATAACAAACCTTTGTCTGGGCGGGACCCCCCAACAGTTGGACTTGCTGTTCTCATCAGGGTTCCTTGAGCCGTACTGCGCATTGCTCATGGCCCCAGACCATAAGACCATTGCTGTGGTGCTCGACGGACTAACCAATCTATTACAGGTTAGTCATCTTTTACAAGGTTTTAGTTATTTAGTCAAATAATAAAAACAGTGAACAGTGAAGTTGTTTTTTACGTAATGTTGAAATTGGACGCATCAACCAAAGTGAATCAATTTGGTTAAAAAGCACGGGACAGGATTCCAATTCTGCCATTACTATTTCCTTAAAATCGCCGGACACTATTGTCTCAATTGCAATTTGGCCTGATTTCGGTGTTATGTTAATTCCATTGTCTTTTTAAATATATATAACCACAAACTCGTGAAATGAATGTTTAAAATTTTGGTAGCTCTTCAATATGTAGGTTTTCAGCATTAATTTCTGCTAATGGTAATACAAGTTGTTTCTACTATTATTCTGTCGCGGTGATACCGAAATTATTTTGGGATTAGTAGAATACGAATTTTTGAAACTGTTGCAATAAAATCGAACTTTGAACATCTTCGTAACACCAAGATATTGAAATAGAAGAATTGGTGGTAGTGAAAGGACACGACGACATTCGATGGCACATCAAATTATTCAAGTTTGTGTTTATATGGATCACTGGTTGATACATCCAAATTGAAACACATAAATGAACTTTATAATATCCACTTATTACAGAAACTTTCATTGTACGGGATTTAATGCATAAACTTACCCTATTTTTAGAGGTATATACTTGCAAAATAACAGAACCGAAATAATAGGATTTTTTCAGAACTTTATTGCGTGTCAGTCTAATTATGAAAGAAGTCTAACACACAATTAGATAACAATTTATTGCTAACCAAAATAAATGCTTACAAAACAATGTATATTTACAATGCTTCTTGGCAAAACAATAAGCTACCTTATCGCTAAAAGCGATCTCTTGCAGGTTAACCTATTAGATTATATTTTACAACTACATTTACACTTGAATAGTTGATTTTTGCCAGATAACAAAAGTAGAAATTTTTAGCAAAATATCGAGTGCTAAACAGATGCTTCACGTCGCCTCTACCGGCCCTTTCAAAGTTCATGTGACAATTCCGACTTTTATCACTTGGTGTCGACTTTTATCACTTGCTGTCAACTTTTATCACGTGGTGTCGACTTTTATTGCTTAGTGTCGACTTTTATCACTTAGTATAGACTTTTATCACTTAGTGTCGACTTTTATCATTTGGTGTCGGAAGCCTAATCAGTTATTTTATATCAGGCTGCTGTGAAATTTGGTCAAGTTGAACAGTTGTGCTTGAAACTGGAAGAAATTGGTGCTCTAGATACCTTGGAACAATTGCAACGGCACGAAAATGAACAGGTATGTAATATTAGCCTTTAAACATCGAGGAAAAAATGGGGCACTATACATAAATGTGTAAGGGTAGAAAAAAAAAATTTTTTTAGTGTTCATAGTTGTGTGGCATATCGCCAGTCAGATCTTGTTAAACAAAAATTGTTCTTAATTATTCTTGGGTAGTGGAATATTAGCTTCCCAGTCGTGAAAATTTTCCCCCAACATTTAAACTATGAACTAGAAAGTACTGAAAAATAAGATATATCCATTGAGTAGTATTTGAGATCCGTCAACGTCTGTCCGTATTTAGTTTGCGCATTCGGCGATCACGCGTGGTAGCTACACTCGCACTGAGTGCTACCGAATGCCATGACTCATAGCGACGGAATTTTCACTCCACACGTTTTATTATATTTTCGTCAACTCAAAATATATCCCTAGAAATCATAACACCTATATATTACTCTGAGATAATAAGCTACATTCATTAAAATGTCATTAAATTTTGTTCGATAGTTTTTACATGAAAGAATAAAGAACCGCGCCATTTTTACAAACCTGGAATGTTAAAAATCAAATATTTCAGGCGGACCTAAAATGCCGCAACTATACATCCGTCAGCGGCGGATAAATATTTGTTGCTTTTTGTGTGAAACTCGGGCTATGGGGTCCAGAAGTCCATCGCCTTCATTGAGACCTATCGACAGGGTTGATAAAAGTCTCACGGAACCAAAAGCCTGACCTGTATTTCGGGCAACACTATGCCATGTAGTTTAGTAACGTGTCCACTGTTTCGGAAAAGTTCTCTAATAATATTGATTTGGGACCCATTTACTGTTTATAACTTTTTTGCTTATACATTAAGCGGTATATATTTTTATTTATTATAAATTGTAACTAAAAGTATTTGGAGCTTAAATAAAAAATATGTCAAATATTTTCAGGTGTACTCAAAGACCCTCCACATCTTGGACACATACTTTGGGGACCAAGACGACGAGAACGCACAACCAGCTCAAACTGACAACGAGTACCAATTTGGAGCCACTTCCCAAAATATCAATTTTTAAACTTCCTCTGAATATATGTATTTATGGCGCATGGGTATTATTCTTAAAGTTGGACCTACTCCCAGCTATAATATCAAATTTGCTCGTTTTGAATTTATGTAAGCTGCGCCCAATTTTATGCCGCGTAGTTATTATTTTCGAAATTGGAGCCACTTCCAGAAATAATATCTAGTTTTAAACTCATTTTGAATTTATTTAGTCCGCGCCAAAATCTATGGCGCATCGATATTATCTTTAGAGTTGGAACCACTTTCAGAAATAATATCGATTTTTAGCTGATATTGAATTTATGTAATTTAAGACAAATTTTATAGTTTATATATTGTATTTAGAAGCTGTGCTAAACTAATTACATATTAAAACTGTATGTGGTGATGTTATCTGTTCCTATTTAAGAGGAGATAACTTTGTTGCGAGCCATATAGCAATAGTATTAACTGTTAACTCTCGAAATTTATGTATATCTGTGTAGTTTATGCCAAATTTTATGACATCTCCAGATTATCAGTACATGACTGCGAAATACCCGATTATTTGTACAACCCCTTTTATGGCGCAGTTATATATCTGTTGCTTGCCATTTATAAATAATTTGCACCAAACTTCATAACATCTCTAGATTATCTACAAAAGGCTGTGAAATTCCTAATCATTTGACAATAGTTTATGGCACAGCTATTTGTAGCTTATTAAAAATAGAAAGTTTGGCGTAAGCTTTATATGCTTATATTTTACAACTGGCTGCACCAGCTTTTTGGAATCTTATCATATTTGTTCACAAAGTTAATTCATGAGCGTAACAAGAAAGAGACTTGTAATTGTGATATCTTGTAGTATAAGATTAAATTAATCAATCATTTTAATATTTTTGTAATATGATGTTTTATTTATATCCTGTACGGCAATCCAGCGAGGTATCGTAGTCTTCTGGCGTAGTATTTTATTTATAAGTAGAATGCTTTCGTTTCTTTTGTCCAAAAATAAAAGCATTTTTTTTCTTCTTTGGCTTTAAAAATAAAGGCGGACACACTTTAGTGAAAGTAATTAGAAATACTGGTGAAAATACCCTGTAAATATAGATCTGTCACAACCACCAAATCTTATTGTGGAATCCTAAAAAGTAAGATAACAATATTTTTATTTATTAGGGCTCCGTAGTAATTTTGTTTTAGAGACCCAGCTTAAAAAACTAAGAGAAAAAAAGTTATAATAAGAAAAAAAAACACTACTATCACTATCTAGTAGGATCTATTTAATAGAACAAGGCGTAAAGCCTGATCTATATTTGTATTATGAATAATAAATAGTTAACTTGCGAAATTGGTAAGTCCTTAGAATCGTGCGGACAAAAATAAACTTAATAACTTGTGGATTAAGAGCTACCAAATGGAGTTCGCGATCTCGACGTACCCACTTTACTAAGTGACCCATTGTTTCCAATTTTTTTACCAAACCCCCCCCCCCCCCCTCCTGACCGCCCGTAGTATATGCCATGACCCCTTCCCCCTCTAGTTTTTACGTAATAATTCATAAATATGGTTTTAAATCATTTTTTGGAAACAATTTAAAAGAATAATTTGGCTCATATTTGTCCTTATTAATACGGCGCTTGCTGCATAACGTCAAAAGAGCGTGTATACCTATAATTACAAGTGAAAGAGTATTATCTGGTGATCAGTTTAAAAAGTGTAAACCTTGCGCACCATATTTGAATATAAATCGAAAAAGCGCGAGATTTCCCCAGAGGATAATGACTAGTTACATGACGAAAATCTAAACCCTCCCACCCCTGTGACCAAGTGAAGTATTTTGAAGACCTCCCTCTCCTCCCTTAACGGGTTATGTAGTACGTTCCCTTACTACATTTTTGAAAATATCAATTGACAAAATCCCTATTAATATTATAAATGCGAAAGTAATTCTGTCTGTCTGTTCCGTTTTCACGGAAAAACTACTGGACCGATTTGGCTGAAACTCAGTATATATATATATATATATATATATATATATATATATATATATATATATATATATATATATATATATATATATATATATATATATATATATATTCATATATATATATTCGATGCCGAGAGTGAACATAGGATATTTTTATCCCGAAAAATGGGATAGTTTCCGGGATAAAAATATATTTGTTATCCTTTTATGGAAAGACTATTGCACTGATTTGGCTGAAACTCTGTGTATATATATAATTTGAATACCGAGAGTGGCTAAGGGATACTTTTTATCCCGGATACTGGGATACATTTTGAGATAGATTTATGTAAAGTTTATCCTGGAAACTAGGACTGGTTTTGTGATTTTGTCCATTTCGTCCACTGGTCTACTGGGTCCACTGGGTCCACTTGGACCACTGTGTCCACTTGGTCCACTGAGTTTACTGGGTCCACTGGGTCCATTTGGAACACTTAGCCAACTGGGTCCACTTAGACTACTGGGCCAACTGGTGTCTAGTTGGTCCACTGAGTTTACTGGGTCCACTGGGTCCATTTGGAACACTTAGCCTACTAGGTCCACTGGGTCCATTTGGAACACTTAGCCTACTAGGTCCACTGGGTCTTCTTGGTCCACTGGACTCACTGGGTCCACTGGACCCACTGGGTTCACTTGGTCCATGTTATCTATTTTGTCATTTTTGTCAAGTTTTGTCATTTATGTAGTTTACATATAGACGGGGGTGGTATAGTTTGCGATATAAAATGAAGTGAATATTTCGGGGGCAAATACATAAAAAATTAATACAACGTAACCTGTACTACTTGCTCTTTAAACAAGAGACACGCACTAGAGGTTGACCCGCGGCACAGCCGCGGGGTAAAATAGTTTAGTATATTTACCCACACACACCTACGGAAACTTAAGCGTCTGAAAAATCTGCGCTAATTCGAACGCGACGTAATTTCCGTTATTGTGTTATACATACATAACTTCACGCCAGTTCCCTTGTAGGGTAGGCACGAACAACAGAGTGCCTATTGTGTTATAGGTTGCTTAAAATCATTGGAAGTGTATTTAGCCGAACGTACAGCACCATACGGTACGAAGGTGTGTTGTTAAGCTTAGTTATGACAAATCGGGA
The DNA here is from genome assembly GCA_019925095.2 of Dendrolimus kikuchii. Classification (NCBI taxonomy): domain Eukaryota; kingdom Metazoa; phylum Arthropoda; class Insecta; order Lepidoptera; family Lasiocampidae; genus Dendrolimus; species Dendrolimus kikuchii. Next base: position 7,072,636 of record CM034388.1, on the reverse strand, counting down.
TTCTATGAATCAATACAAAAATACTTTCAACAAACTGAGTATATTTTGAGATATGATATATTTTTCTCTATGTAATAATCATTTTTAGTAGGCACTGACGAGACTAGCACTCACCGCATTTGTCAAATCTTTCTACACCTATGTCTTAAAGCCAGCATAATCTGTGTGGTCAGTAGTGAAAGGTTTTTACGAATCACCACAAGCTATAGAGATAGGACGCCTCTGATTAAGCACACATATTCAGCAAAATATTACCTGAAATCTGAAGCAAAATGGAGAGAGTTTAAGCAACACAAGATTATATAGATATAATAAAGAGGGAGGAAATTAGGTTTAGGGAACTTGAACTGCGGAATCAGAGGGAGTGGCATGTAGCCTTAATAAGGGCATTAGATGCAGTAGATAAATTAATTGATAATTGGTGTAAGGACTGAATTTAAGTACACGCAGCTCGTAAAGCATCTCATCCCGCAATGATGAAATGGGGAGTGCGAATGCGGGGGACACTCGTAGTTATCGCCCGCATTCTTGCTCATGACGCTGGTCATCCAGGCCAACCTCGCGCTGGAATTTCGCCATCGGCTGAATACCTGAACTAATGTTGTCAGTGGTTAGCCACGAGATAAGTGCATAATTAATGTATTCTCCAGGCACCTATTTCTAATCTTCGAAAAATAAGATCTGGCCATACTTTTTACACATAACTCTCAACCTGCAAAGGTTTGTCTGGTTGACAGCTCCAATATCTTTACTTTTAAAAGTTAGTATTTTTGGTAAGTAAATTTATTATCTAATTTCCGCAAATCGCAGATAAATGCTAGTCCGAATGCCATAGACGGTTTAAATGAAAAAACATGGTCTATTGTAAAGAAATTTTACTTGACAAAATAAATCCGAAAATAATTCTCAAAACAACTGCACTTTATTTTCTAATTAACACCAATTATATTAAAATTGCATGTATTATTGAAATACTTACATAGTGACCTGTGCAAAGAAATTAAATTGAAGTGTCTAGGATTTCAAAATTAATTAATACCAGGGTGTCTCCAGATTGTAGTTCCTTTTTTTACAATCTTGGGGAAATTGGGAAATTTTAATCCTATATATTACACTTTTTGAAGTTGATAACACTGATAATAATTTAAAGGTATAGGCAGGTGTAAGATGTGTGGGGAAAGGATGCCTAAATAGTATCATTTTGGGGAAACTTGTTTGGTGTAGCATATTTCCAAAACTCAATCTAGGGAGCCTGCTTGAGACAGATCTAGGATAGCCTGGCTTAACATAACATAAGTCTTTGATAGACCTTACAAACTAAATTTTTAATCTATGAGTGTAATTAAGCTTTGTTCTGCTCCTTCAATTTTTCTAGTTGTTGTCTGTAACATAAACATAAATGTATATTAGTAATCATGGCAGAAAAACAAACAGTATAGCCAAATACAGATAATTTGGGGGCCATTCTAGATACCCAGACCATAGTAAATAATTAATAGAGTATGATACATTTAAAGTAATTATTTAATATCTTCTAAAGAATTATGATTCCCAAGTAAAAATATCAAGTAACTAGGTATTATACAGTTCTATAACTGTATAGTACCTAGTAAAACAGTTATGTAATGTTTAGACATTAACAGTAATGTAATGTCTATATATTACATAACTGTTTTACTTATTGTATTAACATAATATTTTACTTACTTTAATTGTTGATTGAAATCATCCTGCACAATATCATCTTCCCAGTTGTCCTCCCAAACAGATACATCTTCATCATCAGCGTCTTCTGTACCCCAATCTGGAAATTATACAAGGAAATGTTAGTTTTTTTAGCAGAAAATACTCAAGCACACCACTGCGCGATGCATTACCTGATTTCACTTAAACTAACACAGACAGATGGTGCACTGTGCAGCCTGACCTCCAGCACAATCCGCAGAGTACACATAACTTAATCTTTTTAACTTTAAAGTAACAAAAATTAATGGTTGGTAAAAGGTCATACAAACCATTCATATTCTAGAACGTTTATTCAAGAATTTAATTGGCTTCATAAGAAATAGTTTACATTCATAGAAACACATAGCTTAAGTTAATGTTCGTTTTGTATTCTGTTGCTGGGAATTCATCTGCGATAGAGTTATAGATTTAAGCTTATACATCTCATATACTTCCAAGCTAACCAATTTATGGGTATTATATTACAGACAATTTTGACACTAATCCCAGTCTATAAAAAATACCAGAAATTACATTAAAAAAATTCAATCCTAAGAATCAAACCCGGGACCTCCACTGTAGTGAACTCCAAAATTTAGATAAATATACTACAGTGATCATGTTACTAGAGTTTTACTAGTATTTGTATTTGCATAATTTACTTTTCATCTCGTCCAGTCATATTTTGTCACAAGTATGAATTTAAAAAATTAAACTGTATGTTCATATATTTAAAACGGTAAATCTATAGATGTTATACAGTTCACTTCCCTAAGAATGGGTAGGCCCGAGCAGTTATAAAACGTTTATGGGCTGAATCAACAAAACCAATCACAATCTTTGCATACCCTTCTTGCTCTTAATAAAAATTTCATATTACGAAAGTAATTAAGGCCAATTTGCCCATATCTAAAATTTACATTGTCTAATTTTCCACTATCTTTCTATCAACATGATAGAATAATTAAAATACATTTCCGACTACGAGGTTATAAAATCAGTGCAACTAGTGTAAGTTATATTTTGATAGTACATCTAGTTTTAAACTAAAACCAACACAATATATGAAGAAATATACACACCATTCATTACAATGATAGAATGCTGGAAATTAAATAACTATTTACTGCTTTCAAATGCAAAAACATGATTATAAGCATAATAATCAATACCACTTGTAACTTACTTTCAGCAGGAAATTCTTCAAATTCATCATCCTCTTCTAATAAACCAAGATCTACTTTCTGTTTATCTGCCATATTAAAGCTTATTCTTCAAGAATTTTTAAAATTTAATGTAAAAATCTCGTTTGTTATCGGCTAACAAAACAATGCGAAAGGACGTTTTTGACAGATGAGTATGACAGTCAATTTTTAAAATAGCAAATCATCATGGAGTCTAAATAAGTTGCCAAAGTTAAAAATAAAATATTTTATATCTCAGTTATATGTATGTGGACATATCCAATCATTACTTTTTTCGTGGTATCATTTTATACTGTATCGTCGTGTAGCAGTTATAGATTACTGATTTATATTATTTACTAGGATATATTTCGGCGGCTTTTCCCACGCTTGACTTGAAATTCCCGCGGGCTTCCCAGGACCCAAACTACCGCAGCATTTAAAAAAATAATGTAAGATATCGTCTTAGTGGAAACTGTGTGGGAATAAGCTAATTTTTATGCATCTGAACTACTTCAAACCGCTTCCAGGATTTTTTTTATTACATTAATTTTGCTATCGATCAGTACAACAATCATAATGGAATTCGATTCTTTTTAATCTGGCCATTTTAAATCGTTCCCCGAGAAAATTCCGCGAGATTCCCTGAATAAAAAATAGCGCAGAGTAAGTCTAAGATTAATTGTTGATCGGAGAAAACGCATCGAAATCGGTCCAGTAGTTTTTACCTGAATCAAGAACAAACAGACAAACAATCTATAAAAAAGTTTAAGGGTTCTTCATCCTTTATATAGTCCATTCCAGTTTTTTCTAATAGCTGCAATGTACAGAAACGGCCTGTTTAGAATTTTATAATATTATAGATACTAGAATAAATCTGTAAAGATGTCCAGTTTGTGCAATGAATTTAACAAAGAGAAAATCAGGGGTGTTTATTCGGACTAGCAGATTCCGAAAATACAATTTTTGTCTGTTGAGCATCACGTGTAAACTACAGAACAAATTTAAATGAAACTCAACACATGGCTAGGTAATATTCCGGGTCAACACTTAGAATCAAGAAGCTTACACACAAGTAAGCTTCTTGCTTAGAATACTTTTATCCTGATAAATGACGTAATTTCTGACAGATAGATGAATCTAAAAAAGGTGGAGCTGTAAACGCATTTTTTTTGGTGCCTCCATTATAATTTACTAATAAACAGCGCCATAGCGATGCAAATGAAGTTTTGCTGGCACAGCTACAGGAAAATTTACTGTGTTATAATATAAAGACAAACAGATAGACATGACGCTTTCATAATGGTTCCGTTTTTATCAAACTGGGTACCGAATCCTAATATGTAGGAAAGTGAACCAAATATTTTAAAGCGAATTCTCCGAGTGCAACCGGTATTTAAAGATACAATGATGTTCTATCTATTGTTTTAGTGTTATGTCTTTATATATTAGGAATATGATAAAAATAAAAGTTACTATTAATTTGACACACTTTATTTTGCTTTCTTATAAAATACAGTCACAGAGTAAGCATAACACTTGAGATTATTAATGATATTTAATAATCAGAAGTCAAGACCTTAAAATTACGATTATATCACAATGTATCACATAATTGTGTTATCAGACTACAAAATGGATACGTAAAATAGAATAATTCATAAAGAAACCTAGTTAATGTTTGCTGCACTAATTTACAAATTAAGATCTAACTTTATTCCCAGTAAATTTGGGCGCTGTTAAGGAATACCGTGTACACCCATAAAATAACAAAATGTAGATTTGGATGCTGGCCATTTTATATGTGAACACGTTTCTCAACACAAATGTAATCATTAAATCTAATTGACTAAACAAATATATTTAAAAATACTCGGCACAAAGCTACACCAAGTGAGAAGTAAGAATGTAATAATTAGAAGCCGGTTATGTTTCCGAAATATTTCTATAGTCATAAAATTTAACTTTAAACACGATGTACTTAATATATGTGGTTTTCCACGGTATTGTTTAACAACCTCTATTTATTATAAAACTTTTAACAAAAATACATTATTTTTTATTTAAAAAACATGTACATATGTTGACATACATTTATTTAAATTGTCCTCAATAAAATCAGTAACGTCATTAATGCTTTTACTGAAATATAAAAGTACAATGTTTAATTAATACTTATTCAGTACAAGTTGCACGATGTTAAAACATTTTTCAGTGAAATAGCAACTGTTCTTTTTATATTCTTATAACGTTTTATAAAACATCATCTATGGCTAATTGCTAAAATACTATATACTTGGTTTTTATGTATTAATTCTATTTAAAATGAAAAATAATATATATCTTTGAATTTTATGATTTGTATAACTCAATTTAAAAAAAATAAGAATTTTATAATATATTAAATTTAATGTAAACAAATTCTTAATAATTGTAGTTTCTTAAATAAAAGCTTAAAATAATTCGAGTAACACACTTTAGACTACCCTCATTATAATTAAATACTGGCTTAAGGGTCATCTCATAAACTAGCAACACCACTTTCGCTCGTAATGGAGCATGGCATGGTTCAAAGGCCTTGTAGCCAGAACCAAAAACATTCTCATCGTAATTGCAATGGAGAAAAAAACTCCTTTACAACATGGAAAAATTCGAAAACCAATTTCTTAACATTAAAAAATTAACTACACTTAAAGAGTAAGTAATGGTGAAGAGTTTTAGGTACTTCTAAGGTATGAGTGACGTCTACTAGGGACGTGCCAAAATACTTGCGAAAATATATCCTAACTTGAGCCAGTAAGGAAAGAGGTGTCTTTGCTCTTTCAATGAGGATTTCCTTTTGTTTCGGATTTACAGTGTTGTTTCTCTTGATCATGCAAAGGTCGAAAGCTTCCGCTGCTTCCAATAAAAGGTAGAAAATATGTTCGTTCTCAGCTGAGACTACGTTTTGAAGATGATTTAGAATACCATCAGGGTCACGAAACTGAGTTTTCATTATGACCTGTAAATAAAAGTCTTATATTACTAACATTATTTACGTCTAAACGAAATACAATGAAATTTACATATTAATATCTATGTGTAAAATAAAAAGATGTCAACAGAAAATAAGAAAACGTAATAAATATTTCGTTGCAATACGAATTTATAGTGACACCTATCGTAGAATAGAAACAACTCGTGTAAAGTTTTGAATAATAGACATCTTTATTGCACACTAAATTATAAAATGATTTTTGTAGTCTGCCAGAACTTCAACTTTAGTTTTAGGCGGTAACTTAGGTGCAGTAGCTTTAAAAAAAAATGCGTCATCAGCGCCATCTTTTTCGATATTTATGTCTATGCCACGGAAACGACGTCATTTATCGCGATAAAAAGTATCCAAATTATGACCCGGGATATAGGTTAGCTTTGTGTCGAGTTTCATTTAAATCCGTTCAGTCGTTTCAAGTGATGCTCTAGCAGACAGAAAGTCAGCCAAAAAATCTAAACGTTACATGTACAAGCTCGTACCATTTACATATTTATTATATTGTCGATAGATAGATTTTTGTGTTCTTAATTAAAAAAAATATCGTTGGTAGAAGCTTACCCTGGCGCCATATCTTAGGAGCATGGCGACAATCTCGATACTGGGATCGGGGTTGCTCGCCAAATACTCGGCTAGAGCTGGACGCAGTTGGGTCGCGTCTTCATCGTTGTATACCTTCAGATTGGGGTCTGCTCCGCTTTCCAGAAGGATCTGTATATAGATATTAATTAATGTATAAATGTGAGTGTTACTTTGTCTCAATTTTAATTTATTCTTTTGAGTCCTACGCACTGACATCGAGCTTGAAAACTTAGAGGAGTTACTTGGCAGGAAGCTGAGGGAGGCTTCGTTGAATTCGCAGTAAAGGTTATCGTAAAAGCCGTCAACAGAAACCGCAGTCTTACTTGATACTCTTAGACGTGATAAGGGGTTTTCCTTGGAGCTTAAGCGAATGTACGAATAGGGTTTTTTCTTCTTTTTTCAGTCCTCATATCTCATATCCCCTATTCCATCCCCCACATCCCATTCTAGAGATTGGCCATAGGCGACGTTGCACATTTTCTGTCAGGTGCGTCGTATACCCGTTTACTCGCTTTAGAAAATAACAAGTCTTCAGAATGAACCGGTTGTCATAAAGAAGATTATTGTTTAATAATACTTACTTTGACAATTTCGTCCCTGTTGGAAATATTGTCGGAGCAGGCGACGTGGAGGGGCGAGCCTATCACTGAACTGGACGTGTTCACTTGAGCACCTAATCAAAAAATATTACAATATCATTTTATTAAGGAATAGCTCCAATGCTATTGGTATTGATTTTGTCAGTAAATATGTCTATGTAATTATTAGAAAATAATTATATCATAGGTGGAAAAAAGAGCAGATAAAGAATAACTACTTAAGTTACCAAATTGGCCAGTTATTAACACAAGTTTTCTGCAAATCTGAATATATGTATGTATAAAGCTAATTTAATGTAATATAAGTTGAGCACAATAGGCTAAGTACGTAAAATAGCTGTTATGAGAAACATGACCTGCAAGTTTAAAATATCGGTTTATACTTGGATATTGGTTTATAATAGAGATCTAGGACTTACCAGCTGACAAGAGCAGCTGTAACATGGTGACGTCACCCTTAAGTATGGCCAAGTCGAGTGGGCTTGGTTTGTTCAGTTCAGGGCACTCATAATTCACCCTTGCACCTTGCTTTATTAGAAGATTTACCACTTCTGTGTTACCTGTAAAAGGTCCAAGAGAAAAAATATTTTGGTCATTTCCTCAAGGCGACAGTTAAGATGAAAGCACAAATCCAAAATTGCCATAAGATATAAAAGGGATGCTTTTTGGATTAGAGTGAAATTTAGAGCGACTACATTTTATTTTATACAGTTTTAGGTCCGGAATTTATACAACAATGCAGTTTGCTATTGGAAAGCTTCTTTATTAGAATTTCGAACAAAAAATACCCGTGTCACAGCTAGTTGGCGATATTTATACTGGTTTGAAAGGGTGGATATCTATTCAAACACACTACCATAATAACTGTATTTCGTAGGCGATGACAACTTACCACTAAGAACAGCATAATGCATAACGGTTCTGTAGTCGTTTCTGGCATCAGCCATCGCGTTCACATCAGCACCGAAGCTGATCAGAAGAAGCACGGCGTCCATGCCCTGAGGATAAATCTAATTATTAGAACAAATGTCACAAATAAATGAGGAATCATTATTAGATTTTTTCGCTGTATTATGTCCGGCTCGAAGGACCATGAAGAAAATGAAGCCCATGTATATGGCTACCAATTATGTGGGTCCAATAAATAACAATTATTTGCAAAGTTCACTTATATAATGTTTCTGAGTACCTATATTGTTTAATAGATAATGAATCGATGGTAACTTTTATTTCAATGAAAAATAACAATTCAAAATAAAATATTACAATAAGATGCGGGGCTTAGCCTTTTAGATGACGCAGCTTATAGAAAAACCTCAACGGGAAGTTCCTTCCAAGACTTTATTGTAATTACTTTTAAAAGAATCCCTAGAAATGTCACGACGCTGGATAAAGTCGAGGGGTTCTGCTAGATTGCCCGACCCATTGCTAGGAGCAGTGTGTGAAGATTGTGTGGTGTTTTTATATTGGTGATATCTGTTATATTACATGTGGGTCTTATGAGGTGAAGCACCACTAGGCGAGGACTAAGACATCTTGATAACTGGAAACTGCACATCCATAGTTATATTGATGCCAGGGAACTCGATACTATTAATGAAGGCAAGTGGTGTTCCTTGACATTTTGGCTTAGTAATGAATATGTACTTTTTACATCGAAGCAATATCTTAATGAACAGACCCACCTTTCGTTGCCTAGCTGCCTTCATGAGTGGAGTAAGTCCAGCCCGATCCCTCGAGTCAGGGTTGGCTCCGAAGGTGAGCAACAGCTCTAAGTATTCAGGGTCCGAGACCAAGTTGATCTCAGAGCCGAAGAAGTAGCGCTTGTTGGGGTCTGCCCCATGCTCAAGTAAGAGACGGGCGACCTCCTATAAATAACAATCCATATTATAAATGCGAAAGTAACTTTGTCTGTAACGACACACCTTCCATGATCAAATTGATCGTGTACTAGCAGAAGGTGATGTCAGGAGCCTTAAGAACAGACGAGTGTGCATGACAAGAGTTATGAATGTCAAAGAGGCAAGTGAGGTGTGTAAGAATAAGCCTAAATGGCACTCTGTTGTTCGTGCCTACCCCGCAAGGGAACTGGCGTGAAGTTATGTATGTATGTATGTATGTAACTTTGTCTGTTTATCTTTTAGGCATTCACGTAAAAAACCACGCGCCTAATTTTACTGAAATTTGGTAGAAATATGTATCTCAATACCGAGAATGGACATAGAATACTTTTTATCACGGAACATGGGATGGTTTTTTAGAATAAAATGATGTAAATTTCCTGGGGGCGAATAGTGTCTTGATAACATTTTAATGCAATGTAATATAAATACATTTTTAGAATTTTTGTCTGTCTGTCGGTATGAAAGTTTGTCTAGAATAGGCTCTGTAACGGCGCAACGGCTTTTAATTAAATTTTTATAAGTTATTGTGCGAGTTAAGAGACGAGTACGAGTAAAAAGTACATTCACACTTACGTAATGCTTGTTCCGTATAGCTAGACGTAACGGTTCGTCGCATAGAGTAGTCCTGGGGAACTCCTCGCCGGTGTCAGGCCTGTAATCCACAGCTGCACCACTTTCTAGCAGCAACTTCACCAACTCTGTGTATCTGTTAAGTGAAAACATTTTTTTATGAATATAAATATTGCTCTAGAAAATACGTCTTGTACCTTTAATTCCCTTTTCCTTGGAGTGCAAATTTTAAAAATCAAAATTATTTCATCAAATACACTCTTTTCTTTCTTTCTTCTTTTCAAATTAATATTACACACAAAACGGGGTCAAGTAACTATTCTCGATAGTTAAATATTTCCTACGCTTTTTTAGGAGATGCTAAAGCGTAGGAAATATTCAGCTAAATGAATGCATTCAGTGCAATCTATGTAGCAGCTGTGACGGTTGTCACGCCAGTTACTGGAGGATAAAACTGCGTCCCATGCCAAGCGACACATCTTCCAGGTTACCGAAGATATTCCATTGGGTCCGTAATCATCGCCATTATCGTTCCTAAAATTCTTTCATGGTCGTATTTTTTTATTATTCTTTTTCGCGAGATAATACATACCCGTGTTCAGAAGACAGATGTAGGGCAGAGTAGCCACAGTCATCCCGGGCGTTGACATCACAACCTCGCACCAGCAGCAGCCTGGTGGCCTCGAGGTGCCTCTGCCAGATCGCGTAATGCAACGGACGCAGGCCCTGTGTCACTGGCTCATTCACCTGCGGAATACATAAATAAAATGTTGCATCGAAAATTGCATGTACAAGTTTCTCAGAATGTTCATTTTGTCCGCTATTATTGATTATGAAAATTATTGGTGTTTTGGGTAATACAACAAAATACTCGAACATAGTAACGGAAAGTTCATTTACGAAAATAATGCCAGGAATCGAACACGGTGACGATGATGATGCCACTGTAACAATCTCTACCTTAGCTCCACAAGCCAGAAGAATTCTGATCTCATCTAAAGGAACCATCCTGATGATGGAATCCGCAAGCTCCCTCTGCAGGGACTTCTCAGATATAATCTCCGAAGGCATTTTACTGAAACAAAGAAAAACACTGTTTTTAATATTCACATTGCGATTCTTTAGTACCTACATATACTATATTACTTTCTATTTGGAACGCATGTTGACGCATGAGCAGTTTCGTATAATATTGTTACGACCACCATACACTCGTGGCAACTACGTAACATTACAATCGCGTGATATGTATTTACACAAGTTTGATGCCAACTGCGTTTGATCGAACAATTTATCATTAATCGACTAATAGATAGGTAATGTCTTCATCTTCCGTGGCTATTCAGGCAAAAATGGGCTTTTCAACTTAAGCTTTGACATAGTAATTTCAATTTATTTCTAGATTTGTTATCTGTCATAAAAATATTATTTTATAGACGTAAAAAATAATAGAAGATATGTTTTTTTTTATTAATTAGAATTTTATTGTATTCCTAACGCCATCTCGAAAATTATAAAACCAATAAGACGTGTAATATTAACTGAACTGTTACTAGGTAGAAAACTTCGAGAGCCTTCCTAAACCACCGCTTCTTGCTAGTGTCTATGAGGTCTGTCTTTGTATATCATATGGTACTAGAGATTGGTGCAGTTAAATTGAAATCGCAAACCATAAAAGGTTAGTGACAGCAGTAATGAGCTAAGGGTTGGTCGTGTCGAACTATCGTTAATCAGATCTCGATAAATCATAATCAATCGACACTACTTAATGACATTGAAATTTGGGTTACGGGGTGAAAACTTCTGAAAAAATTAAAAGTGGTAGTATCAAAAAATATTTAAGTAGTATATATATCGAGTAGTAATATATATCGAGACATATCATCTCGTTTGATAGAGGTCTCGCGTGACCAAAATGCGGGTCTGTACTTGGGCAACGCATCGGAGTTGCCATTCAGCGCGGAAATGTGGCCAGCGTTTTGGGCACGTTCCCAACCAACACCGATTTGGAACTACGATATGGTATTTTTTTTTTTAGGAAATTGTACATAATAAAATACATATGCTTGAAATTATGTCTTCTTTGTTGTATAACTATTCAATTTACAGCCGTTTGAAAACGATGTGAACTAATATTGTATCAGTACGCACATTTTGCGTGTTAAATATATAAAAATAAATGTATTTTTATATGTAAATAGGGCGGTGACCTAGGTGGCAGGATGCCCGATGTGACACGCTCTATAACTTACAAAACATTTATTTATAATAATTGATAAAAACATTACGTAAATACGATTTGGGACACTACGTTCAAAATTTGATATTTAAATAATAAAACGTTAAAAGCAAGAGAGAAATGATCTGCAGCCTATGGCGCCATCTTATTTATGTAGCATTTTCTTAGATTAATAAATTACAGATATACATACTACATTTTTAATATTTTTGAGCGTTTCAGAGTTACAATTTTACAAGGTAGGTTACAATTTCCACTAGTCTCTACCATGTCTAGATTTATTTGGAAGAGATCCCTTTCACAGACGATTCCTAAGTATATATCTTACTATCCATTCATTGCCTTAATAGGTAGTAACATGGACAAATTACAAGAACAGATAGTAAGATATAGGAATCCAGGTTTAACAACCAAGCCGGCTGTTGTATCCTAAAACAGTTATCTTAAAAACAATTTTCAAGGAAATGTTAAAAGAACCAATATTAAATTAGCTAAAATGAACAAAAAATCCTTTAAAGAACAAAACAGCAATTTCACAATGTTTCCACACAAGTCAATTTCGGGGAAATACCCGTACGCAGTTCGTTTTTGGCACGATATAATGCGCGAGCGCAGCCACGCGTTTGGACCGCCGCCATATTTGTTTGAGTGATGATCTCGTCTGTTTGGCGTAAAGGTCAATGATTTCAAGATCATTATGTAAACAATAAATAATTTATTATCTAATAGAAAGAAAAAATCACAATAACTAATCCTAAATAATTAATAATACTTATATTGTGATCTGCCTTAAGTCTTAAGTATACTACTGAGCGTATTTCTCTCCAGTTTTCATACAGTAAAACACCACTAGATTTGAACCAATATTATTTAAAACATATTAAAATGGGTAAATGCTTGGCGGTCCATGCACAACGACGGCTCAGTAAAGGCGAAGAATATTCTCTCACTGTTTTATCGTTTGGATAAAAAAAATGTGTGTGTGCAGTTCACACCTAGTAGAAGTGAAACAAATTGTGGTAAAGGATGGAAGAATTCTAAATTTCGTCACGTCACATTTCGTATATTATATTGTTATAATATATTTAAGCTTTAAAACTCGAAATTTGAAGTATTAACGAAAAACTTCGAAACATTTCCAACTCTATCTGTATGATGTTTAAATTATTAAATATAATGTATTCTACATCATTCTCTCGTATGCTTAGTCCTATAGATTTATCTGTTTATGTCTTTTTAGTGTCGCTTTTTCGTTTGATCGAGTTTCAAATCACAACGATTCTAAAGAAGTTTCACTTAAAAAATAATTAATAATAAAATATTTTACCATATATCTCAAAAACTACTAAACTAATATGATGCAAACAGTTTTTCTTGAATTTATCTACAATTTTCAACAATGTAGTTCAAAAGTTATTTACAGGAAGGGGCACAATTTTCAAGGCTTTTTAAGCGAATATACATATTTGCACCTATTTATACAATATGATAATCAGTCATATATATTCTTGTTGCGAATTATTTACATCATTGTGCAACGACATAGGTAATTAGAATACTTTTTTTTTGTTAAATTTCAGCTAATTGGTAGATAGTCTCTGGGAAAAATGACTGTGACATGACATTCAAATACGAACGAACATGACGAAAATGTAGCAGCTTCGTTTATGCAAAAACATTTACGGAATCCTAATAGATGCATAAAATGTTTACAATTACAAAGTAGCAGATAACTACGTCTTTATATTCTTAGCTTTGCTACTGAAAAAAGAGAACACTGCGAATATTTTTGTCGTTCTTGGCACAAATCCAATAAAAAAACTGTTTATCGAGAAAATTTTGAATAATTGTCAGGTCGATTTAATTTTGTCGAATAAATGGGCCAATGCCATAGGAAATTGGTTTTAAAGGTGGCGCCACGTGGTATTGTTTACAAACATGACGGACTTGATTCGAATTTTAAATGTCTTTCCCGCCCACGCATTTTACTTGTGGATAATGGTTTCGAGTAAAGTGCGTATTTTCTGAACACAGAACAATGAAGTTTATTTATACAGTCATTGTAATCTTTGAGTAACTTCATTTCGTAGGAAAAGTAATAGAATTATTTCCTGTTTTAACAACAACAACAAAGGTCGTATAAGGATAGAGGACTTTACCTATACACTACTTTTACGGCTCCTTAGCCATTTTCACGTAACCGAAATCATTATGAATGGTCATATCTGCCTGCCTTTGTATGTTACAGTTACTTTCTCGAAAATTGTTATATCTATATGTATAAAAAATTGTAGTCTTCGTAGACAGGTGAACTTACGATGTTCATTAACCAATTCAAGTTAATAAATCGCACAATATTTCATTCCAAAATCATAAACATTATGTGCCGTTGTTCCATATTCTTACTAATAACTTTTGTACTATGGATGTGGAATTTTCTAAAAAAAATCAAGGTAGTTCAACGTAATAATTAAATGCTATCGACAAAATTGGTTTGAACAAAATTCTTTTAGTTTTTGAGATACGGGGTAATTTCGACTGAGTGATTTTTTATGGTTCCGTGTTTAAATAAGGAATCCAGTGAACGTTTGTTACCTTCACGGAATCATTCGTTGTGGGCGAATTCTATCCTTTAGGTGGGCTGTCGAGGGTTATAATAAATTTTTTAGACTGAAACGGTAAGAAACTGAAAGTCCTAGGTAAGTGTCTTAAAGACGCCACAAGAATTTAACACTACAATGATGATAATGTATTACAAACGTCAATCAACCAAATCCACAGACAGCGTGTCAAACGCCAAAGATTCTAAACAAATTGTATCAATCATAAAACACAATGTAAACGCCCTTACAAGGTTAAATAGTTCGTAAGATCTGTCAAATGCCTAGTGTTACTATAGTAACGCATATCTGATTGGCAGAACCGACTACCGGGCGACGTAAGACATAACCTTGAAATGACGCCTGAATACATTTTAGCACGAGGTTCTAATTAATTTTATAATGTATTGATGCAATAAAAACAGAAGTAACATATTTATTATATTTAAGAGTTGTAAAATGACTTTAATACTAAGGATTTGTTCCAGATCTTTTTACTTTTTTAATTCCTTCTTCGCGCTCTTGGGAATGAATAATTTATCAAGAACTTTGATATATATTTTAAGCTGGACAAAGAAATAGTTTTCATGCGATACGCTTCCGAAATTTATACTAGTGAGCCAACGTTGAAAGCCAAATGGCAACTTCTATATTTACAAGAAATCCTTGTTGAACTTTCCTACTTTTACTTAATTTTTTATATATTTACCTATACTAGTTTATTACTTTTGATTAGTAACTAAAAGACAGAACATTAACAACAAGGTACTAACAGACTTTCGGGCCTATTCTTTTGATTAAAGACTGGTTTACAACATGATATTTATTTTTCAGTTTATGGATATAAGCATAGTATCAAAAACAACTACATGTCTGGCATAAACAACACTGCTTTTTGAAAATTATATACTGAAATAATCGTTAAATTTAAATAGCTTTTAGTATTTATGAGTACAAAAACCAGACGCCAAAATGGCGGCCACCAAAATAAACGGTTCTATATTTAAATTAGCATCCGTTAGCTTTCCTCGGTCATGACCTTATTGTTTGTTTTGAAAAGGGGTGTTTTAGGCATGTACAAAATCATAATAAAATTTATTTCTTAAATAGTAAAACGTCAAAAAGTAAGAGAAGAATAAACCTTTAGAGTCATGAATGTCATGAAGTCATGTAGGATGTAAGAATTATTCAGTTAATCTTTCCGGGCAATTGTAATTATCCTGTGCTTATAATAACTAATTAAAACCATGAGTAACAATTCTGGGAAGTGTTCTTTGTCAGTGGTCTGAGGAGTTCACTAAACTTTTTGGGATCTACGTATTTATAGACAAGTATGTCGCATAATCAGGTTCAATCTGTGTTTACGGAAGTCGAGTTGAAAAAAAAAACCTAATTCTTAAGTAGAATAAACCTAATTCTTAAGTTTCGTAGTCCGTATTAACGCGTGGACGTTTGTTTGTAAACACATAAAAATTCGTGAATGGTTCGATTCATGATTTTATGTACGTATTTCAATTTTATGAAAAATATTTAAATATTGAAATGCAAGACCTGTGTTGTTTTATAAGAAGGTTTATTATGTTTGTTATAAGGTCTAAGTACCCCTCAAGAAAAAATAATTAGTAATATATACACAAGATTAGAATACAACCGGAATTTAAGATTATAATATGGATGACACAATTTCTTAACAATATTGCTATGACCTACAACGAAAATTCTTTGGCAGGCAAGATTTTAATTGTCTGTAATTAAATAACTATTGATCTATGGTTTATCGTTCAAAATACATTATGTCGCAGATATATTATGTCACAAATATGAAAAGTTTAAATTCAAATTTAAAATGATGACTTACCCGTTTTTAATCCAAATCGGACAATAAACTCCGACAAAACCACGCCGACCACCAAATCCTTTGTCCGAAAAAGAAAACAAAGAGAAATCAAAATGGCTTCTTTCCCGAGCTGTCAAATTGACTGCTAACCTCAATAAACTCTTTTTATTTATCTATTTGATATTAAATAGATTTTATTATTTGTTTTTCTCTATTTTTTTATATTATGAACACAGGAATAATAGTTGCGTGTACAATCGTCTGGGCTTTGAGAGAGACTGTTGAAGAGTTGGGTAAAGGTGCTTATTGGATACAAGCCAATGGCATTATGCCAAGTACGAAGTGCGATATGCGTCCGGTAGGGTAATAGGAATGGTTATTGACTATCAAGATTCTGAAAAAACAAACGTAATGATATTAGAAACAGATTTCCTAAGTGGTTATATACGTAATAAAGTCTTTAGTAAACTAATTGAAAAAGAATACTAGCCATGGCACTTGTCCAGTATACTGTAACTCTGTAACGCTCTTCTAAATTCTATTTGGCTAAATAGCGCCATACGTCTTTCTTTTCTCGCTTTTTAACGTTTTATTATGTATAATATACTTTTCGATCAAATTAGTAAAAAATTTAAGAGGAACTTTGAAATTGAAGATCTTTCCTGTCCTAAATTTTAGTTTTTCTTATTATTTATTATATTGTGTAGCAGCATACAGGAAGAATACAACTTTCTGTCATTCATGTAAATACGCCCAGTAGTTTTCTAGAAAAATGATTTTAGCATTAACAGACAGATGGGCCCTCTATCTCCCTATATTAGTTAAAATCATTTTCCTATGATGATGATGATCTATATGATGATTCTACAAGGTTTCCGTTTTCACCAAAAAGACTACGGAACGCCAAAAAAATCCATATGCCCGACAACGTTCGCGTAAAGCTTTATATTCATATTTACTGTGTACCCTGCAAGATATTGGAATGAAATATACACGAAAATTTGAAATAAAACTTCTGTGTTAATATCTAAATTATAATTAAAATCTGTTGGGTGGGTGCAGACACTACTCGAGATAAATATAGGTAATATACTCGTATTTCAAACAAATAAAGGAACGAAATTTCTAAAAACAGTCATTGATTAAGCATTGTATGTGTTATACAGAAATTAAATTATTTTTTTTTTTATTTTTTTTATTACATATAGGTTCGCGTTTGACCATTATCTCGCTCGATTTGAGCGGAGATATGATCTAAGATCGAGCACGCTTACCTAGAAGGTACCTACCTAATCACACGAGACTTGAAGACACCCAGGTTGTAGGTTTCGGGAAAAACAGACTTCGGCAGTGAGTTCCACTCCTTTGCGGTGCGCATAATGAAGGTGGACTCAAAGCTGATGCTGCACTTACGCATCGCCGGGCCTGGAGTGTGTTGGAACATTTTAGAATGATTTTTCATAAGTTAAATTTATATGTAATATGATTTTATTGTTTTGTTTATGTCACTTTTAAGAAAATTCTGTAAAGGAAAGTCAAATATAATGTTTATCAAGAAGCGAATTATTATTTTAGTTTGATTTCGCTGTATAACATTAAAACCCGTAACATCTGGCGACCGTGACGAAAAGAATGGATTGTGCAAAATTATGCAGATGTACAATCCATAAGAATTTCAAAAGTGCACACCTCTGATAGAACAAGAACCCTTAAGGTAAATAAATAATGTCTTCCCAATATCTGCATTGTGAATTATCTATGGATCTCACGACTTTTGTGAGCGGGACCAGATTGTCGATATATCGCTAGAAGATATTTTATTTATTATAATGGTCGCCGTTTTCACATATTGAAATGATCTTTTCTGAAAGATCGAGGAAATAAGTACACAACAATTACATTTTAACCAGATGTTGTGTTCAGAAGACTTCGATCAGAATTAGTAAAGTAAGAAAGCTTTACTGAGATCATAGTACGTATGAAATTAAGAACGAGTTCCAAAAAGGAAATTAAGATTTTGAAATTGTTCAAGAGCATTAATCTTATTGGGATAAATTGAAAAATAAAAAAATAATAACAATGCACAGAGTTCATATAAACGAGATAGAATGATGAACACATTAGAGCAATCCAAAACCTGGAGTTCGAGAGGATCCATATGAATGATGCTGCACTTACGCATCGCCGGGCCTGGAGTATGTTGGAACTTTTTAGAATGATTTTTCATAAGTTAAATTTATATATAATATCATTTCTTGGTTTTGTTTTATGTCATTTGTAAGAAAATTTTCCTAAGGCAAGTCAATATAATATTCACAGAAGCGAATTTTATTTTTTTACGTTTATAGACTCGAAAAGAATATCGAAATAGATAGGCGCTTCAACTTTATTTAGGAAGTTTTTTTAAATGCATTACCTAATATATTTATAAATTATGACAATAATAATACAAAGAAGATAACTTAACTAATGCTAAATAGTTTATTATTCTATTTATATTACATGATACCTTTAATTCTACTATAAGTAGAACAAGGAGCCTAGTTCACTGTTTGCAATACGTAAAAGAGGGTTGGCTAAATTACCTCGCTGGATCGCCATACTGATCCACTGTCTGGGACCCTCCAGCCATCTAACTTTATTTATCAACCAATTTAAAACCCTTAGTCAATAATAGCGGTTTTTACCCTTCTGTAATCCGTAAAACACCTTGCGCGATCTTTGTGTATACCATTTAAAGAACAAAGATGCGCACAACGAACTCTACGTTCGTTGGTAATTAATTATTTGGTTTTTACAGACAATAATGCTCGTGATCATTGTCAACAAGTTTGTTACTATAAGATTTGTATTGAAAGAAAGAAAGGAGTTGTTTATCTATTTGATAGCTGAAAACGACGCACTGAGTGTATAAAGAAACTCATAATATTTACAACAAACTCACATTGTAATACGCATTAAGGAATTGTACGTCAAATTTTCAGCTAACGAGGTCAACAGCTCAGGAATTATTGGTGTTTTATTCTGTTGTTTGCGGAAAACGGAATTTGACCGAATTAGTTTGCAAGTTTGCAAAGACTTATGGCGAAAGTTACCTATTTAATTTATTCCATGGTTAAAAATATATCTTAATTTATCTTATATAATATAGAAAGGCACACATATTATTATACTAAGGGCCGATTTTTCAATCATCAGATAAAAGTTATTCTATAGAATAAATAACACACTACATGGGAAAATAAAAAAATGACAGTTATATGAATGAAACAGTTGAATCGTTTCACTTTTGAATTTAGTCAGGTTATAATTTATTCGACTGATAACTTTTATCTGATGATCGAAAAATCGGCGCTAAATATGATAATTTTGTACTTTGTATAGCCAGGCTAGAAGCTCATTGGGCGTACATGGAGTTCCGGTGGCCCATTTCCTGTCCCCATCCCCTCCCTCCATACTTATATTTCATCCCTCCTACCTAACCCCTTTTATAAAATCCCTCCTGTTCCATTCTAGGGGCTGCCAAAGCGTTGGTCACCCCTGGTGTTTTAAAAGCTCATAGGCTAAGGCTTTTAGCAACAACAAAAAAATTGTTTATTAAACTTCTCTCAACAAAACTTCAAAATCATGTCCTATGAACACATAGTATTGTTACAGATTTACGTTGATTTCTTGTATTTTACTTTTAATTCTCATAGGCATAAAAGCAAAATGTATGCAAGTGAAACCAGTGCTTGAAAGCTAGTCCTATATAAGCAATAAGGATCAATTTATCTCGCGTCTTTATCCGCCATAGCTGAAGTGCCGACACGGTCGGGCGCTGAAATTAAATACCGCCAAAGCCCAGAGATTAGCTTATAGCGTGTTAGGAGATAAGTTAAGGATGCAATGAGGGATAATTATTTATTTATTCAGCGAGGTAATGCTGATATTAGACCAGATTGTATCAATTTGGTTGAAAGGTACAGAACTGAAAGAACAGGATGGTATTCAATGACATTGAATGATTCAAATTTTAATTTATATGGATTCCTTCGGATGATTCATTCAAATTGAAAGCAGAAATGAATCATCTAAATATCGGCTTAACGCAGCCCACCTTATAGGAACCTTATTATCTATTTTATATTTCTTTAGAATGAATTACATTCAATGAGAACTTTCGCAGTTTTCGTGGTTTGTAGGATTTTTTAACTAAATAGCATAAATGTAATCATTATAATTTCGTCATCTTCGTCTGTCTGTTTCGGTAATTTTTTTGGTACCGTTACCATCTTAAAGAAAATATACGTAAGTAAACTTTATAGTTTCATCACATCCGTCAGATCTTTTATTATATCGCCGTGTCCATTCCGATTATCGGTGTAATAATTATATAACAGCCATTACTTTAAAAACTTCTTCCGTATTCATTTCATTTAACAGGCAGATGATATATTGTATATGCTGCTACATAATGGTTTAATCTAGAGTACCTAGCAGCCTAGCAAATATACACATATTGAGGGATAAAATAAACTGGGTGTATCGTTAGATCGGACTATTATAACCTTTTTATTTAAATGCACGTCCGTGAAAAAAATCCTAGGTCGTTCTAATTTTTGAATTATACATACATACATACATACATAACTTCACGCCAGTTCCCTTGCGGGGTAGGCACGAACAACAGAGTGCCATTTAGGCTTATTCTTACAATTTTTGAATTATGAAGTGGAAAAATGAGTTTGAATGGTTTGTACTAATAAAAGGACTAACACGTTTGTAGTTGTCAGTTGAGTAGTTTATGATATATATATACACATAGAGTTTTTGAAGTAAGTAACTTCTTTAGAATCGTTGTGATAACTCGATGAAACAAAAAAGCGACTACATGCATAGAGATAGAGTTGGAAATGTTTTGAAGTTTTTCGTTAATACTAGAAATTTCATGTTTTAAAGCTTAAATATTTTATATTATAACGATATAATATATGAAACGTGACGTCACGAAATTTGGAATCCCTCCCACCCCTTGTTACACTTTGTTTCATTTTTTATATCGTACTTCGTTTAGAGCTCCGTAGACAAATAATAAAGACTTTGGACTTTCGTTTCATCTTCGGAACCCTTCATTGTGCGTAGACTGGTAGGTAGTATATGTCAGACCTTTTTTCTTACAGTAATTAAATTTAACTCGTATCAGGAAAATGGCTCTCAGTGTGCTCCGTGGCTGTCGTTATCTGGGCAAACCATTCCCTATTACCTCATTCCCAGTTTGCTTCTGGTGGTGGACAGACAGATTAAAAAGTTAAAACAAGGTAAGTAGCTTTTGTAATTTTTTGGGATCCGTAGCTATTTTTCCAAATATGGAGACTTTAGAGTTCCGCCTTTGTATGTCACAGTCATTTTTCTTTACTATAGGATGACATTTAACAGGAATACGTACCCTTCATGTTGCAACTCAATGTTGTAATGCAATCGCAAAAATATAAAGATAAGAAGTAACCGTTTCACATGTACCTATAGGTTGAAAATGTATACTCAACATAGTCTTTTGAAAATATGTAACATTGAGTTTCCTATTTAAGTTACAAGATAATTATTGGCTTGTAAAATTATAAGAATTGTGTCTCCCCTGTAATTTTTGAACTATGAATTGAAAAATTTGAGTTTATAAGGCAAAGATTATCTTATAAGCTCGTTGTTGTAAGGCTTGAAAAGTTCTTTTAATGAAAATTGTTTAGAACAATATCCGTGGAGCAATTTTTGAGATATGGGGTATTTAAGTACAAATTACTTTCCTTAGGCTTAAATGCAAAGTATATAAACAAACTGACCTAAGTGTTGAGAAACCCTGATAAATTTAAAAACATCACAGATGGTCTACGCACGTCCAAATAACATGCCCTACCCTACTGTCTGGAGGCGTTTCACCGTCCGCCGTGACAATACCACCACTTTGCTGCGAATCCAAGATCTGACTGATGATATGTTCGAACCAGCCCTGGAGCTCATGGCAAGATATTTCACGAGGGACGAACCACCTTGCAAGTATATTGGTGAGTATTCTTCTAAGCGAGCAATAGACTTAAGAGTAAGTACGCGTTATGGCTTGATAAACACTTTAACCATGTGTCAGCTTAAGTACGCGAACTTTCAGAGGCGCAAAAAATCTTTGAATTTCCGGCTTCCATTAGTACGTAATTACTAACAATATTTAAAATTATTCCGTTAATCAATCATCTGTCAAACTAAGAATTTTCCTAGCTTTGTACAAATATTGCATTTTTGTCATTTATGTGGTCATATAATCAGGTATAGAAAATTAAAGAAGAAATTCGCTTAATCTATAGGTATACGTAATGAAAAAAATTGAATTCTTTTTCAGTGATTTAAAAATAAACACCAAAATTTAATTAAAAAGTCCTGTCTTCATAATAATTTTGTCTATTGATGTGTCTGAAAGTTTGTTTCGACATCGCGATAGGCTCGACGGAATTAATTGAAAATTTTAGGGATCAATCCAAAAATTGAAACTTAAACTGTGCCCGCCTCTTTCTAAGGGATATAACGATTTTATGAGAGTTCCATTTTTGTATAAATGACTAGGGAACCCAAAAAAGAAATATCATATTAAATATAAACTACGAAGCTCAACAACTGAAAGTAAAACCTAACAACAAATAATTTATATAAAAAGAAAGGTCCCAGAACGCTGTCGGGAGGAATGTTTCAAAAGCCTGGCCGCGTTGCCTCGTTGGATGGCAACGCTAATGTTGCCCGAAATATATATCAACCTTTTGGTTACGTGAGATATGAACCAGACATTAGGCTATGTCTCGATAAAGCTTGAGTGCTTAAGGTACCTATGGTCGCAGAATTCCCAGGGTTTTGACCCTAAAAATTATAAGCATAAAGATTTCTTACCCAGGTATTCATAACTACCCGACGGCATTGGCTGAACTGTTGAAGTTATGGCGTATCACTATGAAAGACAAACTCTCCCTGGTATGCTTAAAGGATGAAGATGACAAACAGCCTACATTGGTTGGAGTCAACGTGCTGACTGTGGTTTGTAAGGATGATAAGGAAGAGCCGTTCAAGGTTGGTCAATAAGAAGTTTAGTGTACGAGTGAAACATATTTATTTCTTGAAATAATAATATTTATTTCTGAATTGAAGGCTTTTTCGCTATCTATATGTTTACATCAAAATATACATAAATTATAACCTAGTACAGGGGAGAAAACTTAACTTTTAACTAATATATATTGTAATCTACCTATAATCCCTTAAGACCATAAGTAGAATATTGAGCCTACCGAAGTCAATGAGTAAGGTTCCCAGAAGGCTGACTGCGTTGACTCGCTGGATCGCCATATTGATCCGTTGTCCGAGGTAGGAACCAGTATTCTGATCACCTGAATATTTATTTATTGAATTAATAATACGGATTTAAACATAAATACTTATATAGTTCCATAGAAATGACAAACACTTTTTTCCAGAATTTCGTTCGTTCAATTTTCGTTTTTTTCCAGAATTTTCCTTTTCATAGCTTAAAACTTAGAGGTGGGGGGATGTAGCTACTACCATTTTGAATGCTAATATGTTCCCATGTTTTGACAAAAAGCCATTGAAGGACAACATTATGATTTTTCAATCCTAGCGAGAAACATTACAAGAATCTCATAAAATCCGTGTATATATATAAATAAATCTCTCATTTTTATCCGTGCAGGAACGGAGAAAGAATACAATTTCCTGCGGCCGGGCGGCCTGTCGTAAGAGGCGACTTAACAACCCACAGCCAGGTGGTAGGGCATTTGCCCGACTGGATGGCTACCACCCCTGGTCTAAAGTATGTCGTCATAACAACCTTGAGTTGTGTTCCGGCATTAGTGACCAGGTTCCAGTCTCCCTTAAGAGAGCAGCAGCGCATTTGTAGCAACTTTGGTGTTGCAAATGTCCATAGGCGATGGTAACCGCTTTCCATCAAGTGGGCCGTCTGCCTGTCTGCTGACCTCCTGCAATAAAAAAAAATAAAAAATAATAAAAACGCGAGAAAAGCATTCTCATGTTCTCGTAAGAATCTGGAACGCTAATAAGAATATCCCCCACGACTATGTTTATTGGAAGAACTATCTATACATGTAAAATTTTTAACACTGCTTTTAGACTGACGATAAAATATGGGCGCAGCTTTTCGGTGCTGTGGACTTCGTCACGAAAAGTGTGGATGTCTTTGAAAAATATGATGTCGATAAGTATCTGACTGCATACGGACTGGTAGTAGACCCCCAATGGAGGGGTCTGAACGTTGGAAAAGAGTTACTGGAGGCAAGGCGAGTATACATTTTCTTTTACGTAAGCAGGTAAACAAACTAGCGGACTGTCCACTTGATGGTAAATAGTTAATTAATGGTGCCCATGGACATCTGTAACACCAACGGAGCCGATGTGATGCCTACGTCAATGGGACTTTAAAAACCTGGTTAATTTGTACCTACTGCACCGCTCAACATCGGCGGGATGTTCATTCTCATTTCCTTAAGCTATCATACTTAACTATGTAAGAGTTTTTTAGTACCTTTGCTCCACGTTCAATAAAGATTTGGAGCGAACTTTTCGCCAAGGTTTCTCCTCTGCGCTGCC
This sequence comes from Dendrolimus kikuchii, assembly GCA_019925095.2. Classification (NCBI taxonomy): domain Eukaryota; kingdom Metazoa; phylum Arthropoda; class Insecta; order Lepidoptera; family Lasiocampidae; genus Dendrolimus; species Dendrolimus kikuchii. Next base: position 7,047,728 of record CM034388.1, on the reverse strand, counting down.
ATACCGTGGCGTTCAATTCGCGTTTCCTATATCTGTACTAATCGGTCATTCGCCTTACTATCGGTTAAATTTTGACATAAGCGTCATACACGTAATGTCACTCGATACTAAGGCAAGTGTATGAAGAATAAGATATTAGAACCAACCATGAAAAAAAGTTGTGAAAGAGTAATAAACACCCATCCTCGCAATCTTTCTAGGATAGTAGGATTCTTTCTCATCCCCACGTGGAAAATTTAATATAACCCCTAGACCCCATTTCATTTTCAATTATGGCGGTTTAATAGAAATACCTCGGGCGCCAATCTTACCTCAATGATGGCATACTTATTGAATAACTTCGCAAAGATGGCGGACGAAATGCACCATAGAGGAAGTATTATACAGATATCTCTGTAATTATTTTTCTTAATTATTATTATTTTATTAATAATTACGCAAATAGTATGGACTATACAAATATTATAAAATAATATCATATAGAGCGTTAAATCCCAGTTGCATTTGTTAGTTTGAATTATTGGATTATGTATTTTATCTTTGTGTATGGGGTTTTATTTCTGACAATCTGATATCGGCGGCTACATAATGCTGTTATTAACTTATTACCATAAAGGTTATATCATGATTTACACCATGCGATAGAGTTTTAATTATTGTTTTAATAATATTGTATGTCAGCACTTCAGCAGAATATTGTTAGATCCGCGAGTTTATAATCTAACTAGTCAGATTAAATCATGAACAAATCATTAAATTCAAAATATTCATTCAAGTTACTACTTTGTAACAAAATATTCATTTAAGTTACTACTTTGTAACAAAATATTCATTTAAGTTACTACTTTGTAAAATGTGATGCCTGTTTGTCAATTTGTTAGTTATGGCCCGCAAGTTTGTGGGCCCTACTTTGGTTAGTCGGTGTTGAAGAAGTCTTCTACTTTAAAGGTTAAGAAAAAGTTACGAGATACACCCTAAGGTTGCGTCTAGTAGTAAAGCACCAAGCTGTACCACGGCAGCACCTGGCGAGTGCCAGAATCATTTGTTCTCTGATTACAATATTTCATAATCGACGTATAACTGCTCACAATCTATCAACAGTCTAAAAATCTATCTCGACCTGGTTAGATTGGTTAGAAATTAACGATTTCTCCATATAAATCACAATCCAGGGCAGAATGTAATCGATATAAAACTTTTTTAGTTATTATCTACGTAACATGTGTGTTACACATGTGTCACTAAAGAATATAAATTCAGATCTTTCACTCGTCCGTTCCGTCAATTTACGTATTAACTTTTATTATATAATTTTAAATCAGATTTACAAATTTTTAAAATAAATATGGCCAAAAATTTTAGAGAAAAGAAACGGAAACGATGCATTTGTGACACGGTTAGTTTATTAAAGAAGATAACAAGGGAACCGGCTCTGTTAAAATGTGAAGAAATAAATAAGAATCGATTGAATTTATTCACTGAAAGAAACTCTGATGGCACTGGTTATTTAATTTTAAACGGTAAAGATTTACACGACAGATACAATAGAAGAATTACTGATCATGATGTTAGGGCTATTTGCCTTTATGTACGAGAATTACCTAGACGCATAATAAAACTAGAATTGAGCTATAATAAAATTACAGATAAAGGATTCTTTAAGCTTTTAAAAAAAATACTCATAAAGGGCAGATCGAGTTTAATAAATTTGAATATTATGAATAATGAATTGACCGAAGAATCTTTGATAAATTTGGCAAAATATGCAAGCTACATGAAGTTAAAATATTTAAGATTGAACGGTAATGCTTTCGGTGTTAACTGTGGAGAATACATAGCGAAATTTCTGGTTATGAATAAAAGTGTGGAATTCATAGATTTGGGAGAATGTTCGCTGACATTGACCAATGTTGCCCACATATTAACTGCTTTGAGATACGATCATGGTAATAATACAACTTTAAAAGTATTTGATTTTAGCAGAATAGTTCCGTTATTTAATCGTTATTCTTACGAAACAAAATGGCTTGCTTACCATATTGAATATTTATTGGAAAGGAATACAACAATAATTGAATTGCATTTGCAGAAAAATGAGTTTATTAGCCACGATATGGAGTATTTTGTTCGAGGTTTAAGAAGAAACAAAACCTTATTGTACCTTGATTTGGGCTTTAATAAAATTGGTGATTATGGTGCCGAGTTACTGGGAAAATATTTAGCTGAAAATCCAGAGTTGATATTATTAAATTTGGCTGGAAATGGTATAAAAGACAACGGAGCTAGAGCCCTAAGTTTCGGGTTACCATTCTCGAAAATTCGCGCGTTAGACTTGGCAAATAATAAAATGACAGACCGCGGTATACTTGATATTTTGAATACTTTGAAAAAACCTTTTTTTATGCGTTTTCTGAATATTTTCGGAAACAATATAGGACATGCAAGTTGTTGTGTTATTGAAAGAATGTTAGAAAGTGGTGTTTTGTTTCAACATACAATCGATGTTCGATTATATGAAGTTGATGAGGTTCTATATGCCGCTTATTATCCAAACCCTGCAGATAGAAATAAGCATCTGTATTATTGCGAACAAGACTTTGGTTTCGCCCAACCATTGTATCACATTAAAAGAAATAAAATATCGCAGAAGAAACATGTTAAAGTTGATTGCAAACAGAGACATAAACTGGATAAAACTGATTGGAATAAATTTTGATTTGTATGTATACATTATTTTCGATAAGATATTGTTTTTTTGATTTAACGTTGTTTTATTTTCCAAACTATTCAATTCATATTTTTTACAATGGATCACATACAAAATAAATAAATTCAATACATATGTTGTGATAATTTTATTTATTAATCCTTATTCTAGACAAAGAGAAGTCCTCATAAATTTGTATTATTTTTCATACTTGCATGATTTTCTTCAAACTAAATTCAACCGGAGAACATTTTTAAATGTCATACATAAAAGTTAAAAATAAGTATTCAAATTGCATTTCTCTATATAGCTATTGTAGTATGCTTACACGGATTCACAACCTGGTATTGCAGTCTTGAGAAGAAGTGGCAACAAACAAGTTTAGCTAAAATTTTATTTCATTTTTATTTGTTTCAGTTATTTTTCTACCTTTCTTTGCTTACCCTTTGCCGGCTACCTTACTACAGTGCAAAGGCTCCAGGTTCGAGTATTGTAAATTTCCCAAATTAATTTTCCGTTATTTATTATCGGGTGGGTGTCTGGGATCAGCCCCAGAGTGGTCCGTTGTCTCCATTGTAAGTATATTACTCATAACGTCAGCGTAACTTAGCTTAGCGATATACACGTGTGTGTACTAGAAAAATTATTTGTCTTCAGGATTCCTCTCTGCAAAGCTCTTGGTATCAAAGTAACAGCGACGGTATTCACTGCGGGGGCATCACAAGCCATCGCGAAGAAAGCTGGTTTTGTTGATTTGTTTGAAATCACATATGAAGAACTCGCTAAAAAAGGTTTTGTTTTTCCAGGAATACAAAAAGATACAAAATCATCTAAGCTTATGGCTTTGGTTATTAACTAAAGTTTATCTCTTTCCATTTTCATTAAGGCCGTTATCATTCGCCAAGTTTCATCGCAACACCAAATTAATCGAAGAATGTGACCGTTGGACAATATATTTAGAGGACAAATCACCTGAGCACAGCATTGTCCGCAGCCATGTTTGAAAATTATGTTAAATCTTTTTTGTTACAATATCACAAGTTAATGCTCATTATTGTTATCAACAACCCATTTGAAACTAAAATATACTTAAGAAGATATAGGATTGAAAAAACCTGGTTGCGGCCAATGATGTTCGCGGGAGTTTGATCCTATGACTAACGAAGGTTAATGAAGACCAATTCTTGATCATCCTTGGGGTATAATGGCTGTATGTGTCTACGCATCTCAATATTTAGAGTTCCCTACAGCTTTAGGCCTTGTAGTAACTATCAATAAAACTGAAATAGCTGTATAATAATATAGAATCGTGAAATATGTATAGAAAAATATTTATAATGATAATCACCCTGTAAAAAAACTTTACTCAGAAAATATTCTACTTGTACAGGGGATTCTTTCTTCTTTCACTTTTTGACATTGTATAAATATTTTTTTAATTAAAAAATATTTTATCAAGTTAAATCAATATAAAATTATAAGTCTTTTTCTCTAGTTCAGTGATTTGGCCTGGTTAATATTTTAAAAACATGAAAAAGTAAGAGATAAATGACATGTGGCACCCAACAAACTGATGGCCCACACGATGTAAACTGGTGACGGTAACCTATGGACATTTAGAACATCAGAGCTGCTGCGAATGTGCTGCCGGCCTACAAAGATGGATTTGAACCTGACCACTAATGCCCGAACACAATTCAAGGTTGTTATGGCGGCAGACTTTAGACCAGAGGCGGTGGTCATCTAGACGGGCAAATGCCCTACCACCTGGCCGACTAGTTTTGTCGCCTCTTATGGTAGAACATCCGGCCGCAGGAATTTGTATTCTTTCTTCGTTTTAGTACGGACAAATATATTATTATTCTTAGTTACATCAGATGAAATCATATCATAGCATATCTTATTGTGATATTTTGTTTTTAATATTTAAAATAATTCTGTGATAAACGATCTCATTTTTAACATATGATTTTTAGAATAATTTATAGGCACATTTATTAATAATTATAATAACATTTTCATTGTAACTGAATATGTTTGTTATTTATAATTGCTTATATATTTTAATTATTATTACAAATAATTGAGAATAAATAGATATACTTATGCGTATAATATTACAAATTACCAACTAATACGATAAAGAAAAATCGTTAATACCTACACATTCCTATGATCCCTTCTATAAATGGAATACGGAGCCTAGGTCTTCTAGTGGTAAGGTACCAAGAAGATAGGCTATGTTACCTATATTAACATTTGAAACGGATGTGTGTTATTAAATGTATGTACTAATGTATACTTATACGATTTTAATTATATTATATAATACGCTTATACACAATACCTATATTGTCGTAATGAAATATTTAACGTAGTTATATTATAATTATGATAAAATTATATTATAACATCTAAATAAATAAAGTATTGTTTCAATATAGAGAATATTTACTTACCTTTTCATATAGTATAAAGGTGCCCACACATTACGGGACGCGTCATTGCGTCCGAACAATGTATACCAGAACCGTCACACTATCCAGATTGCTTTAGGACGTCCGCACGCTAAGGTCACGTCCGCGAGTTGTGACTTATAATGTGCACACTTCAATGGACTATCCTTATCCAGATATGTTGTAAGCCACGCTCCTCCCCCCAGGGGGTACCGCCCTAGACTCGTCTCCGTCCAGGAAGCGGTACAAGGGGATGTGTCCCCGGGGCCCTTAGCGGCCACTGTCACATTCCCCCCTTCACTCCGTGACAGTGGTGTCCCACCTATCCACTCCAAATCCTTGTATTCCTTCCCCTTCCTCCCAAACCTCCTCCCCAAACACCTCTCCCTACCGACGACGACCGCCAGCGTCGAGCTCTGCTCCGCCTAGCGCGGTTCTGCTAATCTTGGTCGGTAGAGTTGGAAAACCCTGTGGACGGCGTTGATACGGTGGAAGCGACTCGACCGCAGCTGTTGCGATGGCTCTCGCGGAAACGCGGGCCTCTGACCTTCAGATTGCGGGCCGTCAGCCTTCACCCCAATGCCACCTGTGTGGCTCGCTTGACACGGCGTTTCATACGCTAGTCGAGTGCGCAGCCTGGGCACCACAGAGGTTTGAACTCGAGACAATAGTAGGTCCGATTGATTCGCTTGGCAGCCTGGTGCAAGCCATGCTGCACAGCGATGATCATTACAGCTTCAGGGGCCCTCATGCATCAAGGGAGCAGAGGAGTCTTCACCCCTGTCGTCGAAGTGAGATAGCTCTTCCAGGGGCTTTCTCAGGCACTTATTGCGCTAGGATCGGCGTGGGCGTAACTACGTTCAAGTCTCATGACTCTCCTACCATAAGCGCGGGGCATCGGAGGAGGGTGGTTTTAGTGGGTATTAGCCATTTGGGCTCGAGTCTCCACACAAGCGGGTTGATTATTCTTTGGATTGCCTCTTCTGCGAATGCCTCCATGATCGACTATGGTCTAATCCCTTGCAAAGGACCTGGTATTGTGCGTAAATAGCATTTCCTCCGCCTGAAAAAGAAAAAAAAAAGCTACGCTCCTCAGCCGCGTCGTCAGCCGTGACATATAATATACACACACCTTTAAATAATGTCCGTAATTATAGATCTTTGCAAGACATGTGTATCTAACCAGTATCAAGTCGGTATTTATGAATATTTAAGTTTCGAATCTTCAATCAAATTGTAGATCTCTGAATGAGGCCAAACGAAGAAGTTCTTGTGGTTGCTTGAAAATTCATATTTCACTATATAAGTAGTTGAGATATTCGACACAAAACCAGAATTCATGCTTAGAAATAATCAATTTTCCTACAACTCTTACTTATTTTAACGAAAATACTTATATAACCATTGCAGTTGACATCACAAATTCTCAAATGTATGTATTGTATTACCTACCACTGACTAAATATCATAATTTCATGAAATGAACGAATTATCATTTCGAATTTCGATTGGAGGCGAGCACTGTTTATGAAGACGAAATCTCTTCTAAATTGTTCTCTCACTGCTTGAATCGTGACTTTGATGTCTTGTAATACTTGCAACAACTCAGAAGGGTTAATGGTAGTAAAAAAACAGCAACTGGTCACAATACTTTATAATCAGAGAACCTTACGATTTTAACACATTACAGACACTAATTTTAACACTCGACGAGCACTTTTAGAAAACTTCGCCATCCCTCCAACAATTTTACAGTATATGAAACTTAGCATATTGGCACAACCGATAGCGGATTGAAGTCATTGATAAATTATTTTAATTAAAGGGTTATGCATGACAAGAATTTAATACATTATTGTTTGGACATTTCAGATAATATTTTATATAAGATATTGTATAAAATATTATACTTAAAGTTTTATATGCAATAAAATAATCAGAACACAGTATAAATCTATTGCGTCTGCCAACATGGAAACAAACTGTAGTGAATACCGTCTATATACAATTAAGACATTTTGAATTATAATCTACACAATTATCATATTATACAAAAGATAAATATTGTAACAAAATTATTGTAAATTATAGGCAACTACTCTATATAAAATAGACGCTAAACACAGAATAAATAAAAATATAACATTACTATTGAATTAAGGAAATGGTCGATTGTGTCGTTTAGAAATAAGAGGGTACATAACAAAATTAACTATTAACTTTAAATGGAAACATGACAAGGACAACTATGCTACTAAATAACTGTAACAGTCTGTACGAAGCAAGTACGGACATTTTCCCGACTCATTATTTTAGGTGAACACGCGCGAAGATTGCTTTTAACATTAGTACGAATGTCGCTCATCAAGGTAGCGTACGCGCGTGCTCACTAGTCCTTACCAAGGTATCTCTGCATATCAAGGGACGAAATAAATCAAGTACATAAAGGCTACGTTCCAGCAGGGACTCACAACGACCACGTTCACGACCGGATTTTTTCCTGTTCCACTTGCTTGCGGACGTTACAATCATAAACTCTAGTGGAACAGATTATGGGCCGTTAATATTATAAACGACGAAATACACAAATGTCATTGGTTGATTTGAAAATCGCACCTTTTTCAATGTCCAGGGAGAGAGAGAATTAATGCTCTGTAGTAAACTCCCGATTCAACCAACCCACCTGTTGACATGGGTCGTTCTGAGCGCTGTGTGATCGAAAATGATGACATATAAGTCACTCGCCACGATTATAACGATCGCGGTCGCCTTGTGCAACGGCAGGCGGAGCATTTTGGCCGTTGTGAGATACTAAAGTGTCCAAAGTGTGTAGTTTCAATCAAGGATCGTACAATGTCAGTGTCGCAACCTCTTTCCTTCAACGAGATCGGTTTTGAGTACGTTTGAGGGTTGAATTTATCGACAGGAGACGACTAAATAGTTTAAATTAAAAATAAACGTACAGTGACATCTTGTGGAGAGTAGCGTGTTTATGACGATTATATTATTGCCATCTATTGAACAATTTTATCATAAATTTATTTTATAAGAAACGAGATACTTTACACATTCGTTACTTTAATAAAGTGTATTTTTATATTCTTACTTTAATTTTGTGTAAAAATTTATAAAATAATGAATATTGAAGGATATCCAATAATAGGATTAAATATTTTTCTTTGAAATTTAAAAAAAATATATGTATCAACTATTAGGTAACACCATTCTCCAAAATGGCGACCACGACCTGCCAAAAAAGGAAAAATTGTCAAACGGTTGTTGACTTTTGTGGGTGCGTAACTCTTCGCGTTTTTAATAAATACGAAAATTATTATTTTATTAGCTTCTATTCTTTTCATTAAAATTGTGACATTTATTTATGTTGCGATTAGGAATACAACAGAGTGAATTCCAAAATATCACGTACTTCTTTGTAGTGAATTTGAATCAAATTATTTATATGAGACTTGTTTTCGTTCAAGACATCCTGTTTTTGTGATAAGTTCTTACAATTATATTAGTGTTATATAGTTTATATGTTTTATTCTCGAATACTGTGACTCATATATTTTAATTAAATTAATTCAATGGACAGTCATTAATTTAAGCTGACTAAATTACGTAAATTTTAGGCCCTGCCCTTGACTATGATTAGAGAGAGCGTTTGATTTCTATACGTATGTAAGATTGAAACACCTTTGTATCAAAGATTTCAGCCACACAGTGGTTTTGTCTATCTATTTAAACTGTGCTATAAACCTGCATCCTTTAAGTATTTTTTATTTTATAACTACCTAGTAAAATTAAGAGAACCACCTAAATCGGAAGACTAGCTAAAATTATTTTGCAAAAGCTTGCTTTAACCAACAAGGTTGTCTATTGATTCACATAATAATTAGATTGCCTCGAAGAGAGCACTTTTAAGTGATAAAGCCGCCTATTGTACTAGCTATGTTCCTTTTTCTTTTGGTAGTTATATGCTTTGGTGTACATAAAGAGTTTCTGTCTATATTGTAACTAGTACTCCTATGACTGTATTGGTAAACAATAAAAAAGTTTATATGTCTGACAATTTATCTATAGAAAATGCACTATGAATTCTGGCCTGTAAGCAATTTTTCAGACCTAATATAGTTGTCATGTGTTGCTGGTGGAAGAAAATTTTTAAGGAAACTTACATACCAACATCAGCAATATATGATACCCACTAGTCCACTTATGATAATTGTATTCAGTATTTGTTCACCTATAGGTCTTGAGGCTAACAATAAGACATTTATGGGTTGATGTTATTAATATTAATTTTGAATTATAATATTGTTATTGCTGCAAAACACCTGGTAGATTAACACATTGCCTCACGTGTTACCTATATACTGCCGGCCTCACAGGAATTTTATAAAATATCAGTGATCCAAATTTACTGTATTGGCAATTTAAACTTGGTGTTTTAAGTACTGGTGAACCAAGGTGGTCAATTAGTCAGGCTGCTGTACTAAAAGTACAATTGAATAGTGTACAGAACTACACAACCTATTGTTGCTAATTCGGAAAGCCAACAAATCTATTAAAGACTACACCATAAAACCCTTTTTTTAGTATTTTGCTCTAATAATTATGAGTCACAATATTTAACAATACGTCAATCAATAAAGTGTTACAGAACACAGATGAAATAAATTATCAGCTTTCTTTTTTCAAATAAGTGTCAGTGATTCTTTTTTAAATAATATTCTTGAGACATGCAACAGTGCTATCGATCATACATCCTACATTTTTCTTAATGAAAAGTTTATGTGTAAATGTTCTGTGTTATGTTTATAAATGTTTTCTCAAGATGAAAATGGATATTAAACTGAAGTGCATACACAGCCCCCTCCATTGAAGGTGAGTTTAAAATACATGTTCTATTTTAAATTTTATAAACAATAAAGGCAACAGGGCAGTCTGTGATTACAGATGTGTGATGAATACAGATTGTAGAAATATTTTTTTTTATCTTATGTTTAAACAATAGTAAAATTGATACTACTATACTATTTCCATTTCTTTATTTTCTCGATGACAGCTCCTGTGGAAACTTGAACGAGCATCTTATTTACATTATGTATACATTATTTAATAAAAATATGATGCTTACGCACGTACAAAGTTATAGCAGAGTCGGAGAAACTCATAGGGATGGAGCTGTCGATAAACATAATACAATAACAGACCCAATATTTTTTTACAAAGTGTAAGATACTAAATTATTGCCAGATAATTTTGTATAAGTTTATTAACTAATATTACATTCCATTACAAGATGTAATTATATTATGTTGATTCTTTATTTATTTATTTTAATCAAAATCTGAATCTCACTGTCACTCCATGAGCTCTCCCCAACATTTATTATAAGTTCCTGTACTTCTATATTATTACTATTATATTATTATTATTATTATATTAGTGACCAGGTTCCAGACTCACTTAAGAGAGCAGTAGCGCATTTGTAGCACCTTTGGTGTTGCAAATGTCCATAGGCGATGGTAACCGCTTCCCATCCAGTGGGCCGTCTGCCTGTCTGCTGTACTCCAGCAATAAAAAAAAAATTAAAAAATTATTGATTGCCAAATGAATTTCCCAATTTGGGCGCTATAATGTTTTGGGTTCTTCTCACAATTTTTTTTCCAGTGTTCGGCGGTTACTTCCGCACATGCATTTTTTAATAAGTCTAACATCTTGTTTGCCGTAAAAGGGGGATGGGTATCGTTGCGATTGTTTCGAGCATGTCCTTTGATTTGTGCCCATATTAGTTCTATAGCATTGTACTGGCAATGTTACGGCGGAAGTCGAAGAACCCAATGACCACATTCGGCAGCTATTTTGTCGGTAATATATCTTTTAGGGAGGCTTTTTTCCGATTTTAAAATATTCACGAATTGTACTTTTAATAAAGTATTATCCACATTTTCACCATGACGTTGGAGCCAGTCAATTATCTCTTGTTTTTTAATGGCCTGGTCAGCATTTTATCAATTTGTCTGGAGTGATATGTAGCGCGTTGTGCATAATAATTATCGACAGTTCTTCCAGAGATTGCACCATTTCTTTAAATCATCCTTCATAAATCTCTGCGATAATTTCTTCGTGGTAGTCCACTGTTTTCTTGGATTTAAAGGCCAGTAAAGCATCTGACACGAATCCTTTCGTAGACCCTGCATGGCATATGATAAGGCGTTCACCTTTTCCCATTGGCACTGAACTAGTGGAAGCGGCGGTGTCGTCAGTCCAGTTCTTAGATACTGTGTGGTTTGCATTTATTACCAAGTCTCGTCAGTGAAAATAACATTTGACCAATCTGATATCTTTTTGGCTTCAATAAAAAATTCGCAGCGAGCCATAGCAACGTCGTGACGCTCCATCAATATTTTACGTTTGTCCGATTTTTTATAAGAAAATCCAATTTCTTTCAAAACCTTAGATCATATAAACGTCTAGATCACGCATCAATTGCACAAAAACGGCCCAAAAACAGTGCACCAAAATTGGTGCACTGGCTTCAGTGGCTTCCCACGCCTGTTAGTGTCGTTTCGATTACTTTACTGGTTAGAGCTCTCGCAAAATAAATAATTATGCCGGCCTGCGCTATTAAAATGTGTCGGAACTATTTTAAAACGGGAAAGGATAAGGATGAGATGTCATTTAATCGGAAAACTTAACACTTTTCTCATGATTTCTTTGTAAAAACGTGAAATTTAATTTCGACATTTTCAAGGTTATCGAATTGATTGATGTTGTCAGGTGAGAAGTGTGACTTATTTTCCAAAATTTGGGGACTTTTGTTACGATTTTTTTTTATTTATGAAATATGAATAATTGAAAAAATCTATAGAAAACAGACATGTAATGTTTGTGTGTCCGGTTTTCTTAAACTAGTTTATATTACGTTTTAGACTTCCTACGGATCCAATTGTAGCATATTGTTGGACAAAGAGATGGATTTTGAATCATTTTCGGAGATATTCTTACATACATACATACATAACTTCACGCCAGTTCCCTTGCGGGGTAGGCACGAACAACAGAGATATTTTTACACTATGTTTTTTATATTTTATTTTCAACGGCACAATTGTATTGCAATAAAGTACCTAAAATAATTATATATGATCGTGACCGATAAGATGTAAGTTGTGTGAAGGATAATTAGAAAATTTAAGAATACTTAACCATCATATAAAATTATTTCTAATCTAACCTTAGCGCTTTGGACAATATAAACTTTTTAATGTAACCTTATGACGTTTGACATAGAATTGACAGAATGCGTGCTGCAAATATCGTTAAAGAGGATGTAAAAAAAACTGAATATCGTTGAAAGCAGATGCTTCGGTCGGAGTTATCTGTACTAATATTATAAAGAGGTTAAGTTTGTAAGTTTGTGACGTTGTAGGGGGTAATCTCGGGATCTACTAAACCGATTTTAAAAATTATTTTACTGTTGGAAAGCTACGTTAACAGGGAGTGTCATAGGCTATATAACATGACGCTTTATACCACGGGAGCGGGACAGACCACGGGTGAATCCGCGCCGGGCCGCTAGTAATATTATAGATAATTCTTTATTGTCATAATTAAGATATTAATTTTGTCTATATTCTGTTAGCTGCATCTCCATTAATTCCTAATAAAGAAATAATTTAATATATTAATACGATAAAAAACAAATTTTAGTTCATAAAATAATCAAACTGAACTAGTTTGAATAAAAACTTTTCGATATGAATATTTTTATTTCTATAATAGCCCTTTTCAAGTGGTTTAGTTGCTCTTAAGTCCCTGCATTAAACTATCCCGTGTACCTACCCCGTAGTTCCTACTACTGATATAAACTTTGGATTATACATAAAGCCTACTACCCAATATGAACCTATCGAATCGTTCCAAGTCTACTATTACAAATGATTTCACTGACTTTTAGCGCAGGATAATCTTTGGGTTATAAATAGTCATCTAATAACCTTCGTGAACATGATGTGTAAGACAAAAATAATTTGCCATTATGAATAGTTTTCTTTTTTAAAATTATTATATTAGTATTGGTAATTAACAGACTTATAAATATGTACTAATATCTGTACAGACATTTTATTGCGAATTAAAATTACTACATGTGCTATGAATGTGTTATGAATTTATTTGTGCATGTATTTTTTTATGGTTCGTTCCAAGACACACAACTTTTGTTGCTAATACTTTATTAAAAAAAAACTGAAACCTCTGAGTAATATTAAATTATAACTCATAAAGCGATTAAATCATAACGATCATTTAAACTTTTCACTTACATAAAAAATATTTAATTATAAAAAATGGGGTAATATTTTTTTTCTGATATCCCGAAAACACAGAGTGAACTTAGCAACGCTTCGCGTTTTTGATGCCGTTTTTGGCGATGTTGTTTGTTAGCAATGCTCTCTCTAGACATGTTATATCTCAATGTTCAAAACCATGCTTAATGACGATTTTTGGCCGTGGAACAAACCACATTCACGTAAAGAAACAACAAGTTTTTTAAGTGTTGGAATTTCTTTCCGCAAGTAATAATCATAATATATATGACGGCGAATAGCGTCAGCGTCGAAGTTGTCAACCGATGTCACACGACGTGGTTGGCGTTTTTTCTTCGGCGTACGAAGCTTATTTTCCTGCATGCCGCTTCTACCGTAAGCTTCGGTAGTAATTTTTGAAACAGTAGGTCCACTAATTCCTAATGCGGCCGCAACACGCTCTCGCACTTGCGACAGTGGTAATAGCGGGCCACCGTTTTGATACTCTGCTTCAAAGTAATTACGAACCTTGATTACCAGTTCTCTCGCCTGCCTTTTCAGAACAGATTCTTTAGGCATTTGATATTTGACAGCTGGGCAGCAATCAACACGGAGGAACACAAAATACACAACGTAACGTATGGATAATGTGAAAAAACTCAGCAAACAGAAATGTAGTGATAGTGACTATATAGCACAACCGTCTTGTTGCGAGTGACAGATTAAAACAAACACAAAATGGCGGTCGGCCATTGAGTGTTCCCAGCTTGAAAAAATATATTTGAATGTTTTTTGTATTTGTCTTTATTCAAAACATACCTAATAAATATATGCGATCAATATCATTACTTATTTGGTCACAACACTACAACTATCAAATTAGAACTGTCATCGAGATAATAAAGAAATGGAAATAGTATAGGAATGACAATCACCCAGCACAAAACGTAACTGAAAAATTCTTATGCTTTACAGGACTAGATGGCTCTGTGGTATTCTGCCCTTTTTGATCTTGTATTATTTACAACATCTTTCTAGACCACAGAGTACATTAATATAATATTTTAGACCAAGTCAGCTAAAAATTAAATATCCAATTTAATTTTTGACTGATTTTTTCTATAAAAATATATATTTTTTATAATAAAATGTCAAAAGGTAAAATGTTATGTGGTGCCATCTAGATTTGCCACTAGAATTAGCAGCTTTTCAAAGTTACATTTTCTTATTGGACAACTGTGATTCCTAATATTCCTCATTCATGGCTATTGTTGTCCTTGTGAGCAAACTCCGATCCACTGCTGGATGTAGGCCTCACCAAGTTTGTGCAGTATATCCCAGTCCTCTGGCATCCACCAGCAACCTTGAAAATTGTTATTATTCTTTCAGGCCAGATTGCATCCTAGTCTGATTATTAAGATGTGGTTTCCACTCCAGTACTCGCCTGCTCCATCTGCTATCAGTCCTTTGACAAAACAGAGAACTTAGAAGTGACACTATAACTGAGTTCTCTCTGATGAAATATTTGTTCCCTACATCAACATTCTACCATCCCGCCACTCGTCGACAATCGAGGGTCCTTCTATACTTCCCCAAAACATTATAGTCATCGACTGCACAGGTTGGTCGCTTCTTCATGTCATACATACATGTGCAAGCTATAGAATGAAATTCCTTCCGAAGATTTCCCAGAGGATTATGATATGAGACTCTTCAAAAATTGTGTAATCAGGAGCACTAAAACAGTTGTTATCACAGATTCATATAAGACTATGACAAATATCATAATACCCTGTTATATCTTACATGTACCAGTATATCTAAACATGTGTAATGTCACTAAGCGAGTCTCCAAAATGTCCGCCATAGTCAATCAGGTCCTTAAGATTTCTACAAGGCAAGTTGCTTCCTTGTTTTTGCAGTTGTCCAAACTCTTGAGAGTTGGTGAACACATGGGCGTACTATCGTGACATTCATTCGTGTTGACTGGTGATCAATGAACTTCATTTGTATTGCATTTCACATCCATTAATTTTATTTACAACCATGTGTACACTCAATTGATGACCGGTTCCCATATCCACTGACCATTCATTTGCCTTTGCCTTACCATTGGTCGAATCTCGACATTACTTATATGGCGCTTGTATCAAATTTGAATGGATAGTAAATAATGGTCGGTAAGATATAGGAACTGGCCATAACAGGTTATCCACAAATTACGTCGCACAAATATCATGACTTTCTGACCCCTCCCCCAGCCATTTCACAGCTGGTCACTATTGTTAGACTCCTCCTTCCGTAGTGTAGCTGTGGCATCACCGTATGTTCCAATTTTACATCAAGAAATTATTAATTTAAAACAGCAATTCTATAATTAGCTACAATAT
This sequence comes from Dendrolimus kikuchii, assembly GCA_019925095.2. NCBI lineage: Eukaryota > Metazoa > Arthropoda > Insecta > Lepidoptera > Lasiocampidae > Dendrolimus > Dendrolimus kikuchii. Next base: position 7,031,860 of record CM034388.1, on the reverse strand, counting down.
ATTATGACGCCAATAGTCGATCATTCTAACAATATTGTAATAGCATCCCAGGTGCTGTCCACCCGTCTGCCTACAAGCAAACATAGAAAAGACATGTACAGGTCCCCACTTTCCTGGACAGACATCTAAAACTAGAGTTTAGATGAAACTTCACATCATAACAACCAATTTACACACCGTATCCACCTGACCCACTAGACTGAATTAATTTGCCAACTTTATTAGAAATGGTCTTATCGAGAGAAAGTTTTCTTTTTTTTTAATTCTCCGCATACATACATTTTAACATTGTTTTTTAATTAGCATAATGCGAGGAAAAAGTTGTGTGGTGTTTTGTAAAGATACTGTTTCCAGTATAGCCTTGGAAGCCGAATATTAAAAATTTGATAAATATTTGAAGTAAGATAATAATATGGTATTTTTGTTATTTATTAAATATAAATATTTTAGATTACATTAAACAAATGTCATCTAGCCAATCAAGTAACTTTGAAAAGAAAGGAAAAGTTACTCAATCTTGACTGGATGATGTTAAAGAGGGTTCCTCAAATGGTTATTTGGGATAGTGCCTATCTTGGACAATGAATTACTAACTCGGTATAGCCAATATAGCCAGCGAGATAACGCGTAGACAGCCTTCTGAACTCCTTAACCTTGAGTGACGTAATCTCAATGTTCTCTTAAGAAATTATAGTTAAAATACAATACCCTTAACTATTATTAATTAAGTTTAATTAATGTACGTCATCTGACACTATGTTTACCAAGACGCGGTTTTCACTCCAGGACTCGTCTGCTCCATTGGCTATTGGTCCTGCGACAAACGTGACCGGCACATTGCCGCTTTAACTTGTTAATTTTGCGAGTTTTTCTTACGGAATTTTCATATGTAATTTTATCCATAATAGAAACACCCGACGTAGCTCGCTCTAAGCCCATTATTAAGGTTAGATTTACTTTATAGTATTTGTTTAGCTTCTTCTTCTTTATATATAAAATTCTAATGTTAGTGTGTAAGTCACTGAACTCCTAAACCCCTGGACCGATCTTGATAAAAAAAATTGTTTGTGTTAGAGTGGGCCCCGGATGGTTTATATACACAATTGGACCCAGTAGATGGGGCTGCAATCAGGTTCTTAAATTTATGACTTAACTTTAGAGCAGGACAACGTCTGCCCGGCCCACTAGTAAATATTGTAAATAAATAACAATACATAATAATATAATTAAGAAAGTGTATGTATATAGGTACATTTTGTCCCAAAATTATTGGAAGAGTCAAAGTTAAAGACATAAGAGATCAGCCAGGACTCTACGCGTTTATTGTTCACTTTGAAACAAAGGGCTGCGGTTATCATGTCGCGGCAAACAACGAATTCGGGTTAAATATAGTAAACGGGGCAGATAGATTAAGGATGAGCCGCAGTGGTCGCATGATGGAGGTCACGTAACGTTCGTTAAGAACACAAATCTATATGGTACCCGTTATCAGGCAGTGGAATGAGACTTTAAGAATTACTTCTTAAGGTCCCGTTGCCATTTTGGCAAAAGGAAGACTTATGTCTATCGTCATGTCCACCCATACTTCCACTTTAATTATACGTACCGTTGAGGTGTGGAGCTCTTACGTCATCTGTTTTTCTGACACAACTTGGGTGTCTTAGACTGCATTACCACGTGACATCAGATGCAATATCGGTCAAACGCGAACCTATACATTATAAAAACTATTTATCTTTGTGTGTCACAATCATTTTATTCAGAAACTAATTATAGTAAAACCTCGAAACAACTAAAAATTAGGAGCGGGCGGCTGCGATAAGTGTATCATTCTTAATTTTCTTTCAGTGTACATAGCCCAGTTGAGTAATTTTTGAAAATAAAGGACGACGATACGATTTTCATGACGCTGGGAGCTAATGTCGCACTATTGATTTAAATATCATTAAGGAACATCGTTATGACTTTTTAAGACCTGGCTAAAGATAACCCAGAAACGACATGTACCCTGAAAACAAAATTTTAACTCTCAATTACATACATGTATGGCGGCCACATCCAATCTTTTTTTCGCGATTTGACCATTATGTAGTGGTATTATAGACTGCATCTCCCTATCAAGCATATTTTATATAGTCCCAGTAATTTCTGAGAAAAACTACTGAAATTTATATGTTAGTCATTTTTCTCAGAAACAGAACGGAACGGAAGAACACGAAGAAAACATAAGAATTACGTTTTCGTCATAAAGGCTACGGTACCTAAAAATATTTAACCTTAAGGACGTCTGTGCATCTACACCTTTATCGCTACACATGCCCATACAAGCAGTAGCCATTAATTATACAACACCTGACATCATAATGAGGTCGATACGTCAAAAAGGAAAGCGCACGCACCGGCGGCTCGAGTGAAACCTGCTACGGAGCTTGTATCGTGATTCATCAAATGAACGCACATTTACCTATGATAGGGATCCATTATTGCCGGGTTTCTGTATCTTATTCTCTTTTCATTTGTGTAATTGCTGATTAAAATTTGACATTATTTAAGAAATTGTCAAATTTCTGCCAAAGGTAAAAGAATGGTAAGTATAAAAAAAAATTCGCAAAAAAGAAATCGACTTCAAGAGTAACTAAAAAACAAAAAATAAATATGTTCTACAATTTCTGAAAATTGGTGCGAAGTAAAACATAAAAATTATTATATTCAATTTTTTGTTGATGTTTTTATGCTTTACTTGACAATTACTTCAAGACGTAGAACATATTTATTTTTTGCTTTTTAGTTACTCTTGAAGTTGGTTTCTTTTTGCTAGATTTGTTTTATTCTTTACTTTTAAGTTACATATAATTATGGTATCTAATAACAATGAAATTTGTATGAAACTATTCTAAAGCTGTGCTAATCTATGCAAAAAGTATCATCAAAATCGGTTCAAAAGATATAAAGTTATGGCGGAACATACGATATCAAAAAGCCAATCGCGTCCAGGTTTGTCAGGAACTGCTTGATCGTTCAAATGAAGATGAAAACTTTGTCAAGAATCATAACCGGTGATGAATCATGGGTTTATGGTTATGACTAAATAAAACCCTCAAAGTAGATTTGAAACGATTGAGACGAAGGAGGTGAAGGCCATCAACAACAGAAGCGTTTCAGGACTGTTTCAGCAAGTGTAAACACCGTTGGGATAAGTGTGTGCGTTGGGAAGGAGAGTACTTTGAAGGGGACCCAGCCGTGTAACTCCCAAATAAATTGTTTTTTTTTATAACCTCAGTCCGCGTATTTAACAGACCTCGTACATATAAAAACAATATTACACTACGATTTGAGAACCTCCTCCTATTTTAAAATCGGTTAAAAATAGCGATGTTCGTCACACCTACATATAGCACATTTCACTATGCGTGGACGGACAGGCCATGCCCGTATTACTAAATAAAATTACCTAGTAAACGTAAATTGCTCGCGAGTTTGCCTTTCCTGTGCACGCCATAAAACAACCCTTGCATAAAACGAGGTCGCCAAGGGAAGGGTGTGTGTTATGGGGCTTGCCGAAGGTCGTACAGGTGACGTCATCTTATACCTAACACGGTGGAAGGTATGGTGTGTACTGTGACCTTGGGTATTGTATTTTGACAACTAGCCCCCTTATAACAGGTATTTACGAGGTTTATCAACTTTTTATTTTTTTAACGAGTCTATAAACTTCATATAACTATTATGAATAAGGAAGTAGGTAAATCTACAATATTATAAAATTCTAAAAATGTCGTGTCTGTACATTCAAGCTATTAAAATAAACTGTAATACACTATATAAACGATGGAGAGCACGATGGTCATTTGGTTCCGTAGCCCAATACCAAGTATTTATTCTTCCAAATAATTAAAGACAAAAAAAGTATTTAATCTAAAACAACCCACACCTCAAAAAACGACTCAATAGATGCTTATTCAATCCGATTTTTGGTGAAAGTATTTTGTAAGTTCTATCACGATCTTAATTTTATTCAGAATTGTGCACATTACGAGTATAATTTAAAAAAAGTCCCAGCGGGGGGCACGCTTTATGATTTTGAAAGCGAATATTTCCCATTTGTTAATCTAAATAACAAAGCCAATAAGTGACATCAGTATTACTTTGCGAGACTTGAAGTGGTTGTGTACCGAGATATAGAATACATTTTTCTGCTAAATTTCATTCATAAAGACTCAGTGTATAAATTGTATGGCTAGCAGACTGTATTTCAATTTTCAATATAGACATTGAATCAAAGGAAAATGTTTTGAAGATATTAACAGTTTAAAACGTACTATATATTCTTTGATAATTTGACATAACATTAAAAAAAAAAACAAACAAAAAACTTAAAGAATCTAATGACATAAAAATAATATGTCCAATGTGGTTTGCACACCCAGTATAGTTTTTGAGAAAAATGACTGATAAACGTATGGATAGTCAGTCATCGTGCATTATCCTAGCGTAAAATTCTGGTGTTTCGAATCCCGGGGTTCGCTTTCCTGATTTTTTTTCTCCTCCTCTTCAGCGTTTTTAGACGTTGTAACCGCAACCGGAATTTAACGTTAGGATGATGTTGATGATGGCAACGGAGCCCTAAAAAGCTGTTTTATACACAACGTGTATATTATTATTACATACCTCGTTTGTATATTATTAGAATTATAAGAGTTTAAATTACCATAATGTAATATGCTCCATCTAACACAACCGCAGTATTGTGGTTAGCGATATATAAACAGCCAATACATTAATAAGCAAGTCGTTGAATTATTGAAAGTTACTTGAAGTCTAGCTGAATATTAGAAATGACAATTTCTCAATAAAAAATGGAACTCTGAAAAGCTTCTAAGCCCCTTACATTACTAGATGGCGTCATGCCACATTCTTCTTCTCTTTTAACGTTTTATTATTGGAATCATATTTTTCGAACCAATCAAAAATAGAAAAGGACGTATTGATTGCATTTGATGTAAAATGGTTTCTTTATATAATAAACTAGAGTTTCGCCGCGGATCGGTAGCTGCTGTAAGTAGCTCTATTTTACTTGCATAACAACTTAGTTAGGTTTTTTTTATATATAGAAACCTTCAATGATAAATTATGTAACTACATACATACATACATACATAACTTCACGCCAGTTCCGTTGCGGGGTAGGCACGAACAACAGAGTGCCATTTAGGCTTATTCTTACACACCTCACTTGCCTCTTTGACATTCATAACTCTTGTCATGCAAGCTCGTCTGTTCTTAAGGCTCCTGACATCACCTTCTGCTAGTACACGATCAATTTGATCATGGAAGGTGTGTCGTGGCCTTCCACGACTTCTGCATCCATCCACTTTTGCATTGTATATCTGTTTAGTCATTCTTTCATCATGCATTCTTTCCACATGCCCGAACCACCGGAGCATTCCTTTCCTTACCTTCACCCCGACACTCTCTTTCAGACCAACTCTCTTTCTTACTTCGGTATTACGAACGCGGTCCGCGAGCGTCACTCCGCAGATTTTGCGCAGTGCTCGCATCTCGACCGCGTTTACTCTACTTTCATGCTCTTTCTTCCATACCCAACTCTCGCTTCCATACGCGAGCGTAGGTACCAGCACCGCGTTGTGTACGGCCAGCTGGGCCTTCTGGCTGAGGTTCTTAGCGCCTAGAAGTTTACCTAACGCTCCATTTATGTAAATTATGTAACTGATGGTGAAAAACATTTAAAAATCCATTGCGTGGTTTAGGAAGAGTTAGTGGATCTACAGACAGATAGACTCGGGAAGCGACTTTGTTTTGTTGTAAATAGTTAAATACTTTGTAAAGAAGTGAGGCGGTTTTGGGTGTTAACTTAAAGGGTGGTGTATTGCTATCCAGTTTTACATTCAAATAAATCTGGCAAGTTCCTAGCATTCCAAAAGCTACGAAAGATCCTATAGGAATAACAAACGTCCGTTGTTATCGGTATTTGGGCACAAAACCTTGAAACGCCTTGTGCTTTATAAAGCCCAGGTGAAGACGCATATGGAGTACTGCTCACACCTTTGGGCTAGAGCACCTGCCTACCAACTTAATCCCCTGGACAGTATTCAACGTTGAGCCGTTTGTGTTGTTGATGATCCCATACTCACAGACGGTCTAGATACGCTTGGCCTTAGGAGAGATTTTGCTTCTCTCTGCGTATTCTACCGACTGTATAACGGGGAGTGTTCCGAAGAACTGTTTAGAATGGTGCCTTCGTCCTCTTTCTACCATCGCACCGCTCGCCATCGGTTGGGAGTTCACCCCCACTTCCTTGAGCCGCTTCGCCCATGTCCGCAACGATTCTGTAGAACGTTTCTCTTGCGTAACGTGGGAATTTGGAACGAGCTCCCAGCCGAGGTTTTCCCACAGCGCTACGATATGGGAGTTTTTCAAAAAGGGTGTAAAATTTCTTCGAGGCCGGCAGCGCGTTGGTGACATCTCTGATGTTGCAAACGTCTATAGGCGACGGTAACCGCTTTCCACCAGGTGGGCCGTCAGCCTGTTTGCTGTACTCCAGCCATAAAAAAAACCATTAAAAAAGCATTTAATCGAAAATACCTTAATCAAAAACTATTAAACTACCTATGTATGTTATGTAGTTATATGTCCTATTTATATGCATTTAATTTGCACACCACCGTCATACACTTTCGATACCTTTCACAGAATCCACAGCCCGGCTTGTCTGCAAGAGATTGCTCTAAAGCGATAAGGCCGCCCTTTGTTCCTGTGCCTTTACACGAAATGACTGTTAAATTTAAGTACTTATGTGTATGTGGTGAACAATGGACAATTTTTTTATCTTCTATCTATCTAAACGGACCTTATTTGAACCATTTTTTTATGCTGCGGCCTAACTACGTTAGTGTTGCGGTTTGCGATCTCATTCATATTTATTTTTTTATTATCTCCTCCTCAATGCTGAGAAACAAGATATGTCAGGGTTTTTACGTGTTTTTATTTTATTGTTTTTTAACTTTTTGCTTTTTTATTCTTCATTGTGGTTTTCTCTTTATTTAAAACTTATAACTATTAAATTTTTACTTATATTCTATTACATTATGTTCTTTCTTACATTTATCTGCTTATGTTTACAAGATTTTTATTTCTAAGTTATTTCCTACTCTTTTCTACTTAATATCGGCTAAGTTTTTAATACTACTTTTTTATATTACTATTTATCTATATGTGCTAACTAAATACTATATTACTTAATATTTTCTTAAGTTTTCGCGACTTGTATTCATAATAAAACTACGTTTTAACTTAGGTTTTTGATAATTGGATCCCTGTTTGGGATCCAATTATCAAAACTATTAAGACCCAAACCCAGCAAAAACCAGCTGCCAGACCTCAAGACACTGTGAGCTCTTTCTGCGTACAACGGAACACAAACCAACTTGACTGATAATTACCTTTATTTTTCCTTCCACCCATTTTAATATTATATAAAATTATTAGAGCTAGGCATGTTTGCTGAAGAGTTTCTTGCGCTGCTTCTTCTCTTCAAGCCATAACATGTTGCGAAGCGGTAGTAAATTAGATTAGGCTCCCATAGAGTAAATAATAACCATAAACAAAATTAAAATTAAATAATTAAAATTAATAAGTTGGCGGTAGCCTAAATAAAACTTTAACAATACTCGTTGACACTTGACATCTTTGTCTTCCGTGATCACGGCCACTGAAAAGTGGCCGAAACGTCGGAAAAACCAAAATCAAATAAAATTACCGCTCTTAAAACCGTTAAAACGTAGTTTTATTATACTAAATTACTATTACATATTTCTATTATGATTTTTTACTATTTTATACAGTTATGTCTTCTTATGTATTACATTTAATATTACTGTTGTTATATATATTCTATAATATATATTCAACTTGTATCTTATTTATCTTATCTCTCATTCATATTAAGTTAGAGTAAGTTACAAACTTACTCTAACTCAAATTGAATAAGACTGTTAGATTATGGCCGAATTCGTCTTATATAAAGCATAAAAATAAAGCCGTTAACGCATAACCACACTAGTGTATATAGTATATACACTAATATGGCTATGTATATACTGCGAATGTATATACTATATATATTCGTTATCTGTAAATATTTAACGTCAATAACAATGACGCGTCTCAAATAACGCATTTACCCCAACCTCATATCTGCGTGAAAAACAGGCCTATATTTGTAACACTAACGCAGCTGAAGCCGCAACACTAAAGTAAATGTAAATTACGCTTTACAATCTTGTATTCTTTTTCTTATAGTATTTATTATTGGCAACAACGTCATCTATCTATAAGAAAAAGCAAGTCGAACATCCTTACGCAGGTCTTACTGCATAGTAAGTACGTATGTACTGATTTTATCTGTAATAATTTCCACCCCATAAAGAAACTTCGGCTAGACGACGCGACACGGCGGCTAGACCGGGATGATATCACCATTCCCTATTCCCAGAAGGGGTATCTTCGTCATATGATTCCCAGAGTCAATTTTCTATACTTACTATTATCTTTTTAGTCATATGGAATGTTAGATACATGACACACCATAAGTGACATGTCAGAGTTCTTTCGGTTTTTGACCGTTTAAATTTAAAAAAATAATCCAAAAACTAAAAAGTATTAAGACTCAATTTTTAAAGGATTTCACGACGAATACATGACGAAGCCCACTGAATGCTGCTCAGCACAACTGGATCTTCACCGTGATAAGGCTTCGCAAGCCTTACAATTTTCACAAGAAAAAAAATATAATTTTTACCTTCCCTTATGCTTCATTACAAAACATCTTAAATTACTGAGAAAATAAGAATAGCTGTAGTTGAAACAGATTTTAATATTAAATTGTATGTTATAGAAATAAAGTTCATTTTATACTGTATAGAAGAGTATAACAGCTGGTTAGCGTTGGGAAATATATGCATGGATACATTTGAGTTATTTGCCGAGTATTAATTTAAGTATCCGTGTTTTCTTTAAATAGTTAGGACTCGATTATTAGTGTATCTACTCTGTGTTAAGTATTCATGAAAATACATGTTTTAGAATAATCTTAAAGTAGTTTTAACTATACATCTTTGACTGTCGTCAAACAATAAACTTTTTAGGATTTAAGTTCTTGATAAAGCACATTTTACTAAACAGTAGATTTTCCACACCAGCTTATAATTTATTAAAAATAATCCATAACCTAAAAACTATTGTTCACTATAAGCCATTTTTTTTAATTGAATTGCAGTGCAAACGCACTGCCAGAATTTACTTCGAATAAAATCGTGTGATGTTATATTAACGAATCTCCAAAAGCTTCGCCCAACGTGGGGCTCGAACCCACGACCCTGAGATTAAGAGTCTCATGCTCTACCGACTGAGCTAGCCGGGCTTATGCTTTATTGACCTAAATACCTAATAGGTTTACAAGGCTCATTTTATTAGTATACTTAACTTTTTATTGTTAATTAGTATCTGTTATATTGATATTGTGTTTAAGGTGTTATTAAATTTGATTGTTTGAGTCAACAATACGCAGTCCAATCCTGAACATAAAGTTCTTGAAGTTTGCGTCACAAATCTCGTTTCCTTATCCAGCCTCTACCAGCAGCCCCACGCGGGTCTTTGGTCGATCTAGATTGGAGGGCATTTTACATTACATATACCTAGACGTCATCTCCTTTCCAGGACTCGTCCGCTTCATTGGCCATAGATCCTACGAAAAACATACCCGGTTTATGGCCATTTCAACATGCTAATTTTGCAAGCTATGCCGGTTACTTTCTACACGTGACATCTCTACTAAAAATGTGTGTTAAAAATATTTTTTAATTAAATATATTTTTAATTAAAAAAATTTTGTTTTAAAAGAATATGTTTTAATAAAAATAAGAATCCAAAAAAATTAGAGAATAATAAATAACCTTTTACGCCATCTAATCATGTATTCAAGACTTTTCAAAAGCGTTTGTTTACATGTATTGTATGTACCATTCCACTCGTCTTTATAAACTAAAAAGAGTATTATAAATTAGATTAATGATGCAGAAAATGATATCTTCAGAAAAACAACGGCCGCACCGGTAAAACTGAAAGTTTATAAATAGTGGCTCAATGTCATGTAGCCGTTGCCTGTGTCTATAAAAAAAAGTTTATAAATTGTCCATTGACTTTGCCGTTGATTGTTACTGAGTGAAATTACCACTAACTTTTACAGTTAGAGGTAAATGAGGTCTTATACCTAGAATGTGTAAACAATGTGTAATTTCAAATCGAACGTTGAACCAAGATAATATTAAAAAATAGCATCGGTCTTATTATTGCTAAAACTAAGCCTCCTGATGGATGAACGTCTGCCGAAATCACGCGGAAAATCCCTGTAATAGATTTATATGAATTGTAGATGAATAATAAAGAATATGGTATTTTAATCAGTTGACTGCACACACCGGCAACCATTTTGTGCAGTTATGCAGCCGTGTGCACGTCTCTTTTGTAAATAAATGCATCTCCTACACGTTATCATGTTTAGAAAAATACTCATAAGGATGAGTATTGTTTTGAACATTTAAAGATAAAAAGAAAGATTTCTAAAATAATAGTATGTTTAATACGTGGCAAAAAAGGGGAACATATGTAAATGCTATGTTTAAGCATTGAGTCAAAACATGGTCAAAAAGTTCTGATGGCCCTACTGTAAATTCCCTGTATTCGTGTAGGAACGGAGAAAAAATATTAATTTCTGAGGCCGAGCGGCCTGTTGTAAGAGGCTAAAAAACAACCGACAGCTAGGTTTTTGTTTGTGTGGAGTATGGTTACTACCTCTGGACTAGAGCATGCTACCAGAATAACGTTGACTTGTATTCCAGCACTAGTGACCAAGTTCCAGCTTCCCCTTCGAGGCCGGCACCACCTTTAATGTTAGAAACTTCCATAGGCAACAGTAACCAGTTTCCAACATGTGGGCCGTCATTCTGCCTACTGTACTCCAAGAATGAAAAAATATAGTCCGTGAACTACAAAATATTAATAACGAATTTCCTCCCTAATCACTTTCTATTAAAATCATTACATTTTTACTTTTGTTTAGAATCCACGACAAAAAATTCACACGAAAGAAGTCGCGGGCACAACTAGTGATATGAAAAAATAATTACAAACTCTATAACTGAGTTGTAAACTGATTTTTATACTTAATTGCAATATTTGTACGAACGCAGAGATGATAATTATAACATTTATTGGTTATTTAAGTGACTATAAGACACGGAGTCGAATGGTGAATCCTTTCTTCGTGCATTCACGTCATTACAAATGTGTCGGCTGTATTCTTCCCACGTGACCAGGATGCTACCCGGATGTGATGTATGTTAACTTTTGCCTCCTATTTTGTTTGGAAATTTCAAGTGGACTGTATTTAAGCACACTTGCATATTACATATACATTTTATTTGTATTATACTAGTAGTTTGAAAAACATTGCATGCGTAAACAGATGAGCAAAAAGAAGACTACGAAACCCTAACAAAACGTAGAAAAGTTATTTGTATAGCCATTAATTAACTTTTTGTAACGGTACTTGACAATCTTGTTACATCTGACATAAAGCGCGACCGTTATAAAGTTCAACAAAAGATTTGTCTATTTATTTTTTGTGAGACTAGACGGTGGGACTGCTGCACGTGCTTCACTATTTAAAGTCACTCAGCAAAATATGAAGCGACCTATGTTAGGTGTTTTATTAAAGAATTAGAAATCGGAATATCCGTAAGAAAACCAACCAGAGTATCAGATACAGCTCGCCAAATTAATAGTACCTACTTAGATGAAATAGCAGTGGACCGGTCACATCTATCGCAGAACCAACAGCCGAAGGAGCAGGCGAGTTCTGGAATTAAACAGCCTCTTAATGCAGTCTTACAGACTAATGATCTTGGGAAGATCGCGGTGAGAGGTGCATGAGGAAAGCGGAGGACCAAGATTTGTGGCTCAACAATTAGTTTATAGTCAAAAATGTAATAGAAACTTATAACTTTTTTTTATTACTAAAGCACAGCAGACAGGCTGAAGGCCCAGCTATGATGATTGACGCATGTCATGGGACCGCTAATATATAATAAACTACCGAGTAGGATAACGGAGTCACCATCCATCGGCTTATTAAAAACACGGCTATAATCATGAGGAGTTTATATTCCATAATATGATATAATGTTAATTTTATTTATGACCTGTGAACTGATGTAGAAATTGACGTGTAACTTTGTTATGAATAAATGATTTCTGATTTCTGATGGAAAGTGGTTACCGTCGCCTATGAACATAGGAATACCAGAGGTCCTGCCAATGTGTTGCCGGCCTTGTAGGAGAAACTGGAACCTAGCCACTGATGCCGGAACACAACTCAAAATTTTTATGGCGAATTACTCTATCTAGACCAGGGGTAGTAGCCATCCAGACGGGCAAATGACCTACCACCTGGTTGTGTGTTGTTTTGTCACCTCTTTCGCCTCTTACAGGCCGCCTAGCCGCAGGAATATTAAGTATTCTTTTTCCATTCCTGCATGGAGAAATAACTTGTAAAGACGAATGATTTTGAATAAAAAATTCTCTTAATATTGTGTTCCTGTGAACTAGGCGACCAAAGGCTTGTTGAGCACTTAACAACAGAAGCCGTAGAAGATTAGGATTCTTTGTCATAAATGTATCTGATCTATCTGCCGCGCTCTCGTTTTGGAGGTCAAGATTCACTTTGAGTCGCCTAGCCAACAGAGATAGTTATAGAGTATGCGAAGAGAGAGCGAAATTTTAGTTAAACAAGACATTTATAAATAGCAGAAAGTGAGAGAAAAATTACGTAGGCATCATTACATATATGTTACGCAGGATTTAGGAGCTTTTAGTCATTTTGGAACCACGAAACTGTTGTTTTCGTCTTATTCGTCTTTCTATGTTTGTTGTCGCAATCATTTAAAATGTCAGAAACTATTGGGTCTATATGGATGACGTTACGACTTCACAACCGCGAGATGCTGTTTTGTAAAAACGCATACATAGAAAAACATAACGGTATCATATAACAATTTAAATAATTATGTTAATGTCACTAAATGGATGCCAGTGGGTCGCGTGGGTTTGCTCAAAAATTTCGACACGTCTTATACTGCATTTCGTATCTAAAAGCCGGGGGTGGTTTGGTGGGAGTTTTTTTTAAGAAACGTAGAATAATGGCTTAAAGGGAACAGCAGTTGTAGGATATTGTTTGATTTTAATTAGTGTGTGTTGAATATGAAAAGTCTTAAATGTGCCTCAAAACTTCTCTTTGCGTCAATCAAACGCCTACAATTTAGCTTAGGCTTTCATATAAAGATTCATGTGATCATAGTCCAGTTTGGAGTAATCCCCAAACACCTATTAAACACCTAATTATCGCCCTCTCATTTACATAATTATAATATATATGGCCGCCACATGGCAGCTAGTTTTCAAGAAAAAAATACTGTGACATAAATTTCACATAATAAATTTCAGGATAACTTCCCAATTATTGGTTACGTTTATAATGTTACGAGTTATGCAGGACTCGAATTAAATTGCCGTTTGAATTACTATAGAATTTATTAGAACTATATAAACACGTATAACATAGGTACAAATATAGCTAGACACTACTAGTACAACTGCACGATTCAATAACACGCGCAAAGTCTGTAACTATATCGCTAGTCGAATCTACGTCTTGCTCGTATCGTAATCGTCGCGTGAGTGCCTCAACCCTCCGTTCAGGCATTGTTTTATACTAAACTGTATAATACCGACAAAGAACCGCGTTCACTGAGTTAATCCGCACACCTGGCAAGCTTCGACGCAATGCAATCAATAATAACAAGGATTAGTTCGACACTAATGACGGCTATAAAACAAGTACGATAACAATAAGATGTTTTTTTTTAATTACAAATTCTAAACACGAAGTAAACAAAAGAACTCCGAATGCAGGAAAGGTAATAAATTGCGTTTTACGACAGGCAGGTGTGCGCATTCCTTTAACGGCATGTAACAATAACATTTAACTCTGGAACCTTAAAAATAAATTCCAACTGACTTATTTTTTGTATTGCAAGTATCTAATCATAGTTACTCAAATTATATTGGTGTGTTATGTACCTAGTATAGAAAGCAGATTCCATTTCAAATACCGGCTTGGCAACTTTGTAGTTAGCTATAGCTTTCCCTCCCTATTGCACGTAAAATTTGGCTCCCGTCATCAACTACACTCCGCAGGGTAGTTGACAGTCAAATCTGTATATTGGGATACTTATTGCATCCTACAAAATGCCGCAGCCTCTTAGAATTTGTACGATACGAGCGTAGGAAGTAATGATGTCATCTCTTTAACAATTCAAATATCGTATTAATTATTATTTAAACAACAATTAATTTTATTTTTATCGTGATGATTTTAAAGTAAGACGACAGTATGGTTTTGTAACGCCTTGCGTAGACTTGAGTAACTTATGGCTCGATGACTTTCTATGCTTCTAAAAGTTTGCCTTACGGTGACAGACGAGCGAAAAGGTTGCTGAGTCATGAGTAATGAATAAGCGCATACTTACTCGCGTGTCTATCACCCGCCTTATATAGTATGTATGTATACAAATAATTTTCGAATTTAGTATACAATACGTGTGTCATTTAACTAATTGGCACCAGGATTTCCATATTGTGGAGTTTTTTACAATCTTGCCGAAACATTTAGTTAGGAGCACTTTTTTGGGAAACAAAACTTTTGTCATAATTCGAGCCAAGCACTAAAAATGGAATCTAATAACAACAACAATGTTGAAACCATGTCGCTTCTAGCATAATAAACATTGTTGTTCTTACTTTACTCTTATTTTCATACAGTTTATTACATATCTTGAAGTTGATGAGACTGAGAATAAATAAATGTAGATGTTTGAGGACAAGTTGCTGGAATAGTACTATTTTGGGGGAATTAATCATCTGCTTTACGGAAATTCTTAAAACTCAATCTGGAGACCGTGATTGGTACTGTCCAAAAAAGATATAGGTATACTAATGGGAAACGGGCCATCAAAAGCACGCGTACTATTATTTTGCCACTAAGGCGATTCACACACTGCTCCGCGCTCCGTCGCCTGGCGCGGAATGGCAGATTTTAATATTGTATGCAAGTACATCGATTAGTATAGAAAACACGCCAGGTACAACACACCGAAAACGCGCCACGGCGCGGGAGCACATCCCGCTAGCAGATTCTGCCGCCAGGCGTGGAGGCCCGGGGCGGACCACAGCAGGAAATACACTGCGCTCCGCAGTATCGCGCCTGTTTTCTTCTATTAGGTCTACTTATTTGCTTATACAAAAACCATATTGCTAAAATAATTGCAGCGTCTTGAATGAGTTCAGTATTGCCCATTGCAACGTAACTAACATCACGACGACCAAATGGAAAGTAACCTTTAGTTTGGTGCGGGCCGCGTACAAAGCCGTCAGGCGCGGAGGCGCGGTAAAATCTGCTCGAAGAGGCAAATCTGCTCCTCCGTCGCCGCGCGCCGGATCTGCTGCTCCGCGCCTGGGCGCGTCGCCAATGTTTGAATCGCCTTAGACAGCTCCCCAAGCGAGCCTTTAATCTAATAATAATAATAAGTTTTTATTTCAAGCAATAAAATACCCACATAAAATCAAAAGTTTAAAACTGAGAACTATTAAATTAAATTAAAATAAGATTCGTGTCACATATTATGTATTTGTGTTACGGTGCACAGAATGCCAGCTCCTAAAAATAGGGTTGTCGACGCCATCTGAAAACATGCGGAGAATTCCAATGCCTGAAGCAAAGAGGTAAACCCAGAGCCCCGGGATACGTGACCTCCTTATCGCAAAGAAAACTGCAATCCTCTGTTCGGCGAAGATGCCCGAAGTGCTAAAGAATCAAGGCAATTTCATTAGGATGCGATATCCATTATTATATTGCACCCTAATGGTTCCTTAAGATTTTTGGTGCATTTCACCCAGAGCTAAGTGTAGAAACTTTGACATAATGTTCTAAATAGTGTCACTTTCACCTATTCAGTGCACCGCGAAAATCTACGCGTGATCATAGTGCACCTAACAGCCAGAGCTCTACGCTCGCACTCTACGTCTATATTAAAGAAATCACAAAAATTGGGTCAGAAACAAAAAAGTTACAGACGTCAATCACTACAACGTTTTCTACTTAATTTTATGGATTTTGTGTTTTATCTTCGGAACTCAAGATCTTTTATACCAATGAAATTGGTATGGGATCGTTCTGAAAGAATATTGTATCGAACGCAAAAGGATAACCAAAATCTGTCCAGAAACAAAAAGTTATGACTGAAAAATTACAAAAAATTCACATTTCTACTTGATTTCTAGGACTTTTCTGCTATATCTTCGAAACCCAAAGACTTGTAGCAATAAAATTTGTATGGGACCATTTCGAAGCATTGCAACTAAATCGAACGCAAAAAGAAACATCAAAATCGGTTCAGAAACAACAAGTTATGGTTGAACATACCATATAAAATGGAGAACCTCCTCCTTTTTGAAGCCGGTTAACAAATTGAATGATTTTCGTTGGAAACCCCAGAACTCAAAGCATACGACCACATTGAATAACGACACTCAATTTTATGGTTACTTGAATTACTATTTTCTATGGCATGAGTTACGCAGATGGCCCACCTGATGGAAAGCGGTTGCTATCGCCTATGGATATTTGAAGCCAATGTGTTGCCGCTCTCTAAAGGAAGACTGGAATCTGGCCACTAATGCTGGAGCCCGGAACACAATTCACGATTGTTACGGCGGTTTACTCAAGACCAGGGGTGGTAGCCATCCAAACGGTTAAATACCCTACTACCTGACTGTGGGTTGTTTTTTCTCCTTACGTTGCGTGCTTCATTTAAAGTGAAGCACAGAAGTAAATCGTATAATATCAGCGTACTCATAAATAATAAAACATCATTAAAAGCAAGAAGAATGACCTGTGGAGTCAATTAGCCGCTAAAATTTAGAAGCTTTTCAGAGTTATGTTTCTTACTAGGCGATTTTTATTTCTAATATTCTTGTACAATACATACCATTACACCCACTTACCTATAATATACCGAAAGGAAGATATTACGCCTACTCGAATTTCGCCGAAGGATAGAAATCGGATAAAGACTAATCAGATACGTCTTTGGAGGTTATAAAACAAAATGGCTGCCATTGACACCATAACCGCGAACTTTGACCGTATTTTCGCATAATATCGCCGTCGAACAGTGAAATCTAACTATACCGGTTTGTAAAAAACTGGATATTGATCTTCATATTTATTCACTATGATTTTTTAATATAATAAAATTCTTTTGAGGCCGACGACGCGTAGCAACGCCCCTGGTGTTGCAAATGTCCATTAATAATAATACACAATTACAAATATTAAAAGTTGTTCGTTTTAGCGCTGCCATATACCTATATAAAGGTAAAATAGAACCCTTATAATTTCACTCCGGTGTCTGTCGATGTGTCATAGTTGATGACCGCAACAATGCGAAATACACATATTATAAAAAATGGCTGCTGAATGTATTTTAGTTTTGATATTCAGAAAAGAGTCCTAAATAAAATATTAAAATAAGCTATCGTAGGGTTTCGGCTCTCATCGATCGGTAGGGAACAAATCAAAGAAGTTAATGTGTTTCCTATGTCGTGGAAGAGCCCCATATTGTAGCGCTTTGAAAAACTACGGGGAGCTCATTCCACAACTTGGACACGCGTGACATATTATAGGACTGAGCGCAACGTATGGCGGATGACTGCGAAGTATCGAGAGTTGGTGGATGTATTCCCAAACGCCGACGAGTGATGCGGTGGTAGAATCATCATGACGTAGACGAGAATATTGCAGATTAGGAGTAGCGATGGTGTTATACATAATTATTGTACGATTACTACATTTAAATAATAAATATATAACTATACTATATATACAAATATACACATAACTTTTATGTATGTATATATATAAAATTGCATATCATTATATTGCAGATAGTATTTCCTCACCATATCCTTAAATGTTAATAGAGATTTTGCTTGTCTGATAGCAACAGGCAATGTATTCCAAAGTTGGACAGCCTTAACCGTGTATGTAGCTTTTAAAGAATATTTCCGTTTCAACTGCTTTGATGATAACATTAATCAGTTCTAATCAGTTAATTGTAGTCAAACATGAATGATCTAGCACTAGCTTTAAAAACATGGTTGTGGCCAATGATGCGCGTTGGACAATCGCCCGCCAACAAGGAGAATTGCGCAGGCATCAGCTCAGGCAGCACACTCTCCCCATTACACAGATGGTAGACTAAATTTAAAGGAGTACAGTTAGAATATCATTTTACTAAGGATTGAGTGTTCTAAACCGTTTCTTAAAGTGGAATCGGCGACAATTTAAACAACAAAACGATAATAATAATAGATGAGCCTTTAACTAATGTCAAATAAATAACAATGCATTAACCATTTTGAACCCATTAGTTATCTATAATAGTTTCGCGATCTATAGCGAATGTTAATTAGTATTCTGTGCACGCTACAATGCGCGGAAGTCGACGCGCATCACGCCACCTGCATCGCGTCGTTCGATGACGAGACACCGAGACGCTATAATATCGGGTGAATCTGCACTGGTAACACTCTCTCGCTCTTTATACTTTTAGTTAGTGAAAACATGAAGTACGATGCTAACGCGTTGCCAGCTCCAAGCTCTAAGAGCAGTAGTCAAGATAATAATTCCAGCATTGTTCTATCACATTCAAATCTACCTATTCAAAACTTTAATATAATAATGTATTAATGATGTACAAATGCAAGTTTAGTCCTAAAATATTATTAGTAGGAATAATATAAGAGATCTCACGGAATATAGATTTCAGTCAAAAGGATACGTCCAATTACATGTTATAATACTTCAACTCTCTAGTTAACAAAAATTTAAAAAATACATGGTAAGTAGGTACGCGTTATAATCAACAACTTTTTTCTACAAATAAAACGGTATGATACGTTTTTTGCACCGACCATTCATTTTGCGATGGTACTTTTTTAGTTAGTAAAGATTAATTTATATTGGTGATGGTATTTGATTTAATTTAAATTTTATGTCGAAAATATGTCATTATTTTAAACCAAGACAGTGATATACCATTACCTTGCTTTGACTTCTTCAAAGATTAATCTAGAAAGCCTAATAAGTAATTTATACATAGTCTTGCCATAAATATTGTAACAAAGATTTTTTTTTATTGCTAATAACATTTATAAGTTTTACAGTGTGTTAGTTTAATATATAAATATAAAACAATTTAAAATATAAAAAGCTTATTCGAAGTGGTCTCCATTGGCTGCAATACAGTCCTTTAAACGTTGAGGCCAGTTATCAATAGAAGCACGCTCTTTCCATGTGAAAATTCTTCACTGCCAATCGTATGGATTGTTTTAGGGACTCCAAATTATCATGGCGTTTAGAGCAAGCCGTACTCTCTAAAACTGACCAGAAATTATAATCCAGCGGATTAAGATCGGGACTAGACGACGGCCAGTCTTCAGCTCTGATGAAGTGAAGTCTGAAGATTGCGTGACCCGAGTTTTATGACCCGGCGCCGAGTCTTACTGGAAGGACCATTCTTGGTTATTGAACATGGTGTTATTAAGGGTCTTAACTACCTTCTCAAGAATGGTATCTTGATATACTTGTGCCGATGTTTTGATACCTTTTTCACAAAAATATGGCTCAATCACTCCTTCATAGCTAACACCCCAGCAAACCATCACTGAAGACGGATAAGGCCCACGTTGCACTCTGTCGACTAATTAAGAAGCTTCCTTAGAGCTTTGAGAATAAATACGGTCATTTGGTTTGTTAAAATGTTGCTCAATTGTAAAAAAATTATCATCCATAAACAAAAATTTTCTGTGACCTCCCTTTTCGTACCGCTTCAGTAGTTGTTTCGATTTTACCACTCTATTATTTTTTAAATTATGAGTTAAGAAATAACCAGTGCGTCTCTTATAGGCTGCAAGTCCTAAGTCATCTTTTAAAATACGCGACATGGTTCTAGGTGATATCTTCATCTCCCGAGGTAAAAACTAGATTTCGGACAGGATTTCTTCAAATTCTTTCCCCTACTGCTTTGACCACCTTTTTCGTACGAACACTACGTGGACGGCCAGATCTTTTTCTGTCACAAAGAGAGGAGGTCTCATTGTACCTATTAATAGCCCAGTACACAAACATTTGACTAATACCAAGCGTATGAAGAGTTTTAAAAATTGCGTTTGGGTCCATACCTACTTTGTGTAATGCAATCACAGCGATTCGGTTTTCTTTATCGCCCTACTCCATTTTAATATCGCAAAATGTTGTACAATGTATTGGCGCCAAAATGAGAAAACACAATGAACAATCATATAAAAATGACATTCCAAATTGAAATGTAATATTTTGTTTCTTTTTAATTGTAACAGTATTTATGGCCAGACTAAGTATATAGCCTAAATTATCTAAAAATATTCAGTTAGCAAGTGATAAGCATATAATTGTAGTTTTATTACACAAGCTATAAGCAAAATTCATTAGCAGTACGTGTTTTTAATTTAAGAGAATAATAAGGAAAAAATTAGGATGAATTAATTAGAATATGTCAATTTATACTTGTAATTCTTCCAACACAATAGATATTTACCACATTTCAGTTTCATTTACACTTGTGTACATACATACATATTATAATGCATACATGCCGAAAAGACTCGGCTTTTATTTTAGTACTATCTATGTCTTTTGTTATTGTTTTAACAGTGCAACAATCAAAAACCTTATGTAGCCATTTGTGCCTCAACGTCATTTATATAAACGAAAACGTTTTATTTTTACCAAATACCAATTACAAAATACAGATTAAATAACGGGTTAGCATTGTACAACTCCCTTTATGTAATGTAACAGGTATAACTGTTAACTTTTTTGCTTACAATTGACCTATATGTTTACTCGATATAAGTTGTTTGATTAATAATCAAGTTCTTTGCGTTACGTCAAAATTTATTAATATGTAAGGTTAAACTGAAAGGACAAGTCTGTAAATTCTTCATTAAACCTGTCCCTTTGTATGGCCACGAAGTGTGACTTGTGCTGGAGCGACATAATCACTAGCTGGCGTATCACGGAGATGAATATATTGCAGATGTGTACAGTCACGTGGGTGGACCGCGTCAGAAATTTCCCCATGATCGGCAGTTTTTATCGCCTGACTGCAAGATGATGACAAGTTCAAATTGATTGTTCATTTATCTCGTTGAGTTTCGATTGTTTTTGCCTAGTTGTAGTCGATGGTTGATACCAACACGGGCTTCGTAATAAACGGATGCAATGATGAATTGACGAAACTTACAACTAATTACGACTGGACTCATCCGTGTCTAGGGAGTTGAGACGAGTAGGTAGACTGAAAATAATACAAAAACAACTTGATAAAATAAAATCCCTCGATTATTTAGTCAACTATCGAGTTGATTGTTACTTGATTGTAATTTTGGATCATTTTTGATTGTTTAGATTTTTTTAAACATCTTGAGAATCGTCCATCCTTAGTTCTTATGTAGATTATAAACTGGCCCACAGTGTTAACCCTATCGGGATGCGAAGCTGAAGGTATTGGAGAGATGGGTTGCAATGTCATCTAGGTTGCCCGCGCTTTATTCCTTTAACATCTTTAGGGTTGGAACTCCTAGAGTTTATCAATCACTTGAGCCCTCCACTCCGTGTCCAATCGCTTAAGTCAAACGCGTAGGCCGGGGCATATGGAGGAATCTCCACGGTGATGCTTACCGCAAAGGCCACTCAGTTTTGGCTTCGCCATAAAGCCCTCTGCCATAAACCATAGTAATGAAACCTTAATACGACGCCATTTGAACTTGGTTTTGCAAATGATGAAGTTATTCAAGAAGGTAAATGGTAAGAAAAAAAAATCTATTCAATTTTATGGATATTTAGCAAATTTAAATGCTCCTTCATTCACCCATCCATGTTTTCAATCAATATCATTATAACAGTTAGAACACCTTACACTGTAATTGATTTAACAAATATTCAACAAACGATGTAGTAATATAAACATGCATTGTGACTATTTCGTGTTATTTTAACTTCTTGTTATTGTATTATGATTAATGTAGACACAATAGAATGCCTGTCTAAGACAAATTGGCCTTGTTACTAATGACTGTAATATAAACGTATGATCAACTAAAAGGCATCAGGCAAGAGCCAAACTGCCTGCCGCCACACAACGGAGTTCTTGTGGGTATTTAAAAAGGCATTTCTATTTCACTAAAAATTATATATATGTTTTAAACAGTCAGTCACAATTCTAGAATAAAAATAATTATTATTCTCTTATTATTCTTTTTACCGAAATATAACTTTTTTTGGAAAACTAAATACACAGTAAGACCTTTCAAGTCATCCCGCCAAAAGCTCTAATGAAATGTTGAAAAAAGAACATTAAAAAGTTATGCCAAGTAATGTAAAAACTTCACCCGACATTCTAAAGAAATACGAAATTGTGTGTTATTTAAAATGAACATAAAAAGTTGATCAATTCCAATCAAGTTTTTATTTCAATACGAGTTTAATATTTGGGTCGTCACTTATTTTGCTGCTGATTTGATTTTTGATATTAGTTTTTAAAACGTCCCCATCTACGTTATTAGATCGATTCAATTATTGTGGCATTTAAATGATTTAATCTTTTTTTTTTTATATATTTGCAGGTAAGCAACAGACAGATGTTTCACCATAAAATATGTGACGGTAAGTGGTTGCCACCACCTATAGACCTGTTGTGCAAAACCAAATCAACCTAGTTGAGACGAAAATTTTGTTTACACCTTTTTAGAAAAGCCTCATAATAGCTAGGAAGACTGCGAGAGAGGTCATTCAGCTACATGCACACGTATGGTGTAAAGGGGCGAGTGCTATGTATGGTAGGCGACTGCTAAATGTCGAGGAAGTGTGTATGAACTACCAATCGCCAGCGGATGGTGCACTGATAGAAAGGTGATGTAGGATACCAGAGCACTCCCAATATACGAACGTAGCACGTACTTGGAGAGTCCTCGTCCCCTTTAAAAGTTAAAAATTCCAAACCATCTTTCAGAGCGAGATTTCTTTATTTAAGTTGACAACACAAGAAATAAAAATCATATTATATTTAATTATATTTAATCGCCATTATCTTGGTAAAAACTGCCTATCCGATTTAGACAAGGGTGACAGGTATACTATTGATTCCCTTGAAATACGGAGGGACGTCCTAATCCAGCAGTAGAACGCATAAAACCTGTTATTATTAATTTTAGTACCACACAATTTTTTTTTGTTTTATTACCTGAAGTAGGCAAACAGGCAGACGGCCCACCTGATGGAAAGTGGTTAACGTCGCCTATAGACGTTTGCAACACCAGGGGTGCCGCCAACGCGTTGCCGACCTCTAAGAAATTTTATAATGCCCTTCTTAAAAAACACCATATTATAACGCAAGGCGAAAACCGTGGCGGGAAGTTCCCTCCAGATCATCGTTGTACGCGAAATTAATGTTCTAGAGAACCGTTGCGTAGTGCCTGAAGGCTCTAAGAAATGGGGGTGAACATTCCGTCGTTAAATTAGCACTCAAATTAAGTTTATATCGTAATAGTGTAAGAGCGTCAATAAATCTTGCCTGTCGTCATATTACGACATTTTGGTTATATGGATGCCAAACAGAGTTGCATTAATAGCTTACTCTGGTTTGCTGATCAATGTTTTCATAACTGGTTATTGGATCTGTAATAAAGAATGCGATATTTTTGCAAATTGTAGTCATCCCTATTATTTTATTGCTAAATCTTAGTTGCATTGTTTCGACTCCCCTTTTTTACTATTTCTCTAGTTCGCACGGTCATTTATTCATCGTGTATCAGAATTTCTTAATTTGAACCCGGCGCAGGTGGAACGGCCTAACCTGGCTTAAAGCGTTGCTGCAGTGGCTAGCCCTTGAATAATTTTGCAGAGTTATATATGACAGCAGTGATGAACACATGCGTTTCTCTACCGCTCACACACTTCTTTTATTCTTTCCGTCCTCCGTCTCCCGCCCTATTGGAGTATTACATAAAAAATGTCGGCCTATAATGCTATTAACAACTTCTATAATTTGCGATTATACTATAGGAAATACGGGCTTAAATTACAGGATATAAATAGTAAACTGTCGCTATTTAAGCTCTATGAACCATTATTCAACTCTTAAGTATCGCAGTAAAACCGGTGACGTATTAAAAAACAATTTCCTTTTCATATATTTAAGAATATTATTCACCTCTAACAATAATATTAAATGTTCTGCTAGGGACATTATTACAAAGAAAATATTTGTCATATGTTTTATTCGTTGGTCCAGAAATGAGCTAAGGACAATTACGTCATGCGAACGTCGTGCGTGGCAGATGTTGCTTTTAAAATTATTTTTAGCTTGTTTTTTTAACTGCATCATCATAGTGTTTTAATAGGGTTTATTAAATCGCTGATCTTTTGAGGACGATGTTTTGGTCGTCTGAATCTATTTTAATGATACCTACTATTCCATATTATGTGCTGGTAGCTATGCGAACTGTTATCTACTCCTGGACGTAGATTTTCTCTGCTTAGCACCGCTATCCTAATCCAGCGCCTCCCGGAATCTACGAAGATCGCCGGTCCCCAGGGCTGAAAGGTGATCTACACTACGTTTGCAGAGGCGCGGTCTGCTCTTTAGGACCTTCTGTTCCATCGGTCATCGGGTCTGCAACAAATGTGTGCTGCCCACTGACTAATTTGAAACTGAAAGCTATGCCTATATGATATTAACACAAGTAACCCTATACGAGTTAAAGTCATATATTGAGTGTTTTTCTTAAAAATACAATACGGATATTAAAATCATATCTGTTTCAACTTTAAATATAAATTAAGACTTAATATAAAATTTAAAGCGTTGGTGATTACAATGATTATAGAAAGGCGGTACTCTCCGTTCGCTACTGATGCTTCCGTTAAAAGGCATTCTAAGTTAATATAACAATACTCATGAAATAAATCTTCTAAAACCGGTAATTCATAATCGAACAATGAGGCTTACATAAAATGCTCAATGGTCGATCGGATGCCTAGTGAGAGTTGAAAGGTTGGAGCAGAATTGACTGTTTTTGCAGGGCTGATGACGCTTTTAAGTGGTTTATTGTGAATTATGATCGCTTATATAATTGTTATGTTCGTTCGTCAGTCAATTTACGTGAGACTAATATTTCTCGGGAACTATTGAGTCGATATGAATGTTTAACAAGAAGGTGTATTTATATACTGCTACGTAATGGTGAATTGAAATCTCACAAATAATAAACATTTTGGTTTAGTAAAAGTTTAGTTGTGTTGGGACAGATCAGTTCAATAATTTTTGAGATATGTGTTATATGGTTATTGATTCATAGGCAAATGGCAAAAGCGGTGTCCGTTTGATTCTCCGTATTTAGTATTTACTACTAACCACTAGGTCACTAATCACTATGCCCCATGCGTTCGGAAGACAGCGAAGCAAATAATTATACTTTTGCTTCCTTTAGGAAGAGATTTACCAGAAAGTCCTTATATCATCATCGATGTTTTTCATCTTGCAACCCTGTCTTGCTAATACGTTTGTTAACGCGTAACCATGCTGTTGTAAATAACGATTCTTGTAGTTTTCTCCGGCAATGATTTAACAAGAATGAAAGTGTCAGTGTTTCTGCTTATCACTAGTTTTATAACAGTTATATTTTCAGAGTTCCGTAACCTTTTCGGACTTGGCAGAATCCTTATAAAATCTTCATATCCGTTTGTCCGTTCATCTGTCTGTCCAAGTATATCTCTATATAGTCTCTAAAACTAATGAAACTTATCGATGAAACGGCAGAAAGAATATTTATTTCATATGCCCCCATACAATGCTGTAGTTAGTGAAAAAGATTTCCTCCCTCAGTTGTTGTTGTCAGTTGGACTTTTGCGCGATTCATCTACACTATTGAATAATGAAATACATGTAGATGCACCTTCCTTTCTGCAAAATAACCAGTTTTTGAGAAAAGACGTACACATGGACCGACAGACGGTAATGAAGATTTTATAAGTGTTTGATTTTTACCACAATGACTACGTAACTCAAAATTAAAGTACGTTTTTCCAAGGTTTCTTCGAAATTTAACTTTGCCCTGACTTTGAATTAGATAAGTTTAACATAGATAATATTGCAAATGAGATACCTCATTCATGATAAGTTTAGTTTTAAATATGCAATCTGTAATGCAAATTAATTTCTAATGTTATTGTAATGTATTTATAAAGCAATGACACGATTGACAGCGTTTAAATTTTATAATTTAAATTATGGATTTTAAATGTAAATTTATCTAAAGGCAGAGAAGCTAGGCCCATTCGTTAACCAAATAAAGTAAAATATAATTATGTTTCGTCACGTACAAAAAAATGAAACGGCTGGGCTACAATCGAGAAGATTGAAAGAGGCTTCACCGACAAGTTCAATTATTAAATGATTCTTCCTTACTTTACTCCCTCCAATATTGTTTTTTTTTTGACAAAAATTACCTCCTTTCCCAGTATACAATCTAACTGCTTGCAAAATTTCTTTAAATCCCGTTAAGCCATTTAGTCATGAAAAGACAAACAAAGATATAATTTCTCATTTCGTAGGAATTAAGCTACTGCGTAAATCGGGTGCTTCCGTTTTCTACCCACTTTTTCTACCCACAAGTCTAAAATAATAATAATAATTCCGTTTTCGACCCATTACAAAATTCAATTCCGGTTTATACCCAGTAAACTAAGTACAGACAGCAGAAAAAGTAAATTCCATAACATTTATTTAAAAAATAAGCCAAAAAGATTCTTATACATAGTTTACAAATAACTACATATAACTTTTAGATTATAAAACGTTATTACATAGATCACATAATCAACAGATATAATAAGATTTGTTGAATAGGGCAACCAAGAGAAAATTGAGCCTGCTCCTTTATATTATTCATTGAATTTTTTATCAACAGTTTGTCATGATTGGGTACTCAATTACTATTATGATCACTTTTTTTAACAATAATACTGCAGATAGTTTTTAAATTACCACAGCACGTCGGTGCTTTAGCACATCTCCACACTATGGATCCGTTCTTATTAACTCTTCTCTTATAAAATTCTCTTCCACCATACACTAAAACTTGGTGGTTTTTTTTTCGACACGGTTAAATAATAATCGGTTTCAACATTACCAAATAATACTTGAACTTTGCATTTTGACTGCACTGATGACTATAACTTAAGAATCATGTATTCTTGACTTGCGCTATGTAATAACTAACATAAAATAAACAAAAGGCATGCCAGATTAGCCGAATTTTTTACAAATATAGCTTTTTACTTTATGCTTGATCCTATGAGAGGGACAGAGATAGCGATATCTTTTGAAAATTTGTGTTGAGGTGCGAAGGTTGAACTTTGTTTGCAAGGAATTTTGAGAAATTAAAATGCGTGTGGTTTGCTTAATGGTTTCTTTGCAACTGTCAATAAATAGATCAAACATACCGCGCCCCAAAGGGCCTGTAAGGGCCTTTCTAAATTCATAATAATATTTTTACACAACTCATTGAAATAAATTTAAATAAAGTAGGTACATTGACAGATCATCATACAACAACGTTAACAAACTGATGAAATTGCACAATCTTATATTAATTTGACTAAATTTTGAGGGCGGTGACACAAGTTTTTATTATAAAATACAATTGTAAATTTTATTCAACTATTTGAACTCTTGTGTCTTTCTTCAATATAAAATAATTTCTTTATCCCTTTTTTATGTGTAAATTTTAAAGTTAAATATTTTGTGTGGTTTGCTTAATGGTTTTTTTGCAACTGTCAATAAATAGACCAAACAACTTGTTTTTTCATTTGTGTGTGTAGGTTATTATTATCCAGTGACGTCACACATACTTGCAGCTAAGAAGTCGTTCGTGAACTAATATTGAGTAAACTTAAATATTTTAATATTGTGAACTGTTTATCTTGCAATGAATAAATATTTAAAAGCAAATAATCTTACTGACCGTACTTCAAAACAATAAAAATTAGTAATGGGTTGAAAACGGAAAGCTTTTTGGGTAGAAGACGGAAAAAAATATTGTATTTATTTTTGTAGGTTCAAAACAGAATAGATTTAGGGTTGAAAGCGGAAAAAATATTTTTGGGTAATTAAAGTGGGTAGAAAACGGAAACACCCCGTAAATCGAGCCATAACCCGCTATATTATTGACCGCAGCTCGAGTAAAAGTAGCCCGTATTTCTATGTAATACTAAAACCAACGGAAACGGAACAGGTTTTTAGAGTTTAATGACGATTTTATATTATACCTAGCCATTTACCGTATATATCTATAGCGCCGTGTGAAAATGTTGGTTGTGGTCTACTTTTTAACTTAAATGTATCTAAGTGTTGTAATTTTTGAGTAACGAGTAGGTACGTTAAATTTATACAATTGTAAGATAATTTTGTACAAATTCCGGCTAATACGAATCCGTAATGTAACAGATAGTTCACGAACTATGAAGAGTTCCGTAGAGGAGGAGTAGGACGTTTTAATCCGTGCAGGAACGGAGAAAGAATAGAATGTCCTGCGGCCGGGCGGCCTTTCTAAGAGGCGACAAAACAACCCACAGGCAGGTGGTAGGGCATTTGCCCGACTGAATGGCTACCAACCCTCGTCTAAAATATGTTGCCATAACAACCTTGAGTTGTGTTTCGGCATTACTGACCAGGTTCTCCAGTCTCCCTTAAGAGAGCAGCAGCGCATTTGTAGCACCTTTGGTGTTGCAAATGTCCATAGGCGATGGTAACCGCTTTCCATTCAGTGGGCCGTCTGCCTGTCTGCTGAACTCCTGCAATAAAAAATAATAATAAAAAAATTGCCACTTTATAATTTAAAAGTTAGCGAGCCAGAATTTTTACTTTTTGGCAGCCGAAATTTCGCTGTTACTTATTATGTACGTTAAAGAATATTTTAAACTTAGTTACATTTATGGCGGTCACTTCGAAATTTTAATTGTTTTGCGGTTTTACTACGCCATTGTATAATGCTATCAAAGCAAATAAATAAAATGATGTTCTATACCTTATGCTGATGTTATAAGGAGTATCTTAGGCTAATTTAAAATTAGGTTTCCGTGAAAATAAAATTACGCGGAGGGAGTGGCGAGTAACAGCTAGTATAGACTACATCTATCCGTTAAATTGCCTTTATATAGACCCAGTAGTTTCTGAAAAATAGAGTGTGACTTGTAAAGACAGACGACAGGACAGGACATAAGGAAACTTTACGTTTATTAAAATGGCTACGGAATACTAAAAGTGGTACTTTAATTTCTGATTTATTATGTAACTCTACCTACTAAAGCCTACACGCCACGTCAAAGCAGTGGATTCCAATTGCATATAATAAAAGTTTTAAACTACATAACATTTGAAAATTTGAACCAAATACAAAACAAACATCCCAAAAAAGGAAAAACTATTACGCAAAAAATCGTAGTGAATTATGCATATTAGTGAAATTGGAAAAACCACTTTCACCCGCCACCTTGGACGTAGTGTCCATATTTTTAATTTGATCGGTTTATGGCGCCCGGGCGTCCGTTACAGTATCCCTCGTAATATTATTTTATTATCGTATGATGTCATTCGTGGGAAAATGTTGTGTTTGTCATTATTACTTCATACACAGATAAATTAGATTTAGTTGTATCATAGTTAAGTTAGATTTGATTGTTGACCGATTCCTATATTTTTCTATTCGTTTACTTGCCGTACCATTGGTTGAATGTTGTCATGGACTTGTATGGAACTTTGTAACATTTTAACCGATAGTAAGGCGAATCAACGTTGGTAAGATATAAGAACCGGCTGTCTATCATGTAAAACGACTCAACCTTAAACAAGTATTTAAACTCGCCATTTCTGGTGTAATATAAGTGATTTTTTTTTACTTTTTTAATATATTGAGGGGGGGTGAAATAGGGCACAATTTTTTTTACGGGCAATGCGTTTTTACTTGATTCAAAAAATATAAAAACACCGAACATGTACGGAGTAACAACTAGTATACTATTAATTTGAAAATTACTTTCGTTTTGATGTATTTAAATTTTGGTTTGTTTTCCATGACATTGATCGTACTCTAGATTACTCTAGAATTCAATTTTCATAAAATTTGGTATATGGACAAGTACTTTCGCTGACTGGGATAAACAAAGTATATTTGTTATCCCACAAAATGGGACAGTGTCCGTAGGGTAATTTAGATGTATACATGATTAAAATAACATTTTAAGTTTTAATAGAACATAATTACATTTATTGTGATTAAAATTTATTTGCCATAGGCTTTTACGTAACGCAATTTATAACCTGTAGTTTTTCGGAACTCGTTTTTGCTTTCCTAACTCATGGTTCTAAAATTATATAACATTTAACATAATAATTGTAATTTTATTGGCTATTTAAACATAAAATATTTTTTGTAGACCGTGAGAGTCCAGTAAAGTAGGGTAATAAATTTTCTACTGATGGCAACTCCGGAATCGACCGCAGAATGACGCGAAGTGAATAGGTGAGGTGAGGGGAGGGGAGCGCGGAGCACGACTGTCAAAACGTATCGTCTTCGAGTTACGGATTTGCAATAATTTAATTAGAAAAAAGCTTTTTACTGAATTAATTCGTGATCTAATATCTTATTTATGGTGTAACAAACGTTCTATCAGCACGGAATCAAAAAAGTATTGGATATTTGGTGAACATTCTTGATACGTTTGCCTTCTATGCAGGGGAGCGCTATTTTTGTTATATAGCACAGTTTTATTCTAAATATTTGTTTTTAGTGCCGGAATAACGCGTTGCAGTGGTTATTTTCTTTATCATTTCGCCCTTTTGGATATTTTTTAAAATGTGATTTGAGAGGAATTTTCGAAGCTATGAAATCAGTGCCAACCAAAAAAAGTGAGAAACATTATTTTGTGCAAATCTTATTTGAATGCCAAAAATTTTAAAAATACTATATTTCTAAATATATGTTTATTGTATTAATAATCAGTATAATAGTTTTCATATAAAAGCCTGCATTTTGAAGTTTAATCTTAAAAATGTATGTTGTTAATCCAATAATTTTGTCTTTTATTTAATTTAGGATTAATATGGTTTGGATATCCAGCCAGTGTCACATGGTTATGGACACATTTAAAATTAATGTATCAAACATTAACAACAAATTAATGATTTTTCGAAATAAGATGCTCTTATACCATGCATCTTTTGCCATGTGAATCCTGAAACAAGTGTGTTTCTAATTTAGTCTGGTGCTAAACATTTTAAAACTAGTGAAAGTGTTAAAGATTAAGATTTCACAGTGAGAATAGTGAACTCCAGTTGACAATTTTCAAATGAATGTCCAAGTGTGTCTTCAATCATGAGAAGGGTTTTTGGAGTCTGCTCGGACAGTTGGCTGCTCTGCGGACAGAATGTGAGGCGCTAGACATAGCTGGCTGTCTCTAGATGTTGTCTGTATGTGACATGTTACCTTTTTCCTTTTTATTTTTAAATTTTCATCATCTATGTCTTTGATTGGTTAATGTTTATAATAGTTTTTATTAAATAGTTAATGGTATTTTGAAAGGCAATGTATTGCTCTAAAATTTTTACCTATCAAAAAGAAAACTTTTTGTTGATAGGAATATTTTATGTACATTTCATTGCTACAGAAAATAACTTTGTTGCTAGGTTCAGGGATTCTTCTTGTTTTGTATAGAAACAGACTTACCTGCCACATTTGTCCAAAGTGAAATGGTGCTTCACACATTGGTTGTTTTGATGTACAGGTTTAATCACAATGTTTTCCTTAACTGTCTGTATGCAATAATTATAATAATATGCACATAAGTCAAAGGAATCTTAAATGCTGCATGTTTACTAGCCAGGATTCAAACCCTAATCATTAGAATGTGTTAGCCACTAAACTTCCATGACAAATCTCAAATTAATATTAAAAAACTACCTTAAAAGAAAAACAATGGTCTACATTACATTATTGTCTGAGTAGAAGACCAAAATAATAAGCTACCAATATTATATATATATTTTTTTTTACAGATTAATCATATATTTTTTTTTGCTAAAAGATGAATTTTTAAAAAAAATGCAAAAATTAATGAACACAGTTAACTCAATAAAAAATTTAGTTCTTATCAATAGGTTTGTATGTCAATTGGTTTCAAACTGTTCTGTACATAAAGTGTCTAAATATATTTATAATTAGTGATCTGGCCGATTGCCAGATTTCAAGGGTGCAAGGGTAAGAGGGAATGGAGATAAATGGACTCACCCGTAATAATATGAGCTGAGTAACCGGAGCGTCTGCGATACAGGAGCAGCAGTGCGTGTTCTCTTGTTATATATCTCCCGCTTCACAACTAGATTCACTTGCCACTTATCACCAAGCTCTTGGAACCCGGTTAGTATTGCAATTGGGTGGATATCTCAAATGCGCGCGCGATGCGTGAATGTTTTTACGACGGATCGATTCAGACTGATCGTTGAGACGCGGAAGTGCGGGGTAAATTACTTTTTCGGGGAATCATCGTTCGTTACGCGGTGGCGTGAACAATTAGTCTTATTCATATTGAGTTACAGTAACTTTGTAAGCTTCTTTTAGGTTTTAAAGATAAACCATTAATATGATAGATAGACTAATATTTTGAATCTTTAAATATTTTAATAGGAATCGTAAGGTGATGAGTTTTAGCTGTTAAATTTGGATTAGAACAGTATAATCTGATTTTTTGCTGTAACCAAGGTTTTGTTGATCACTGATATGGAAGAAAAATATTATGATTGTAATAAAGTAACTAGTTAAATAGAACAAATATAGGCTTTTAAACAGTTTTATTAATTTAAAAAACTGGTAGTCATACAACCACACATCAGAAGTGAAAATGTTATATCTGAGTGTGACAGTCATGTGAGGTTCAGTGCTTTTCCCCATCCCAAAAATGCCCAATGGCTCTAAAGAGTTTTTACTTCAAAATATATGTCTACCAACTCATTAAAAAAAATTAAAATCCTTAATAAATTTCATATCTTAAGATCACAGAAAGTGATTTGGAAGATAATGGGCCAAATTTTTCTCTTTGTATTTACATTTTTATATACACCTAACATTGGCAAAATCAATTTGAATTGTATTGGACTCATAACCTCTTCAGAAAAGAAAAAGAAGTTTCATCTTAGTTTAATCAATTAGAAATTATTCAAGTTTTGACTTACTTTTGTTTACAAAATCAGTTTAAACAATTGAATGTTGATTGAAATTCTAGTAATGTTTTTCTGTATTTAAATGAAAGAGTATACTTGTAATACTTTTTGGAAATGTAGGATCTAGGGAATTCTTCATGCATGACACTATTAAAATATACACACATTAATCAATCAAGACAAGAATCATACTACCATTTCACAGAATCATTTGAATTGTTTTACTTTAAAACCTGGCATGATAGTGTTTTGTGATATTCCTAGTTTTGTTACTAACTTGTTGATGTTTTATCATAGAATTTATTAATCCACCCATACTATGGAAGAAGAGTACTAAGGATGACCATCACCCAGTAAGAAATGTAAGTCATAACACACTCTTGAGACACAGGTGGCACCACCAATCTGTTCTAGTTATAGAAAACCAAAACTTTCAACTTTTAATAATTTAAAACATATGCAGAGCAGAAAAATTATTTCAGCTGTGCATGTTTCCTGATCAGAATTCAAAACCACATGTATCTTGTAATGTGACTTTATGGCTTGAGAATGTTACCCGCTTAGCTATCATGGCTTACCATGGTTAATTAGATCTTGAAAAATCATGTTTCTTCATGAATTTTTACTTCAGTCAGTAAGTGAAGATATTTGCTTCCCAATGTCATAAGAATTTTGTTTTAATTCTCAAATTTTTTATTCAGTGAAATGTATATATTAGAGTAAAACTTCTATAAGTCAAACTTGAAGGGAGACAAAAAAATTCGAGTTATAGTGTTTTTAACTTATGGAGGATTTCAACTTAGCGAATTTTATAAAGATACATTTGACTTGTAGAGGTTAATATTTATTGTAACTAATTTTGATTTAGAGAGGTGAAATAAATAAAAATCCTACTAATTATAGAGGTAAAAAACGTTTTCAAGTATTGCTATGTTCGAAATACAGAGGTCCAATTTATTGTCTCGAGTTATAGAAGGAAAATAAGTACTGAATTTGCTTATAGGGACTCACTAATTATTTCGAGCAATAGAGGTTTTGGAGCTTGAAGAGAAGGGAACACAAATTGTTTTTGAGTTTGGGAGGTTTTCAACTTATCGAGGTTCAACTCAAAGAGGTTCTACTGTACATGGTTCAACTCTATCTTTCAGTTAGAATGAACCAACCAAAATGATCCATGTAAAAATAAAAGTAGAGTCATTCATTATCTTTGGATGTCATTGTAGTCCTTTCAGTCCTCTCGTCCTTGCAGTTCTGAGCCTTCCAATCAAATTGATTCAATTTGGTTGAATAGTGTAGTATCAGCTTATATTAAATATGGTATAACTTAAAAAATGTTTTAAATAAAAATTGATCTGAATAGGATATGTTGCTTATTGTTTGAAATATAGAGAATGTTAAGGCCACAATTTTTAAGGATCTGTAATCAAACAAGACTCGATGGGAAATGTTCGTCACAAGCACGTAATCGTCCACATGCATCTAAAGACCTTTGACCATCAAAGGACTGCCATTTTTTTTTACATACATACATAACTTCACGCCTACGCCAGTTCCCTTGCGGGGTAGGCACGAACAACAGAGCGCCATGCGGGCTTATTCTTACACACTTCACTTGCTTCTTTGACATTCATAGCTCTTGTCATGCACGCTCGTCTGTTCTTAAGGCTCCTGACATCACTTTCTGTTAGTACACAATCAATTTGATCATGGAAGGTGTGTCGTGGCCTTCCACGACTCCTGCATCCATCCACTTTTGCATTGTATATCTGTTTTGTCAATTTTTTTTTCTCTTATAAATTCGAAATTCTCACAATAGATGAGTTGGATGTTTAAGTTTTTTTGTTGCCTACAGTCGACAAGAAAGCAACCGGTTCACCTGATAGAAAGTGGTTACCGACGCCTAAAGGCGGATGTATACAACACCAGAGGCGTCGCCAACGCGTTGCCGGTCCTGAAGAAATTTTGACTCGTGTTCTTAAACAACCGCATGTCATAGCGCAGAGGGGAAGAAACTTCAGCGGGAAGTTTCCTCCAGGTCGTTGTTGTACGCGGATAAACGTGATTGAAGTCGTAGGCTTAGTTTTCATTATTTGGATGTTCATAGGGTCAGCTGACCTGTTCATATGGGATTTAGTTCCGGTATCACCAATCGCCATATTTCCATTTCGAGAGTGAAGGTATCCTGTTTCATTGCCGCCATAATTCTTTACTACAAACGCGTTTATGACCTATAAATGTCGAGGCCAGGCTATGTTCACATTGCTAGCGATGAGCGATTTAATAGTTTTATTTTTGTTATAGCATTGAAAAAGAAATGGTAGGAATGACGATTTTAGTAGTTAAATATATATATGCTGCTCTGATGGTTAGTTTCACTGTGTTTGCTAAAAGTCACTAGTAACAATTCGTAGGAACATTATGTACATTCAAAACATGTCCGCACTTCGAATACTTAGGTGCAATATTTTTTCCGCAAAATCTGTTGTAATCTAAATAACTTCCGCATCAATTTGAACATCCCACTCGATACAGATTTGATGCGCGCTAGGCTTAAATATGTAATTGAATTTTTTTTTATGACTATTTAGATTATAATATTTTTGTCTGATTTGGCTCAGCACAATATGATCTAAAATAATAACACTCAAAAAAGAATCAAGAATGGTCTGTAACGCCGTCTAGTCCTGTAGGATTTGGGGCATTGCTAGAGTTTACATTTTTCTGCAAGGCGCAGTTACCAAAACCTAAAAAAATATTTTTCTCTATTTGCTGATATCGCCCTCCCCCGTGCCACAATCTCACGTGCTGTTTTTCAAAATGTGTGTTTCTAGTGTAAATGTATTGGATTAAAATAAATGTGAACAGAGAGTAGTGAAACGTTCGTTGAGTCCCTCGTCTAGCTGGCGGTGGCACCTAAACAATTGAAGAGCTACTGTGCTACTTTGCGACGTTCGCAAAAGCACGATAAACATTCGAAACATGTTTTATTTAATTTATCTCAATTTCCTTGCAATTTGACACGTCTTCTTGCGGACAAAAATCACGTGATATTCGGTAAGACACCCCATCTGCCCAAAATAAGATTATAGTGGCTGCTCACGATGCAATTTTGTATTCAATCGGTCGAATCAATTTGATAGAGTCGAGATGGACCTTATCCTATTCACGAAATCAATCCTGTTCACAATTTCATATTTATATTGTTAGCAGTTGTGCAATTACGTGTTGGAACCACTATAGTTTTGTTAAAGTATCAAAAAGTAGCAATTGCTGTAGTTATTGTATTAGTAATACAAAAAAAGAAAAAAAATGGATGAAAAAGTGGCTATTGTTACGGAATGTAATGCCTCATATGAATAAAATATACTTTTTTAAAGATTTTCTCAATTTTTAATAAGCACTAAGTGCTTTCAAGAATTAATATCTTTAGTAATTCCCTTTATAGCCAGGCGCACGCGTGCAAGATATTTTGATGCGTGAAAGCATTTTTCGAAAAGAACGCTTGGTTGTTACTTGTTACCTAGCGATTTTTGCTACCGGTTAAAACTACGAAGAACTTGAAAAACGTACGACAATCAACGCGTCCGGATCGCAAATGGCAGCAAATTGAGTCAACCGCTTTATCCACCATTCAATCTGTTGATTCAACTCGTCGATTGCTAGGACGATCGATACGACACTCCTCAACATGTTGAACATTAGCGTCAATTTGCCTCCTCATCGCGCAATTTGTGAAATCAACTCAAATTGATTCGACAGATTTAATACGAAATTGCATCGTGAGTAGCCGCTTTTTCATAGATGAGATTCCGCGTGTGAGCACTGGGACCGCATCTCTTTCGATTGTTGTGACAGTTGTTAACCCAGTTTCGTATGAAATTCTTTTATGGCCATAAAAATGTTAGACGTGTTCGAAATTTTTATTCTTTAATCATAGATTCGCGTTTATTAAACTAATTAAAAGACTTAAGACTGCTTTTTAGATGGCTCCGTAGCGAAATGATAAAACCGGTCAATGCTTGTCATCTCTACGGAATACTTCATAGTTCGTGTACTGCCACACCTTACAAGATTTATTAGCAGATACATGGTTTTTATTCTACTTTGTAGCTTTTTAAAAATAATAAAATCGTTTCAGTACGCGTTAGTTAGCACACATTGAGGTTCTGTAGTTATAAAAAATTTTAACTTGAAATTTTACGGGCAGAGTGTTAATGTATGTACTTGTCCAACTTGAAAACCTGCCCGTTAGGGCTTGTGCACACCACGTTTTTTATACGCGCCGTCGACGGCACGCTTTTATCTTACAGAGCAGTTTGTTGTCGTTTGTATCGATACAAACGCGCGGCACCGGCGCGTCTGTACGACAGTCGACAGCGACAGCTGACGAGACGACGGGTCGTTGCAGAAATAAATAACCCGTTCGTTTGCAAAATATGTAATTTGGTACATAATATTTACATAGCCGAAAGAAATAATATCTAATACATAATAGGATGTGTGTCTGTTCTGCTTAAAAACGCAAAATTCCAGCGCGTCTGTATCGCTACACACGCGCGTTTGCATCGTGTCTGTATGATATATAATATGATGTGTGTCTGTTCTGCTTAAAAACGCAAAATGC
This sequence comes from Dendrolimus kikuchii, assembly GCA_019925095.2. Classification (NCBI taxonomy): domain Eukaryota; kingdom Metazoa; phylum Arthropoda; class Insecta; order Lepidoptera; family Lasiocampidae; genus Dendrolimus; species Dendrolimus kikuchii. The sequence continues at coordinate 6,993,667 of CM034388.1, read as the reverse complement.
CAGCGCGTTTGTATCGATACACACGCGCGTTTGCATCGCGTCTGTATCGCTACACACGCGCGTTTGCATCGCTATACACGCGCGTCTGTATCGATTCAAACGCGTATTTGAATTTATACAGGTGTGCAAAGGTCTACAGGCTGCGTCTGACTTGCGTGCGTATCGCGTCTGTATCGCTACAAACACGCGTCAATGGCGCGTTTAAAAAACGAGGTGTACACAGGCCCTAAAACTTCAAGATAAAATTTTGTTGCGATTTGTTTTGCCACTTATCCATTGCCTTTCGTTTTTCCATTTGTCCGTTGAAATTTCACTTCTACTATGTGTCCCAGCACACAATTCGATTTTTCGCAGGTTTACTGCAAATTATGACTTGGTTAGGCTAGGTACATGTTAATGATTTTTTTTATTTAAAAATATTTTATTTTAACAAACAAAAATACTGAATTCGATCCGGAACCAAGAAACGCATCCATAGTCTACTCTAAAATTATGCCGCCTCTCACCACGTCTAGTCTAAATTTATGCCGCTCCTCCACGCGGCCGTATCGCTTTTTCGTGACAGAAAAATGAAGTCTCACTTCAATAATCACGTGCTATGGCGAAAAAAACATCATGATGAAATATTCACAATGATATTACCGATGATGCTGACGCATCCCACCCACTAAGCCGCTTTGAACAAGGGTGACGGATTACTGTCCGTTCTCGGAAAAATTGATAAACCCGAACCCAGCAGTGGGACGTGGTGTTTTTATTATAATAAATTGGCAGACAAATATTGGCACATTATATGCCCCCGAGCTAAGCAAGTTATACTTGTGTTATAAGTAATATACGATAACTTAAGGATCGATTCCAGACACCCAGATCAAAGTGGACAGTTCGTTTACGAAATTTATCGTGCCTGGACTCCAATGCGGGACCTCTGCGTTTCAGTAGTAGTAAGTACTATGTAATCTAACGCATAGACCAGTAGACCACAGCCCATCGATGAATAAAAAAATATGTTAATTTATGGAATTTCGACTTCATAAATGTTAAATAGTGGCAAACTGGCAAAGCTCTATCGGCCTGCCATTGCCAGCAGCTGACGAGTACCAACCGCAATTAATAATCCTGTGATCACTAGCCATACCTAGAATTGAAATTAGGAAAATATATATTTTTCGTATTTCATCTGTGCGTTTTTATCCGTGCAGGAACGGAGAAAGAATACAATTTCCTGTCTGTTGAACTCATGCATTTAAAAAATCCATTTCCCAAGACTTAATTAATATACATATTGTATTTTTATAGAGGAACCATCCACGCGCTTGTTTTTAATAAGTTTTTTGGCCCCAAAACCAGGCCCATGCCACTAACGAAGTGTGTCAAGTGGCCTCTATATAGATAGCAACTGTATCTTGCTCGTTAGAAGATCGTGAACACCTAATAACACTTGAATTTTATCACTCGGAAGCCCACACGGTCTGAGATACTGGCGTAAGGTCGCTTTATGTACTGTACGCTTTATGTCATTTGTTGAAAATGTATAAAGCTTATATAGTTTTTTTTTTATTACCGGCGTAGGTACAGCAGCCAGACGAACGGCCCCGCCGATGGAAAATGGTTACCGTCTCTTATGGATATTAAAACACCAGCGGTGTTACCAATGTGCCGCTAACCTGGGCCCCAATTCTGCTATTTCAATATCTTGGCGTTTCGAAGATATTCAAAATACGATTCCATTGCGAGTATCAAAAATTCGTATTCTACTAAATCCACAATATCTTCTCGATATTCTCGCGATGGAATAATAGTAGAAAAAAATAGTATTACGATTAGCAGAAAGGGCGTTAGCCGAAGTGAAAATTGAAATCTAAACAAATTTATTATTATTATTAATCGAAACAAATTTAAACAATTATTTCGCAAACAAAGATGGCCCCGGCTTGCACGACCCCCCCATCATCATCATCATCGGAGCGTTAAATCCCGGTTGAGTTCGGAGCGATCGCTTCCACGCTCATGGTCCGCTTTCTTCGCGCGATCTTCGGCATTCCTTATATTGAGACCAATTGGTACGCCCGGCTATGGAACCTTAATAAATCTATATTGACTGCCATCAGCGCCGTCTAGATGATGCCAGTAGAATTCTCGAACATTCTTAAACCATAATGCGATAAGACGCATTCCTTACTTCTTTGGGTGTTTCTAACAATGTAATCATAGTATCCGATCTTACCCATTATGCATGACGTAATACGTGACAAACGCACGTAATAACACTGCTACATTGATATGCATTGTTTATAGTTTTAATTAATGATGTTTAATTGCTTCTGAGATCATGTACGTTTTAAATTATTAAAACTTTTGTAATCTTTGAGTTAATCAGGGAAGAATACTAGGAATGAAAATGATGATGATTGAAAAATCGGCTCTTATTAAAATATAAAAAAAAAACCGTTGACGTCAGTGCACTTGACTCCTAAGCTGAAAGGATGTGGGTTCAAATCCTGACCTGCAAGCGTGCACTACTTAAACAATTTTGTAACTTATTGTGCATATTGTTACAATTACCACGTGTTAACTCTGAAGGAAGACATCGTGATGAAACCTACACGTCGAGATAATTCATGTGTCAAACCTGCTAATCCGCTTTGCACAAGTGTAACGGATATTCTGCCCGTTCCCCTATAAATGGGAGTTCCGAGCCCAGCAGTGGGACGTTCATGGGCTTTTGTATTATCTATAATATTATAAAATTCTAAACATGCCGTGTCTGTACATTGAAGCTATTAAAAAAACAACTGGAATAGATAGACTATATAAACGACGGAGAACACGATGCATTTTTTTAGATTTCCTGTCTGGTTATTCGGGATTCACGTAAAATCTACTGAGCCGATTTCGATGCGGTTTTCGCTGATCGACAGCTAATTAGCTTAGAGTTAAACTCTGCCCTACTTCCTATTCTAGATAACCCGCGGGATTATTTCTGGGAATTACTTTAAATGGCCAGATTACAAAAAAAAATAGATTTCCAATGTGATTTTTTTACTGATCGACAGCAAATTTTGTGTAATAAAATGTGTGATTTTTATCCCGGGAATTTTCCCGAGAGCGGTTTGAAGTTGTTCGGATGCAGAAAAATTTGTTTATTCCGACACAGTTTCCATTAAAACGATAGCTTACATTCTGTTTTAAATGCTACGATACTTTGTGTCCCGGCAATCCCACGGGAATTTCAAGTCAAGCGTGGACGAGAAATTGCATCGTGTTCTCCATCGTTTATGATGTTTTTTTAAATAGCTTTAATGTACAGACACGGCATGTTTAGAATTTTATAATATACTAGCTGTACCCTGCAGACGTTGTCCTGTTTTTAAAAAGTAAAAAATCTAAAAATCTAGAACCCGATTGCAGCGCCATCTACCGGGATCAAATGTTAATCTAAACTATTCTCGTTATAATATTATAGATAACTAAGCTCGTGATATAGGAAAACATAATTAGACTTTCGACCAACTCTTTATTAATGTAAAATGTCTAGAAGTTTGGCAACGTGATCTAACTAGATCGATATTTATACTGAACCTTTGTGCTGGGTAGTCACCACCAGCCAAATGATTACTGTAGAATCGGTTACGCGTTTTGAGATATCCTTGTAGAGGCTCATGATTTCTGGACTCTACGGTCCAAGTGTCTCAACAGCACTCTTATATTTCATTCGATTTATATTAATTTGTATTTATTTTATTTTGCAGGGCTCCCCCCACGGTTCGGTGATGTCGTGCCAGTCGCTCGCGGCCCGCGCTTTCGCGGAGCCCGACAAGGAGACCATGGCCCATTGCACCGGCTTTCACAGGTGAATAATTAACTTGGTCAACAGAAATAATGTATTCTTCTATAGAGGGTACCAGGAAACTTCCATTTTGAACTAAAAATGTGCGTAATAGTTCGTAAATCGACCAGAATCGCGCTAGTGTAGACAAAGCATGTCTCCGGGATACCAGCCCACAAAAGGGCGGACCCACGTCAGCCGAAGTTGCATCGCCGGCAGACGCCTTAGTCCCGTGGATCCGACAAAACTATGGCGCCTGGAGGAACACCGAACCGAGGGTTTTATTGAGTATTCCAGCAGCCCGTCTGACCGGCCTTCGAGTTCGACACTACCGTGGTTGCTCGTTCCCGTGCAGCGCGGCATCCGAAAAAGGATTTTCTTTCGTAAAAAAGGCAAAGGATGACTATATCTCCTAACTTCACTCCATTTATAACCGTGAACAATCGAAGTGAAGTGCGCAGAGTTGTTTACGTTCTAGCTGCAGTAGCGCCACCAATTTAAAGCCTTTTGACGTTATCTATTTATATAATTCTAAAAATGCCTTGTCTGTGCATTGAAGGCATTTAAAAAAAAGTAACTGGAATAGACTACATAAACTTGTCTGTTTGGTCGTGGTTTACGTAAAAACTAATGGGTCTATTTCGATGCGGTTTTCACTGATCGATAGTTAATTTTATGTAATAAAATGTGTGATACTTTTTATCCGGGAATCCCGCTGGAATTTTCCCGGAGCGGTTTGAAATTGTTCGAGTGCATAAAAATTAGCGTATTCCGCAACAGTTTTCACTAAAAACGATACATTGCATTCTTTTCTAAATGCTGCGGTACTTTGTGTCCCGGGAATCGGGTACGAAGTCGCAGTCATATCCTAATAATTGTTTTAATAAAGAAATTGTCATCCTTACCTCTATTCTCGATAGTATAGTTAATTTTATTTGCCTATTCTATATTACATAATCTTTGATAGATTCTGGTATGTAAGTTGTGATAGCATAATGGCTAAGCAGTTTTCTGATTTATTATACAATTTTTACAATAGACAGTCTAATCAACTGAGATACTTTTAAAAAATTACAGAAAGTGGCAGTCTCATACATTTTGTACGAGTGTAACTATATATGACGTCATAAGTAAGTACACGTAAAAGGACTGAAATGGCGCATTCATTATTATTTGTAAACTAATTGATATTATTTCTATAGTGATATTTTAAAAGTTACATCCATTGAGATATAGACGTTTATATGATCTAAGGTTACATCATAAGATGTTATTTTAACGACTATTGTCATATCCTGACGGTGAAAGAAGAGACCTTGACAAAACCTATACCGTCGAGGTAATCGATGTGTCAAACCGCTTTGGACAAGCGTGGCGGGTATTTTGTCCGTTCCTCTAAACTAAAAGTGAGAGGCCCGAGCCCAGAAGTAGAATGTTTCATAGGTTGTTATTATAGACTAAATTTCATATTTTCAGATCAGTCCGGTTCAGTTCAGAATCTCGAAGCTCGACGAGAGCGTCGAATGATGCCGACTGCAAGAGAGAGACGCCAGGTATTTTCTTAATTTTTAGCATAATAATGAAACCTTCATAAAATCATATCCGTCCTACCACTTGTGTGGCTGTGGCTACATAGCATATGTACAGGCATACAGGGTCTTATTTAGGATTCCGTAATAATTGTGACAAAATGTAATGTCTGTGTTTCTGCCTATCTTATGACGTAGTTATTTCCTGGAAAGATTACAGGAACTATATAGGTGAAATTTTGTAAAAGGATGTGTGTATGGAGTATTTTCTAGGTATATACGCTACACAATGATGTAGCGAAATCGGGAAAAAAGTTAAATATTAGCAGTGGCCGAGTTGCATGAAACTGACGCAGAACTTTTTACCTGCCTTAAGGTCTGAAATAATCATAATGATTTGTCATAACACTGTTTTTATTCAAGTCAATAAGTGGGAAGATCCCACCTGTTCTCTCTATTCAAGATTAGCGTATGTCTACACTCGTGCGCTTTCGACTTCATCTTGTGTTTTCTTCTGACACATATGTATTTAACGCCATAGCGCCAGCGTTAAAACAATTGACTGATAATGACATGCATTGTCTACATTAAGCACTGATGCTTTACGCATGCTGAACAGAAAGTTTAAGAAGCAACACGAAGTTGAAAGCGCCTATATTAAAGTAGTTTCAATTAATACTTAATGCGGTCATGTAGACTCTAGCGCAACTTTACTTTGGTGCTTGAAAATATATTATTTTTCTCCACGCGCCTCATAAAATGACATGGGTCAATATGACCTCACAATGCAGTGAACTGTTAATAACCTTCCTCTTGCGTTTCTTTACAGGTTCGATATCCCTGACGGCTCTGACGGTGACCCCGGTGACCTCACAGACGTCCGCGATGAGCCAGTCGGCGCCACCTTCCTCGACCACTTTCGACCTCGCCGAATCGGTGAGGGAAACCTAACAACAATAACTAAAGCTTTTTTTCTTTTATCTTTACCCAATCCTTTGGGGTCGCACAATATGTCTTTTTCATTTCTCATATTCTAAAAGTATGCTTGGAGTTGCCTGATCACAGGGATGAAAACAGTATTTTTCGTCCCTGGGAAATGATTTTCTCTGCTGTCAAAAACTTAAAAAGAATGTGAATCATAGATAATACATGCAACTCATGTCCCAACTTTTTTTACAGCCATTGTTAAATCGCGGCATAAAATGTAATAAAAAATATCAACAATTTTCTAACATTTTATGCTTATAAATTACTTTTCACTAAAGTATAATTTAAATTACATAAATTTGTACTAAATACTTACTATCATCAGTGACAAAAAATACTGTCTTGTAGAATGCTGAAGAAAAAGAAATTTACTTGAAGTTTTATATGTGACGTATTAAATGAATTAATCAAATTTAGATATATATTTAACGCCAAATAAGCACTTATTTAATTTATATCAAAATTATAAATGCAAGGCATAATATCACGAATTATAATCATTTTGACATATTATATTGTTTTAGCCGGCCCCAGCAGTGCCATGTCGCTTCCCAAAGTTAGAGGAGTGTGCCCACTTTCACTACGAACGGGTCTCTTTGGGAGGTCTCAGTGTGGAGACTGTGCCTTGCGAGGAAAAGTGCACAGACTCCGTGGAAGAAGGTGGGTTTTTGGTTTTCTTGCATAAATATTACCTAATCATTAACACATGAAGAAAAAAAATCGTGCCCCTTTTTAACTGTATTGCCCTGAGGGTGATATATCTGGCAATTAAAGTTTATATGAAGAAGTGCAGGAAGCGAGAGAAAGATAAACTTTAGAAGCTACATTTTTTATTGTTCCATTGTCTTTTTTTATTTTATTTTTTTATTGCAGGAGTTCAGCAGACAGGCAGACGGCCCACTTGATGGAAAGCGGTTACCATCGCCTATGGACATTTGCAACACCGAAGGTGCTACAAATGCGCTGCTGCTCTCTTAAGGGTCACTGGAACCTAGTCACTAATGCCGGAACACAACTCAAGGTTGTTATGGCGACATACTTTAGACGAGGGGTGGTAGCCATCCAGTCGGGCAAATGCCCTATCACCTGGCTGTGGGTTGTTTAGTCGCCTCTTACGACAGGCCGCCCGGCCGCAGGAAATTGTATTCTTTCTCCGTTCCTGCACGGATAATCATATAGGTCAACAAGTTTGTATGTAATATTCCCATGATCCACAGAGATAGCATAACAATGAGCATATATGTGTGAAGGCAGCAATGATGATGTTTGTTCTAAAGTCAAGTGGTTTTGCCATCCTTGCATTTTTGTGGGCCTCAATGTTGTATGTCTCTTATTAACTGTAGACTGTAGACTATCACATACGAACTTGCCAGCCTATATTATTCTTTCTCCTTACATTAAAATGCAGTGTTCACAGCATATGTTTCCATGGTTAATAGTCTGTTTTGAATCATGCGACTTATTCCATAAGGTTGGGTCTGCCTCCGCGTGCGCTCCCACGTGAACTCGTCGTGCGAGGAGAGCATAGAGGTGCGAGCGGCTTCCACCAGTTGGACTGAGGCCACGCACCTCAGTGAATGGACTCTTACGAGGAACAGGGACAACTTCTTGCATCTGGATGACATGCTCCACAGGTATTATCTATATTGTATTGTGTTATAAGACATCAGTGGATGAAGGAATTGTGTAATACTTTTTAGGATTTTATAACCATTTTGTCAAAAACCTAGCCTTGTTGGTTTCAGCATAGCCATTCTTTGTGAGTCTGTAATTTTCTTTAAAAAATATTGGGTTTATGTAATATGATTGTTTGACAGAAAATTGTAGTGTACGTGGCGTTACATGATGATATAGGAAAACCGTGAAACAACTAAATAAACTGTGTAACTGTGTAAATGCGGCGTACAAATTCTCAAAATATGCTTTGTTTATAAAAATGTATAAGGAATGTAATTGCGTCGCAATTTCTTCAAATAAATTTTTCTTTCTTTCTTTCTTTCTAAGTGTGAAAATCATGCAATGTAAAGTTCCATATAATTGACAAACTTGCACTGATATCGTCATTTGGCTATAGAATAAAGAAGTACTTAATCAAAAATACTATACTATTTTCTCAGTTATATCCTTCAAAATTATTTTTGACGCTCTACAAAGCTGATTTGTTTTTAGAATTTTTTACTTCATTGTTTAATAGTTAGAGAAAGACAACTTCACAACTTAGGAGCACAATATGTTTCTTGACTCTAGAAGTTACCTATTAACTGCATTAAAAAAATTTTGTAGTAATGATATCAATGATCTTGTATCTTTGACTGAGAATATTTAATTTAAAAGATATATATTTTTAATAATTCTCCAGATGTATATACGACAGAAAGGTGTCGGGCTTACCAAATCTGTCCGAGAAAATGACTATAGCCTTATGCTGTGACGAAGAAGAGTATCACAGATTGATCTCTGACTACGTCCACCATCTCTCTATCATCGCAGATGACAGCATTAACTGCGGACCGGTACTTAATTGGCTGCAGATGGACAATAAAGGTAAGACAGATTATTTTTCTTTGTGATATATATTTTAGTATAGCTGTTTTATAGAAAGCTAGGTAGCCAGCTATAAGTTGACAACTTACATAACACTCCTGTTGTCTATGAGTAGGGACATTTCGCAGCAGTGACAATTGGGTAGAAGATACATTAAAAAAGAGGATGGGGTTAAAAAGTATCTTGCATCATTTTGGTGTTAAAATATCCAGATAAAAATAATTTAATGACTGTTTCATAAATACATTATTTATTTCCTTAAAAATATAAAGTCATAACTAAAAATCTAGGTGGCTGTGGTGGTTTTGTAAGATGACAACAAGTGTCTCAATTGATTTGACTTTCAATTGCTCTATTAAACAATGTTGTCGCCCTTAAAGTTATTTTAATCTCCGTTGAATTGTACTTTCGGACCCCTGTGGAGCACGGGAGTGTCACGTAGGAATTTCACTCATGATTTCTATCAGGCCATTGTCCTACATAAAAAATTTCTTTCATGTCGCATTGTAATCTGTCTGTTATGTTTTCAGGGCACAAACTTTTAGTTGCGAATGAAGACTCGAGTTCCATCAACACCCCAGCTGTAGCAGCGGCGTACTCCGTCAGGAAATATGTGTCGCAGGTACATTCAAATTATTGTCAACAAATCACAATCCTCTGCTAGAAGCAAGCCCCTCCAAGTAACAGCCATAATAATATATGTCGATACTCTGTTTTCCTCATGTAGTATGTCGGCGACTTTCTCAAGGTGATTGGTCCTTCGGGCGGGATCGCGTTTGACACTATTATGTTTATTAAGACGCAGTTTCTACTCCAATACTTTTCTGCTCCATTGGCCACCAATCTTGCGTCAGACAGGACCGGCCCGTTGTCACTTGAGCTTGCTAATTTTAGGAGTTTAGTGGGTTAACTTGGTATCTTTGTGGTTATCCTCATTTTAGATTACATCTACTATTTTTATTATATAGTAACACTGAGCACAGCTCCTTTTATATTTCATATTAAAATAATGGTTTGAATTATCAGTGTAAGTTAAAATACTATTAAACCAATACTAGGGTCTGCCCAGTTTGTCAGCATCTAGTAGATAATATGTCAAGATACAGTATTTAGTTTTCGAAAAAATATAAAAGCCCCATATAAGCTTAAACAGATTTTTAAAGTTTCAACAAAGGAGGCAATGCATCGGTAGCCTTAGTGTTGTAGATGTCCATGGGGGACTGAAACCATTTAGCATAGTTTAGATTATCTGCCCATTTGTCTACAAACATATGTGAAAATTCTTAACTTTAATTACCATAAGATTTATATAATAACATTTTTTAAATTATATTTTAGGCTCGAGATGAAATCAGTTTTGAAGTTGGTGACATGATCTCCATTATAGATATGCCTGGTGAGTTAAATATATACAATACTACAATCAGTCACATGAGTTTTTAGATGAACATACTAATCGAATAAACCATATCACTTAGTACTTGCATTTATATACCTCTTTATAACTTTTTGGATGTCAGCAGTCTAAGCACCACAAATAAATATAGATGAAGAGATTTATGACAGTCAATGAAATGAATAGCAAGTGGACATCTGTTGTCTCTACCTACCTCTGTGGGAAATAGGCGTTATAATCTATATGTATTTATGAATGAATATTGACATTTATTAATAGTTGTTGTTGTTTCGTACACAGGTCCGAACGAGTCGCTATGGTGGCGTGGCAAGCGCGGATTCCGCGTTGGTTTCTTCCCGCATCACTGCGTCGCGGTCATAGGGGACAAGGTGCCGAGGCACATGACGCAGCCGCCGCCGATAGTCGGGTGAGCTCTCGCCCTTATTTCCTGTAGAATTTCGGGCTCGGCTGTGGTCGAGTGTTTGAAGAATTGATATGTGCAATTATAAATGCATGCATTTAATAAACTTAATACTATACAGTTAGAAGACAGACATTAGACGACAAAAGAATACATAAAAAGTGATGTCAAATTTTAAAAAAAATAACTTCACAACTGAGATGGCAGGGCCAAGTTAAACGTTTTATATTTTAACATTGCCATTACAGGAGCTCTCAATTTAAACAACTTAAGAGGTGCATGTAATAACAATAGAGCAGACTAAGGTAGAAGGTGGCATAGAATTCACATTCCTATTCTTTACGACCTTAAACAATAGGTGTTTCTATTCAGATCCTGTGCAGTTGCGTCTTGATTGCGACAGGAAGAGCAGCATTAAGTGAACTGAGTGAAAGTTTTATGGCTTCAAGTGCAAGTTTAACATAATTGATTAATTGTTGAATTGAAATTTGAACTTGTTGCAAGCTCTTTGTACAGTTGTGAAAGGATGCGATCTTTCCAAAACATAATAATACTAATATAGGAAATCATAGAAAATTGTTTTCTCTGTTATCAGTTCGGTAGCAATGGCGCCTATCAAACCTGTCCTTCGAAAGCATGGCAAGTTGATATCGCTGTTCAGGAGTTTCATCCTGTCGCGACCATCGAGACGCAGTCTCAAGCAGCAGGGCATACTCAAGGAGAGAGTCTTTGGGTGCGATCTCGGGGAGCATCTGCTTAACTGCGGTAGAGATGGTGAGTTATATGGATGATGTATTAAACCAAGATCCAAGATAGGGATGACCAAGGGCTCATTCACATATATCCATTGAAGATTTATTATTAATAATGCATCATTAAATATAAAAATTTACGTTTGTTCATTGAATTGTAATTTGACATTGACTGTGACTCAAATTGGAAAAGACCATGTTGCAAAGTGATTTGTCGTAACGAATTATCATTATGGACTTATCCTTCTTGATTTGCACAATCCATGACTATGTGGATATAGTCAAAGGAGGTCATATGCCAGTTTAAAAATAAAATAAATCATGATTTACAAGGGCCAGGAAATGCATGTAAAATCAGCCCTTACAATCTACAGCAAAAGCAAAACAAAAATGCCCTTTGAGAGAAGTCCGCTCTGTGAACTTGCACATGCCTGTCAAATGTCAATATTGTTGCACCTGACACTGAGTGCAAAAGACAAGCTTGTTCATTTTCGTTTCTTCTGTTTTTAATAATATTTTATTCCTAATTAATCTTACAATAATATAGCCTTAAATCTGAGATGAGGTAAATTTCAATGTTTCTCCTAGATGAGATCTCTCTTCTCAGAGTGCTTCCTGGCAAAGACCTCCTCTAGCTCATGCCAGGGCTGCCTGTTTAAAGCAGCACATAACCAGTAGGGTCCAGCAGCAAGCCTGATCTCATCCTTCCAGTGCTTGCTCTGCCTTCCCCTACTCCTTCTGCCAACCTGTCTCAACCTCCTTCTGTCCATCTCCATTTCTGAGAATCAATCTTTGACAATATATCTGTTAGTTTTGTTTTAGCTTATGCAGTTTCGCTGTTTACTTTATCTAACAGTTTGATGCTCAGGATGCTATGTTCTATGTATGACCTATTGGCAAGTTGTTAGTTGGTCTCTGTGACTTTTGTTTAGAGATCATATTTCACATCCATATGATTCCATCCATATACATGGCAGAATGCAGGTGTTGAATACGCATCTTTTTATTGTCAGGCTTACATCTTTGTTCTTCATAATTTCCTTTAGGCTCCCTGTATTTATGCCATCCTGATGCTATTCTTTTGTTTATTTCTTTGCATGTTTGGTCCTGGAATGAAATAATTTAACCTAAGTATGTACCTTGCCATAAATATTGTAACAAAGAAAATTTTTTTTTTGCTATTGCAAATAACATTTATAAGTTTTACAGTGTGTTAGTTTAATACATAAATATAAAACAATTTAAAATATATAAAGCTTAATCGAAATGGTCTTCATTGGCTGCAATACAGTCCTCTAAATGTTGAGGCCAGTTATCAATAGCAATTACCAATCAATTATGGATTGTTTTAGGGACTCCAAATTATCATGGCGTTTAGAGAAAACCGTACTCTCTAAAACTGACCATAAATCATAATCCAGCGGATTGAGATCGGGACTAGACGACAGCCAGTCTTCAGCTCTGATGAAGTCCGAAACGTTCGTTTCCAACCAAGACTGCGTGGACCGAGCTTTATGACCCGGCGCCGAGTCTTGCTGGAAGGACCATTCTTGGTTATTGAACATGGTGTTGTTAAGGGGCTTAACTACCTTCTCAAGAATGGTATCTTTATATACTTGTGCCAATGTCTTGATACCTTTTTCACAAAAAATATGGCTCAGTCACTTCATAGCTAACACCCCACCATACCATCACTGAAGACGGATAATGCCCACGTTGTACTCTATCGACTAATTGAGGAACTTCCTTAGAGCTTTGAGCATAAATACGGTCATTTTGTTTGTTAAAATGTTGCTCAATTGTAAAAATTTTCTCATCTGTAATTTTTTTTTTCTGTGACTTCACTTTGTGTACCGCTTCAGTAGTTGTTACGATTTTATCACCCTATTCTTTTTTAAATTATGAGTTAAGAAATGACAAGTGCGTCTCTTATAGGCTGCAACTCCTAAGTCATCTCTTAAAATACGCGACATGGTTCTAGGTGATATCTTCATCTTCCGAGATAAAATCTTTTGCTTTCGAACAGGATTTCTTCGAATTCTTTCCCTTACTGCTTTGACCACCTTTTTCGTACGAACACTATGTGGACGGCCAGATCTTTTTCTGTCACAAACAGAGGAGGTCTCATTGTACCTATTAATAGCCCGGTACACAAACATTTGACTAATACCAAGCATATGGAGAGTTTTAAAAATTGCATTTGGCTCCATACCTATTTTGTGTAATGCAATCACAGCGATTCGGTTCTCTTTATCGCCCCACTCCATTTTAATATCGCAAAATGTTGTACAATGTATTGGCGCCAAAATGAGAAAACACAATGAACAATCATATAAAAATGACAGAGTCCAAATTAAAATGTAATATTTTGTTTCTTTTTAATTGTAACAGTATTTATGGCCAGACTAAATATATTCAGACACATATTCTATTTCGCTTTCACTGACCATAGTTACTCCTCCGCATTTGTCACAATCTTTGTTTTGGATGAGTTCATTTCTAGTCCAACTTTACTGTAAAATTAGTCTATTATAATGCACATATAATATTTTATTCATAATATACAGTCCCGGCAGTGTTGGTGGAATGTGCACGCGCAATAGAAGAGCGCGGCGCCGTAGACGGCGTGTACAGGCTGTCGGGTGGTTCGGGGCTCACGCAACGGCTGCGGGCCGCGTTCGATTCGGGCGCGACGCCCGCTTTGCCGGCGGCCGCTATCGCCAGGGATCCGCACGCCGTACCCAGTCTGCTCAAGATGTACTTTAGGTAAGCTTGCTGAGCAAAATAAGTTCAATGCTGGGCTTGAATTGTTTTCCCGAATTATATACTAAGGGAGTGAATTAGTGGGTGTAAAATAGTATGTTGCTGGGCAAAATATAAATAATAAAACCAGTTGCAGCTGGCAGTGATCAAAATTAAGCTATTAAATAATGGATTTTTTTTGCCATTATGCAACCGTTTCATGTGCTTGGACTATATACACTTGCCAGTTTTTTCCTTATTTTGCTTAGTGTATTCTAAGCCATAAGTTTTTCAACGAGCTTCATGAAGCCCTTTTTGCTTCTTGTAAATGGGAAGCAAGTTAAAAGATAACCATATTTGTCCTAAAATTTTCTATGGAGAGATTGAATGAAAAATACAGAGATGTAACAGTTACAAAATCACAAATACCAACTGTTATTGTTTCGAAACAAACTCGTAACTACCCCAACAGTTTTAAAAATGGTTTGAGTTATTTTCGAGTCTTACTACGCTCACATATGTACAAACAAATTCTTATATGTGTAATATGAACAGTTAATAGTAAAAAACTTTCCCAACAGGGAACTCCCAAACCCTCTCTGCACTTACCAGTTGTACGAGAGCTTCGTGAATGCGGTGCAACAGCCTGACGAGGCGTCGCGGCTGAAGGCTGTTAGGGATACCGTTGTCAAGTTGCCACCACCACATTATAGGTGAGTTTTCAATAATATATTTCTAAATTATATTCTAGGTGTTCAAAATTCATTCAGTACTTTTTGCATGGAAGTGTAATGTAAAATTCCTTGAAACATGATGACAATTACAGTTAATTACTGGCATACTGAGTTTAGGTTAGTTCTTAAATAATTAACACATCAATGAGATGATGCAGACATACCCTCGTCTTGATGCTAACTCTATGCTTTGTGAAATGCGATACCTGGAGGGGCTGGAGGTTGGCATTATGCAGTACAAAAGGGCTATTTACATACCCGAATGTGCCCAAGAGTGTAATAAAATGACCCACCATGATTGTGCAGTGTAGCTATGACGCTGTCCAAGAGCATCCCTTAGGGAATATTTGCTTTAAAGTTTATAATAGGAATACTATGGTCTGGTTGTCTGGCTTCAACTCCAGAGTAATCTTTTATATACAGGTTGAATTTTTCATGTGGGTCTTTAGGGCCAAATCCTAAATTATGCTAAATACATTCAAAGGATTCTCAAGGACGATTCTGATGATAACTAAAGTGGTAACATTAGATTTTTTGAAAAATCAGTTACCCTTGTCAGGAATCGAATTGGCTGATTTTGTTAAAATAAACACAGCTGTATTATTATACTACGCCATACTTTGTAAGAGTCAATTTCTGTGAAGGAATATCAAATTGGAAACCAAGGGAAAGGGTTGTTTGTGAACAAAATGTTCTTATTTTCCATAAGTTAATTAAACCTCTAATTGCGCCGCATCTCATTTGAACGCATCGATGTTTACAAATTGACTGATTTGATTGAATGGGGTAAAATAACCTGTGTTGCGAATATTAATTTATAGATGCCTATTAAAAAAAAATTCATTATTTCCATATTGAATAAATGGGGTGAGGTTTAATTAATGTACAGAGAATAGTATATTTTGTCAAACAATAACAACCCTTTCCCTCGGTTTATCGTTTGACATTTCTTCACAGAAGTGAATCCTGACAAGCTACACTATGATTTGGTATAATAATACAGATGTGTTTATTTTATCAGAATCAACCGATTCGATTCCTGACAAGGGTAATTGATTTTTCAAAAATCCATTGATACCACTTTAGTTTTTGTCTCTTGGCTCCTTTGACTGTTTTTTGCTATTTCTTATAGTTTAGGATTTGGCCCGGAAAGGCCCACTTGATAAATTCACCCTGTGTATATTTTTATAACACAAAATGTACCTTTTATAGCTCGTGGCTATACGATGTGTGTGCCTATCTGCGGATTATTAATGTTGTTCATACAATTATTATTGTTTCCAGGACTTTGGCGTACTTGATGCGCCACCTCCGTCGCGTGTCGCTCTTGGGCGAGCAGACCGGCATGACCGCCAGGAACATGGCGATCGTTTGGGCGCCGAACTTGTTACGATCGCCGAGGCCCCAGCACGCCTTGCAAGGGGTCGCTGTACAGGTATTCATATCACCATATAGCTGTCTCGATAGATTGTAAACAGACATAAAAATGACTAGTAACACGCTGTCGTGGCACGCTTTTTGAGCTTTGGTTTATCATATAATATCGTCTAGTAAAAGTCTCCTATAAAAAACTAAGGTGAATTTCACAACTTTGATTTGACAAGTAGACATTGCAAATTGCAAACCAGTAAAATAAATGTATAGTGTATATGTGAACTTTATGATCTGTTTACAATTAGAAAGGAAAAAATAATTACTGTCGCAAATAAATGCACACACATAAAATATAAGGATTTTTAGTTAAGATATATTTATATACATACCTACAATTCATGGGAATGAGGCTCAAAAGTCAGCATTATCATGTGTTAGGAGCTGACACAACGCTGATTTTCAGTTCCAGCCTCCATCAAACCAGAATTGTCCCAAACAAGTTGCCAATTAATTTGTCAATGATTTATAGTCAGACTCGTTAAATTATAAACAGTCAGGAGGCTGGTTGCTGATGGCCGTTTTCTTAATGCTTGACTTGAGTCTTGAGCACAGACACAGTGTTGCTAAACTGTTGGTCTTCTATTGGATACACTTTGTGGAGTGTTCTTTAGAACTGCACGAGCTGGTTGCTCCATCCCCCTTTTAACCATAAGACAGAGCATAAGGAATCATTGTAATGGAAATAAGAGTTAAATGAAAATAAAGAATAAAAAAAGCATAAAAAAGAAAAAGAGGTAGAATTTGAATAAACGAAATTAAAAAACCCAAAAGATAAGTAAGGGATATAAAAGTTAAAAGAAAGCATCAGACAAGCAGATGCACCGGTTTGCGCCAGCAAATACCACCGGTTGGTATGAATCACTTCGCTTCAACTTTTTTCATTCATACTGCCAAAGAATGGTATAATTTGGCGGAGTCTGTTTTTCCAGACAAATTTAAAGTGGGCGTCTTCAAGTCACGAGTGAATAGGTATCTTCTAGGTAAGTGTGCTTCATCCTAGACCACACCATCACTCATCGGGTAAGACAGCGGTCAAAGGGAACCCATACGAACATTTCAGATTTTGCAATATTCCTCTTAAATTATCATTTTATATGGATTACAAGAACATTCTATATAGTTTCAGTCTGGTATTATCTTGATATCTTTATCTTAAGATAAATAAAACAACGCCAAAATAAAATGCGTCTCCAGAGAAGTTATAGCACCGTGAGTTTGCATGGGTCCAATCGAGTGTTAGTGCTAATAGAAGAAGAATAAAAAGAACATGTAAATCGTACACTGCTTTAGAGAATAGAATTTTCTAAATGCTCGTAATGATAATGACCAATACAGGTAATTTAGTTTGTATACACAGCTTGGCGGCATTATAAAGAAATTCCTTAAAAATGTTCATAAATAATTAACAAAAGCTGATATGATGCATATTTTGTGAAACATGTTCACGTGCGCTCTTCGA
This sequence comes from Dendrolimus kikuchii, assembly GCA_019925095.2. Taxonomy (NCBI): domain Eukaryota; kingdom Metazoa; phylum Arthropoda; class Insecta; order Lepidoptera; family Lasiocampidae; genus Dendrolimus; species Dendrolimus kikuchii. The sequence continues at coordinate 6,975,840 of CM034388.1, read as the reverse complement.
CATAACAATATCTATGTATCTATAGCTAATCTGTGGTATTGTTACAGGCAGTGGTCACTGAGTTCCTGATATGTTACGCAGAGGAATTGTTCGCCGAAGAACAGGGATCTGATTCTGGACCGGAGTCATTGGAACAGGTATTTAATGTAAAGGATATTTTAGATAATGTGGGAAATTTCACTGATACGATTAATTAAAACTGTCTTTGCTGTCACTCTTTCAATTTATAAAACACTAGTGGCCGCCCGCGACTTAGTCGGCGTCCTTTCTGATAATTCACCATAATGATACGACCGTCATGGACGTCTGCTGCCCGGGTTGGCCCGATTTTTGTTCACGTAAAAGTTACCGATCGATTAAAACTTGAGCCGTTCCACATAGCGACCACGGTCGTTATGGTCGCCGCGAAAACGTCACTAATTACATCATAATTTTCGATCACGCAGGGGTCACAACGACCGATGTCAAGAGGCGGGTTGAAGTGGGCGTACCCGACAGAACATTCTCTTTATCGAGACGTTGATAAGGGCGCGATTATTAAATCAACCATACTTCACCAATGCCATGGAACGGGAGAATCGCGGTTGTGAGCATGGTCATTGTGAGCTACAAGAGGAACGTGCCTAAAATTGGGGAGCGGACAGTAAAATCAATTGGGATACACTTATGAATGTTCTGTCATTGCAGCTTCATAGATTTTGTACCACCGTACCTACTTATGACGTCATAAGTAGGTACAAGTGAAAGGAGTCAAATAGCGCATTCATCATTGTTTGAAAAATAATAAAAATTATTTCTATCGTAATATTTTAAAAGTTGCATTATAAAATGTTATTTTAACGTCTGTTATTTATTCTCAAATTACTTAAGTAAGATAAATATTAATCATGCTTTAGGGCCGATTTTTCAATCATCAGATAAAATATATCAATCAAATAAATTATAATCTGACTAATTCAAAATTGAAACAATTTCACTGTTTTATTCATGCAACTTTCATTTGTAATTTTCCTATGTTGTATTTCATCTGGTGATTGACAAATCAACTCTTGGTGTGTTAAATTGCATGTTTAAGACATTTTGGGGTCAACCCCTAAAATGCCCTCAAATGTTATAAATAGTATAAATTTAGAGAATTATAAACAAAATATTCTCCTAAATTTAGACACGAAAGTGAAGTTTATGGCGAGGAGAAGTCCTGTGAAAAGTACTAGTTAATCTTTTTTTTTAAATATAGGATCACTATGAATCTCATGTCGAACTGCGTGGCCACGATTCGTGCCGACGACCGAAGAGTCTTCCTATCAATCCGCCGACTAAACTATTGAGGTGAGCAGTTCCTTTTCAAGCAAACAGATCATATGCCTTGGTATACGAAACACAGTGTCTTTGTCATCTATAGACAACGCACTAGAGCTAGTCACCTACTGCGGTATGTGAGTGGTAGAAAGGGGGAGATTTTTTTTATTGTGTATTGCGGCCCACCTGATGGAAAGCTGTTATCATCGACTATGGACATTCGTAACACCAGAGGTACTGCCAATGTGCTGCCGCTCTCTAAATCGAGACTGGGCCCTGGCCACTAATCCCGGAACACGACTCAAGGTTGGACGGCGTACTCTAGACCAGGGGTGGTAGCTTTTACGACAGGTCGCCTGGCCGCAGGAAATTGTATTCTGTGGCCTTCCGTCACGTATAATTATCGCACCATACTCTCAGCGCGTCGTAGCTGTAACCGGCGACGAAGATGCGCAAGCGCAGCTCGCCGCTGACATGAACTCGAGTCGTTCAATCGTCAGTGCGGCTGAATGACCTTCTTAATCAAAGTCTGGAAAAATGAAATATTTTCATTTTAATATTTGCTAGATATTTTTATTCGACAGTGAGATATCGTGACTTTAATCACATTTATCGCACTCTTTTGTTATTCGGTGTTGGATGGCTACGCCGCGCCAGCCATCACTCTACAATTCTTTCTCTGTTCCTGCACGGATATGCATGCAGGCATGACAAGTAGCGCGCTCGACCATTCTGCCGTCGACTGCTACGACTGCGAAGACTATTATAATCTAACTAGCTGTGCCCGCGGTTTCACCCGCGTGGTGATGAAAAATCATTATATTTTGGATAATTCACACTATATCTTTATAAATTATAGCCTATGTGTTATTCTGGTGTGTAAGCTATATTATTAGAAAGTGTCATCAAAATCCATTCAGTAGTTTTTGCGTGAAAGAGTAACAAACATACATCTATACATCCATTCTTACAAAATTTCGCGTTTATAATATTTATTATATTATATTATAGAGATATGGAGAAGAGATTATAGATATAGTTATGATCGGTCTTTAACGTAGGTAATCCCACAGCACACGATATGGCAATCTCAAGATGGATCCAGCTTTAGTTAAATCAGTGACGAATATAACTAATAATTTACATCAAGAATGTTATGGAACAGCACACCTCAACTTTAAACGAATGTAGTATTAAAATTTCGGATTGGAGTAGACTCTATTTATTGTTATTATTAGAGAAATGTAAGCGTTAAATGTAACATATTATGGAAAGTTTTCATTCGTCAAGCTATGACGTTAGCCAACGTCGTTACCTTGTAGTTATTGGTATGTTTTACGATTCTTAAGAAAATCTAATATCCATAACTGAAACTGTACGTAACTATGCTATGATCAGAAACAATTTCATATCCGTAATCAGCACAATCGTCAGAACTTTCATATCTTTAATACCCTGATCTAATAGGATCTTTCTTAAAACTTGATGTGATATGTCCAATTGCAATTAGACTTGTGAAAATGGCTCGTAAAAGAAGAAAAAAGAGATATATGTAGCCCTTTAGCTCTAAAGAACTGTGTCACTCGTTTAGCTCAATAGAGACACAGAGTAAGAATCGGAACGTCGCCTCTCGATCTAGCTCTTTCTAGAGCCGAAAGAGCTAGAGTGAACTGTGTTTGTTGTAACGCATATAACTGCGAAATGTTATATTCGTATTCGCACATATATAAACAAATGTTTGTTTTTAATTTCAAGAAAATTGAGTTGTATTCTGCATTTTTTTATGTTTTTTGTATCTACAGAAAAGTATATGCCAAGTGCTATGCTTAAGTATTCTTAACTTCATTTTTATTGGCACAAAGATCTATTTGCATTGTACGTATTGACGACATTGCGCTCTATGTTGGCAACTCTGCTGATAGAGCAGTTGAACTGTTTGAGTCGTGTAGCTATATGTTTGTTAATTGAGTGAATGTTCATTTTCAGTTCATTTTTATCTACCATTCGCGAGCTACCTAAGTCTAATTGCAATCAATATCTCGTAGTTAAATAGGTTTTATATTTGTCAGCCTGGAGGAGGCCCGACGCCGCGGTGCGCCCTCCCTGCCTATACAGCACACGCCGTCGCTGCCGCCGGCGTCGGGGGCCATCGCAGCCGCGGCAGCAGCCGGCACCCAACTGCGCCCCTCGGGCCACCTTAGGCCGAAATATATTGAGGTAGGCATATTAGTCAATCACTAACACTAATAAATCCTAATCTTCTTGTTAGGGTTTCGTTTGTCACCTTTACAGAATCCTCAAAGCAACTTATTGTTATTGGATATTTCAGGTTGGTTCTGGTCCAAATAACCTGCCTCAATACCACACAGTATTGGACTTACCTATACCAAGTGAGTAACTTTTAAAAGAACTCTTAATAATTTTTCCATGTTTACCTTAAGTGTATCGGAGACAATAATTATTATTATTAGATGAATTTTTTCCACTCTGCCGAAGCAAACCAACTATTTGAAAGGACATGTCAAGTTTACAAACCCAAGTGTTTTGGCATTTCACCACTTCATAGCAACAATTGCAACAAAAAATATATTAAGGTCCAAATGTCGCTTACGGTAAAGTGGCGGTAAAGGCTCGATATACGGTAATTTATATATATGGAAAGATTTTAACATATCACAAAGCTTTTAAGGTTTTTGTATACATAATCTTTGTTATGTATACAAAAACCTTAATAGTTGTGTGATATTCTTGAAAATTTTTTACTTAACGATTACGGTATGTTCGTAATTATCTGTTTTCTGTATATTGACATGTTCGTGGACTGCTCAAAGTTTTATACTTGATCAATTATTCGGGAATAAATGAAACCATGTGTTGTAACAAATGCAATAAAATCTTAGCGTATTTCTAAAATTAGGCATTCACTCATCATATTTTGGTCCTTGAAGCCAGATAATAAATAAAAATTGTTAATATAAGTGTTAATTTACTTTTAGGTGGCAAGCGCGGCGTGAAGCGCTCGCCGTCCGGGTGGCGCGGGCTGTTCACGCGGAGTAAGCACCAACGGCCCACCGGAGCACGGCCGCCGCCACCCCCCGCCACGCCACCCCCTGAGGTACACATGACGGTCAATAGTAGATTATACGAGAGGCGAAAATGACCTATTTAGGCACGAGCGTAGCGAGGGCGCTATTAGTTCGAGTGCCTAAATAGGTCACTTTAACCTGAGGTTAACACTCTGCTTTTCCTTTCTAATGAGGAAAGTAAATAAAAACTGATTAGTTAATCAAACAACTACTTCTCTAATGAAATCAGGTGTTAAATATATACCAAAATTTCATGAACTTATTTAATGTCATATATGAAACTTCAAGTAAATTTCTTTTTCTGCGGCATTCTACCAGCCAGTATTTTTTGTCACTGATCATAGTAAATATTTAGCTTAATGTAAATTAAATAATAGTTTAGTGAAAAGTATTTTATAAGTATAAAATCATGTTACAAAATTGTTCTTATTACATTTTATTCGATTTGACAGTGGCTGTAAAAAGTTTGAGACATGAGTCGCATGTATTATCTACGGTTCGCATAGTTTGTATTTTTATACAGCAGGGAAAATCGTTTTCCATGGACGTAAAGTACTATTTTCATCCCTGTGATCAGGCAACTGTAAGTGCATTTTCAGAATATGAGAAAAGAAAATTCTATTTGAAATCCACAAACACGTACATATAAGCTAAGTTACGCTTGTGTTATGGGTCATATACAACAGACAACACTTAGGCCAATAATAGAGTTTGACAAGCGATTTGTACCACAACTAAATAGCGGCAAATTCAAAATAATTTTTCAATTGGCAATATTAAATATAACATGAAGAACCCAATTAGGTACTTGTGTGTTTTTATATTCGTTCGTTCGTTTCCGTTGGCTAAACCCAAAAGATTGTACGAAATTTTAGATAGAAGAAAGAAAGAAGTATGATTTTTTTTATAATATTATAAAATTCTAAAAGTGCCGTGTCTGTAATTGAAGTTATTAAAAAAAAACCACATCTGGTATACTCTATATAAATTACAGAGAACACGATGTCATTTTATATTTAGATTTCTTCTCTGTTTGTTCGGGATTCACATAAAAACTACTGAGCCGATTTTGATGCGGTTTTCGCTGATTGACAGGCAATTTTTAGATCTGCGATACTTTTTAAGATTTTTTGTGAATGATTTAAAATGGCGAGATAAAAAAAATCGAATTCCAATGTGGTTTTTTCACTGATCGATAACCAATTTTATTTAATAAAATGTAAGATATTTTTTATCCAGGGAATTTTGCCGGGAGCGGTTTGTAGTAGTTCAGGTGTATAAAAATTATCTTATTTAGACAAAGTTTTTACTAAAACTATAACTTCATTCTTTTTTAAATGTTGCGATAACTTGTGTCTCAAGGATGCCGCGGGAAATTCATGTCAACCGTGGACGAACCCGCAGGCATATCCTAGTATAATCTATATAACACAAAAATACATATACATAACATAAAAATACATATACAAACATACATACATATATATATATATATATATATATATATATATATATACATATACATATATATATATAATATACATATATATATATATATATATATATATATATATATAAATTGAAAAGTCCATGTATAAATATAAAAAAACAAGCAATAACTGTACTAAAATGAAAATAAAAGACGATAGACATTTGAGAGTAAGGCCACAGTTTTGCCATTGCTTTTCGAAAATTTTCCACAAAATCATCAAACAAAGAGATAAAAATAAAAAAGATTATTATAAGAAAATGATAAGAAAGAGATATTTTTGACTATTCGTTTGACAGATGTAGGTGTTGACATAGGAAGAATCGAATTAAATAGCTTATGACAGGACTCGCTGATCAGACTAATATGTTTGTTTACAATAGTCTTATATTATTTATTTAATTCTCTTTATTTTTTTTATTAAGTATATATATTTATTCTTCCTAGTATTTTGAAAGAAAATAAAAATTGCCTTTCAAATATTTTTAACGTGTTGTACCTGCAACTCCCAAAGTTATTTAAAGTTAGGCTTTTTTATTGCCGATATTTTTTCTAGTATTCTATGCTAGAAGTCCGTTACATATTTAAATAGCTAGTTTTATTTATGACAGGACACGCCCATGTTACAAACGGGCCTCCGCCCAGTAAAATCGTGCGAATCTTTGGCCTCTGACACCGATACTCTCGCGCCGTTGGCCGAAAGGGCGGCCGTACCGCTCAAACATCACACCAGGTAACTATGATCAATTTCCGGCTTAATGTTAAATCCCAGTTACACCTGGAATATGAGCTTCTGAGTCGGCTTAAATTTAGAGTTTGATAGCCATTTTTGGAACAAGTTTCCTTATCGCACGTTACTCTGCGGATGGGAGCTAGACGAATTAAGTGTAACCGAAACGAAATATGCTGACCGCTGTATATTTTAGTACAATTTCGAACTGCAATGGAAAATAAGACCTAAAATAATATCCATGGTTTTCCATCGAAAGTTCGTTCTAACCAGGTGACCCAAAAACAGCTTATTAGTTTTTCATATTGTTTTATGTATAGTCATTTTTTTCTTCTGGGTGTGAGAGCCTTATGATGGTGAGGTGATGAGGTGATATGAGATCATGAGACTGTGGGGGCTTACTACTAGCTTCTCTAAATCTATCTTATTTTTAGTTATTAATAATGATAGCCCAAAAAAAAAAATGGTAGCTGAAATCTAGTTCTGAATATGTGTAGTGTGGTGATTGTGAGTGCAATCTCTCTGAGACGACCTAATTGATCGCCGAGAGTACGCACAAGGAGGCTGTCTGTGAGAAATTTATGTATTCGAGAACCATACCTGCAATTAGTCACGCTCAGAGAATATAGCGGTAACGTGTATAGGATCGAGGAGTGTGGCTCCTTTAACTGGACTTCGCTTACAGAATTGTACCAAGTTTACTATACACTACGATTTATAACACTTGCCAGAAAAATTTCATTTACTCCCCTTGAAAAAATTTAAATTAAAAGTAGTAGAGTGGCTGATTCGCATGGTTTTTCATACGATTGAGGAATATTTTAATTAATAAGAACGTAATATCATAATAAATTGACTAAATTATATATAATTGTCAATGACATTACCTTAATTTAACTATTTTATGCATAATATATAACTGAAAGAGATATAATAAATTGAATAATATTTGTTGTAATTATAATAACATCATAATAAATAATATAGTCATAATATGTATCTGTAGTCACAAGGACTACAAATGGCTTTTAACTAAAACTACAAAATATTGTATCCCTGTCAAAGGCGAAACATGTAACTTACCAGTTAGGGCGCGTTCGTTTAGTATCTCACAACACCCTAAATGCTCCATCTGCCGTTCCACGCAGCGATTACGGTCGTTATGGTCGTGACGAAAACGTCACTAATGATGTCATCATTTTCGGTCACACAGCGCTCCTCACAACGACTTATGTCAAGACTTGGGTCGAAGTGGAAAAAGGCGCGATTTTCAAATCAACCGATGAATGATATTTGTGTATTGCGTCGTTAATGACATCAACGCTCCATAATCCGTTATTCAATTTCATAGCGGCCGGCAACGCGCCTGATGTTGCAAGCTTCCATAGGCGACGATAAAAAGTTTTCATCAGGGCCGTCTGCCTATTTCAGGCAATAAGAAAACTTATAGTATCATAATGGCAGGTCGTCGTCGTGCGACTCGTACTTCGAGCCGTGGCAGGCGGAGCTGGCGGACATGCGCCTGCGCCTGTCGCCGCAGGAGCGCGACAGGCACATGTTCAGCGAGGAGGACGACACGCAACAGCAGAACGTTGCGCAACAGGTGAATATAATATTACTAGTGTCAATTAAAAAAAAAATACTAACCGGATTAAAAAAAAAAAAAATTTGAAAGTGGGCATATGATGTGGAATATAGAGGATCGGCAGTGCTCTATTGTTTGTGGGTATTTAAAGAAGCTTATTAAAGCTATAAAAATATCGAAGAAACTTAATATAACACCATTATAGAATAGACAGGAGAAGACGAAAAACATGAGAAAAGCGTTGTCAAAAAATTATTTAAATATCATTGTACGGAAAGTAGAGTATTTTGTTCAAACATAACAGCTCTTTCCCTTGGTTTGCCGTTTGATACGCATAAATAGAAATTGAACCTTATAAGCTACACTATAATTTGGTATAATAAATAGTCACCTGTACTATTTATTATACCAAATTATATCTTTCTTTTTTCAAAATCAGTTGCTTCGATTTCTCATGGTAGTTGATTTTTTAAAATCTAGTTTGATTTTCGTCAAAATCATCGTCGGGACTCCTCTGAGTGTTTTTCGGTATTTAGCATAGTTTAGGATTTGGCCCTGAAGGCCCACTTGAAAAATTCATGTTGTGCAACTCAATGTCGTAATTTTGGCGGTTAGTTTCATTCATATTACAAGAGACGATATAATGACGTTCATCGCTCGGTAAAAAGCATAACTCTGAAAGTACTTAAATGACTAGATGGCGCCATGGGATTGTTCTCAATTTATGGATAGATATTGTATTTATATAGAAATTGAATTGATACACATTGTATTTATAGGGCGACTCGTTGTGCTCGACGCCGCCTGAGTCCGGTCTGTGCAGCGTGGAGCCCAGCCCCAGGAGGAACCTGCGCGTCGATATAGAAGCCGCTAACGACATGGCTGAACGGTGAGATTTAACAACGTTTAAATCTATGTGTTCGCGTATATCTTTTTTATGAAATGGTTTAATGGTTTTTTTGTTTAAGGCTCATTGTCACTCCAAGGTCTATTTTATACACAATAAAAACTGTCAAGAAGCGAGTGAGGTGTGTAAGAATAAGCCTGAATGGCGCTCTGTTGTTCGTGCCTACCCCGCAAGGGAACTGGCGTGAAGCTATGTATGTATGTATGTAAAAACTGTCAAAAAAAAGATTCGCCACTATCGTACTTATTAGGTGAAATAAAGAAAAAAAGCCTTATTCCTATGGTATATCATAATACATACATACATACATAACTTCACGCCAGTTCCCTTGCGGGGTAGGCACGAACAACAGAGCGTTATTTAGGCTTATTCTTACACACCTCACTTGCTTCTTTCACATTCATAACTCTTGTCATGCACCCTCATCTGTTCTTAAGGCTCCTGACATATCATGTATCATAATATCTACAGTATTCACATAACACTCATATAATCTACATATTTTTTGTGTTTTTCGTTCTTTTTCGAAGATGAAGAAGTTATTATTTTCGAAGTCCAATAGTGATGAAATTAACTTTCCTTAATAGACGTCGCGCTGCGCTGGAGGAGCAGCTCTCTCAAATAGGTTACATCGACGGGGAGTCCCCTCGGGCGAGGCCGCCGGCCGAGAAGCGGCACTCGGCGAGGCCGACCAGCCCCAACCACACCGACATCGCGAAGAGGTGAGATTTGCATAAGTGTAATTCAGATACATAGATAGAAGTCGCCTAAATATGGTTGAAGCCTAGGTATAGGTGTAACTTACATGTGGGTGTAACGTAAATATTGGTGAAGCCTAGATACAAGTGTAGCATAGATATGGGTGAAACCTAAATACAGGTGTAACTTAAATACGGATATGCATAGGTATGGGTGAAATCTAGACAGGTGTAGTTTAGATACAGAATGTAGCATAAATATGGGTGTAGCCTAAATACAGGTATAAACTAGATATATGTGTAACCTAGGTACGGGTTTATGTTAGATACTAGTGTAGCATAGATATGAGAACACAATTTGTTTATGCATATTTGCATTGTACTATGTAGTACTTTGTCTACATTTATACATTAAATATAGTTATACATAGTGCTTCATAATAAAACAAATGCAGTGAATTCAATTCCAGACTGTGCAAGGATCGCGACAGCCCCATGGCCTCGCAATCTGACTTCCAAGGCACCATCGCTAACGTCAAAATGAGGTGAGATTGACGCATGTGCGAGACTTATATGCTTTGTTAAACAGATAATAAGAGCTACTTGATTATATGGTTAATTATAATATTTCTTATGAATTAATTTAGTTCTAACCAATTGTTATACTGAAAAGAATAACTGAACAATATCCTAATAAATAATTTAAGAATATACATTTAATTTGAATACAGGTCAAGTTGTATATATTAATTAATAAAATGGGTTAAAATCGTCGGGAAAAATGCGCTAATTGAATCTTTGACGTCATCGTCCATAATATGATAGTGTGCAGTGCATGCATATGTACCATATTTTGTGTTGGTTATTAATTACTGACATAAAATAATACTAACATCAAGATATTTCTGACTTGAAAAAGTATAAGTATAAAAATAATGTAAATTAATAATATAATATAAATACGCGATTTAGAAAACAACACTTAGTTATGAAAGATCCTGGCCATAGTCCCTGACCATGTTGAGGGTGATGCCTGGCCTGAAGGGCCAGAAAAAAACGATATTTCTACTTTGTAGATTGTTTAAAACGTATTATTTTCTTACTAAAGCAGTGAAATATAAAAAAAATAGATTTATTAACATTGTCAGTCTCGCTAATCTGGTCTAAAAATATATGTTTTAAATAATAAATACATTAAATGGAGAGAAGAATAACCTGTGGCGCCATCTGGTTGTATAGTATTGAAGAGAATTTAACTCTTTTTTGTAACTCTTCCAAGCGTAATGTACATATTGTTACAATTGCGACGTTAAAGGTAGACATTGTGATGAACCGTGCACATTGAGATAACCGATGTGTAAAATCCGTCAATTCGTCTTAGACAAGCATGGGAGTATAATTCCCTCCAGTCTCTCCTCCCAAAAAATAACGTAGACAAGTCCAATATAATGAAACGTTTATGGGCTGATATAACATTAACGAATGCATGAAGTGTCTATACTTCCATTTCAATGGACTAATCCTAAATCGTAAACAATCGATTTTTATGTATTTACTAAAATTATTGCCGTTTTCAAATTACAGTAACGTATAACATTAAAGAAGACTACTGGGAATGACAAATGTGAGAAGCGTCAAGACATATTGACGATTCGATGAGCTTGGAGTGTGCGTTAGTGTGATTTGACCCTAAACTTGACATACGATTGTTTACGTTTTATCTAAATTCGATTAGATTAGCGTGTATTTATAACATTATAATAATTTTTTGAGTTCAAGACTGATTGTTGTCCAATACGCCCCTAAAAGCTTGCAAATACTAACAAACAATCTATAACACTTACAGAGAACGAAACTCGCCAAGAAAAAGTAAAAATACTACCAGATACAGTGGTATGCATCACCAGACTGACGATAAAACTGTTACCATCAACCGATTAAGTTGGCATGGGAAAGATGGACATTCCACCCTTATTAAAATTGATTGGCCGTTAGAGCATAGTTCGATAAGTAATTTGACTACAAGTACCATAAATTCTAGTCCAATAACTCCGGTTACACCAGTTTATGATCCTCTAGAAAGCGATTCAGATGCAAGTGAAATTAATAAACATACTATAAAAATATCTAACTGTCAAAGTTGTGATGAGAAATGTTTGAAATGTGAACTCAAAGCAACAGATTATGAACATGTAACAGAATTGCAAGATAGCTTAGATCATAGCTTAAATTCTGATGTAAGCTATCAGAATTTGAATAGATTATCAGCTGTTTCTACGTCATCAACAGAGCCCACTGATAAAAACAAAGATTTAGATGTTATGAAGTCGTCACACGAAAGCTCTTCAACATTTTCTAATGTTAGTTTGAAGCACAATGATGAATTGTACGAATGCTATAGCTTTACACGACCGAATTATATAAATTTGCAATCGTCTAGTAGTAAAAGTACGCCTGGAAGTCCCTTGAAGAGTCCTTTAAAGTCTACGATAAGTATAACGTTTAGATCGCCAACGAAAATTAAAGATTATGAACCAATACTTAATATAGATGATACTCCTTTAGAAAGAGAGTGTGTATATGAAGATGTTGATTTAGATAAGAATCTGTCTATAGTAGAAGAGGCGACGATACCCGAACGCGATGCTAGTCTACCAACACAAAATGCTTGTCAACCAGAAAGCTTTAATGGTGATCTAATCATATTAGAAACACCAACTCAAACGGATATAGTCGATATAGATGTTTATAGTCAAGTAAAATTTTTCAAACAGAGCATTGAAGAAGTTAACGCCTTACTATTCGAAACTCCTAACGAACCAGAAGACAGACATTATGAAAATGTAAATTTTGAAATACACAACGATTATGAAAATATTAATGTAGATACGCTTAAAATCTGTGATAAAGAACTTGAAATAACCGAACCGGTTGACAATTTTAATGCTACCGATAGCAAAGTTGAAAAAGAAAATGGAAATGTCATTGAAAAAGCAAATTTGAATGTTAGAGAATTGGCAATACGATTTGAAAGTCCAACAGAACAGAAAGGACCGTTTACGTTTGAGAAATTCAAAGCGGAGATTAAATATCCTTCTCTTGAGCGTAAAGAAGAAGATAAAGTGACTATAGAAATACGCAAGAAGGATAATAAACCACCGCCGGTATCTCCTAAGACCTATAAACTGTCAAAAAATTCTTGCAACGCCAGATCTTTAGATGAAAATGCATTTGTTAAAGAGTTTGGTAACGAAAAGACGTACGCAAACAGACGAAAAAGTCTAGAAGTTAAAGATGTAAAGCGCCAAAGTAAATTTCTACCAGATCTTAACTTAAATACAGAAGAAAATGAACAAAGGGAAAGTATAACACCGACAACGGAGAACAAAATTTCTCTAATCCAAAGGTTCAATGAAAAACGACCGCCAGATATAAAACATTTGCTAAACTTCGACACAGAAAAGAAGTTAAGCAGAGAACGAATAGAGAAATATAAGGAAGAACGGAGAATATTCTTTAGGGAAAAATATAGTTCTCATTCGTTTCGAAGTAATCCGGAGCAATTGACGAGGGCTAAGATTAAAAAGGAAGAGATAAGGGAAAACTTGGACCAACCTAAGTTCGAAAGAAGAAACACCGTAGATTTAGGACAAAGAATGAGATTCTCCTTAGCAAAAAGTGCTAATAATCTCGACAGTATACCATCTCCATCATCTAGAGATGACAATGTAGATGATATAAATGGTGAAGCAACTAAACACGATACAGATGATAGGTATGTACCGTTTGATGCGTTTGTTTTCTTTTGTATTGAATTGGTTTTTAATGTTGTCGAAATTTTAATTAATATTTTCTAAGAATCATTTCACCTTTTTAATTTATAACAAGCTCACTAATTAACTTTTTTAATTAATAACTTGGACCATTCTTTAATTATCATTTGAATAATAAAAGATAATTTTAAACATGAGTATTTATACTAGGTTTTTTACGTATGTATGTCCTTTAAGACATTTTTATTGTTGGAGGTAAAAACTATTCCATGTGTAACGTCGCCGGTATCACTACTACATGTAGCAATATGAATATGACTAGTACTAAAAAACTGTCAAATGAAATTCTTAATATTCTACATAATTTCAACACAAAGGAAAAAAATATATGTTTTCAGATTTCATATCAAATCATTTAATTGCTTAAACATGGTAAATATAACCTAAGATTACAATATGTTATTTTATGTTCCACACATTTGATTTATTTATTAATTAGGTCTTTCTAAATTACACCAATGTATTCTGCGGGAGCTCTAAAATTTTCGGAGATAAGAAATAACCTTTATTCAACTCTCATCGATAGCTCACATACAGAATAAATCATTTACCGTAAAAGCAAACATAAGAACTTTGATATTATAGATACATTAGCCTTAACAGCTTACTACGAGATTTCATTCAAGTAACCTCAAGTCACATATCTTACGTGATCTCTTGAATATTTCACTACGAAATCTGTATCTTTATTGTCGAGTTGAGTTTTGCGATTCAAAACTTTCACTGAGTGAATAAATTTTACTAGAGTGCAAAATTAATTGTTTTGCACAGAGTAAGGAAACTTCACTTATTCACTGGCTCACATAGCTCACGAAATAGTGCCTTTTTAGCTAGCGAGTTAAATACATTAGTAAATTGTTATACATGTCATTTAGATTTCAATAATAATTTATTTTCAGGAAAGAAAGAGTCTCGCCATCTTACAATATACGCGATATGACGGCAATGTTCGAGCAAAAATCTCAAGGCAACACGAATGCGGGTTGACGTATGATATATTTTTAAATAAGCTTAAAATTTTGTTATTGAAATGTGGATTGTATCTAATAATTAGTTGATCAAAATAGGTGAGTTGATAATAAAATATAATAATGGAGTAGTTACCATCGTCATACCATCAGCAATATTGTAATAACTCCATATTTATATCATCCTATTACGGTCCCTGTAATAAATATTCAGTAATCTTTATTATAAAGGCTAAAATTATTTGGTTCGAGTGATGTAAAGCTATAAAAAAATATATAAAATTATTATATAATGAGGCAACATTATATAACAATAAGGTGTAATAATATAAATGAAATAAAATACTCTTAAAGCATTTTTAGCAGTCAATATCGCTTCAAACTTCATCATGTTTCGCATCAATATCGTCAAACCAATCAATAAAATTTTCGACTACAATATTGTTTAATATCAAGGCAAATTGTGGTCGAATGGATGTTTATAACGAGTTAACACTGTACCCTGTATTAATAACATACGAGTGATCTAATAAGTAATAATGAAAAAAGATATATACTTAAACTTGACGAATCACTACAAAGAGCGGTTAGGATTATCAAACATGTAATCTATAATAATATTATAAAGAGGTAAAGTTTGTGAGTTTGGATGTTCGGAGTAATCTACGGTACGACTGGATTTCGAAAATTCTTTCACCAGTGAAAAGCTACATTATTCCCGAGTGACAAAGGCTATATTTGATTGTGATTAATAAGTCAAAAAAGTAAAAAATGTTTTACGTCCAGCAAAGTGGGCACTGGAACGCCTGTCATATTTATGTTACAGCAATAACGTCCCACGCAATAATTGCGCACAACATCCTCGTACGAAGCACTGCGAGTGCTTTAAAGGTTACAAAGTTAAATTAAACCTTGTTATGCGTGCGTGCGTGCGTAGGTGCATGTATATTTTTTAATGACGCCCAGCGAAGTGGGCACGGGTCAGCTAATTGAATTATATATTTGAATCACGAATCAATCCAATGTTGATACTTTTGATCGCTTATGTCGTACCAATTGGTCAAATTCACGTAAATTCGGCGGTGTTTTAATGCCATACTTGGGCAAGCTGTGTTTCATGGTTTTCCCTGATATGTATCTCCAAAATGGGCGTAATGAGATATTTAAGTCTCAATGACGTAGACAACGCAACGGGGCTCACTTAGTGGTCTCTCAAAATAGTAACTAAAGCTATATAAACCTTATTAAAATGTACACATCCAAAACATTTTTACTTATAATGTGTTAGCGTTTAATTACGTGAAAGATTGTTGGAAAGCGATGAATGTATGATCTAATTATTAACTAGGTTGACACTAGTTTCAAATAAAACTTTAATATTCTTTTTTGCTTTAAACACAGTGATAACCATATTGATTTGATCTTGCCTTAATAATAAAAAATCATGGATAGGGTACATATTTTAAATTTAGTAGCATAGTTAAAGCAAAATTATGAATTTGAACCACTTGTTTATGTTAAATTGTTCATCGGAAACAATAGGAAACTGAGATTTTTTTTATTTCACTCACACTCGTGTATACTGTAGTTTTTTAAATGAATGATGAAAGAGTCGTTACTCAACTATTATTTAATCACGGTTTCTATAACTTTCGTATTATGAATAGGTCCCGTAGCAACAAATTTTACATTTCGGAAGGTAATCCTCTTACCTTCAAAATGTACATCACTCTAAAGCCAAATGTTTTATGTTTAGTTATATGTAAAGTTGTTAATATTCTTTGTGTTAAAAATGAATTAATCTCGTCGAAACGTGAATAATTTGAATTCTCGTTTGAGCATTTGTGAATATGTTGTGCCTCAAGAAAAGTAATTTTATGTACAGATCAATAACAATAAAATATAAAAAAAAGTAGCAAATACACTTGTTTGACAGTTTGATGATGTCTCAGCAAACGAAACATGAAAAGTCTGAAAATAACTATGATAACCTGCTGTAAGTAACCTGTATCTAAAATTATTTTTAATTGATTTGTGTATGTTAAAATAAGTTGTTTTAATTTATTTATTGGTAGGTAAAAAATATCTTATTTATTTATTGAGAAAATAATCGCATAAAAGCCAACCTACAAATACTTTTTGATAGGACAATTAGGGCTTTGTTTTTATCACATCAAAGCGTTGTCAATGATATGAAACACTTTAATATACCGTTCAATCTGGCATCATGTTTATGGGGATGTCAATCTACCATCAAGTTCTCATCAATGTATCACCATCCTTGTGTCAGATTATTCTTATCCCAAACAATCCTACGTGCTGTCGTATTTCAATAAATAATTAAGAGGTTAAAATCATCACGTTTTTAATAACACAAAGTCGTTGAGTATTATTTTTCTGTGTCTCTCTCTTAATTTTTTTGTATTATAATTAATTATTTAATTTTGTTATTTTGTCATTGTAATTTAGAATTTTGTTTTAAATAATATTAATATGTCCATAAACGAATATTTGTTGTTTATTATAAGAATCTCATTTTTGTTATATAAGATTATAATATGTATAAAAAATAATATTTAATAATTAAAACAAAATAATTTTTGACAAATTAAAGAACTGGCTACTGTCGGGGAGATTAAAATGAAAGTATTTTCTTTCAAAATAATCGTTACTTGGTTATTTGAGACCATGACAACTAGAGCAGTGTATCTACAAAAAACTAAATGTACTACTTCTATTAGGCAACTATGACATTTTTACTGTCCTATTTTTGAGATAATGCTTAGTATCGTTGTGCTTATAGGTTGTGAAAATAAAAAATCATCCCCTTTTAGTTGGCATTAAGTAACGCATTTATCATAAAAAAAATAACTCTCAGTTTGGATTTCTAAAATTTTTATTAGAATGTTGAAGCGTTGGTCAAATTGAAAATGTGTGTTCAAAAAGCGTTAATTTACAAGTATCCATATTACTAATAGAAGTGTACTGACATTATTAAGATTGTATCAAGGTGGTTTGATCAGTTTTATTAAGAGTTGTCACGTCATCAGTCATCAAGATTACATCAAGAAAACTTGTCATGGAGCGATACTTTATTTGAAAATGGAACATAATTAAGATAGGTGCGATTTTAAAAAGCTTTCTGTAAAATAACAGCTATATCTCTTAAATGATCGTAAATATATCCAATGTTTACTACACATTATAAATCTAACTGTATGTAATAAATAGATATGAATGTTTTAATATATTTGGTTTATAATCAGGAAAACGGATACAATTTTTCTTACTGTGGGCTCTCTTGAATAGTTGCTATTTTACAGATAGATTTTTTATTAATCAGCCGTTGGAGTGGTTTACTTTAAAATGATATTTTAAATTGTAACTGTAATCATTCAAGGACGTTGATATATAATAATAGCCTAAACCGTTTTTTTATATTAATAATCGTATATTGCATGTAGTCATCAATCGTACATCAAGCTACAATCAAGAATGCTGTCATGCATCGAAACTTGAATTAAATTGGAACATGATCAAGTGATCTACTTTAAATTGATATTCTAAATCTATAAATTATAATAATTCAAGGATTTTGTCGTATAATAGCCTAAACAGTTTTTAATATTAAGCAGTATGTCATGTGAAATATCTACCCATTAGGATTAGAGGAATTACATACACTAGCAATGACAATCGCTCAGTAAAGAACGTAACTGTAAAAACGCCCCTACAACCTTGTATTTCTAGAATGCGCCACAAAGCATTCCTTTATTGCATTTTAATACAAGCCGGGTTACTATCTCTTACTATCCATTCCGTTTATTTTATCATAAGTAGAAAATTGATTAACACACCTTTAGTCACGAAACGACGTAAGCCAAACTTTAAGACTGGAGATTTTGTAATAAATTGTATGTTTATTAGCTTTCTACGATTCCTATTAATTAAAAAGAGAGGAGCGATCGTGCGTTTCGTTCGAATCACTAGAATTGCATGGTTGTCGTTTTCTTGAATTTCTTTATGCAACACACGTTGTATTAAAAGATCTCTAAACTCTAAATTTTGACTGGCTTTTTTTTATTACAAGTGCAATATTTATCTCAAACTTTCAACCAAGTAGTAAGCCGCAATATCGATAGTAAGATATAGGACCTCGGCAATAGGAAAACACCTTTCTTGTGTTGGATAACATTATTTTATTTACTAAATCGGTCAAAACTTGAATTTATCTAAATTGCAAAAGTCACTTATTAAAGTAAGACTAGTCTGATTTTTGTATAAGATGATCTAAATGATAAAACATTCGTTGGAAGTCAAGTGGTTTTTTTTAATTAAAGCGCATGAGCGCATAGACTTCTAGCGTCCTCTGGAAATAGCTTAGGAATGTAATTATTATGGTTGTTACTTTTTGACTGTGTGATGGTTATTCCTAGTATTTTATACGATCTGATACCATTAGATATATGTACTTGTTTTCGGTCAGTGGTAAAATAAAAGAATACATTAAACAGAAATCCGCCATTAAAGTTCTAATGTTACTAGATGTTTCACATGGCAACACCGAGAACCGTTTATATTGCCATAAAATAAATATAATATATAAAAAATATTGCATTTACTACAGCTAATATATTTTTTATAAAAAATATTTAATACGTAATATAGATTTAGATGCTCTTATGAGAATATATAAAATTGGACTATAGCTTAAATTTTCAAATGCTAAGAAAGTTAGTTAAATGAACATTAATCTTCCAAAGTCTTCATGAATATACTATGCCTTTCGAATTATTAGAAAAACTTATATATAATTGGTGTTAAAAATTCAACATGCCTCAGTGATTGGGAAGCAAGAAAAAAAAATAAGTTGTTTCTTTTAAACCAATGAAAATCCGTATGATATGTCCATCCTATTACCACGACTATTTTTCTATACCAACTCTATATAATACTACCACTACGTTCGATGCAGTTTTCTTTTGTGCTTTGAAGTTTTAACACCGGCTATATAAACCAGTTACTATGAGGCTTTTATAATAATATTTTATAGTAACCGACTATTTTAATATGTTCGTTATAGCGTGACAAGGTAATACTAGAAATTGCAATCGCCTAGTGAACATTTCCAGAGGGAGCCACAGGCATTTCTTTTGCATTTTTATATAGTAAGTTATTACATGTATTTATGTAATACTTATGTATCCTATTTACATGCATTTAATTTGCATACCACCGTCATACACTTTCGATGCCTTTCACACACTCCAGAGCCCGGGTTGTCTGGAAAAGATCGCTTTAAAGCGATAAGACCGCCCTTTGTTCCTGTCTTTACTTGAAATGACTGTAAATAATTTACTATATGTGTATGTGGTGAACAATAAGAAAAATATAGCTCTACTTTTAAGTAACACTTTATTACAGGGTTTCCCGATATACCTATCCCATCTTCCCTATGTCATTTCTTTTGTCTGATCCTTCTATCCCATACTAAAGGCTGTCAACACGTTGGCTTCGCCCCTGGTATTGCAGTTTTCTGTAGGCGACGGTGACCACTTTAAATTAGGTGGGCCGTATACCTGTGGCGTATACCTTTGGCTGGGCGAGTGTGATTTCTGGTCTTTTTATGGCTATACCAGTTATTATTAATGCCAGGTTTCCTATATCTCACTATCCATTCTTGTACCACTTAGTACTTATTAAAAGGCAAAGTCAATACGAGTAATGTCGATTTTCTACCAACTGTGAGGCAAAAGAATGGATAGTAATAGAAAAGAAACCCGGCCTAAAGGAATTTCTTTTAAAATGTTTAATGTTTGTAAAATTGTATAATAGAAATGTTTGTAATGATGTTGTTGTAACTTATTTACGCGTGTATGTTTGGTATGACTATGTTTGAGTTGTAATTGTTTGGATGACACAATGTTACAATATAATCTAACATTGTTTACATGTAAAAAACGAACGTTAAAATCGCATCGTACTTAAAATAGCATCATAGAAATTATAATTTTAATTGCTGTAATAAATAATTAATGCGCTATTTAATTCCTTTAAACTTATGACGTCCGTCATAAATATGTACACTCGTACAAAATCTATAAGGCTGCGATGTTTTGTAACACCATAAATACTATCGTAGTGCATTTGTTTGTTCACTGCCTCTATTTAATATATTAAGATATAGGTATTCTATAGTTAGGATCCAGCCTCCCGACTTTTAGGGGAATAGATGGTATACTAACTAACTACATTTGACCAAAACAGATACGCGGGTTTCACTCGTAACACAGAAATAGGAGAATACTACTAGGGTGAATCAAAAACTTCTTAGAAGTGCATACATATAAAACCTTTTTGGGAGAAGTTCGATATTCAAATTAAAGTGTTAATATTTGTGCCAACTGTCACTTGTTTTTGTCAGTTCGTTCGCACGTAATAAATTATTTTGTGCAACAAATAGCTAAAAACGCAAAATTATGGATAAAAGTGAATTACGTGCGGTGTAAAATATCTCAGCTTGAAAATAATCGCTGCTAAAGAATTTTTTTCGCATATTCAGCAGACATTAAGGGAATGATGCTGTACCTATTCTACGGTTGCGCTGGGTGGCTGAATTTAAAAGAGGTAGATGAAGCTGTAAAGACGTCCCGCATTCTGCACGGCCTTCAACCTCCATTACGGAAGAAAATGTCAAAAGGTTGTGAATCTGGTTTCGGGAAGACAGAAGAATAACTGTAAAACATATAGCTGAGATCCCAAAAGAAGTCTTGGTAGCGTTCAATCTATTTTAATTGATTCACTGGGGTTCAAAAAAGTGTCGGCAAGATGGGTACCACGAATGTTAACCGACGAAAACAAAGAGACGTTTGGAAATTTCTAAGCATAATCTCAAAATGTTCCAGCGTGATTCAGATATTTTTTCCACCGCCTTGTCACCATGGATGAAACTTGGGTTCACCATTTCGATCCTGAAACTAAGAGATAAAGGATGTCTAGGAATCGACCATCCTTCCCATCCATTAAGAAATTTCAAGTTGCTCCCACCGCTGGCAAAGTTATGGCCTCGTATTTTCGGGTAGTGAAGGAATCGTTTTTATTGGATACATGCCAAAAGGCCAGGTGATTACTGGAATGTATTGCATGGGAGGGAGATGTGTAAAAAAAAAAGATTTTTGTTTAAATTTTTGCAATGTTTAATATTTATTCCAAGAATTTTTTGATTCACACTCGGAGGGTATGACAATCGCTCCGTGGAAAATGTTATTTATAAAGGTACCTAAATCGTATATACTGCTTAGATGGCGCCACAGGCCCTTTTCTCGCTTTTTTTAAATGTTACTATTACAAATATATTTATTAGATTATAAAAACTAAAGCCGTTATTATGTGGTGCAGTTCTGCCTTTCAATTTGGATGAATCGATCAAAGTGGTCCATATGAACTTAAATCATCAATGTCATTGAATAATGTCGTGACCTTTCAGCTTTCTTTGTGCCCTTCATTCAAATTGATTTCATTTGGTTGATCCGTCTAATATGAGTATGACCACGACTTTAATCAATTGGGTCTAAAAGTCAAAAAGTCAGAAATCGTCTGTGGCGCCATCTTGTCATGTAGAGTTTTAGAATTGGATAGGTGACACATTCTACAATAAATTTTAAAACAACTTTCATATAAAAGAGCGAGCGTACTGTGTTATCGTCTTTTGAAGTATGATAGAAATAATTTTAATTACAGTTTAAATACTAATTAATACGTTATCTGACTCCTTAAACATCCTTATGGTAACTTGATATTCTTGTACAAAATGTAGGCGGCTTCGGCATTTTGTAAGATGATAAAAAGTATACCCATACGATAGTTATCGTGAACGAGGAATATCTTGATAAACTACTGTCATTCCTAATATTTATTCTTCTTCTATAGTCTTTATTGTAAATTGAACTCAAACATAGTCGTATTAAAAGTGCGTTTTTTATATGAAAAAAATTTCGAGCTTTAAGCATCTATTACTTAAAGAGTTGTGCTAGATATCGCATTTAATATTATTGATACTTGAAGAATTTTGTGGTTTCCATGTTCTATTATTCATGTTTCTTCTTTACATTTAAGAGTACTTCTTTGTGAAGGCCCCTACAATGTTTTCTCTACGTATATTTAAGCTAGGTGTTCCTAGTAAAATTCTGTTTTTTTAGTTATTTAATATTAAAGGCACAATTTGAATCTAGAAAGCTTGGGAACAGAATAGAACACTCCTGTATGCTTTTGGAAGCAAGTAGTCATTGTTCGAAGGCCGAGATTATGCCTTTCTATTGCTGGAGAATTCATTTTACAATGTTTCTAGGATATGGATTGTTTTCAAGCTAGAATTTTGTGCATGTTGAAAATCTAGATTTTACGGTCCCTCGTTTGGCGTCAGTCTAATATCTACACACAACTAAGCATTCTGTTACTTGGGTCAGGCTTCAGCATGCTATTTGCTTGAAGATTATTTTAAAATTTGAATATTCATGAACATTGGTTATATACATTTCGTGCAGTCAATATTAAATAAGAAAGTTAATTTTGGTAATATGCGAACTTTTAAACCACAAAATACTTGATTTGTCAATACTGTTGAGGGACATCCGTAGCCTTGTATTTATTGACTTGTAATATAATCGGTCGGAGTTATGTAACCGCTTGTAGAAGTAGTCACGAGAAAGGAATATTGTACACAATAAAAGTATTATGAAATTATTTTGTCCTTTTTTCTCAAGATCAGACTAACGATCGATATATCTCACACGCTGCCCTATATTGACAAATCAATTGAATAGTTTACGATTTGTTTGAGTACACCATTGTGTGAGCATCTATAATATGCTGTTTATTATTTGACAGGAAGATGCTATAATCTTCCCTTTCCCTACTTTCATTCATATAGACGAGTAGTTTTTGAGAAAAATTACTGACATGCAAAAACATACGGACGGACATACCGATTTTATACGGGTTTAGTTTTTCTAAAATGCTACAAAATAAAAAAAACTACGTTAGAGAATACCTGAAACGCTGCGTTATTTCCTTGGTTCTTCTGATTTGCTGGATGGCGTATTTCATATAGATGTTACAAGCACGACATTTCTATTTTCTTGGATGTACCCCTTATCCCGGAACCTGGCGTAGGCAACATAACTATTACTTTTGTTGTACACAACTAGTCGGTTGCTCTAAAACATGACCGTACGACATAAGCGACGCAGTGTTATATATATGCACGCAACTCTTGCATGTAAAAATAAAAAGCCCTTTTTATTTGATCCATAAAGAAACTGACAATATTTTTTTTGTAATTTGTCGACGTTTTGTGAATTAAATTATTCTATTTTTGGACACCCAAGTCTGGGTAAAGGCCTCTTCCAGTTGCGCCCTGTCAACGGCCTCTGCGAGCAACCTTGGGCCCGCCACAGCTATTACATATATCGCCCAAAAATACAAGCCACGCAAACAAAAGGGTATGTAAAATAACACCCACTATATAAAAAGCACTTTATTTACACTTATTACAATAATCCAAAACTTATAATCTTATTTTATAATCCTTATTATTTAAAATTTCGTTCGTTTGACAACTTTAACAACAATCGCACCGTCTATTATCATAATTAAATTACATTACACTGCTGGACGTAGGCTGTTCCAAGTTTGCGCCACATATCCTAATCCTTCGCTTTTCTCATCTTGCCCCTGCCGACGAATACCAAGGTCATTGGTCCTTCGGGCCGATTAGCGTCCTACAAAATGTTTGTTAAACGCGGTATCCAATTCAAGATTCGTCTGCTCCAAGCAGCAGTCCTGCGACAGACTACCGCTCCAGTGCCATTTCAGCTTACAAATTTTACGAGCTATATCGATTACATTGGTTCTCTTATGGATGTTCACATTTCGGATTTCATTCATAATGGTAACACCGAACATAAACTCAAGTCGAGTCCCATTGTCAATATCCATGTCTCGATAATATATATCATGGTATTTAAGACGATCTACTCGGAGACTTGTCTTCGCAGTTAGGTTTAATTAAAAATGTTTATAAAAGTTATATCTTAGTTTTAATTTTCGGTGAAAAAAAGCATGCTAAACATTGTACCGCAAATTAATATACCTAAAGCAAAAATTCTACAAAACCCTGCAAGTCTTTCTTTTAAGCTAGAGCAACTCTTAAGAATGTAAATGCGTTCTTACTAAATACTAAAACTAAGTTAAATGAATACGTTCCAATTTTCACTATTATTTTTCATTTGGACTTAGTTAAAACTAGACTAACGGATTTAACTAATTATATGACTTACATATGTTAACGCATAAACGAATTATGGGGGTTCCATGTAGCAAAAACTAAGGATATTTACCAAACAAAAAAATTAAACGACAAAAACAGCACTACTGAAGGTCATAGCTCGCTCCCAGCGTAACCTAGTAAATAAATTAAATCGCGCTTTAATCCGTTACAATAGTAGTTTTAATCACACAGCCCTTTTAGTTTCCTAGCAAAACTTTTAAAATGAATTATTTACCGATTAATAATTTACACAACTCAACCAATTACTTTAATTTTGTTCATTAGCACCTTGTTTCATATTTTTTCCAACTGCATCTTAAACTTATACATCATAATTCACAAAGTATAAAACAAGCTTTAATACATTATTCCTTTCTTACTATAAATAAACATAAATAATTAGTGCATTACATCGATATAAAAATATTTACAGACTTATCTATATTGACTTTTAGTAATCTTACATTGCATTTATATATAAATCATAGCCAATAAAAAAAGTATGAATTTTGTCAAGAATAATATGATTTGTGTTGTGATAGTTGACAGATGGCCGGTTCTTATATCTTACTATTAATTCACTTGTATTACCATCGGTTGAATTTTGACATTGCTTGTGTGCAGCCAGCTTATGTCAAATTTTAACCGTACTTCTATTCTAACGTACGTAAAAACTAATAATTATTATCAGTTAACTTTAAAATATGTGAATCAATGCCAAATATCCATATCTCAATAACCACTTCACTGGCCTTGTTCGAATCCATGTTCAAAAGTATTTTACATTGACCACATAATTACATGCTTTGGAAGCACATATCTCGCCACATGTTGATTAAAAGAAAAATGGTTATTGTTTATAGAGACCTATGTGACAATACATAAATTGCTTACATAATAGCGCCATCGCTATTATTTATTTTTATAACGATTTAATGTTACTATTATGTAGCAGCATAGAAAATACACAGTCAGTCAAATTTATAAATACACACACAGACCCAGTGGACATGCAGACAGATCAGGGGACGGACATGACACAACTTTATATGAGTTTGTTTCTGCCAAAATAGCTAGAAAACCCTAAAAGAACATATCATCCCGACCATATATTATCAGGAAATAAGCCAGGTAAAAGCAAATTAGAAAACCATAATATCTTCCCGCCTTTTGCTAGATAAATTATCGTCTATGGTCAAATACATGTTGAACGAGAAAAACATGGCGGTCGATGACAAAAAGTGCCAAACATCGTGCGAATCATACAACTGAAGTAACGAACACTGTCGGTTGTTCTGGCGAGACTGGGCCGGGGTCAGCTGAAACAGTACAAATGTCATAAACAAATGTTAATTTTATACGATCTCTATAAATAGTGAACAATTAAAATTTAAACTATAAAATATGCAAAAAAAATAAAGTAACAATCTATAAAAAAAAGAATCTAACGTGAGAGAAAGGGAAGCCAGACTGGCGTCGTAACGCGTAACGTAACGAAGAGGTTTACCTTCCCGTAAGAAGATATCACTTCAAAAAAAAAACTTTATTTTGTTATAACGCAATACAAAAGATAGTAAAACACAGATTGTTTGCAAATATTTAAGCATAGAAGAAAAATAGCAAAAATATAAATGATTTACTGAAAACAAAACAACGTCATCTGTGACACAGGAAGTAAATTTTTCGTACATATAATTAAGTAGAGTTACTTACAGCCCAGTTAGTGCTTTGATCCAAATAGAAGTAACTTGATCCAAACCAGTTTGCATATGTCAGTACTATGAACACCCAACTGTAAAAATAAATACCAAACTCAAGGGTTTTGTAGAGGCGATGAAGATCCATTGTTTTCATTATTTGGCTATAGAACCATAAAAATCACTTAAACTAAAACAATCCATTTAAAAAAAATTAACGTATCTTACAATAACATCCCACTGCTGGCGCTCGGGCCTCCTAATTTTTCAAGAACTCAAAAGATTTTACATACATACATACATAACTTCACGCCAGTTCCCTTGCGGGGTAAGCACGAACAACAGAGCGCCATTTAGGCTTATTCTTACACACCTCACTTGCTTCCTTGACATTCATAACTCTTGTCATGCACGCTCGTCTGTCCTTAAAAGATTTTGTTCAATCTAATTCTCATTGAAACTAATTTTTAAGCTACAACCTTTTATTCCTTTGAGAATATTCCTTATCATAAGGTACCTAAAAGTTAGAGAGCGACACAATATTTGTACAGTGGCATAAATAAAGTATCTTTCTTTCCAATTTCAGCAAATTATATTCAACAGTTTTTGAGTAACATGTCTCCATGTCTGTGATATAAACAGCCTTTTTGCTATTTGGTTAAGGTGACCCTAAAAAAGACGCGGCAGCGTAATGGCTAGGGCACGCGTCCCAAGGTAAAAGGGCGCGGGTTCGAATCCTAGCCCGGAAGCATGCACCACTTAAGCAGTTTTCTGACCTATTGTGCATATTGTTGCAATTACCACGTGCTAACGTCGGTGAAGGAAAACACAGTGATGAAACCTGCACATCGAGATAACCGATGAGTGAAATCCGCCAAGCCGCCTTAGACAAGCGTGGCGGATATACTGTGGAACGTTTATGGGCTGGTATTATTTATTTTATTACCCTAAAAAGAAATTATTTAACAATACATACCTATACCATCGAATAGACTCTCTATGTAGTAATTTCATGACTATATAGAATAATGTGTAGAGAAATAGGTTACTCATTAGAACCAAAAGGAGATGCGATGCGAAGTCACGGCTGTGCTGAGACACCCTGGATGGGAAAAATCCAGCCATCAATATAATAATTTACATGTATTTTTCACATTTTATAACATTTATACAATTTAATTTTACTCACCCATATGCCGCGATGGCCCAGTTGGACAAATTGGCGATGATGAGAAGTACACATCGCCCGCAGTAGGTCGGCGTAATCGCCACCAGAGGGCGCGAGATGAGCTCTCTCATCGCCCGATACACGACGCCACCGTCTGGATGAGCGAGCATCATCGGAACATGAGAAAATACTTCATATTAAAAAAAGATTTAAGCTAATGAATAATATTTGGAATGATTCAGTATTGCGAGGTTTACTGGCGTATTCTTAGTTTATTGTATTACTTTTAACTATCCATGCCAGCGACTTCGTACGCAGAATTAACAAGTATAGTCATACTTAAGTCAATTTGAACGATATCTTCATAGGTTTCATTAAAATCTGTTCAATAGGTTTTATGTTAAAGAGTAACAAACATCTATCAAAACAAACTTTCTCATTTATAATAATAATAATAAAAGCATATATATAACTCACCAAGTCTAAACCTGCCCATATAATATATCTGGAAGGTCATTATTAGACATGTAATAAGATGGAGGGCAGTAAACGCTATCCAAAAGTAAAAATTAGCATTCAAAACGCCAACCAGACCTGAAAAAAATGTTTCGGCTTCAATCTCCACAATAATAATAAATCGATAGACAAACAGGCACTGTAGAAGTATATCCCCAAGTTAGGCAAGTTACGCTTGTTTTATATGTGATACACAACAGATGGCTCTGGAATTGATCATAGACACCCAGACCATAATACACAACGGAAACTTTGTTTACGGAATAAATTGTCAAAAATTGATCCCCGGGACCTCTGTGTCTCAGTGAACTAGGTGAACCAACACAGACCACTAGCTACCACAGCTACAGAATAATAAATATTTAAATTTCATGTACCAATAAATTATCTTTAGATATTTTCCTCTTTTTTATTTAGTTTTAGTTTTTATATTGCATAGTCTATAGTTTATATTTTAGTTTATAATTATTGTAGTTTCTTTAGTATGTATATGATGAAAATAATATTATTAAAACAATAAAAGTTTCATGTTTTTACATTACACCTAGTTATAATGGGGATTGTTCACTTTTTTTCAATTTAGCTTTATAAAAAACCATTTCGAGGAATAGTGTTCCTAATCATTTCTGTCTAGTTAAAATTCCAAAAAACGTACAATCCCCTTGTATTTTGAAAGAAATGCGTTTGACCTTTATTTGACCTTACTAAATCCTATGACGTCATTTACGTCTGGTGAAATGCATATGAATACCGCAGCCATTCAGTTTCAAAATACAACAGGGCCGACATTTTCCTTTTTATGTCATTGTTATGTCATACAACATCAACATAAACAAACATTTTATTCGACGTACTCCAGAATAAAATTATGTATATATTATCTCTTCAGACCAATATTTCTTAAATATCTGTAAAGAGAATACTTACATATGATCTCTAACTAAAAGTCAAAGAAAAGTGCATTATATAAACGAGCGTCTTCGTAAATGGCGATTGGAACGATGTCGAAATCTTTTCAAGAGATACGTTCCAAAAAATAACCGGTTTACTGATGAGAAGATCATCACGGTGGAAGAAAATTTAACTAGCAAAACAATACACCTTGCGCCAGAAGTTATAAGGACGTCCAAAATCACATATTGGAAACAATGATTTAAGCATTAAGTGTTACTTTATTCGCTGGATAGCAGTGGATTTTCCAACAGGACTCTGTACCCTCCCATGAAGCTAATTCAATCCAACTTTGGTTGCAAGCCAATTTGTGTTGTGACTTGAATTCTTTGGAGTATTCTTTATGAACTGCATTGAAGCTAATGGCATACAAAAATTCACCAGAACCTGTATTTATCTCAAGCGAGCCCAAATCAATAAATGGAAACTGATTGAAAAGATTAGTACCACCATAGAAGAATGGCCTATATCTTTAAAGCTTAATTAATTGAAAACAAGGATGGCTATTTTAAATAACTTATTTTTATGTATACATAAATCTAATGAATATTTAAATTCCTCCAAAAATATTTTAGCTTTACTTTGACTGATGTCTTAAGAGTTCACATTACGAGTTATAAGAATAAGATGGTTTCTATACTGAAAGCAAACTATTGTGAGTTATAAATTTGTATGTGCCCTATATTTATATGAATTGATTAATAAAATATATCTTTTGACTTATTGTTTTGCAAGATGAAATAATAAATAACTTTTAGCAGTTAAACTTGTTTATTTACTTAAACACTTATTAATAATAATTTAGGACATATTATATAATCTTTTCAGAAATGTTCAGTTTTATCTTTTTCTTTTTTCTGCAGGCTAGCATTTGGTTTTTTCTATACATAAAGTTTTCATGTAAATTGCAGTGGATAAGTCATAAAATCCTATGATCAAGCATAACCCTTGCTTATGCAGAAAAGTTGTTGCTAATTTTTTCTGAACCTGAAAAAAAATAATATAAAGTGTCTATTTAATTACTCGCATCATTAAAAACAGTAATTACATCAAGATTCACCAATATACAACAAGATGAGAACATACCCAAATGTGATGAGTAAAAATTATAACGATGAGTAAAAAACATCAAAACTCACCGATGAATATGATTAGAGCTAGAACGCCGAAAGTGGCGTGAGCACGCGCATTTATGTCCGGATGGCGCGATTGGTATATCTTCACCATACATAATACTGACGTCACATACATAAAGGACGTGTCTGAAATATAAATAAAGGCTCTCACGTAAACGAGTTTATAAATATTTTTTTGTGAACCACAGTGAATTAATGAATAAACATTTAAGAAGAAATAATAAGTCAGAATGTAAATATAATTTAAACAAACTCACCAAACTGAAAGTTCATACTGTTAGGACATACGTGGTAGGCAGCCGAGAGCATCCCTTCACTAACCAATGCTATGCCCATTGCGTAAAGCAAACCGAAATGCTGCGGAATGCCGAGCTCTTTCTGAAAATATATTTATAAATAAATAACATCATTACCCACCAAAAAAGCCTTTAATAAGATATTAATTAGTTATAAAGCACTCTCTATTCCATGCAAACTTAAATAATATTATTAGCTGATTTAGTGAACAACGTTCATACTGTTAGGACATACGTGGTAGGCAGCCGAGAGCATCCCTTCACTAACCAATGCTATGCCCATTGCGTAAAGCAAACCGAAATGCTGCGGAATGCCGAGCTCTTTCTGAAAATATATTTATAAATAAATAACATCATTACCCACCAAAAAAGCCTTTGTCACACCAAAAAATGTCATCAACATACCACTAAAATCATCAATAAGACCACAACAGCCATCAATGCATCACAACAATCATCAACAACACCATAATGTAATAAAACTACGTTTTAACGGTTTTACGCGCGATACTACACACCATAGTGGTCACACACGGAACACCATAATGGTCACTAATAGATCACAATAATCGTCAACACACCACAAAAATCGTCAACAAACCACAAAAATAATCAACACATCACAACAGTCACCAACAATACCACACTAACCTGAGCGGCGCTTTTCGCCCTGTGCGCAGCGTGACGTCGCCACACTTGGAACAGGAATAGTACCCCGAGCAACACGTAGCCGAGATTCGAGTATACATGATTGAAATCCGACAAAACCATAAGGGGATGTGCACAGAGGAAGTTAAAATAGCACAAGTCCTGATTACCAGATTGGTTGAGCATCTGTAATGCGATTTTGATTTATTAATACCATGGATTACAGAACAATACTAAGGAATGACAATCGCCAAGTAAAAAACTTAACTCGTAACACACTTGCCTCGACAGTCTTCCCGGCCTCCGTTCTTATTTGTATAGAAAATTTCAACTAAAGCTACGTTCCACATGAGGTTCACAACGGCCACCCTTACGACTGCGATTTTTCCCGTTCCACTTGTTTTCACTTGTTAAAATCATAAACTCAAATGTAACGGGTTATGGAGCGTTGATTAACTACCAAATACACAAATGTCATTGGTTGATTTCAAAGTCGCGCCTTCTTCAACATATTGATAGAGAATTAATGCTCTGTGGTCAACGTCCACTTTGACCCAGCTCTTGACACGGGTCGTTGTGAGCGCTGAGTGATCAAAAATTATGACGTCATTAGTGACGTTTTCGCCACGTCCATAACGACCGTGGTTGCTATGTGGAACGGCTGAAGGAGCATTTTGGGCGTTGTGAGGTACGAGAGGAACGCGCCCTAGACCTCCCAATCAATCTCTTATTTCATTAAATTGGACGCCCGAATACGTTTATTTTCAATTTTATATTAGATTTACATTTAATCATTTCGGAAGAAAATCACTTCAGGTTTAATACTCATCTGTTAAAAAAAAAAAAAAAAAGAATTCATCTGTTTAGCGTCAGTCAACGACCTACAATTGACTGAGGCTTTTGCTTGAAGATTATCCCAAAATTTGAATGCTCATGAATACTTGGCACTGGCTAGATACCTAAATAAAAGCCAATCAAGAGACAAATTTAAACAGAAGTAGAAGAATAACATGTGGCGCTATTTAGTTATATAAAGGAATTTGGTTTTATGACAGTTACATTTTTACTAGGCGTTTGTCATTCGTCATATATTCTTCAATGATATACTTACCCTTTGATAGGTAACCACGAGTTGAATGACAGGTAAAGTATAAAAAACAGCAACAGTAAGAACATTCCATAGGTACATGTTGGATCGTGTTGACAACACACGGGGGCGACATCTAATGACAAATAAAATATATATATATAAAACTATATTATATAGGCCGGTGTAGAGTATTTGCCCGTCTGGATGGCTACCAGCCCTGGTTTTTTCAAATTTTTTTATTGCAGGAGCTCAGCAGACAGACAGACGGCCCACTTGATGGAAAGCGGTTACCATCGCCTATAGACATTTGCAACACCAAAGGTGCTATAAATGCGCAAATCTAAAGTATACCGCCATAACAACCTTGAGTTATGTTCTGGCGTTAGTGGCCAGGTTCCAGTCTCCCTTAAGAGAGTGGCAGCGTATTTGTAACACCTTTGGTGTTGCTCCATAGGCGATGGTAATGAGGTCCATGAGGTGGGCCATCTGCCTGTCTGCTGAACTCATGCAATAACAAAATAACACGACTACGGCAAGACGTAACTATATTATTATCACAATGCCTAATTTGAATTGTAAACATTGTTCAACAAACTAAGTCTGGGGTGCATGGACATTTAAGCAACAGTTAAAATAAAATAATCGCTGTTTAGTCATATACTTTAAGCAATTATTTTATGTTAACCATCAGTTAAATGTCCATGCACACCAGCCTAAATCATTAATGTCGGGTTTCTATATTTTACTGCCTGTTTATTTACTAATACTAGTTACAATTTGAGAAATTCCATACCTAATACCAGTAATCTCTTTGTACCAATGGTAAGGCAAATTAGTAAATAGTAGGATAAGGAATCTAGCGTAAGTCCATAAATAATTTAATGTAGAAAAATAGCCAACTGACAGACACACAGATGGGCAGATATGATAATTTCATAAGGGATCTGTTTTTGTGAAAATGCCTTTGTAATCTTTTAAATTGATAATATATATTAGGTTGGGGAAAAAGTTTCTTCGCATTTTATATAAAAATTCAAAAGGTTTTTTTATAAAGTTTATTTACATTTGACTAAAGAATGTAGGTGCTATTTTTTGGATAAATTTTTGCCATCTTGTAGGTAGGGACGTGATCCCATTGCTATAAAAATTTTGGGGCTTCTGATCAAAAAACTGCGACAAGTGGTTTTGGCAGTCCTCTCGTGATGTTAAACTGACACTGCCTAAGAAATTCTGCACAGACCGAACAGGTAAAATCTGAAGGTGCAAGGTCAGGACTATACGGCGGATGCATTAACACCTCCCAGCCAAACTCTCGTAATTTTTGCTGAGTGGCTAAATATGTGTGAGGTCTAGTGTTATCGTGGTGAAAAACCACACTCCTTCTGTTGATTAATTCCGGCCGCTTTCTCTCAACTTTTTGCTTTAATCTCATCAGTTGTTCGCAGTACAGTTCAGAATCGATGGTCCTACCTGGCGGTAACAGCACATAATGAATAATGCCCTTCCAATCCCACCATATACACAGCATCACCTAGTTGCGAGTTAACCCGGGTTTCGCCACAGTCTGTGAAGCCTGACCGGCCTTTGACCACGATCTTTTTCGCACGTTCTTGTCGTACGTGATCCACTTTTCATCACCAGTTATCAGCTTCTTCAACAAGGTTCGGTTTCATTACGTCATAATAAAGAATCACAAGTGAATACACGGTTCATTAGGTTTCTTTCGTGAGCTCATGAGGCACCCAAATATCGAGCTTTTTTGTGTACCCAGCTTTTTTCAAATGCGCCAAAACTGTTTTGTGGTCAATTCCCAGTTCTCCAGCTACATCGTAACTACTAATATGCCGATCTTGCTCCACTTTTTCAAAAATGGCATCAATTTTGTCCGTAACAGGGCGACCAGAGCGACGTGCATCTTTGATATCAAAATTTCCGGATTGAAAACGCTTAAACCAAATTTGCGCTACTCTCACAGATACTGCATTAGGTCCATAAACATCACAATTTTTTTTCGCGGCTTGTATTGCATTTTTACCTTTTTTGTAGTAAATTTTTAAAATGTATCGAATTTCTTCATTAGATTCACTCATTTTAATACTAAGAAAAACAAATGAAAATCACACATTGTCCTAATTTGAATTTGGAATTGTCTTCTTTAAAATTAAAACTTTTTAATGATACCAAAACCAGCCAGATACAAATGGTATAGCCAAAGAGATCTTATTACAAGTTCATACATAGTATATGCGAAGACTTTTTCCCCAACCTATTATATACACACACATATATAACATATACATAAAACAATATACTATATTGTATAACAATAAACGCATATCAAATACACAAGACAGAAAAGAAGGAAAATACATTACCTTGCCAAATTAGCAACACATAATTTCCCTCCCATCCTATATACATCTTGATCTACATTCGTGTCGTCCAAAGTTGATACATCAGATTCGGTGTCCGAAGAAGAACTGTGATATTCTGATAAATCAGATTAGAGACAAATTAGTATATAACAACGACCACAAATTATAGTTTAAAAAAACTAAACTTTTAAGGTGTCACTCCTCTATCCGTATGCCTGTCCGTATGTCACTGTTAATCATTTCTCCTAGTATTATGGTTAGATTTGAAATATGGAAAACTTATTTTTTAGTGAAAACTTAACTAACACTTGTATTAATTATGTATTTTTAGATTATAAGAACATTCATTGTTCTTATATTTCCTAAATAACTAAATGGGTGTAAGTTTTTGTAGAAGTACCTTTATATAAAAACTATAGAACAAGTATTAATAAAAGCCCATAAAGGTCCCAGTGCCGGACTCGCGCTTCCCACTATAGGGGAATGGACAGTATATCCGCCACGCTTGTCCAGGGCGGTTTGGCAGGTTTGACACGTCGGTTATCTCGATGTGCAGGTTGCATCACGATGTTTTCCTTCACCGTTGTTGGCACGTGGTAATTGTAATAATAAACAGATCCGGTCAGAAAATTGCCTAAGTAATGCGTTCCGGCCAGGATCGAACCCGCGCCCTTTGAATTTGGGACGCGTACGCTAGCCATTATGCTACCACGACGATAAAAACTATACAAAGGATTTTAAATACAACATTAAAGGTGTGTGCATATTATAAGTCTTAAGACGCGGACGTGACCTTCAGCGTTCGGACGTCCTAAAGCAATCTGGAGTGTGTTACAGTTCTGGTGTCCATTGTTCAGACGCGTTCGAAGGACGCATCACGTAATGGGCACCTTAGGGTCGATTTTATAGTCATCAGACAAACTTTTTCCATCGACTAAATTCCATTGTTTTATTTACGCAACTGTAATCTTTAATTTACTCATATTATGCTTTATGCTATGAACAACTAGATCTTATAATTAAATTGACAATTGCATGAATAATAATAGCTAAATTGTTTCACTTTTGTGTTTAATCGGAATATATATGTAATTTAGTTGACAGATAAAGATTAAGATAAAACATTATTTAATTAATGAAAAATACTTACCAGTATGTCCCGACCCGCCCGTATCCGTGTCACCGACGAGGCATTGTCGCGACGAGCCGCTGGCGTCGTTGATCGCAACGTGACGGCGCCGTCGTGAAGTCGGGCGGCTGTCGTTTGACACTGACGGTGTAGTCGTGTCTTTACATGAACAAAAATTGCTTTTTAGGATTCCATAGCCATTGTCGAAAAAACAACTTAGGGTCCATCCACAAATTACATCACGCGAATCTCATGATTTTTGACCTCTCCCCCATCCTTGCCACAGCTGGTCACATTCGAGATTGTCCTCTCTTTTACACATTTAGAAGATTTTTAGATTATAAGACTTACTGTATTTTCTGTAATGGTGTACAATAAAGTGTTATCTCTCTCTTTGTCTCTTCTTATAATATCAACTATCTGCCGGTGAAAAGTCACCTCAAAAACGGTTCAGCCGTTTCAGAGTTTATCCGGAACATCCAGACAGACAAGCAGACAAAAATGTTAAAAATAGTTTTTTTTATATAAATACCGTATATACTTTGACATTACAAATAGACACTTCAGTTTTATTTATCTGTATAGATGTAGAAATTTGCTGGGCCATCTGTCTGTTCACTCGAAACTTGCTTCGAAATAATAAAAATGGTGTGTGTTATATAGATATACTAAAAGTACATCTAGACAACAAATAAACAATTCTTACCATCTGTTGGGCTACTTTCAGCGTCTTCAGTCCTCTGTTTTCTTTTCTGGCATATTATGACGAGGATAAAGGCCACGTGGAAAGAAGTGAAGAATATGAGGGCAACTCCAGCCGCTATCACATACTCCTGGTATGATATCGTCTCGATTATTTTGAAACTGTAACCATACATAACAATGCAGTTAATAACTACAATTTACATCTTTTAAATTAAATGGGGTTAAAATGGCTACTTGTACAATAGGGGAGCGGACTGTCAAATCAACTGATACACTTAAAGAAAGTCACAGCCTCCATAGATTTTGTACGAGCGTACCTATTTATGACGTCATAAGTAGGTACAAGTAAAAGCAGTCTAATGGCGCATTGTTATTGTTTGAAAGTAATTAAAATTATTATCTATAATTATATTGTTCCAACTCAGATCCCGACAAACACAAAACCCACCTGCACATCTGAAACAAAGCACATTTATTACCCGTCGGCATTTGACCTAATAACGTTTAAATTCTTTTATGGTCGTCTTCTTTTGTTTACTTATTGGTATGCGGCCTATTGTTGTATTGTGATCATTAGCCAGGTGTTACAGATTTTAAAGTACAAGCTGGTTCTAAGAAATACGGTCCACGCGGCCGAGCAGACAGATTGCATCTGTGCAGTATAAAGCAATGTCCCGATTGAGGAAGCAGGCAGTCGAGCGGTAACCACGAGCGATGCGAGACGTGTGTACTACAATCGGGAATCTAATAAATGACGGACTTTGCGCGTTATATTGAATTACGACCTTCTGCATTACGTTTGGACTTGTTGTGTTCGTTTATATTTATCCCTGTGTTATACGTGTTTGTATAGTTCTAATAAAGTCTATAGTAATCCTAATGACATTTTAATTCGGATCTCGCGACTGGTAACAATGTTTTAAAAGTTAGATCATAAGATGTTATTTTAACCCATTTTCTTTTATATATAAAAGTTTTAAAATTTATTATATTATATAACAAATATGTGAATGTCAATATGACACAGAATGGCCGCGTTCCACATAAAGCTAACAACTACCACGCTCACGATCGCTACTTTTCCCGTTGCACTTGTTTGCGATCATTTATAATCATAAACTCAAGTCGAACGGATTATGGAGCGTATAGGTCATTAACGATGAAATAGACTAATGTCACTGGTTGATGTACGGTTGATTTGAAAATCGCGACTTTATCAACGTATCAATAGAGATTTAAAAAAAAAACAGAGGATTAATGCTCTGTGGTCAACGCCCACTTCGACCCACCTCTCGTCATGGATCGTTGTGAGCGCTGCATGATCAATAAATTATAACGTCATTAGTGGCGTTTTCGCCATGACCATAACGACCGCGTTCGCTATGTGCAACGGTTGAAGGAGAATTTTGGGCGTCGGGAGCCACAAGTGGAACATAGCCTCTGCAAAATTTTCCAACTATCAATAGGAATGCATATGGGTTTTTAAAAGTGGTTGTTTTCAAGCTACTGTTAGCTGTAACTTGATGAATTCTATAAAAAAAATAGAAACAGAGATGTAAACGAAATAAAAGAATTTTAGCTAGATACTGGACTGGAGTTAATTTTTTTTGGCGTTTTCCTTTAAAACAGCGATAACGCGGTGCGAAACAGTGTGCATAGAGTAGTAAGTAGACATCACTTTTAACTTAAATAATGACACACATAAATATTCACCAATAGATCTTAATTGCAATAAAATATTTTGAATGTGAATATGAAACTGTCTTTAATATGTCACACTTACCTTAATGTGTAAAACTTATATAAATGTATCAAACTTACCTAAGTGTATTAAACTTACCTAAACTTCTTAACCCTCCCGTCGTTGGTGGCAACATCGACACTACTTTCCTCAGTCCACCCAAAGTATTGTGCCATTTTTGGTAAGGTGCTACTGTTCGTTATACTGTTTTGAGTGCAATCTTCATCCGAAGTTTTGACAATAAAAACGATATAAAAGCCGAGGGGGAATGTATCTTGCTGGAAGAAAGAAATGTATTGAAACACATAACAGATTAGCACCCGCGATTTCGTCTGTCTTTGTCTTGC
Source organism: Dendrolimus kikuchii (assembly GCA_019925095.2). NCBI lineage: Eukaryota > Metazoa > Arthropoda > Insecta > Lepidoptera > Lasiocampidae > Dendrolimus > Dendrolimus kikuchii. The sequence continues at coordinate 6,937,119 of CM034388.1, read as the reverse complement.
GTTACTTGCAACATGAACACCACCATCAACGACGTCTACCCTTACGCGTCAACTCGCGTGTCATTCATCTTGCGCGCACTGTGCGCCAGTGGACACCGTACACGGCTAATAGTTGCAGCATTTTCTACTCGAGATTATCTTTATATTTAGGAAATTTTAAAAAATATTATATCCATGCTAATTTACTGTGTCCATTAAAATCCGTACAGTAGTTTTTGCGTGAGAGTCCATTCTCAGAAACTTTCTTGTTTATTAAATTAACAGGACTAGCTGTGTGAGTTCGTTCGCACAAGATTTTATAAGCAGCAGGTACGCCAGGTGGTAGAGCATTTGCCTGACTGGATGGCTACCACCCCTGGTCTAGAGCATGTCGCCATAACAACTTTGAGTTGTGTTCCGGCATTAGTGACCAGGTTCCAGATTCACTTAAGAGAGCAGCAGCGCATTTGTAGCACCTTTGGTGTTGCAAATGTCCATAGGCGATGGTAACCGCTTTCCATCCAGTGGGCCGTCTGCCTGTCTGCTGAACTCCTGCAATAAAAAATAAATAAATAAAAGGTACTATTACTGTCCAATGAGAAGCAGTAATAGTTACAAATATTTATAATAATATCTTTTGAATCCTGCAAGATGTCCAAATCAGACACACACAAAAAAATTAAGAATAACTAATTCCTATTTTAATCCCTAAAACTTTATTGAAATCCTATTCAAGACAACTTAAATACAGACTATCCAACAAAAATTAAAAAATATATATATAAAATTTTAGGCACCATATAAATAGCAGTTCTAGTTTAAATTTGAAATCACAGACAAACAGTGGGATTTTATTCGTATAGTGACTTACAGTGAGTGTTATCCCTCCGCGTCTCGTCATTGTCAAATAATATCCATCGTACAATATATCCCTTTCGTTGTCAAACACCGGACACTGAAAAGTCATTAGTTATTTGTGTAACAAATCTAATCATTTGCGTATATGGTCATCAAAGTGAGAGCTCCTTTCTAGTACATTCCTCTCACTGAACTAGTTCACCTTAATTAAGTACTATTTGGTCATTAGAAGTTTTCAATTTTCTTTGTTAGCAATCGAATCACGATTCCCAATACGCGCTGAGCGCTGACCCGATGAACAAGTAGCCGAATTATAGTTTAGTAATGTGAAAGATTACTTTTAGTACAGTGTAGGGAACCGACTCCTAACAGTGCAACACGTTCGTGAACAAGACTTTAATCTAATGCCTCGCTTACATTAGCTTATTTCCATGGCAGCGAGTAGAAAATTGGGTAGGGCAATGGTTAGCGCGAGTATGATAACACAACATGCGAACATGACATACTCGCATAATGAAAATAGTTAACATTTTGATAGGGTTTATTTTGATACGCTTTTTGTTGTTCCTATTCATCCAAACAAATTTTAAAAATTCGGCAATTAACGATTTTGCGACGAGGCGTTTGAGAGTGAAAGGCTTATTACATTGATCTGATTTCAGATTTATAAATAGAGCTTAGGATAAAGTATTAAGTTTTAAACTGCTAGAATCGTTCTGTTCCCTCCATAAAGTGGGTTACGCTGAATTTCTAGGACATAGGACATAAGGAACACATAATAGAAATTAGAATCTCCACACCCCCTGTTTTTGGTTTTTTTTAATCGACTGCAAATGACACGACTCATACCCATACCCATGTCACGCCAACCGATACCCCTCTTCCCCCCCCCCCCCCCATATCCGAAAGGAATTTGTAGATGGGCCCTTTACAATTAGAATAAGGTAGATAACAGTCAAATTATCTTGACACTGGCTAGATACATAAATTATCCAGGGCCAAATTTAAAAGTAAGACTTACAGAGAAATTTTGTATTGATACCACAGCACATATATCATCGTCAGATTCTATCATAACAATCACACTCTTGGGCCTTGACAGCCATCCTGTTGTTTTACCATAGTTACTCCTGAGCAAGTATTTCTCCAGTTTTCTTGTATCTTTATTACTTATATCCTGAAATACACAATCATTGAATATGATAGTTGACAGTCAAATCACTTATGTGATTACCCTATAAAATGCTGCATGCAGCTTCCTATATTTTGTACGAGCATAACAAGTTCTGACATCAAAACTTTAACGCTTTAAATATGCATATCAATTATCGTTTCACTAGTAATTAAAATTACTTTGAGATTGTAATTAATTATCATCTTCCTTTTGAAACATCCTGATAACAAAAAAAATCTAGCAAAAAATAAAACCGACTTTCAAGAATAACTAAAAAGCATAAAATAATTTTTGCCACAACATCTTGAAGTGGGTGCCAAGTAAAACATAATAAAAAAAAGTGTGCGTCTCAGGACGCCCGACAGAAGTGATAACTTAAACTAATCTAAGTTGAACTATAATATTGAAATTGTTTAACTTGAGAAAAGTTAAGGTTATTGCTTAAATTTGATGTATACTAATAATGTGTAAGAATAAGCCTAAATGGCACTCTGTTGTTCGTGCCTACCCCGCAAGGGAACTGGCGTGAAGTTATGTATGTATGTATGTATGTATGTATACTAATAATGTAAGGAAAGGTTATCTATTAATAAAATCTTATATTGATTAAAATATAATATATTTTAATAAAACTACGTTTTAACGGTTTTAAGCGCGGTAATTTTATTTGATTTTGGTTTTTCCGACGTTTCGGCCACGGATGCAGGGGTTTACAAGCTTGATTGTGAGTGTGGATTGTCATGCATTGGGCAAACAAAGAGGAGCATAAAAACACGAGTAAAAGAACACATTGCTGACATGAAACACACAAGGTCTACGAAGTCTGCGATCAGTGAACACACGCTGGATAAACCCAACCACTACATCAGATTCGATAACCCACAAATCCTCGCGAAAGAGAATCGTTTCATACCTAGAATGATGCGTGAGGCTATTGAAATCAAAAAACACCCAAATTTCAATAGAGAAGATGGTTGGCAAGTACCACCTGTTTGGGATCCAATTATCAAAACTATTAAGACCCAAACCCAGCAAAAACCAGCTGCCAGACCTCAAGACACTGTGAGCTCTTTCTGCGTACAACGGAACACAAACCAACTTGACTGATAATTACTTTTATTTTTCCTTCCACCCATTTTAATATTATATAAAATTATTAGAGCTAGGCATGTTTGCTGAAGAGTTTCTTGCGCCGCTTCTTCTCTTCAAGCCATAACATGTTGCGAAGCGGTAGTAAATTAGATTAGGCTCCCATAGATTAAATAATAACCATAAACAAAATTAAAAATTAAATAATTAAAATTAATAAGTTGGCGGTAGGCTAAATAAAACTTTAACAATACTCGTTGACACTTGACATCTTTGTCTTCCGTGATCACGGCCACTGAAAAGTGGCCGAAACGTCGGAAAAACCAAAATCAAATCAAATTACCGCGCTTAAAACCGTTAAAACGTAGTTTTATTATGTATACAAGTCGCGAAAACTTAAGAAAATATTATAATATATTTTGTTCTTGTTACAATTCTTGAATATGTACATTATTAGTATCATTATTTAATCTAATTACCGAATTGCGGCTAGCGCTATGGGTTAGAGTGAGAGAGGAGGAGCCTGCCTACCGCTGCCGTATGCGTGATAGAAAAGGAACCCAGACAGACTGGCGCCGTAACGTGTTACGTAACGAAGCGGTTTACCTTCCCATAAGAAGTTATCACTTCAACACCAAATTTGCAAAATATAGTCATTTTTATGTTTTGCTTGGCACCAACTTCAAGATGTTGACTTTTTAGTTATTCTTGAAGTCGGTTTCGTTTTTGGTAGAACAATGTTGTTATCAAGATGTTTTAAAAGGAAAGTGATAAGAAGGAAATCCACACACTTTTATATAAAGATTGTTTTAGATTTTAAAATAACAGTGCAAGCATTATGATGGAAATTTAAGGTAGATTGAAACTTACTTGTTTACAAATATATTTCTTTTTCAAAGATTGAGTAGTCAGATCGACTGCATTGTGAGGGCCTTGGTCAAACGGGTAGAAGTAGTATTTAGGCTGACTCGGCGTACTTGTCAAATTAGTAGTAGAGTTTAATTTTATGTAGAAATCTCGTACTGTTTCCACTTTGATCGTTACACTGATAGAATCCGGAGATGACGACGTTAAATGCACGATCGGAGTGTTTATCGATGAGATGTCTGTAACGGATTTGGAACTTTTAATTTGTGCAGAATTGATAAATAAACATACGATAAAACATGATAAATTATAAAACATAATTAGTGGTAGAAATGATAAAACTTGATTAGTGGTCGAATGTAATTAGCTATGATATTGAATTCGTGGTAGAATTTATTAAAGTTTAGTCATTATCAATTTTATGGTTTACCTACTTTGAAGAATGGTTCAAACTATTGGTGTATTAGCATATTTCTCTAAAATAATTGCAATGGATTAATGATATTATATAACGATTTATAGACACAGACATGTAGGCATTTATGTATGTATCTTGCCTATTTTAGTTTTATGAATGACATTATATATTTAATATTTAAATGTAAGTAATCGTACAATAGTTATTTATGTATACCACCATCGCCACTCTTAATCAGCAATATTCATGCCACGGGTTGTCTGGAAGAGATCGCTTTTTAGCGATAAGACCGCCCTTTGTACACAAATAGAATAATACTAGTTCGTAAGTTTTCTGTAATGATGTACATTTTTATGTACACCATTACATACACTTTAGTGTTACCTATCTATTATTACTTCACCTATTTATATATAGCATAACATGTCTATAAATGTTTAAATAATTTCGGTAGTGCAAACCAAATGAAATTGGCACTTCAAAAAAAATTAAATTGGCAGAAAACTAAAAATCCCTAAATTAAATATAACTTGTAACATTTCAACTACATTGAGATATATGAAATTTATACTGAACTAAGTAAGTATGGTTAGGTAAAGATTTTGGTTTTCATATAAAATGTACTCAATTTACATTAAATTTAAAGTCTTTATCTGAGATTAACACTGGTAGAAAGATTAAAAAGTTATTATAATAAATATATTATTTACGTATTAAAGGCCCACAGTAGACCCTCCATTTCTCACTGTCTAAGAAGGCGTGAACAGAAAGAGAACATAAAATTAAAATCTTTTAAAGTGTATTTATTAAAAATGTGAGGAATTTTCTTATAAAGTCACATTTTGTATTTTGAATTTTAAGTAAAAGAGCTACATCTATTGTCTATAGAAAATCTATTGCCATGTAAAAGCTATCAATTGTCGATTACCTAATATTTACTGCAATCGCCTATTTAATATACATAATGATTCTAAAAAGGCATTTAATGCACGTGCAAAACCTAAATGCGCTTTAAAAGACATTAGCTTCGCCAGGTTGCGCAGATCCAGGCAAGTGTTAACGTTCATTACACTTGACAGTGCTGTGCAAAAGAGATAGCAAACAATTCTAGATAGCGAACTAGCGAGAATGCAACATTTCCCTTCAGCTGTACGTTAGAGTGCGTCTCACAAAAAAAGTCTCACGGCAAAAAATGGAACTACTTGTAGAGATCAGCCCAGTAATTTATGTAAAAGTTACATTGTATTATTATTCTATTTACTAATACTAATAAATTGAAATCTCCCTACAATTATTTTATGTTCTAACAATCCATTGCACTACCGTAGCGCCCGCCCTGTCTGCGGGATTTCCTTCGTGAGGCGGAGTTTATATACCACTTTGTGAATCTTATAATTTAATTGGACACAGTGACATGTACGAACTTCAAAAATTCATTTAAGTTTGCTTGTACTATAAAAATTGGTAAGGAAATTGAAATATTTACCAAGACTTCTCGAATGGTAGAATTTTTAAAACTATTATCGTATTATACTTCTGCAGTAGAATACTTACCGCAAGTCTCTTCATTTTCGTCAAACAAATTGTTATGTGGACAAAGGGTTCTCGATATGTTTGTGAATTGCTCTAGACTTACTGGAGTCTGAACCAACATAGGCAACTGCCACGAGAAAACACCTGGAAAAAAATTACAGGGTAGATATGTCAATACATAGGTAGTAAAACACTGATGGCCGCGACCTACACAGAGAACAAATCATTCAGTGGATTACTTGTTTCAAGTGTATGGGTTCCATTGTAGCCAATAGTATGTATTTTTATTACATAAGGCCTTAAAAATAAAACTTTCATAATAAAAATGTTAAAATAAATATTTTAAAGCTGCACTCTTGTGCATAACGCTGCTATTTTGGGGCGCTTCCGAAATAAAGATGTTGATGACATACAACAAGATTGGTTATAAAAATACATATTAAACACACCCTTGTTGACAATCTGAAGGTGGGCCCTCACATCATTATTAATTAAATCAATGCTTTTTACTACTTTAAATAGCATAGTTTAAACATTTTTGAAAAGTCATAACTAAAATACAACCCATCTATCCTTCCAGAACTAAAAAAACACCTATAATTAAAATATGGCAGTCACATAAACTAGCTAATGAATGACCAGACATGACGATTGTATAAGGGTCCTATTTTTGCCAAAATAGTTAAGAAACCCTCGAAAGGGCAAAGACCGTAGTGGCGATGAACATACACTGCTTCTGCCAGATGTCAAAGTATCTCTAAAAATGTTATTGACCTTTTTGCTGTCTTGCTGTCACAAACAATGGATAAGTGCGGTTCGCAAAGTTACTTGCAACTGTTACACGTGCCGGAGTATCATAGGCTTCTGTGTCCTGAAATGAGCAATATAAAATGAAATCATGAATGTATTTCTAGGGTTGGGTATAGATATGAGGTCCACCATGAGGCCCTTCTGTTATGATGAATTTAATGGTGATTTCTATCAAAACAAATCAGAATTTTTTAATATAGCTTAGAAAGCTAAGGCCATGGTAATTATTTTTTATAAACACCCAAAATAAGTATTCCTCCCTCCCACTCTCATTACTTATCGCTTCTTAGCGCCCACGGTCCTTAAAAAAGTGATTATAGCCCTGCACGAAATCCAATTTCGTCAATTGAACGCCCAGGGTACTATTCTAAGTACCCCAACTTTAACCATTGCTACTAATTTAAAGTTACCATCTTTTTATAATGTGATGTCTTCGAGCATATGTTCGAGGTGTTTGCTTGTGTATGACCAAGCAACAGTGCCAACAAAAACAAAAGAAATTTGTTTGTTGAATGTTTTAAATAAATAATAATAAAATAAATGTTTCCATTAATTTTAAAGAATTTTTTGTTATGAAATTGGTTTTTAAAGTTTTATTTCATTTTTAATATTTTTGAAGGTAGTTGAAAAAAATTGATGTTGTAAAAGTTTTCTTTTTGAAGTCAAGGGCTTTTGACCCAAAGGCCTACCAAAAGGTACTCTTTTTTTTTGCTTCTCCTCGTTCACCTGATACAAAAAAAAAACAATCATACTTGTGCGATTACTATAACGTAAAAATTTTAAAGTTCAAAGTCTCGGGTTTTCGCCATAGAAACCTTTTTTAAGGATTTTGGGCGTTTATTTCAAGAAAGCGTTGAATAACCTGGGCGTCAGGAGGATAGTAACTGGGCCTCCTATCTATACTGCATCCTATTTTTAGAATAAATTTGTGTCAGAGTTTAAATGTTATTTTTTTATTTTGGATATTTTAATCTTCTGTTGCAGTGTGCAAACAAAAACATTTAAATATTCACTACAGCTACAGATGAAGAATCCTAGGAATATGTTTAATAAATCCCAGTACTTTAAAGCTTTGCCTCAATGGTTAGTTTTACTATATCATGGAAATGTTTTCATTTAGTTTTGATAGTACATTTATAAGTGAGGTTGAAAAGAAACTTATTAAGACTCTCTCAATCATTGACTGATTTGATCTGAAATCATAAATCGTCAAAAATCCAGAGCCACCATTTAGATTATTAGAATTCCATTTTTAATAGGTTTATTATCTATCTGTGTATTCTTTTCATATTCTTCTATGCTTCAGGCAACTTACCCCTCCGAATTCCATGATGTACTCAGTACTTTTATTAACGTGTACCACGTAAGGAACATTGTACTTGTATCTGTAACAAATGCAATAATAAATACTAAACATTAATGTACTGTAATACTTGCAACAACTCTGAAGGGTTTATGGTATATAAAAGAACAGCAACTGGTCACATATTTCTAATCAGAGAACCTTACGGCTTTAACATACTACAGACACTAACTCTTCACACTACAACCATGTGGCATAACTCAAGTTCGACACTTTGCCATTATTCCAATTTGGCCACAGTTGTGTGCAGACAAACTTGTAGTTTATGTCATACTAAATTGTTGTTTTATTAGAATCCCAGTACCTAAACACAACATATAGCTTAAGAGCCAAATTCAAAACAAAGTTTTAGACAATGGTTATACTAGAGTCTACCCAGAGAGGCTACAAATAAAACTCTGGTGTGTACCTCTGGTTTAAAAAACATTGTACATTGTACACAGTTACAGGGTAGTTATGTTTTTACATTTTGGCCTGGAAGATTCACTTCATTTTATATCGCAAACTATCCCATCTCCCAGGATGAAAAGTATATATATATGTCTATTTTCAGTATTAAAACTACATTTAAACAAAATTAGAGCAAAACCAATCTGGACGCCTAGCAGTTTTTCTGTGAAAGCTTAACAGGCAGATCGAGTTATTATCACATTTTTTTATAGATGATGATTTTTTATATCTATAATATATAACTTGAGAAATGATTGTTCGCCCATACAAACCTTCATCTCCTATTTTAACCCGTTCTATTTTTATTTATCTATCCCTGTCTATCTATTTTTAAACTACACAAATGACAAAAATGACCAAAATGTCCAAACTGTTCAAAATGGCCAAAATGTGCAATGTCCAAAATGTTCAAAATGACCAATATGTCCAAAATGACCAAAAGGTCCAAAGTGACTAAAATGACCAAAATAACAAAAAGGTGAAATTGGGAAATCAGAAAAAAACCAAAACGGTTAAACTTTACAATAGTGGTCACTGAATTTTAAGTAGTGGGGGGCGGAGGGGGAAGGGGGAGGAAGTACTCCCTTCTGCAACCCCCATATCTAGGAGACATGTAGTTATTGAGTTTTTTTTTTAATTAATAAGGTATTTAGAAAGAAATACCTTATTAATATTACCATCTAATCTAAAAAGATTAATAAGTAATTTAAATATAATCTAAATTAACTAAAAGTATTATTTTTTAGTTAATTTAGGTTATATTTAAATTACTTATTAATCTTTTGTAAGCATAACATTACAATTTTTTTTCGAAATGGTGTAGTTATTTCTTATGTCTAAAGACGAGCAATGCCGAAGAAAGATAGTGGTCAATATAAAAAACATTTAATACAGTCTAAAAATGCAGACTAAAGCCCACAAGCCGAGCGAGCAAAGCGAGTGTGCCATGACAGCGGTCAGCAAATGTCACAACCAATTTGTAACCATCATTAAAATAGTTATCAATGAATAAATGGCGACCAGTCGGTTCTGGCACTCGCCGGCCGCTGCGGCGGCATGCTCGCTCGGCTCGTGCGCTTTGGTTTAAACACTAACCCAACCCAACCAACTCACCGTTTAAGTCACTGGTTGCGACTTTCGATCACCCCTCACAACCTTAGTGGCTATAAATAAACTGTAAGGATATCCCTAAATCAAATCACCATTGATTTACCTCCCGTTTATCTATATCAAACCCAAAAATTCAGATAGAGGATTTCGCCAAAATCTAAAGTTAAGCAATGCAATCCATGTCCAGTGAGAAAGCCAGTTAACGTAAAGATAATCAATATAACTGAAACAGCGCAAGTCATCGAAAAATCCATAACAAAACACAAAGTACATATCATATCATATAACTAAAAGAGAAATGGAATAAAAAAGGTGGCAAATAGAATATTGCAAATTATACACCGATTTTTTTAATAAAAATAAATTGTTTAAAAACATACTACTATTTATTTCTTATTTATTACATACTACTAATTCAAACTCGCAATATATAACAAAAAAAAACAATGTTTTATAAATCAATAATATTGACATATTGAATTGTTAACATTTTGTTTTCTTTCTTATGCCTATTATCATCATAAAGTAAAATAAAAAAGTGACAGTACTGTGATTCATTATTATGAACTTTAAAATTATAATAACTAATTCAAAACTTGTTTATTAAATTAAAAAACAGTTTTAGTGTTTATGTATCAGGTGTAAATGTATTCCTAAATACAAATCAAACTTTCTTTTCAACAAAAGTGACATAATCTTGTTTAGCAAACATATTTTTGGTTTTCCCATTATTCAATCAAAACTTGTTGTTGGACCCTAAAAACATGTAACCTAGCCCAAATAACAGGTCTAGTGTCTATATATAAGGAGTATGTATACCCCTAAACTTAATTTCCGTTAATCTGATGACACTCTCTGCAGAAGTTTAGCCCCCAAAACCTATCCCACTTTCTGGGATAACCTTTACATTAATTTATCTCTTTAACCGGGATAAAAAATATCTCTTGTCCAACCTCGGTATTAAAATTACCTATATACCAAATTTCAGCCAAATCAGTCCAGTACTTTTTCCATAAAAGCATAATAAACAGAGAGACAAATATATTTTTATCCCGGAAACTATCCCATTTCTCAGGATAAAAAGTATCCTATGTTCATTCTCGGCATCGAAAATAAATATGTACTGAGTTTCACTCAAATCGGTCCAGTAGTTTTTCCATAAAAACAGAAAAGACAGCCAGACAGAGTTACTTTCGCATTTATAATATTATTAATAGGGATCTATGTCCTTATATATCCTATTAGAGCTAAATGATAGTGCTTTCCTTACATTACTCATAATGTGAATTAGCTCAGCACCTATTCAGTCTGACAGGAATACAAAGCCTTGAATCTGCTCAACACTTACACCCATTATATTCTTGTTTTCTTAATATTTTTGCTTATTTATTTGGGGATTCACAACCTTTGTAATTTATTGGGTAATTAAATAAAAATTGAAAATTATATTTCATGCTTAGAATATCTCAATGATTTCAAGTTTCAGTATCATCATTGAAATGTAATAATATCAACATAAAGTGAGTAATTATTCAACTGTAATAAATATCTAGTGACGAATTCTATAATCTTTTATTACTAAAATGAGACAAAGAAACTATTAACAGCATTAAGTAATAAATTAAATATCTATTCTCCTAATTCCGGTTTTTATAATGTTCTTGCTGAAACAAATAATTTTAAAAACGAGGATGATACTTACGTATTATTATAGTGAAATATAATTTCATCCTTATAAACATCTTGCAAACTTCCGCATGGTAAAAACAAAATTAAAACATATTTTATAAACCAATTCAACACCATTTTTAAGATATTGATTCACGTTTTGATTAAAATAACAGTAAATGCAATTTGTCGATTTATCTCATCATCTCATGTTTAACTTGTTTAAATATTTTTGTTTGTTTTACGTAAAACACCAGTTCTCAATCAAACTAAATCAATGCCCAGCAGCCACCCAGAAACCAGTGTTGCCAGATGACCATGTCAATTAATCTCAAACTTTTTTCGAAAACCCAAAAATAAGCTTTTTGAAAAAAAAAACCTCCAAAACGGTTTTTACTTATTTTAATGGAGAAATAAAAAAGCAAAGTCGCCGTCGTGGCGAAAACGTCACTTATGACGTTATGATTTTCGCTCATGCACCGCTCACAACACGACCCGTGTCAATAGGTGGGTCGAATAATAATCGTTGCACTTGAGTTTACGATTGTGACGCCGGCAAACAAGTGGAATGGGAAAAATTGCGGTTGTGAACGTGGTCGTTGTGAGTCTCTAATGGAATGTAGCCTATAAGATACGACGTATACGAGTAGAGACGGCATAATAAATATATAACATAAATAACATACATACATACATACATAACTTCACGCTAGTTCCTTTGCGGGGTAGGCACGAACAACAGAGCGCCATTTAGGCTTATTCTTACACACCTCACTTGCTTCTTTGATATTCATAACTCTTGTCATGCACGCTCGTCTGTGATTAAGGCTCCTGACATCACCTTCTGCTAGTAAACGATCAATTTGATCATGGAAGGTGTGTCGTGGGCTTCCACGACTTCTGCATCCATCCACTTTTGCATTGTATATCTGTTTAGTCATTCTTTCCACATGCCCGAACCACCGGAGCATTCCTTTCCTTACCTTCACCCCAACATAAATAACAAACGAACAAATTAATTGAATTATTAAAATCAACGATTGAATTGAAGTAAGATTCACTAGTAGAGTATAATTCTAAGATAAAGTAGTAGTACTATATTATATCGTAGATATAATAATTGTAGGGATGAGAATTGTGTTTGTGGATGAATTAATGGTACTTAAAAAAAGCTAAACAACATAATTTTTCCCTCGAAAGCCCCCAAAGAATCTTTAACCCCGAATCTATCCCCAAAGTCGATAAAGCCGAATTTCCAGGGAATTCCCCCCATCTGGTAACACTGCCAGAAACATTTAACCTCAGAATACGTATCATTTAACATAGATAATGCACTATACATAAAACTAGTGATGTTACATCTATGTACTTAAATATATCGATCACTGCTGTGATATTATTTCATTTACCACTGCTATTTCACCCGTGAAAAATCACCACCCTATAATGTATTATGTATGAATACTACCGCGATGTGGCACGGTAACGATTAGCATTGCAATTGATTATTGGAACTGTAAAATGAAATAACACGGTGCACTCCCAACGATACCTCAACGGCGATATAAGTAATTCAGCAAATGAATGCCTAATTATTTAAAAAATGAGGTTCAATTTTACTCAAATAAATTCACTCGTTTATCATTTTTACTATTTATTTTAGATATTTTGTTCTATATGGCGCTTAAGCGGTTTGTCTCACGTGAAATGACAATCTGATGAAAGTTAACAGTCATATCCTATTTTCGTAACTGGAAGGAAAAGTGGTTTATTTTATATAGCTGTTAATAAGCCGGTGATTAGTGAAATGTGTCATCTCATCACTATGTAAAACCCACAAATGCCTCACGGTAAAAAGTCATTCCAATAAATGACTCAAACTAATAAACATACCTTAATATTAAAACATTTTTGAACAAAGCTTATAAATAAAAATTATTACTTTTAGTGAGTGACACAACGAAATTAAAAATTATTTAATACAATGTTATGTAAAAAGTTTAAACGCAGACATCTCGAAAACTCAAAACTGAACGCATGCTTACTACCACCAATCAAGGTCAAGGAAGAGCTATCGTTATTTAAAAAAAATTGACCAATGAACTTTGAATATTTAAGTCACCGGTCGTATGCCGCTTTGTGATTGGCTAATGAATAGAACAGATGCCTATGCGTCATCCGCCATAACGTTGTAAATTCTAGGGAATTGAAAGTGGTTTTGTGAGATTTCGTGAAAATAAAGTGATATTTTTGTGATATAAGTGTATTAAGTGTGGTTGTAAACATGACCGAGTGTTATAGAATGAAGGACGGTTTTAATAACAAAGATGATTGGGCAGAGTTAACTGTTGAAACTTCGTGTGAAATGTCTGACTCGTACAATATATTCTCGGACGATTTGAGCCCTATACCAGCTAGTATTGTTCCGAGGAAGTTGGATTTCACTTTGGATGATGATGACGGAATTAGGGACGCTACACCACCGCCAGCGTCTCATAGTCCGCCGTACAAGCGAGTTAGAGATTTACGGTATGTAAATAGTTATATCACAATTCTCACGGTTGTAGCCTTTCTAAATCACCACAGTGTATTCTAATCATGTCCTGTTTGCATATTAAATGATACCTGCTTTTATACACTAGTAAAACAAGATTGAATTCTTGTGAGCTAGATGTGTTTTCGTTATTATTTATTATTTGTTGAATTGTAAGCAATAGAAACAACTAGAAAACTTAAAGAGTATTGTATTTAGAAATAATAAATGTGCATATAGAATATGTTTACAAATTATTTGTTGTTCAATATCCAGTTTCTCTACCATGGAAATTAACTCCTTGAAACTTACAAAGATACTATAAAACTTATTGTAGGGCTCCCTTTTATGCTAATTTTATCAATATATGAGTAAAAACTGTTGATACTACATCGAATTATCTAATACTAAAGCTTGTCACAGACATTTTGAACAAAATTTAGATAAGAAACACCTTCAAACAATTAAAGTGCTTGTATGAAGAGATTACTAACTAAAAGTAGATGAAATGAAAGCTGTTTGCTGAGATTGTACCAATGGTATGTTGTCTGTTTACTCTTATAGGAAACAGGTGTGATAATATAATATATAGAATAATCTATGAACACCCAAGGATTGCAAATAACATATAAACATTCAACCAGATCTAACTTACTGGTCAATATACCTAATACATCAAGTTTTTATCAAGTTAGAATTATTATGCAATATACATCTAAGATAATGTGCATAATACTGTACACAATAAGGTCATGTATACACCATGATTATTTCATTGTAAATCTTTTCTGAAAACTCTATAATCTATAGGATCCCATATAATTGTGTGCATAACAAAATTAATTCCACATCAGATTAATATAATCTATAGGATCCCATATAATCGTGTGCATCACAAAATTAATTCCACATCAGATTAAATTCGGTCAGTAAAATTTTCTGCAGTCTCCACAGAATAAATCCTACATTGGTTTTAAATTCTGTATGGGATGTTCATTTTTGATGTGTACTAGGCCTAAACTTGAAATTATTATTACAAGGCCCCTGATATTTTAACAAGTAATAAAAGGTATGTGACAAGTTGTGACATGTCCAAAATTTGCTTTATTATTACTACGGGTTCTTTCAATACAAGCTCAAGCCTGTCTAAATTGTCAGAAAATTATGAGACACATGTTGTATTTTTGCTTGAATATGTTATCTTGAAAATTGAAATTTTAGAAGAGAGTATTTTTAACCTTATAAAAAATAATTGTATCAAAATAAATAACATGATATATTTTGAAAGACATTGTAGATTGACAAAAAAAAGTTATTTGTTTCCATAAAATTATCTTTTGAAGGTTTCTTCTTTTCTAAAATTTCAATTTTCAAAGTAATAAATAAGACATTATAGTAGTAAAGCCATGCTGTGTATTAATATAGTTTTTAAGGTAAAGTTATTTTGTCAACAATGGAGATGGATGCAGTATAGATATAAGGCACATTTATTGTAGGTAGTGGGAGGGGTAGAGGGGGAGGTTTGGGAGTCATAATCACCCCTTATGCAACTCCTATGTCTAGAAAATATATAGTTCTTGAGATATAAATGTTTTTGTAAATGTACCTGACTTATGTTGTTCACTAATATTGCACTTTATCATCAATTAAATACTTCTCAAACACAGTCACAGACTTACACATTAAAAATTAAGTAACTCAAATACGACTATATGTATTCTCGCATATAGAATCCAAAAATCCAAACTCACAAATCGGTGCGCACTTGCTGGTGCAGCGGTGGTTTACATCGATCTG
Source organism: Dendrolimus kikuchii (assembly GCA_019925095.2). Classification (NCBI taxonomy): domain Eukaryota; kingdom Metazoa; phylum Arthropoda; class Insecta; order Lepidoptera; family Lasiocampidae; genus Dendrolimus; species Dendrolimus kikuchii. The sequence goes on along the minus strand of CM034388.1, from coordinate 6,921,470 downwards.
CAAGGCGCATTCTCGTCTCCGAAGTTCACCCTGCGCTGGTGCTGTCTCAAGTCTCAAGTACTCGAGTCTTCCGCCTTCTTCTCTTCTGCTTCCTTCCTCCTGACGTAGTCTGAATATAGTTCATTCATAATTGAAACTTGATGTTTAACAGTAAAATTAGATTTTTTTTTAATTGTCCCCATTTCTCCCCCTCCATATCTCCTTAAGTATTGATCCCAGCGAAAAGTCTATATAATCTTTATTGTAGAGAATTATATGTAGATTCATTTACTCATAGGATACTTTTTACTGTAGATTGTAGTTTTTGAGTTATTCACAAAAAACTGCAAAAAGGGACATTTATGGGGCCCCCCCTCCCTTAGCTCCACCCCTAGCCATCAGTACTTTTAGTGTGTTGTTCAGGACACCTTCCTCTATGACTGTGCCAAAATTCGCTTCCACACGAAGTATTGCCCCTATTCTTGCTTCGTTGACTGGAGTATATGTAGTCTTAGGACTTAGTTTCTTTGTTATTGTAGTGAATTTAACAAGAAACAGTAAAGTTTTAGGTCCGAAAAATTACAGAATGTATCCTCCTTTAACCAAATATATTATATAGAATAATAATATCCCATCCGAAATCATTATTCATCATGCATGATGAAAGAATGACTAAACAGATATACAATGCAAAAGTGGATGGATGCAGAAGTCATGGAAGGTCACAACACACCTTCCATGATCAAATTGATTGTGTACTAGCAGAAGGTGATGTCAGGAGCCTTAAGAACAGAGGAGCATGCATGACAAGAGTTATGAATGTTAAAGAAGCAAGTGAGGTGTGTAAGAATAAGCCTGAATGGTGCTCTGTTGTTTGTGCCTACCCGCAAGGGAACTGGCATGAAGTTATGTATGTATATATGTATGTATAAATCATTATTCATATTTCATAAGTGTTTTTTTTAAGTTTAACATCCATAGTAGTATATTATAGTCTTTAGTTTCTTTGTCTATTATTATAGATTATTTAAAACAAAAATGACAGTTTAGTTCGTGAGCTTTTAGCTTAGCTTAAGTTACTTATTCTTCTGAGATAATGTTACAGTTATTGACTGTTTCACCAGATGTAGGGATGAGTTAAATGCATTATTTGTGATGTGGTGTTGTTAATAATTGGTGATTACATTAAATATTGATGTGACATATATGTACATATAATTTTTAAGCGATTTTCACCATCAGTTAGATAAATTTTCATTGAAGGTTTATATATATAACTAAGCTAATTAATTCTTTATGTAAATAACACAACTACTATCTAGGGTTTTTCACATGGCAGTCGCAGGGAAAACTAGTTAACAAACAATTCTTAAATCTCCAGAACAAATTCTGTAAATACCTGTAGACCTTTTTATGAAAAGATTCTTTTTATAATAAAATAAGTAATTTTTTCATATCTCTTTTTTTCCACCAATTATTTAGGATTTATTAATAATTTTTTCACACTGAAACTCACTATTTCAGAATATTAATTATTTTGAATAACATTTACTAGGTTTATTTATGTTAATATGCAAGGTTTATAAATGTTAAATTGACTAAAATACAGCTCTGTAGAAGTTTAGCTTTAAGATAATGTAATAAAGGTGATGCCACAAGGTGTCTTGTTTTAACACTTAAAAATTTAAAGAAATGCTATGTCATGATACTTAGGTGATTCTTACAACTGCAGCATTGTCCACATGATGACATGTATTATTGATAAAAAATAATAAGCATTAATTAGTAAGTTGCAGCCAAAATTGAATGATCTAGCATAGAAAAACATTATTTCCAACAGTGATGTGCATAGGAGATTCACCATGTACCGAAATTGTCACTAAATGTCAAAGAACCTATAATTTCTCTAAAGATAGGGGTTTAAAGGGTAAGTGTGTAAAAGCTATCCCTAATATTTGTTTTCCTCATTTAACTATTATTTGGTAGCTAAGGACCTGAAAAATGAAAAATATTTTAAACATACAAATTATGGACTCTTTGATGACATTGATTGATGCTAATTATGATTTACAATTGTAAAAGATTTATGTTTCGCTTTTGGAGTACTTTTTGCCTTTGGAATAAAAGGGACAAAACTTATACTACCTCAGTAGATATATCACTTCACATTACTCTACACCATATCACAATAATTTCTAAATAAATGTTCACATATAAAAGAGCAGGCATTCAAATACTACGTCATTATCATAACTAACATACCATGATAGAAATAATTTAAATTACAATATAAAAGATAATCAACTAGCGGCCTGGCGCGGTTTCACCCGCTCTCTGTCCTGCTCTCGTGGTATATAGCGTCATGTTGTATAACCTATGACACTCCCTGTTAACGTAACTTTCGAACAGTAAAATAATTTTTAAAATAGGTTTAGTAGATCCAGAGATTACCCCTTACAATGTCACAAACTCACAAATTTTACCTCTTTATAATATTAGTATAGATATGCTATTTGACTCCGTTATAGAAATGACGTCATAATTTGTAAGTACATACAAAATCTAGGCGGATTCAGGTTTTGGTAAGTTGATGAAAAATATCTCAATTTATTTGACTGTCAACTATCCTATACTCAAGCCGCCGGGAACTATATTTTCATTCGCCGCTCGCATACCTCAGACGGAGATTAGTTCTCGAGTGCGAAATATAATTAAAACTTCAGATTTATTTGTTTTGCATCACAAATTCGAATCTCATAAGGCGTCAAATGTTTTCATAAAATGTAGGTACATAGGTAAGGGATGTCAAAAGCGCGGCCTCGCTAAACGGCGGTTAGAAATCTGTTACAGTACAGTTATAAACAAATAATACGATCAACAAGATCCCGAACAGCTGACATCTGCAACATACACATAAAAAATACGTACATTATCAATAGAAACACCCTGCTCTCGAAAATCACCTACGCAGCTAATAGGCTGTACAAACAAATGTGTATTTTAAGTCTTTGTAATTAGGTTTGTTATGGAATGTACATTTCATTCGAATTCGAAACACCTGATGTTGTAAAAAATGCCAGGGACGACTTATTGTCAGACTAGCTGTGTCCGCGTTTTTATTGGCGCGGGATATGAAATAATTATATTATTCCTTATCTTCTGAACCCTGCAAGATATCGAAATGACACATAGACGAAGAGTAATAAAATCTTTTAATCTCCAAAATTATAAGAATGACAATCACCCATTGTTAAATGTTCTGGAAAAATCCTTCAGTCGTACATTTTTAGAGGGCGCCACATGTAAGTCCTTCCTTACGCTTTGGGTATAGAACATACCGCTAGACTTTCAACTAACATTTCACTATTTCAATAATATTTTAGACCAACTCCCATCAAAAATTTAGCTTAATTGACACTTTCATATAAAAAAATATATTAATAAAATATAATATTAATATGTGAAGGGAAATCTTCGGTCCATTTTTAAGCACACGAAAAAGTGTGAGATTTAATATAGATAATATGTCGTTTATATGGAGAAGTGCAGACAGCTAATTTTTTAAATTAAAATGTTAAAACTACATTAAATAATTATGTATCTAAAGTAAAAGAGATAAAACATAATATGTAAGTGTTGTCAAGACTAAAAAATAAATGAATAAACGTATATACCTAACAAGAGAAAAAAATAAGTCTATTCAATCATTTAATAATAACACATTTAGATATATTACCAATTGACATAAAAATTGGGCCTGACCTAGCCCGATACTCTCCAACCTCCCCTATTAGTCACCCCATGCCTCACAGTTATTAAATTACTATTTTAAAAGTCTATATCATCTCAAATATACATGGTAAAACACACAACAACAATCCCATATATGTTTAATGATATCATAAATTTATCACTTACTCAGTTTACTGAATAGTGTAGCGCCTGGTTATTGGTAGGACAACTGTCTGCCTTGCCTCACCACCATTTAAATACTACGAAATACTTGAAAGCACCACCAATTATATGTTGAAAGGCTAAAATGTCCAGCAACTTGTAAATACCTGTTACAAATACCACCAAAACCATTTAGTAAATATAACAGTATCATGGCCAATAGCCAGTAGAAATGCATGCCAGCTAATCCATTTCACCACTCTATCCCTACATTAATTTTGAAAGGACAAGTTAAAGCCATATGTCATTACTCTTCTTAAAATTCGCTTACAAATCCTTGTTAATCACTACAACAGATCAATAAATATTTGCGTTAAAATAGTTATTGTTTCTATTATGACATTATTATATGAGTAATATCTACAACTACAGCTTTATAACAGCTCCTTTAAATGCAAATTAGCTGCCATATATTTCAGGATGCCAACACATAGTATGACACGCGTATTAGAATGAGATAAGTAGATAGATGATTCTACAACTATTGTCAATTTTTAACCGCCTTCACATTTTTCTCGTATCAATATTGGCAAAAACGGGATTCTTATGTTTTCCTCATATTCCCCGTCCATCTTACGTGTACACTTGTATCTTTTAAATAGTTAGTTAAATAAGTAGTGATGTGTATCTATATGGAAACACAAGAACAGATTACAAATTGACAATTGGCGCTGGCGCCCCGAGAAAAGGCTTTCTCAGAATTATATTTTTTAATGGGCTTTTATTATACTTACTAGTATTGTTCTGCCTTGCTCAAGCTATAAAAAATAGGTATTGAACCATAAAATAATTTGAAAATTTCCTTTTCAGACTCTTTGACACACCACACACGCCGAAGTCTTTGCTCGAGAAGTGTTCGACGCCGACGCACCATCCGCCCAGATCCAGACTGTTTCCGCCCAAACTCACCAATCAGTCGGGTGAGATTTATTTTGCATGTCATTCTGTCGCTTCCTGATTTATCATTGGTTTAGTCTTTAAAGATGTTTTGAATTATAATACAGTGGATTTCGGATATAAAGACAATGAAGAGACCACTATAATTCCGTACCTATATCCGGAAGTGACTATGTAAAAAGGTAGAAACAAAGAAAACACGTAGGTAAAACTATACATCTCCAAATGTCCTCTATTCAATTTTCAGACTTAACTTTACCTACATAATTATACAAAAGAAAGCTTTATGATTTTTTTAAATGAAACTGTGTTTGTTGAGTCCTTCTGAGTGTGTAGAGTCGGTCGCAATACGTGCAAGGGGTTTAGAAACTTTTTTACAAATGGTTTCTTAATTCTAATCGCTATACCCAAAATCGGCGTTACATCCGAAGTCGCTATATCTTTATCTGAAAGTATACTTTAAATTCAACGGTCCTAAGAGTTACGTCGCTATAACCGAGGTTGTTATAAATTAAATCCACTGTACGTCCAAACACATGACGAGAATGGCACATGACACCATTGATGTTGCGTATATATATCTTACATTCATTCCTTACTTATAGTGGTTAAGATTTGGCAAAATTTCAAACAAGTAATATCAACTTTTTACCAATGGTGTAAGGTAACAATTTCCAAGGTGCTTTGGCTCAAAGAAATACATGCTTGCCTGCCAGCATTGTATGGGAAGAAATCGATAGAAGCACAAAAATTTACAAACCACAGTTAATACACCAACCCAAAATTCTTGCAGCCAATTTGTTACCAAAAGCTGCACAAAGCATCTGAAAATGAAGGATATTCATTCAGAGTGTTATATAAACCTGTAACTAGTATATTCCGCAAGTAGTAGAAGTGTGTCAACATGTGGTTGCATGCAAATGTGCAGTAAAAAACGTTCAAAATTGTTAAAAACCGGTTTTTTTGGGTGCGGTATAGATATAGGGACATTTAATTATTACTTGAGATATAAAATTAATTTTGGGTGGTTATAAAAAAAAATAACCACGAAGGTTAAGGCGGCCTCAGCCTTCTAACCTATATTAAAAAAGTTCGGATTTGTTCATACTAAATAAATGTGCCGTGTATCTATACCCCACCCGTTTTTTTTTATTCAACAAAACCGAAATGAACAATTCTTATGTACTAGGGTTTAACTGGTTCGACTTTCTTACCACTTTTAAAGCCTGGACATAGATATAATAGAATGGTAAGGTAAAAGAGTAGATAGTAACATAGAAACCTAGTAACATAAATAAATACGCTTGTTTTGACATTTAGGCATGCCGTCTGGCTCCAGTCACCACTTACATCCGCCGGCCTTTGACGACGACAGCGCCCTCGGCAGCCTGCCACCGGACGAGCTGGAAGAATCGAGACTATGCTCGAAGAAACCACTAGTCAATATCAACCCATTCACACCTGATGGTAAGTTATTGTTGCGATTTACTGCATAATTTATTTAGGGTTATAAGTACACCTATGTACTTATGTAGGCAAAAGCTTGAACAGTATGAAGCATATATTTATTAACAATGTTTTTTTTAGGTCAAGCATTGAATAGGAAGAAAAGGGCATTGTCAAAGACACCTACATGGGGCTCTACACCAGAATTACCCGCGAAAAGAATCCGTGTAAGTAATACTTATAATAAATCTGTATAATCATTATACTTTTTCTTTTCTTTCCTTCCTCTAAGAAGAAAACTTCTTCTTTCTTTCCCTTTCTTTGATTTCACACGCTCCTCTCATCTTTAAAGCCTAGACCTTGATATCATTTAAAATTAAATGTTTTGAATAGTTGCAATTAATTTTACATAATTACTAGCTGTACTTGTGACGTCATAGTGCAAGATTGACTCTTCTGTTTTGGCCAATATAAACAATATCTTTATAAATATTATGATTTGTGTGTTACTTTTATTGCAACTATATTACTGTAAGATTTCATAAAGACATATCAGTATTTTTTGCATAAAAGAGAAGCAAACAACTTTCCTGAAGAAATGGTTTAGTTTATAATATTAATAGGATTCTTCGAAATTAATTTTTACTTAATTTGTAACAAGAAAGGAATAACTTAGTCAACTACTAAAAGTGAAGGGGCATAAACGCGAAAACCTCTGGACTTCTAAAACATTACGAGGCAGTTCCTTCACTGGAAGGCTTGAGTACTACGCTATTGTAAAGAGTTGGATTAATAGACAAATGTAATGAGTTAGATTACTACACTAATGTAACAAGTTGATTGTCGATTGGATAATATCTATCAAGTAGATGTAATTCATAATAATGATTATTTTATTTGTATTGATTATCTTACTATTCAGATCGTTTTGTAATTGCTTTGAATAAATATGGTTTATCGGTGAATAACTATTACAATGTTTATTATTTTTAGGAATCTAACATATCTCGATACAACGTCGAGTTCGTGGAACTAGGCGTCATTGGTTGTGGAGAGTTTGGATTGGTGACAAAGTGTTTGAACAAGTTGGACGGTTGTGTGTATGCCCTGAAAAGGTCGCTGCGGCCAGTTGGCAGCACTGTAATAGAGAGAGCGGCATATACCGAAGTGTATGCCCATTCTGCAGTTGGAAAGCATCCGAATATCGTCAAGTAAGTATGCATAGAGTACAGGATTTGGACTTTGAATTCATAAATTTATTATTTGGTGCATTATTCTTGCATACCGATGATGATCATTTGCAAACACAATTTAAATTATCTGTAATATTTTTATGATTCTGATTGTCTTCGTTTATCCACTGTCATTTATTTGTTCACGTTAATTTCTAAGTTTAGCAAAGTAGCCGTCTATTGTTAATGGCTAATCCCTTTCGTCCTTGCGGCGGCCCGTCGTCAAGTTAAAGACATCACAAACCGTTTTAGTATCGAAATTACATTGCAAGTTCTTAAAAGGGATGTACTTCGGATTAAGCTTATTCGTGTCTATTTTCCGAATTTCTGTCGACACTTTGAGACAGAGTTAGTTGAATTTAAACTGCGATCGAGGCGTTACTTAGTGTATTTTCGGAACGGAAATCGTACATCAAGGGACTTTGCTCGTATTACCTTATTACGATTTTCTGCTTTACGATTAGGACTTATTTATTTTATTTGGTTGTATTTGTAAATTAACAACACACATAATTCAAATTACTACATGTGTACTTCTCTAATAAAATACTTGTGATAATTCCAACGGCATTTTAAATTTGTGTCCTACAAATTCGTAGCATTACTATGGCTATAGCTTAACCTGGCTATGCTTGCTTTACTGGCTCAGTCTTTTCTTTTTTTTAGTTGTATTTTGTCTAAAGCTCGCAGTGTTTGGAATTTATTACTTCTGTAGGAACTGCAGAATACAGAACACTCTTTTATTAAAATTCAACATTCAAAATATCTATTCACCAACTATTTTTCGAGTTTTGCATATACAACATAAGAAGCAGAATTTTATATATATGAGAAATTGGCAGACTATGCAGTGTAAATGTTTTATGCGTTTTACACCAAAATTATAAGTGTTTTAAAAACCAGTACATATTTTTGTTCAAAATATAGATTACTTCTTTTTTCAAAATTTATTTTAAATATTATATTTATTTCATTTTGATATATTTTAGAGTTTAGAAGATATGAATATACTACAGCGCTGGTGATCAAAAATAATATGAACGATTAATATATTTTCTCTTTCTTCATCAGTTATTACTCGGCATGGACTGAGGATGGCCACATGATAATCCAGAGTGAGTACTGCGACGGTGGTTCGTTGCAGCAACGGCTCGCTGACGGTCCCCTATGCGAGAGTGAGATGATGGTGTTGCTGCAACATGTTGCGTCCGGACTCGCGTGAGTGCTTTATTTCATACTACCTACTATAGGTAGGTAGCTATTGTAAAAGCCAATGTATTAGCGGTTGTTCATAAAATAACTATTGATAAGTTGTAAACCATTTCAGCAACTGGCTAATGGTTATCGAATAAAACTCACGACTCACTCGATTAAGGCTTAGTTGTCAGCTGGCTATCGGCTGTCGCTTAGTGAGTCATTTACCTATTAGACAAAAATGCATCAGCTGGTTTTTAGCTGGTTTATGAACTACCATTGGCAGGATGACTACGTTTTTGGAATTTCGGTTGGTTATCCAACACTACTAACTACCCGTGACTTTGTCATAAATGGAACTCTTGGTTTTACTTTTTTTTCTATTGCAGTTTCATACACGCCATGAAACTGGTGCACATGGATTTGAAGCCAGAGAACATATTCGTGTGCAACGACGTCGTGCAGCCGCCCCCGCCGCCGCCTCCCGAACCCGATGACGGATACGATGAAGACGAACAGCCAAGTCGACAACAACGGCACGTGTATAAGATCGGTGAGGAAATACATCTTTTTGAGAAAAAATAAATAGTTAACAGACAGACACATTGTATGTACCCAAGTTAAGCCAGATAGCATTGTGTTAAGGGGATATACCACAGACAACCCTGGGGCCTACATCCAGACACTTGGACCATAGTAAATAATGGAAATTTTCTCTTTGTCTGTCTGTTCTGTCGTCGTTTTTGGACTTCAATCACTGCCATTAACGCAGGTGAAGTAGGAGCATTAAGTTTCATCTAAATTCGTTGGATAGTTCTTACGTGAAAGAGTAATAAAGGTCCATCTCCATAAACATTTTTTTTTAATTGGTAGGATTAATTTGATTTCGTTTTTTTACTACAGTTATTTACTTGAGTTGTTGTTTTTTTTTAGGTGACCTTGGTCACGTGACTATGGCTTCTGCACCTCAGGTGGAAGAAGGCGACTGCAGGTATCTACCAAAAGAAGTGTTACAGGAAAACCTGAAACACCTTCAGAAGGCGGATATATTTGCGTTAGGTGAGTTAACAAATCATTAGTGTATTGGTTTTGTAATTTTATAGTTTTGGCTTTAAAGCCTTTTGAACCAGTAATATCAAGAGGTAAATAATGAAAATAGTCAATGTTTGTCACATCTATCGAATTCTTCAATCTGAATCTATGGCCCAGCGGTTACCCAATTCATTATATAATTCCTTTATTTTCGATTTTATTATTTATTTTAAATTTTAACATAAAAAATCTCTCTTCAAAGGTTTAACACTTTTCGAGGTTGCGGGTGGGGGTCCCTTACCCAAGAACGGTGATTTGAAGAGCAAAAGAGCAAAAGGGCAAAAGGGCAAAAGGGCAAAAGGGCAAAAGGGCAAAAGGGCCAAAGGGCAAAAGGGCAAAATGGTAAAAGGGCAAAATGGCAAAAGGGCAAAAGGGCAAAAGGGCAAAATGGTAAAAGGGCAAAAAAGCAAAAGGGCAAAATGGCAAAAGGGCAAACGGGCCCAAGGGCAAAAGGGCAAAAGGGCAAAAAGGACAAAATAACCAAAATGATACAGAGACGGAAAAATATCCCATGTCCACCCTCGGTATTCAAATTAAAGTTACCTGACTTACCAAATTTATCAAGAGGATTCAATGCATTATTGAAGGTAAGTTTGAACAATACAACGGAAAACACATGCACACATACATATTATGTAATAGTGGTCACTAAAATAGCCACATTTCATAATCTTTTATAATCCATCCTAAAGAAAAAAAATGCTTTTAGTAGTCACTTGTAATTTTATCTTCTACTTACACATGTTCAACTCTATCTTAATGATGTAATAGAGTACATTCTATTATTAGTAGAGTTCTTGATAATAATGATTTGTATATACCTACACTAGTTTATACAAAGGTCTGTGCGGGTGTGGATCAATAGGTTTTTTTTTATTTATTGCTGGAGCACAGCAGACAGGCTGACGGCCCAACTGTGATCGAAAGTGGTTACCGTTGTCTATGGACATTAGCAATATCAGAGGTGCTGCAAATGTGCTGTCGGCCTTGAAGGAGAACCGAACATGGACACCGATGCCGGAACATAACTCAAAGTTGTTATGGCGGCATTCTCTACACCAGGGGTTGCTAGCCATCCAGACGTGAAAATGCCCTACCACCTACTTAAATTCAATAAACAAACAATATAAACTTCAAAAAGTAGTCAACGGATCTTGTTTAAATTGTTAAATTATTTCAGTTTTTCACTCTGTATTCCAATATATATTAATATAGATTTTTTAACATTTTCGTTACCTACTCTTTGCCAAAGCTACTGCAACTAAAGGTTCATACTAACCAATTGTTTTTACCTGCGGCCCAATTCTGCTATTACTATCGCGACAAAATCGTTGAACATTATCGTCTCAATCGAAATTTTGACATTATCACAATGGAATCGTTACTTTCAATATCTTCGCAACGCCATTATATTGCAATAGCAAAATGGAGCCCTTGATGGCTACGTTCACGACGTACGACTACGACCACGATTACAACGCGATTTTTCTCGTTCCACTTGCTTGCGGACGTTACAATCATAAACTCTAGTGGAGCGGATTATGAAGCGTTGTTAACGACGAAATACACAAATGTCGTTGGTTGATATGAAAATCGCGCATTTTTCAATGTCAATCGACAGAGAGAATTAGTGGTCTGTGGTGAACGCCTACTTCGACCCACCTCTTGGACATGGGTCGTTGTGAGCGCTGTGTGATAGACAATAATGACGTCGTTAGTGACGTTTCCGCCACGAACATAACGACTGTGGTCGCTATGTGGAACGGCTGACGGAGCATTTTGCACCCGCATAACGCGCCCGATCTGATGTGCATGCATGCACAGAAAACTTTTCAAACTTTACACTGACGTACTCTGGCTCACGTGGGCTTTTCAGTCCATAAATAATTTGAGTGGTCAATTCAGGCAAATTCATTTGCTATTTTGCTATTATAAAAGGTCGGTAAGTCGCTTTATGTTGATGGTTAACACACTCGCGTATCGTTCAAATAAAATGGGTACGAATCCTGGCCAAGAAGCACTCACTTCTTGGGTAGTAATTATATTTTTTCTTTATAGAAAATGGTTGATCCGGATCCAACCGTTCGTCCGTCTGCGGACGACCTAATCCGACATCCGTACCTATATCCAGAGAACAAATCCAAATCTGAGCTGCTAAGAGAATTAGCAGCAGCCGAGATGAAGAATGAATTGCTCGCGAAGAAACTAGAGGAAGCCGCCAGGTAAGAAGTTTGTCTTCAATTATAATATTTTAATTCTTTTAATAAAAACATGTGGTAATAAACAACACAGTAGAGAATACTGCTTAATTTTTTTTTTTTTAAAACATAGGTGACGTAAAATATTTCATTTTGAATTTTTTTTAAAGTGAAAATTTGAAATTCAATTCTTTGAATAAAATCTTTGATTTTTTTTTGACTAAGATCATTTGATTTTTTGTAAATTTAATATTTCTAACAGATGCATCAAGTCTCTCACGCCGAGTTTAGTACAGAACCAAGAGTCTGCAAAATTCAGAACGAGGTCTGCGAAAAGGTTACAGAAACCAAGACATGAAAACTTGTTGAGCGATGTCATAGTAAATGTGACATCTCCCTCGCCGTTAAGGAAAAGAAGACTAGACAGACGGACAAAGAAAGTTTAATATTTATATTGTATGTAAGTGGTAAAATGATATTGTTTTTAAATCCCGTCTTAGGACCACCTTAGTAACAGATGGCTGTGTAAAGTCTCGGAAGAATATTAGGAATGAATAGTTGATATAGAACATTAGGGTTTTCTATGCGACATCACCGCGGCTAAATCCCTAGTAAATCATTTTAAGTTTAAATTTGAGAAGAAGCTTTTACAACGGATATATTGCATTCATCCCATTTACCGGTATAAACAGTATCCTATGCCCATGCTCGGTATTGAAACTATATACCGAATTTCACCATAAATGTTCCCATAGTTATTTCGTGAAAGTATCACAGATAGAGTGATTTGCTTTGACATTTTTGCCTGTATGTCATTATTTTCTCTTTTCTTGAAGTTTTATTATTTAAAGCATATTTTATTATGAACAAATTATTAAAAAATTAAATCCTTATGGAATTTGCTCTGTAGCATGGTGCGGGTGACAATAGGCTCACCATTCCTTTTCTCTTGAAATTTACCGCGATTTACAATCATGATTTCACATTTTTAATAAAATTTTGAAATTATGAATCCTCAATTACGGAATTTACCCTGCCGAAATGTTAAATAAACCTTAATGTTTGCTTAAGACAGAAGTGAAAACTTCACCAAGACGATTACAGCAGTGACGCGTGGACTAAGTATCTCTCTCTTGCTCACTTAGTCGACTCGAGGCAACTTACCCGAGCGAGCGCTACATAGCCGAGCGTGACGGAAGGCATAATCTCATGCAATACCCAAAAAACCAAGTGCTCAGTGCACCTAAAGAAGTTTTCATTTCAAAAACAAAACGAAAGAAAAAGCAAAGTGCTATGCGTGTAACATAAACACCGCCACGGGTTGCTTTAATTATTGAATGTATTACTACAATTGATAGTCGATATAACAAATATAGATAAAAAATATGAATATTTAAAATTTTGCTATAGACATCTATAGATTTAAATAAAGCAAGTTCTGTTGCGATATTCAACTCTATAAAGCAACAGAACTACATACATAATTATTTATATTTCTTTAACCCTTTAGCTCACTATTAGCACATATGTGTCCGCGATGAGAGTGCAGATCGCGTTTGGGCACGTGATCGTTAATTGTGTTGTTGTCTTACTCTGTTTATATAGGAGTTGTATGATTTGTATGAAATGGGTATATTTTCTTGGTATATTACGAGATAGTGATAGTGTTAGTCTTAAACTGCGTAAACTGATATCAGAGTCGGAGATTTAGTATCCTCACGCCTGTCTGCTGTTCTCGTTTAGATTCGTCTTTCATAAAATTGGAATTCTATAATGTCCCTTGCCTAGTAATTTAATCTTAATAACTGGCGCCGACGCCATACTACATTGCAAATATTATAATAATTTTAAATTTTAGATTTATTTGGTCGAATATTAATGTGTTTTAAATACCAAAACTTGAAAAAGTGTCCGAATAATGCACTGTGGCGCTCTCTTGTCATGTCGAATTTATGAGTTTTTCAGTTATGTTTTTTACTGGGCGACTGTTATTCCTAATATTCTTTATGGTAATAGACACGTTTTTATTACGAAATTTATTACAACGCATCTAACCTTTCATTATGTATAGTGCGTAATGTAATCTGAGTCGCTAGTTATTAACAGTTTTGAGAATGTATGTCAAGGGTTGAAAGGCTATTTGTTTTAAAGGACATTTTGAGATTCGGTTAAGGCAGTAATTGAGTCTAAATTCCGATATCTGCTAACTCTACACGCAATTCTGTTTTTAGCACAAGAAATTATATTCGTGTTATTATTATACATGTATAAAAAAAAATCTGTACAAATTATTTATACATGTATAGTATACCTGTATATGTAACAAAAAGAATATTATTGATGGAGACAAATGTAAAGGTAGACGAAAAGAGAGATGGATGGATTGTGTGAAGGATTACATGATGTTTTTGGTTTGACAGAGGATGTATTTCAGATTAGAAGAGTATGGAAAGAAAAGACATATTATTATGGTGCCGACCCCTAAATAACTGGGATAAGGTGAAAGAAAAGAGATAGTTCTTGCAATGTACGAAAGCGAGCTGGCTCTACTCGTGGTTGAACGTGTACATGCACATCGAGATAGTGTGCGTGTCTGAGGTAAACGACAATCGTATCCGCCTTTGGCACGCACCCGTATATGCATGTTTATCACTAGTAAAACCCGCTCAGTCTCTTGAATTGCAAGAACTATACTTAGGATTAGGATGCGTTCCATTAGTAGCTCACAACGCCCAAAATACTCCGTCAGCCGTTCCATGTGACGACCACGGTCGTTACGGTCGTGGCGAAAACGTCACTAATGACGTTTTCATTTTCGATCCCACAGCGCTCACAACGACCCATGTCAAGAGGTGGATCAAAGTGGACGTTGATCACAGAACATTAATTCTTTCTATCTCTTGACATTGAAAAAGGGCGCGATTTTCAAATCCACCAATGAAATTTGGGTATTTCGTCGTATATGACATCAACGACCCACATAATCCGTTCCACTAGAGTTTATGATTGTAACTTCCGCAAGCAAGCGGAACGGGAAAAATCGCCGTTGTGAACGTGGTCGTTGTAAGTCTCTTCTGGAACGTAGCCTTAGAGATACGAAACATAGATTTATGCTTGTGCTAATAAACAATCACGCGTGGAATTAGCGGATATTGGAATGACTCTAAATTTGAAGTTTAAAATTAAACAAGTAAATCAAAGTAGTGAGAGTTCCGATGGCCTACTTCTCCTTCCCTATATTATCCCATTCCCTTTATGCCATCCTTCTATTCCTTCCTATCCCATCCCATCGTAAAGGTTGGCAATGCTGTTGGCTTCTCTCCTGGTGTTGGAAACATCTATAGGCGATGTTAATAATTTTTCATAAGTTGGTCCGTCTGTCTGTTTGCTAGTTTCAATATAAAATAATTAAATAACCTATGTATTATATATAATTAAATGAAAAAAATATCTTAAGATTTTAATAGTATTTTTTTTATTGCATGATCCAGCTGACTGGCAGACGGCCTACCTGATAGAAAGTGGTTATCATCTCCTATGGATATTTGCAACACCAAAGATGCTACAAATGCGCTGCTGTTCTCTTAAGGGAGACTGACATCTAGCCACTGAACCCGGAACATAACTCATGGTTGTTATGGCGGCATAGTCTAGACCAGGGGTGGTAGCCATCCAAAAGGGTAAATACTCTCCCACAGGCCGACCGGCCACGGGAGATTGTATTCTGTCTCCCTTCCTGCATAGGTTAAAATAAAATATAGTAATCCAGATTCTTTATATTTTCGTAAATTTAAGACATTCTAATGAAATAAATTACTTATGTCAAGTTTCTTTCGAAATGTCGGTATCAGATAGCCTTTCACCGTCCGATATAAGTTTCAATAACAAAAACATAACAGTTTCTCATAACGGAAATATAATTTTGATGTTTACTGATATTGTTTATTATTAATAACGATAATAATATTATTATAATAGTTTTGATAACTAAAATAGCAGTTAACGGAATATACAGTGTATTAGAATGTAAACATTCTTAAAAAGTACAATGGACAAAGTACATATTAATTGGAAAATTTTCATAACGAATTAGAACTCTATACCATATTGTAAAAAAAAACTGATTAATTTTTGTATTTTGTTGTGGAATCCTAAGTTATTTTCCTAAATCAAAGAAACTGCTATTTTAGACGAACAAGATTCGGATTAGAAACGCTTTTGAATGAATAAATATCGTAAGAAGGCTACTCCATTTCAAACCTAGTAACAAACATTTTGTTACTTTTCATCCTTGTCTCGTATAAGTAAAGTCTTCAGAGTAGTTTCATTCAAATGATGATGATGGGTTCAAAATTTTTTCAGTTACTGGGTTTTGAGATGAAACAACCGAAAAGTATGAATTTTCAATTTAAGAATTAGTAACACAAAGCAGTAAATATATATTTATACAAAATGAAACCGATAAGACATTGAACCCAGAGTTATGGGTTACCGTAGATATTATAAGCTCGTGTTTTAAACCGGATTCCTGTATCTTACTATTTGTTCATTTGTATCACACTACTGGTTAAAATTTGACATAAACTCCATACAAGCAATGTCAATTTTCTACCAACGGTAGGGTAAAAGAATAGATGGTCAGATATAGAAACCTGACATAGTGAAACGACACGAAAGTATTAAATATGTAAAAAAATATTTTTAATGAATATCCACCTTATATTCTGCATAGATTTATGTAGAAGTTCTTATCGGGATGAATGTTATAAGTGCCTTTTTAATCGAATGTAAGTGTAGTATGAGTTCCATAGTTTTGAGTTTAATGTTCTAATGCCGTGTTTCTGTATCTTACTTCATCCATTCTTGTACCCTACCATTGTTAGAAGATTGATATTGCTTGCACAGTTTGTCAATTTTTACCCAGTAGTAAGGCGAATCATTGCTGATTCCTATATCTTACCAACTGGTTAAAAATTGAAATAAGCTCCAAACAAGTATTGTCAAATTTCCACCAATGGTAAGGTAATCGAATGAATGGTATGATACCAGCCATCAATAGATAGTAACATATAGGAACCGGCTGAAAATCTTATGTGATTGAAATATGCTTTCTTATAATCGAATTTAACTTTTTTTAAGTGTATAATAAAAATTGTAATTAATGATTTTTAGTTATTATACTAATATTAATTATAAGCGTTTTTTTTTTGGAACATTTTGTGTAAATCGTACGGTATTGCGAGGATTGTAAGGCCTTTAACAATCTTTAAATATGGCTCTGTTATATGTGTACATATATCCTATGTCAAATATTCTTGTTGAATTTACTAGATGAGGATAATCTTTTAAGTGTTTACCTTAGCCAATTTGTAGGTATTTGTCTGACACAGAACGAGGGCGTTTCTTATGGCAGCTCGAATAGACACAGTTCACTAAGCAGTTTAGACTTCAACACAAGCACAATTATTAATTTAAAAGCAATGAATATGCTGTAACAATTACTCATTTTGTACACGTTTTGGCAATAAAACTTACAGCAAAAAAAGCGCCTTATAAGTTCCCACTTAAAAACTCTTGAACGATTTTAAATAATGTCTCAAGTCTATTTCAAATAGGACGCTATGGCCGACACAGCCATAAAACGTAATTTGTAGCGTTATTGTAAACTTTCCTACGAAATAAATATTATTTTTAATTATATAAAAACATATATAATCTTGTTACTGTTTAATAATAATCTTATACTTAGATACACGATTTTTATTTCTCTAATTGAGTAATTTTTCCCATGCCGTCCTATTTGAAACGGTTTTTAAACTATTAGGTTTGTAAAAGCAGCTAGCGATTGCAAATGCTTTCATTTTAATTATATAAAGCGTGTAATTTTCACAAAACTTATTAACACGCTAAAAGCTGTATCAGATTATAAAACTTATTCAATTGTGTTTGTGTTGAAAATGTCAAGCATTTAGTAGAGATGCGCCGATTATCGGCGACTAGTCGGTAAAGCCGACTATTCGGCCACTATCGTAGTCGGTGACTAGTCGGCACTATTCGCCAGGTGGTAGGGTATTTGCTCGACGGGATGGCGACCACCCCTGGTCTAGAGTATGCCGCCATAACAACCTTGTGTTGTGTTCCGGCATTAGTGACCAGGTTCCAGGTTCCTTAAGAGAGCAGCAGCGCATTTGTAGCACCTTTGGTGTTACAAATGTCCATAGGCGATGGTAACCGCTTTTCATCAAGTGGGCCGTCTGCCTGCCTGCTGAACTCCTGCATTAAAAAAAAATTATTGGGCAAAGAGCGCCGACTATCCGGCTTCTTACTTTGTAATTTGTAATCTATACTTTACTAATACTTTGTAATCCTAATCCATACTCGAGACTTTCTTTTTGACATTATTAAATTTTAACTGAGCTCTTTCACTTTAATTAACAATAACAGTAATATCTTTAAAATAAAATATTTTTTATATTTTTACACAACAACACCGCCCTGGCCTGTACAAAAGCAAAAATCAAGAAACCCATGCGATGGTTGCGATTTGCGCGCGAATCAGCTATAAACGAAGCGTCACGGAAATCCCCGAAACCGCGATCGGCTTAGCCGACTAATCGGCCGACTAGTCGGCCAAAGTCATAATCGGCACGTTCTCTAGTATTTAGTGAACTGTGTCTATTCGAGCTACTACAAGAACACCCCTCGTTCGGCGTAAGTCAAACACCTACAGACAGTTTGGCTAAGGCTTGAAGATTATTTTAAAACTTGAATATTCATGAATACATACATGACACTTGTTGCTAGATACGTAATTCGTGCTTAGCCATATTTAGAAGTAAGCTAAAAGTTTTAAGGCATTTTCCGATGAGGTCGTAAAATCGTTGTTAAAAACGTACAGAATATAATAACATGCGATATAAACCCGTTTGAGTGTTTTTTGAATTTGACATTTCAAAATAAACACTTTCCTAAAAAATGTATCTTCCATGTAACCTTGTACTTTGTGATAAAAATGTTTTCTTTGTTTATTTAGTTAATTATTATAGTTAAGTTTCGAGCTAAGTTCACTTTCGGGTTAAGTTAAAATGGTCCTTCTATAAAAATTGCTTTTCGTTTATTAATTAATTTATGAAAATTGTATAGAATAAAATCGAAATTATTTTTTCTTTTAGCTTTGTTCATATATTATTTACAAAGATGTCGGACGACTGGGGCGGCTTTGCGACTTTCTGTGGAAAATATATTTTCTCTAGTTGAAAATATGTTAGCATATACAGAGTGAATTTTTCAAGAGGGTCTTCAGGGCCAAATCCTAAACTATACCAAATAACGAAAAACACTCAATGGAGTCTCGAGGTCGACTTTGACGAAAACTGTAGTGGTATAATTCAATTTTAGAAAAAAATAATATGGATCAGGAATCGAACCGGCTGATTTTGAATAAATAAACATTCTGTATTAGTATACCAAATCATAATGTAGCTTGTAAGGATCAATTTCTATAAAGAATGTCAAACGGCAAACCAAGAGAAAGAGTTGTTTTCTAACAAAATGTTCTATTTTCCATACATTAATTAAACGTCACTTCGTTGTATTCAATATGGAAATGGTGAAAATTATTCTATTTTTAATAGGCATCTACAAATTAATATTCGAAACGCACATTATTTTACTCCAATCGGTCAAATCAGTCCATGGGTAAACATTGATTGCGTTTAAATGAGGTGCGGTCAAATGACCGACGCAGTTTGATGTTTGATTACTTTATGGAAAATAGAACATTTTAGTCAAAAACATGAAAATGATCTTTACAAGAGGCACCCGACTCGATTTCCGACAAGAGTATTTTTTTTTCAAGAATCTAATGATGCCACATTAATTTTCGTCATAATTGGCTTCGAGACTCCTTAGAATGTGTTTCGCTATTTAGCAAAGTTTATGATTTGATTCTGAAGGCCCACTTGAAAAAAAAATCGGTCTGTATACACTAAAATTTCGTGAACAATCTTTGTTTACGATACGGAGGGAAAATACAATGAATGACATTTGTTTAGTAAAGAATACGAGTCTAAAAAGTCCACTAATTATTTACGGGGGCGCCATAGGATTTCTGTTATATTTTAATATAGAAAATCCACTAGACTTTCAACTATTTTTTTTTTTTTAATATATAGTTTTAAACCAAAACAGGTCAAAGTTTGAATGAAATTAATAATAGTATGTACAGTTCTTACCCAAATTAAAACAAAAGCAATTCGAAGTGCATTAGTATAATTTCAAAGTATTCAAACAGACCTACCCATGAGGCGTTCAATTTAGGACGGCTTAGGATTTGGTCTCTAAAAATATCAATCAATCAATAAGTCTTTATTGTGCACCAATAACCAATACCAATACCAAAAAAAAGAACTTAGACTAAAACTATGTCTCATTAAGCACAAAGGGCGGTCTTATCGGTAAAAAGCGATCCATTCTAGACGACCCCAGGAATGAATTGAGAATATAATAATAATGGTGGTAAAATATGGTATAACAAAAAGTCAAATAGTGTAAAATACATGTGGCGCCATCCAATCGTGTACGTTTAAAGAGCTTTTCAGATTTGTTTTTGTACTGGACAACTATCATTCGTAAAATACTTTTTTCATGGTTTATAATCAAACTTCATATAAAATATGTCCGTTTAAACATAACGAAAATATAACAATATTAAATTGTACGTGCGCACAATAAATTTGACAATAATATTGTTTCCGCCTAATCAATAAAGAAAAACAAAAATCAATGTAAAAAATTGCAAATTATAATTATATTCACGTTGTTATTTCCTAATTTAAGGCAGCTACATGATTTTTTGAGTATATATATTAACAGGTTACAAGCTGTATAGGACACTGACGGGTTGACATTATTTTCGTATTTTTTACACATAATTGTGTTTGACGTAATTTGGTAGACCATAACTATCCCACCGCAGAGAAGGGTGGTGGTACTAACCTATATCTAATATCAAGGTGTTGAGTGCGTGAAACCCAACGAAATAAAATGTTACTCATGATATTTTAGTTACTGGAAAATTATGCCAAGTGAGTAATTACAGTATATACATTTTCTCTTTTCCAGTTAATTCGATAAACAATCCTGAAAAAGAAAATTCAATTAAATTGGGATTTGTCTTCGGCAGCCATTATTGGCATTCATTTCGTAATAATCGAATTATAGGGCGGTGGATTATCTCGAAGACATAAAATGCAAACCCAAAAAAATCATGTATTTCTACTTAAATATAAATATATAAATAAATCTTTGTTATGAAAATTTACAAAAATTAAATAACTTTAAAAATATTAAATATGTATTTCAACTCTGCAAACTTAACACCGTAAGTTCATACACTAGTGTTGTTCGGGTCGATTCTTGAATTATTATTTACTGTTTTAAACTGGACACTCGTTACTCAGTTTGACTTCTATATAAGATGGTCTACCTTTACTCTTCATAGTATAAAGCACATACATACATTGTTTTCAGCAGTCTCCGTTACAAACATATTATTTGTCAGTATATAGTGATACTAATATTTTATTATTTTTATTCTTCCATATTCTTATTCCATACAACTTGTTTTCAATGTTTAAACATTAATTGTCACCCGTCTTTGTTTGGAGCGGCTTCTGCCTAGGTTAACAGTTAACTAATATGTTCAGAAAAGCACATTGTCGCCCAACCGTATCTCATTTGTGTATTAAATGGATATTATACTGATTTAAATAATTGTTTAATTTTGTTACTTTTACCCTTTAATGCCCCCCACTCTGTTCAATCCTTTTCGTTTTTTTATTGCTGGAGTATGACAGGATCACGGCCCACTTAATGGAAAATGGTTACTGTCACCTATGGATATTTGCAAAACCCAAAGGTGCTGCCTATGTGGTGTTGGCCTCGAAGCAGCGAACTGAAACTAATCAAGTGATGCTGGAAATCGAGCTTTTTATGGCGGCATACTTTAACAGCAAATATGAAATCTCTAATGACATAGTATTTCGAGTATATAAGAAATCCGTTATTTGGCGTCGAAGACCAGCAATTTGGTTCTAGTCTATACAGATAATACAACTGGTCAGTTGGCTACTAACAGTGTGCCTGAGTAGCGACACTAATACTCTGCCGGATTTTTAACACGCTCCCTCCATAAGTTACAAAGATATAATCCAAGGCACGTAACTTAGCTAGGTTTTGGCGTAGTAAGTTCGCATATTCTCACTCGTGCAACAAAAAAATGTCACTATTGCTTTTCATTATTCTATTATTATTTCCATCCTTTATATTTAAACATACCTGTTTAGAACAAATTTAAATATAGGAGACGAATTCGTGAAGTTACTAGGTATTATAAATAAAATAAACAGTTAAAAGTTAATAAATAAACCATTTTTCTGGCATGTCTGCGCAAAATGGTATTTGGTCCTGGTGGTCCTGGCATTGTAATTAAATTTTTAAAAAATACTCTCGAAACTAAAACTTAATTTAAAACAATAACAACAACTTGTAACAAAAACTCAATAAAAACAAAAGCGTTACAACTTTAGTGCACACAAGTGTAATCGGAAGCGAATGGAACATGGACGCAGTGCGGGAGGGAAGGGTCCCTGAGCAGGGTTGGGCAGTATTTCAATTACTTGTAATTAAAATACGTAATTGAAATACAAATACGTATTTTGTATTTGTATTTCAATTACTTCTTAAAAATGTAATTTGTAATTAGTATTTCAAATACCTGACGCTGAGGTATTTTGTAATTAGTATTTCAAATACTTATGGTTTCAAAATACATTTCATAAAATACATTTAGCTATTACATACATTTGATGGGTGTGTTCTTCAGAAAATAGCGCTTGATAGCTTTCATAAGCAAAAGGGTGACCGCTAAATATTAGGTACGTTCTGAAGTACTGGCTATTTAAAATAAATGTTTCTTTTTTGGCCAAGATATATAATTTAAATTAATTTTACTTTGAAAACATGAAATTGTTTTTTAAAAATTAGACATTTATTTATTGATAAGCCTTATGTTTTCATCGCATTTGAATCTTTTTCGTCATCATGGATGGTTAAAATTCGAGTAATTATGGAATAAGAGTACCGTCGTGGCAGCAACGCGGTAAGAGCGACAAGCAACATCAACGACCTTTATGAGCGAATACTAAAATGAACGCACTACTTCTTTTGTCCGCTTCCATTCTGGAAATTTCGATCTTTTTTTATAGTTGGAGTACAGCAGACAGGCTAACGGCCCGCATGATGGAAAGCGGTTACCGTCGCTTATGGACATTTGCAACACCAGAGATTTCATCAACCCGCTGCCGGCTTTGAAGAAATTTTATGACACCCTTTTTGAAAAACTCCATATCGTAGCGCTGTGGAAAAACCTCGGCTGGGAGCTCATTCCAAATCCTCACGGTATGTACGAAAAAGGTTCTACAGAACCGTTGCGTATATGAGTGAAGCGGCTTAAGAAAGTGGGGGTAAAATCCCAACACATGGCGAGCGGTTCGATGGTAGAAGGACGACGAATACACCGTTCTATACAGTTCTTCCGAATACTCCCCGTTATACAGTGAGTAGAATACGCAGAGAGAAGCGAAGGTTCTCATAAGGCCAAGCGTATCTAGACCGGCTGTGAGTATGGGATTATCAACAACGCGAACGGCTCGACGTTGAACACAGTCTAGGGGATTGAGTTGGTAGTCAGGTGCTCCAGCCCAAAAGTGTGAGCAGTACTCCATATGCGGGCTCACCTGGGTTGCGTTGCTGCGGTGTGAAGTACTTCTTGGACCGGTTTAACACTCCCAGCTTCTTAGAGGCAAGTTTTGACTTGCCTTCAAGATGTCCCCTGAACATCGCTCGCGATGTCAACACCGAGGATCCCAATACTCTTGGAGGTGGTAAGGGGAGTTCCTTGGAACTAAAGCGATTGCTCGAATGGAGTTTTTTTGGAAGAGAATACGTAGACCTATGTCTTCTTGGGGTTGAAATAGATTAGGTTTTTTCTACCCCATTCAGAGACTCTCTCTAAGCAATCTTTTACTTCAGATCATGATTGAATGATCGAGGGACGTTTGCACGACCAGAGTACTGCGCATTGCCTGTGCTGTCATCCGCATTGCAATGAATGTTGCGAATAGACAACATATCATTGATATGTAAAATGAACAACTTTGGCGATAGCACACAATCCTGGGGCACACCAGCGTTGATGGGCTTGAAACTTGAGCAACAACCGTCGACAACGACTTGAATGCTGCGCTCATCAAGAAAGCTGGATAGCCAGGTGTAAGGCCCTTAGGGTATCCCATACGATGGCCGCTCCGATAGAAGAGCCCTGTGCCAGACCCGGTCGAAGGCCTTAGCAACATCTAGAATTCTAGACTAACTGCCAGTGCTTCCCCTTTGCAATTCTCAATGGCTTCAGCCCAACGGTGGGTTAGGTAAACCAAGAGATCCCGAGCTGAGCCACCCTGGCGGAAGCCGTATTGCCGATCATTTAGCAGCTGGGAATCTTCAAGATAACACAGAAACTGCGTGTTGATAATACGCTCCATCACCATTGACAGCAAAAAGGTTATTGCTATAGGCCTATTCGACGTGTCTGTTAGGTCCCCTTTTTTGGGGACAAGGTGCACATGGGCAATCTTCCACGAAGCGAGGACACAACCCTTGTAGTAAGAGACAGTGAAAAGTCGAGCAAGGACTGGCTGGGGACTGCTCAGCTAAACACGTCTGCAGCACAATGGCAGGAATGCCATCAGGGCCAGAAGACTTTTTGACGTCGAGGGAGAGGAGAGCACATCGAACTGCTTTTTGAGTAAAGCGCACCTCCGACATTCTAGATTCACACTCAGGGATTGTAGGTGGAGTTTCTCCTACGTCGTCAAGAGGTGAATTGGCCGCAAAGATTTCATCCAGAAAATTGACTTTATCTTTGGCGGCGTGTACCAGACGGTCGTCCACTGTGCGCAGAGGTGGAAGAAACGCCCGACAAAAGTTTCATTCGACAGCTTTGGCGAGGGCCCAAAAAGCTCTAGTCCCAGAAGAGTAGCTAGAGAGGCGCTCACCAATTCTGCCGATGTGATCGAATTTTGCTCTCGCGAGCTTTTTTTTAAGAGACGTGGGGGCGGCATTGTATATCTTTTTCATGTTAAAAGAACTTGGATCCTGACGAGCCCGCGCTGCAGTCCAGGCTCGATAAGCCTGTTGCTTTAGCTTTACAGCCTCACTGCTGGACTTATCAAACCATAGTGGTTTACTCGTACCACCGATAGGTACCGTTGAGTTTGGAATGAAACATTCCATTCCCTGCAGTACTACATCGGCGATCGAGTCTGTGCTCGCATCAGAATCTTCCGACGAGAAACATAACTGCCTCTATAGGTAGGATGCATAGAATTTACGGAGTCAATCCCAATCTGTTGACTTGTATCGCCACACCTTCCGTCGTCCACCGAGACGAGTCTGATCGGGAATAGGTAGGGGCACCACCGAAGATACCAGACAATGATCAGAGGTTCCCAGTAGAGCACTGATGGAGATCTGGTATTTCTCCGGGTGTGTGGTCAGCAGAAGATCCAGCAAAGAAGGCTCATGATCCACACTATCCGATATTCGGGTAAACTCCGTAATCACCTGAGTGAATCCATGGGTGAGAGCAAAATCGTAGGCAGTAGTCCCTGGCAGACTAGTTCTAACGGAACCCAACCACTCAGCGTGATGAGCATTAAAATTCCCGACTATGACTACCTCTGCTAAAGGATACTGCCCAAAAACTTTGTCGGTCAACTCCTGAACGTGTTCAAAAAAAGCGAGCTGTTTCAGTCCTTGCGCATTCCCTGTCATGGGACCGATATAAGCACGCATAAATCTGGGTGGAACCACCAAAATCTACGCGTACCTACAAGATGGAAAGGTCCCTATCTTCAAGGCCGTGAAGATTAGAATAAAATAAAATATAATAAAATTAGGTTAACTTATTTCAGAAAAAACGGCAATTTCATAGGCAAGGCCCTAATAATAATTATTATTTAATTTTTGAGAATATTTTATTTACATAATCTGACACCTGACGGTATTTTGTATTTTGTATTTTAAATACAGATAGTTGAAATGCTGTATTTTGTATTTTATATTTCAAATACCCGACGTAAAAGTATTTTGTATTTCGTATTTTAAATACATGCGAGACAGTATTTTGTAATTTGTATTTCAATTAAAGGAAACCATGTATTTTGCCCAGCCCTGTCCCTGAGGTACCAATCGCTGTTTGTACCTCATTCCCCGCGTCCCGCTTGACAAGCAAAGAGACCTAAAAACGACTTTTGCGCATCTTAAGACTGGCCAATTTACGTTGCCGGGGATTATTATACTTTCATTTCCTTTAAGCTTTCACAGAACCCGTTGATCACTACTCAATACTAGATGTCTATGCAAAATGGAAAGTATTTGTATTTTCTATTATTCAATAGATGTCGGTATTAATATTTTAATTTTAGTCGTGTTCTGCAGATTTGTCTACTACTGCAACTTTTACTTTAATAAAATTAACGTTACGTTTTTCACTATGCCATTGGATTTTTTTCAAACATATTCAGGAAAATGGATGGATGGTAAAATCAAAATTAAGTTAGAATGTACCCAGGAAATAATAGCGCTCATTCATACCCAGGATGCAGGTAATTGCCATTGAATCGATAGAATAATATAATTTATAAGTAAGAACGACAATCCTAGGATTTCAAACTGTTCCCTTGATGTTTGGTTCCAGTGGTCTATGGCCTTGCCACATTTATTTCGGTGCTTATGATAAGGACTTGGAATACATACGATTATCTATCCAAATTTTTATAATTTTTGTTTTTTAAAACTTTACTTCTCTGAACTTAATATCTCTTTAATTTATTACTTTATTTTGTTGAAAATACGAATTTGTATAACTTAATTATTTGAAATTGTCAAAACTCTATCAATTTGTGTCTAATGTAATCTTTATTTTGTTTTTAAATGTGAATTTGTCATAGGTCGTATAACATTTCTTAAATATACCTACTCAGGTTGAGATCTTATATTTGAAAAAAAAGATCCCGATGTATTGAGAACCTCCTCCTTTTTTTGAAGTCGGTTAAAAAATTCAAAAATAGAATCCGCGTGTTCCTTGTAAACAGTATATAAGGCGGAACCACCATCGTTCCAGCAAGCATTGAGTTACAAGCATTTGGCTGGAGTAATCCTCCAATAAATACTAATATCCATTTACTGCCATCTGAAGCAGGAACTGAAGGTCTTCTAAACCAGAGAGCTGTGCCGCTCTGAGTCTTCAAAGAACACTATAAATCCGTGAAAACCATACATAATTTATTGCATAACGCTTTAACTTTTAAATCCTTAACCGTATCTCATTTGAATATAACCAAATTCAAAAATGTAGCGTAAAATATGCCATTAGCTAATAATAAATCTGTTTTATAAATAAAATAATTATGACAAAACACAATCACCATATCAAAATAGCGAGTCCAATGAAACAATGATGGCAGTAGCAGACGGCACGTGCGGGACTCCCGCGTAAATAACTGTCAAATAAATTCAGATAATAAATTATTATTAATTTTTCTTTATGATTTTGAAATGCAGTTCGCATGACGTTTAAGGTTAGCCAGAAATAATTATTATACATATTCCTGTTGAATAGCAGTTTTAAGGTTATTAAAAGCTTTAATGGCCGATTCCTATATCTTACTATTATAATATTTAATCACTTGCCTTACGATCGGTTGAATTTTATATTACTTGTAGGGAGCTTATTTCAAAATTTTACTGATAGTAAGGCAAAAGAACTATTAGTGAGATGTAGGAACGCGCCATAAGTGTTTTTAGCGGGAGCATGAACAGTGATGTTTTACTGTGCCGTTATTTTAAAGTGCAATTATTTTCAAAAAAGTTTAATATTTGGCTAATACTGAATAATAAGTCCCTAGTTATTTATGACTGAATTATGCGTTTGTGTTTATAGTGAAATGTTCCTTTTCGAACTGTTACCTAAAAGAAGTCCCTCGTTTAGTGTCAATGGACGACTTATAATTTGGTTGAGTCTTTGCTTGTAGATTATTTTTACTCTGAATACTCCTAGATGCTTACCACTGGCTGGATACACAAATCGTGCAGTACCATATTTAAAAAGGACAAGTAGATGTAAGTGCTTCATTCAAAGATGTTAAATATAATGATGATATAATTCTAAGCAAGTCTGTGATTCCAAGTATAAACATTCAATACCTACTGTTCTTCGATGTTCAAACTCATAACACCCTTTTATTATTCTGCAAAATTGGGTAAGCAAGGGTTGATCCTGTTGTGACAACCCATTCAACAACTGTCCATAACAAATTGATATAATTGCATAAATATTGTGCGATTTAAATAATATTAAATAAAAATAGGGTGGCAGGGTACTGTCAATCCCTTTGTTGTTTAGGCACCATTTTAAGTAATACATTCAAAATTCAAGATTTTGTTCAAACTAATAAGAATATGAAAATAATGAAGGTCATACAGAATTATAAGTTACATCCTACTCTATAAATATACACTGCTTCGCGAAGAGTTATTGCTGTTTTGACGAGAATTGAAAAAGAATGCTGTATATGATATTGACAATGGTCCAGTAAAAATGTGATTCCAAAAAGCTCCTAAATAATACATGAGTAGATGGTGCCACACGTCATCCTCTCTTTTGTCTTGCTTTTTAAAATTTTATCATTTACTAGCTGATGCCCGCGACTTTGTCCGCGTGGTGCGGTTTTTTAACTATCCCTCGGGAACTATTTAATTTTTCGAGATCAAAAGTATCCTATATGTTGTTGGCTAGGGATATAAGCTACCACCATACAAAAATTCATTTAAATCGGTCCAGTCGTTTCGGAGATTAGCCGGTACAAACAGACAGACAAACAGACTAACAAACAAACGGAGAAACAAAAAATTTGAAAAAAGTCTAAATTAGTTCTATTTCACTTCTTGCACCCCTGACTTGGTTTTTAGCATTTGTTTTCATTGTACAGAAATTCGACCTCTACAGTTTTATTATATGTAAGTATAAAAAACATATTTTAGACGAAACCATTCCAAAATTGTCTAAATAAATTACGTGTGCAAATAGTCTAAAATGTTACGTAAGGATTAGTTATTTTTAATTTAAATCATGAAATTAACACAAACGTTTACATTGTTTATATTATATTGTTACGAATTGCAGGACTCGAATTAAAATGCCGTTGGAAATATTATAGAAATTATTAGAACTATACAAACACATATAACACAGGTATAAATATAACTGAACACAACTAGTACAAACGTAATGCACGATTCAAAAATCCGCGCAAAGTCCGTCACTAATTAGATTACCGAATGTACACAAGTTTTACTCCGCTTGTGGTCGCTCGACTGCCTCGTCCATCAATCGAGGCATTGTTTTATACGGCACGGATGCAATATGTCTGCTCGGCCGCGTGACCGAATTTCCTAGAATCACACCTGGCTAATGACTGTCATAAAAGATTACAATACACAATAGGCTGTTTTTCTAATCACAAATTTTAAACATAAAGTAAACAAAAGAAGGCCAATTGCCAAAAGGGTAATAAAATGTGTTTCTACAGGGCTGCAGGTGTGAATTTGCGTTTGTCGGCACCTCGGTCGCAACAATATATTATTTACTAATTAAATAGATTTAAAATTAAACTAACAAAACACACCTTTACTGCGAGTTGAGGTCAAAAATGCCTCAACATAGATTTCACGGCGCTGCAGCGCTACCTGGTGCGGTGTGAAGTTTGCCTACTCTCTGGCTGGTGTGCGAATTCTCTGCACTCACTCTCAACACATGGGTATACAGATAAATATATATTTCTTTATGTTGTAGAAATCTGTACAAGTTGATCTTAAGGTTATATATAGGCTTATTGGAAAATGTTAATATTTGTTAATCAAATTTATTTCAGAGAGATATATTTTACAACATAAAATAACTATAGATTGCATATATTATCGACTGAAGAATACAAAACTCGTTATTTTCTTTTATCTTTACGTATCTGAGTATCAGATAACAAATCCACTCCAACAACTTATAAAAGACTGAGGTTTAAATAAGCCACAAACGCACGAGTGCCAAATTATTTCGTACAATACAGGTATATTTAATTATAGAACTTTAAGCAAACTATTGAAACATGAGACATATGAATAGGTCCTTTAACACAACTGAAAGAGTTCAGTTGGGGCCTGTCAAACATATCAGCTGAAAGTTCATTAAAACAGGTCCCGCAGTGGACGTGTTAGAGTACAGAGATAATCATTTTTACTATTCTACTTGGATTGTATAGAATGATGAACACTTGGTACTAAAGTATAACAATTTTCCATTGGAACTCCTAAACTTACAACATAATATGAACTATAATGTACATGACAGAAAGTCTAAAATATTTTGTGATAACTATGGAATATAGGATATTCTTTATGAATAGCTATGACCAATAATAAAATAGAGGGTGTGGCTAAGAGTTGTATAGCTTTTTTCTTTAAGTCGGCCAAATGTCTAACGGATAAGTGTTGTGTATTCGGATAATTCCGTTATTGAGGAATATCCGAAAATACTTTTAAGTTGTTTGAATTAGGATATAAATATTTGTCGAACCAAATTGCTACGAAATATTCGTAATATTATTGTTGAGATTCTTAGACCACAAATTTGACATCAGTATCTAAATTCTACAAAATTCATATCTTCAAAAATGCGGTAATGCGTGAGCAAGATAGCGAACTCCATTTAGGTAATGACCGAAAATAAGCGATAGGCTTACTATTTACCTGAGTAAGTAAGTGATCACCGAATCCTACACACATTTGCAACGCAAGATATGATGGAATATACCGACACATGGAAGTCGTTCACTGTACGTGACGTTTGATCATTCATTCCATATGTACGTACAAGTCGAGGAATATACTCTCTGCCGCGGTTTTCCTAAATACCTTCAATTCTCAAGTCTAGATGCCTGAGGTAACACTTCGAATTACTTAGTGTTGCAGTAGTCCATGGGCGACGGTAGCTACTGACAACCAGGTGGACGGACTGCCCTTTTATCTAAAAGCACATATAAAATATTATAAAATAATAATAATAATCAGCAGACAAACACACATATTGTATGTCACCAAATTAAGCAAGTTAGGCTTGTGTTATGGGTAATATACCACGTACTACTACTCTGGGGCCGATCCCAAACACCCAAACCATAGCAAATAACGAAGAAAACACGTTTCCGAAATTTACTATACCAGGAATCGAACCCGGAGCCTCTGTGTTGCAGTGAGGTAAGCCGGCAAAGGCTTAGCCCGCTCAACCACAGAGGCCGTCAAAATTAATCTAATATCTATAATTTTTATTGCTGATGTTCAGCAGACAGCTCAAAGAACTGTCTGAAAGAATGTAAAACCTTTGCTTACATATAACTGCAATTCTAGATGTGTGACTAACTGCGAAAAGAAGAAGCTGGACAAGCCAAATTTTTTCCACTGACAACCTGAGAGATTGACACGTCGGGGTTGGCTAACGTCCATTCGGGCTGGAAGAATATAAGAAATTTCATAGCCCGAAAAAAGGACACCAGAAGAAACAGCGCTTTTTTTTGTAAATATTCTGGCCTATCTGACCGGTACTACATTACCAATCGAAAG
The DNA here is from genome assembly GCA_019925095.2 of Dendrolimus kikuchii. NCBI lineage: Eukaryota > Metazoa > Arthropoda > Insecta > Lepidoptera > Lasiocampidae > Dendrolimus > Dendrolimus kikuchii. The sequence goes on along the minus strand of CM034388.1, from coordinate 6,889,684 downwards.
CTTCTGCCGAAATTTTTTTTGTGACAGCTCAAAAGACAAATCTCACTAAACAGTTGAATTTTACAACATAAACACAAATCTTGCTTAAAAACAATCAACATTCTACATCCACTTACCGCCAAATGGTCCATTTGCTAATTTGTTCGCTTCCAATTATTAAAGAAAAACATTGTTCACTTTCAACCCAACTACTTAGTAGTACGTTAATTGTTGTGAAAAAAATAACATAACAACACTTTTCATATTCCCGCTAAAAGTTCATGCCACATTTTATAAAAAGAAAAAATTTACACCGTTTTTTAATTCGGATAAATTATATCCGCACAACGATGCTTCCCCTTCTCTAACCCTCGTTTCAATTCACTCGACCTCATACCAGAATTTTTGGCAAAAAGACTATTATTGCTCGCTGAAAGTGACATTCGCGATTCATATATGCGATTACTGAGGTTATTTCAATATTTTTATTTACTAAGACCATTTATTATGGTTCCGTAGTCATTTTTGTGAAAGGGGAACTCTTATACTTTCATCGTGTCCGTAAAACATACGGTGGTAAATTAGATTAGGCTTCCATAGAGTAAATAATAACCATTAATAAAATTAAAACTAAATAATTAAAATGAATAAGTTGGCGGTAGGCTAAATAAAACTTTAAGAATATTCATTGACACTTGACATCTTTTTCTTTGATCACGGCTATTCAAAAGTTGCCGAAACGTCGGAATAATAAAAATCAAATAAATTACCGCGCTTAAAACCGTTAAAACGTAGTTTTATTGTGTATAATAGTCGCGAAAACTAAGAAAATATTATTATAGGTTATGTTGACAAAATGTGTAAGTCGTAAATAAAGCAACTTGATACTTGCACGATGTTTTACGTAATACTAAAAATTACTAAAGTATCAAAATTACTAATATTGGACTTGCTAGAGTATAGAAAAATTTGCGAAAGTGGCGCCAGTATTATTTTCTGCTTTATTTAGACACCTGTACTGGGCGAATTAAACTATTTTAGTTTCTTTTAAATACTAGGTATGTTTCGTGGCCTGTACTTGGCCGTATTAAACATGTAAAAACTTTTTCTTGGAGATTCCAACAATGTCCGCGCGTCTATCGTTATATGTTACAATCACTTGTCTCAAAAACTATTGAGTCTGTATAGACGAGATTTGCCAAGAAGGTTTAATCTATACCTACAACAAAAGCGCTACATAATGATATAATAAAGCCACGTACAATTAAAAATTAGGGATGGCCGCCTGAGGGTTGAAATTTCTCTCAATATATCTATATGCTAGTGTCTGGAGTCAGCTCTTAGAATTATACCGATTTTTCTTAATACATTTTTTATTCATAGGTACGGAGATATTAGCTTCTAAAGTCTAACTTATAAAAATTGTGCCTGTATCTTTTAGCTCTTGAGCTATCAAGTGTAAAATTCTGGAAAAGTCCAAGTTGTAGAGTTTAAAAATGGAAATGTTTTGAACAGTCAAAAAGTAGGTATGATGAGTACCTACTTTTTGAAATAATGCAAAAGCATTTATGCTTTATTATGATTTCGTAGCCAAATGACGACAACAGTGCATTCTTGTCACCAATACGAAACCTTACAAGGGTCCTAGACTTCTTAAGAACTTGCTACATTTTGTCAATATTTTACAGTAAAAAAATATATGTATGGTGGTGAGCTGGTCACCCTTAATCTTTATTTTATCGTGGTTTGACCACTACCACATACTTGTATAATGGTATACTATAAGAAAGCGTATAAATTATACGCTTTCTCGTTAAATTTCATCTATATAGACCTAGTAATTTCTGAGACTAATTACTGCATACGAAGACAGACGGGCGGGCGGACACGATGATTTTATGTGTTCCGCTTTTGCCAAAATTGCAACTAAACCCTAAAATGTACACTAAACGTCTACAAAGATAATTAAATCTTCCAACCACAAACTAATAAGTCAATAAAAATACCGAAATGGAAAAGGAAATTTTATCCCTTTTAAAATATAATTTAGCGATGAATAAAACACATATACAATAATGTCCAATGAAATAATTCCATTATTAAGCAACATTGTACAAAAATAAACTTTATACATTGCTCAGAAAGGCTAATTTTGATTATCTGTTATAGATACAGAGAAAAATTGGGTAGCACTAACCGCCAATATTAAGAAGACCTCTACAAGAGTTATACAAGTAGGAAACGTGAGTAAAAATATTAGAAACTCGATGGTGGAGTGGGTCTTTATAAAATGGACGTATGGCAGCTTAGGGTATGAAAAAGCCACCCTGTTGGAACACGCCCCTAAAGGAACCACCCCTAACCAGTCTTCGTTTGATTCTCAAACGTATAACGCGTTTCGACGAGCATTACCGCAAAATTGTTATTAAATACGATTTGACAGTTTAGTGACATATTCATTTTTATAAATTTTAAATCGGGCTAAAGTAACTACGTAAACAGCCATAAGTGTTAATTGTGAGGTGATGATACACAATTATAAAATAATCAATATTTTTCAGTTATTATTTTTGTATTAAAATAAAATGGCTGTATGATGTACCCAACGGAAAATCTAAAACATGGACAGTTAAAATTCAATCAGTTCACAAAAAATCTAGATCCAATGATGATTAAGACTTTACAGAACTTTTATACGAAGACAAACGTACCATTCAATATGACATCACCATTTCTCGTAGACAACATATTACATCAGCAGAAAAACGACTTCCATAACCATTATATTAATCAACAGTTAGAGAACTACGTTTTACAACGTCAAAATTACCAGTCAAGAGACAATAGTCCTGAAATTGAAGAAAATAAAGACATGGAGGACGAAAATCGAAACGATGATAACGATGACGCGAAAATAGAGAACGATGAAGATTCTAAAAGCCGAGACGATGAAACTTTCACGAATGTTAAAAATGAATATTTTCACCCATCTGAATTTTATTCCAGAAATGAGGAAGTAAAAAACGATAAAGAGATTATTAATGTACCAAATCTTATACGGCGTTGTCAAAATTGCGGTCTAGATTGCCCGCCATTTGCATGTAAAAAAACTGGTCTAAGTAGACTAGAGGAGTTAGAGAAACGTTTCAATTTAAGAAATTATAATGAAAATTCGGGTGATGAAGCTGATAAAGATAAATATAACACAGAAGAGATGGTTAAGAGCTGCGAAGAGTTTGAGCAAAAGAAGCCAGTGTTGAAATTTAGTGTTAGTGCTATTTTAGGAGATAGAGAAGATAGTGGGAGTAAAAATAGCGGCGTTAATGGTATGTATTTTATACTGTGCTAAATAAAAATAAGTTAGAAATAAAATGGAGACAAGTTGCACTGTTCATATTTACTAGGTATATTTCTGTCCAACGATATATTTTTTTTCTTGTGTTGCAATTCTTTCAATATTTGCGTTATAAAAAATTGAATGCGTATTTACGTAAATATTAAAAGCGGTGAAGGTAGATAAATAAAAAAAAAGAAATAGGGACGTACTTACGTTGCTTACATTATTATTATGTTTTAAATATACCTACATAGCATTACTTACATAAATCTAATTAAAACAGCAATAACACGTTGCTAAGCAGTTGACAAGGTAGTGTAGAAAGTAGACTTAATTTTATTAATGTATATTATGGAATTTTAAATGTCTTTTTTTGGGGTTATGGATTGGCAGGTCTTAACTTTATTTAGGTTCGACAATAAATAACTAGCCCAGCATTAGGCATACGGAGTTGTCAACCTTATTTGTTGGAAATACGGCGTACCTAAGATCTTCCAACAAGACATAGAAATGTTTGAATTGTATCTTTCTATTATTGCTTTCCAGACAAATAAATTATTTCTTTCTAAAATTAGAGTTCCGTAGTCAAATTAAAAAATGGAACGTTTCTCATTCTATTATGCTCGTCTGTCTGTTTAGTTTGTTATTGTTATTCTTACATAATTCATTACATATTATTCTTCAATGCTTTTTTATGTCGTAATACTAAAAAAAAAACCAGTTATTATTTTTCAAAATATTGGCCAAGTGCGTGTAAGGCCACGTATATTGTAGGGTTCCCTAGAGGTAAAAAATGGCCTCTATTTTTGTCATCGAAACCCTGAAAAATTATTTAATCGAAAATATTCAATTCCTTTTCCCAATTTCCAAGGTTTTATTATTATTTATTTATTTTGTAGAAAGAAAGTTGGAGAGGGGCATAATTTACACAATTTTTGTTAATTCTATAAGGAATTCCGTTTTTGCGAAAAATGGCTAGAGAACCCTAAAATCCGTTAACCACATGATGTGACACGCATTTCGCCGGTATTGATTTAACCTTAACAATAGTATCCGTCGGTGTAGTAGATTCCCTTTATAACCATCAAAGGAAGTTATTTAAAAAAACGTAAGTCCGCCGGCTATATTTAATTAAATTAAATCTTTTAACGCTTTTTTCATCTTAAATAACTTAGGGCTGTATTTAATTTTTATATACCTACTACTTTTTAAGAAAGAAAATAGATTGAGTCTTCAGGCGATCATAGGGCTGGTTCGCATCGTGAAAAACGGATTAGCCTGGCGATCCTGCGAGGTACGTACCCTTCTGGATACCTTATCCATTGACATCGATGACCTAGGCTCAATATTAAGAGATTATAGGTAGAATACAATTTAAGTTCAGCCTTCCTCAATGTACTGTTTACAATTCAAAGTATACATAATTTACTTTAGCATATCATAAAATAAAATTAGAAATTTATGTAATGATATAATATTAATAAAAAGAAATACAAAAAAGAAAACTTAATAATATTTGTCATGTTGTCTTCTGCTCACAATCCTTAAGACTATGTAGAGTACTGAGCGTAGGTTAACTATCATGTATGTGTAAGGTACCCAGAGGGCTGGCTATGTTAGTTATCTCGTTCCGTTGTTCGAGGATCTACCTCGGAAAACGGAACAACATATCAGCAGTATACCAGCTAAATTTTCACCTGGAGAGTGGATTAAGCGTTTTGAAAGCTTTTTTTATAGGCGCATAGCTTCAGGACTATTTAGAATTCTTTTTTTTATTGCATGAGTTAAACAGAGAGGCAGACGGCCCACGAGATCGAAAGCGGTTACCATCGCCTATCGCCATTTGCAACGCCAAAGGTGCTACAAATGCGCTGCCGCTCTCTAAACGAAGATTGGAACCTGGCCACTGCCGGAACACAACTCAAGGTTGTTATGCCGGCATACTCTAGACCAGGGTGGTTGCCATCCAGTCGGGCAAAAATACCCTACCACCTGGCTGTGGGTTGTTTCGTCGCCTCTTTCAACAGGTCGCCCGGCTGTTTATATTTTTCTACACTCCGAATGAAGTTAACACGGAACTGTAACGCTGAAACACAGTATTTACATTAAACAATATGTTTATGTTGTATATTTTTTTTATTGCGAAGCTGACGAACAGCCAGACGGCCCATCTGATGGAAAGTGGTTACCCGCGCCTATAGACGATTGCAATACCAGGGACGCTGCTAATGCGTTTCCTACCTTTAGGATGGGATAAGGAGAATGAGATGGAGGGATCAGACAGGAGGAATAGGCTGGTGGGTAAGGATTATGGGATTGAAAAATGGAGAGGGGTAAGTGGGCCATCGAAACTTTCAAACATCACACGAAACACCATTAGCTTAACCGTTTCACGCCAATATCCTATGAGAACGTGGTATCACAATGATTGAGCCGGCCGCGACCCTAATAACTGTAATGAAGATGCAGCATGACTTTACCACGTAATTAAGTTTAGTGCGCTTTATGAAACCTTGTATTTGTATAAAGTAATGATGTCATAACTTAGGACGTTCGTTCAAAATCTATGAGGCTGCGACATTTTGAGATGCCTCTGCTAATGCTACACCTGAGTTGATGATAGGGTTTGTGACTGAGTACAAATGTGATTTACTTAAAGCCGTTAATTAAAATAACGCTGTTCATAGTTAGCTATATTAGTGTATATACATGAGTTATCTGTCGATGTTTAACGTCGTTAACGATATCATATCGCATCGCATCTAAGCCTTGGCTACATCTGCGTGACATTGTTACTAAAACTAATATTGTCCCAGGTGTATTAAGGGCATAAGATTATAAAAATCGTCTCAGTCGATTTGATTGTACACTACCAATTTCAATAAAATCTTTTGAGTCGTACCGAACCTAATCTAAAATCAATAAATTAATACGTGAAGCAAAAACTTTGTACCTTTTTTACGAAAATTGCGCAGACGGAGGAGTATGAAATTTCGCACACTTATCTATATTAATATTATAAAGAGGTAAAGTTTGTGAGGTTGTAGGGGGTAATCTCTGGATATACTAAACCGATTTTAAAAATTCTTTTACTGTTGGAAAGCTACGTTAACAGGGAGTGCCATAGGCTATAATATATAAAATATGACACTATATACCCCGGGAGCGGGAAAGAGCGCGGCTGAAACCGCGCTGGGCCGCTAGTAGTTTATACAGAGAAGGTAAAAATTATGCATAAAAATATATTAAATCAATAAAAAAAGCATTACACATACTACCATGTATTTGACACACACACACACATATATATACTCTTTTGGTTAATATTAAAGTCATTTAACAGTGCGGCCTTGGCGAAATCTGTGATTATAGAAATATAGAAGTCTTTGACAACAGAACCTTAATAATGTTCAAACTTATAACTTAAATTAATTATTGTCGAATTTCGACCACTGGGCGACCACTAGTTATTATTAGATAGTAACAGGATTAAATATATTTTTATATAATAAAAGTTAACATTGATTTCGTAGGAAAGCTTACGATAACGAAATACGTTTTCTGGATGTGTCAGCTATACTGTGCTAAAAAGTAACAGTTAGTTTTGCATTTATATTTTAGTAGTAGTATACTAAAATATAAAATATAAACCTCGTCCACGCTTAACTTGAAATTCCCACGGGATTCCCCGGACATAAAGTACCGCAGCATTTAAAAAAGTATGTAAGCTATCGTTTTAGTGGAAGGTGTTTCGGAATAAGCTAATTTTTATGCACCCAAACAAATAAAATCAGCTCCCAGGAAAATTTACGCGGGATTCCCCAGAATAAAAGTATCACACATTTTATTATACAAAAATAGATTTCTATCGGTGAAATAATTACATTGGAATCGCTTTTTTTTAATCTGGCCATATAAAATCATTCCCAGAAAAATTCCCGCGACATCCCCAGGATAAAAAGTAGCTCAGATTTTAAGTCTAAGAATTTTCTGTCCACCAGCGAAAACAGCATCAAAATCGGCCCACAGTAATTTTTACGTGAATCCTGAACAAACAGACAAGAAATCTAAAAAAATTGCATCGTGCTCCTATAGTTTATTCCAGTAGTTTTTTTAATAACTTCAACGTACAGACACGGCATATTTATAATTTTATAATGTTATAGATAGATGGGTGCTTGCGACCGCCTATGTATAGGCATGTAAGAAGTATAGGTATGGTGGGGATTGGTGTTAGTATAATTAACAACCCCCAAGGGGGTGAGACCTGTGGCGCATTTCCAGCCCTCAACAATGCACACGGGGTAAAATCTATTATCGGGAAGCCCTTTTATCTTTGTATCTCACCTGACTGCTTTGAATTGGGGGCAAAGTGTGGGCGTGATCAAAATTGATCAATATGCTGATAAAAGCCAAGTTTCTATATCTTCTATAAATCGATTACCTACTGGTACAGTAAATTTTAGAAAAAAAAACTTAGCACTATTTCCTCTACTAATTTAACAGGTCTTGTTGTGTGAAGTCGACCCCAGAAGCGTCCATTTACCCTTAGCAAAAATTCTTAAAATGCATTATTGTATGATCATAGTTGTATAAAGGAAATTTTAGATAATATTTTATACAAGACATAACTTTATTCGGACGTCATAATAGGAAGAAAGTTTTAATATGAGAATAACGTAACTAAATATTTAAAAATAAACTAAATTATAAATATTTAAATTAATATAAATAATGTAACAAATAGCAGCCAGAGGGAAGCCTGCCCAGAAGGCTGGTTGCATTGCCTCGCTGTATAAATAAGGTTTCTCTGAATGCCAAACATTTCTTTTTTTTAATCATTCATATATAAATATTTATAAAATTCGCTGTCCATCCGTTTGTCATTGTCATTTTACTCGGAAACTTTGGTTCCATACCTACCTATACAAAAAAATATAGGAAGGAGTATTCTATACATTCAGTCCTTCTACATGTGCAGCCAGTGGGTTAATTACACGCAAAGGACATACAGCGACCAAGGTGTCCAGTACCACAATGTGCTGAGAGTGTTATTGGGGCTGCCTTGGCAGTGTAGCGTATCGAGGATATTCGCAATAGCGTGAATTGGCAGCTTTGCGACCATCACATCCCTACTGGCCCGTGTCCGCGGTAGCACCAACAGCATGCTCATAGTATTTGCAGATCCATGAAACTCGCCGCTGCTACATAAATGGATGCAATTCCACACCCAGTTAAATGTATAAGTGAGTCTGTTTGTTTTGCTTAATTATGCCTTGCGGCTCAGCAACTAAGTCAATTTTTTACATGACTATATGGAAATGAATTGGGTTTCTAAAATAAAGGAATTATTATTATTATAGTGCTACATAATGGTGTAATATAAAAAGATCGATTTGACTGTTCTCATTACAATTTACAACATATTTAGGGATTGAAAACTCCAAATCGTTAATCAAGTTAACCGATTATCACGAGAAATCAATTTAAAATTGTACGACTTTGTATTCGTTTGATTTATTTTAAGTTAATTACTTTTGTGTCACACAAATACCTTGCGAAATCGATATGAAGCACGAAAGTTTTGTTTTCATCGCCTTTGCGTACCGTATGCATTTATCACACTCCACAGTTAATCTATTGTATGATATCACCCGTATAATATATATATTAATACAATCGTTTTTGTTTTCAATACATACATATATGTATAATTATGTTTTAGTATAATAAATAAATAATGTAAGGTTTTGAAATAAATATGATATAGTTTTTTTCCTGAATATAATTGAGTTAATGAACTGCAACAACCCTTTCTTTGGTATCAACACTAACATAAAAATAAGACACCTTAAAACGTAACTGTTTTTTTAAAGTGTTTATGGCTCGGCAACTAGGCCTTTGAGCCAGGCGCAATTGTATTGTAGGCTACAATAAACGCCGTATGACGGAGTTCTTGTGGAAACTCGAAAGGCCACATTTGACTATACAGTTGACATTTCTCACAAAAACACATAATTACTACTCAAAAACTATCAATATCCTACAACTATTGTTCATTTTAGAGTGATTTTACACATTTTTAGAAAATAAAACTGCACAGCACAACGTCCCTTTTCAGTTCCCTCCAAAAACTCAAAACGTAACTGTTTTTGGTACTTCGTCATAGATTAATACGACATAACAGAATTAATAAATATCATGTTGTTTCGTTGTTTGGAGAAAAATAGTAATTGTAATATGTTTTATACCATTAAATAATGCACCAGTAAAAATATGTATATTATTAACTAAATAAATTAATTGTTACTGGCTTTCCGTCTTGTAGATTTCATTCAATGTTACGTTCTATAGACATTATTAAGTGTAAAATCTGGCTTTAGGTACGAACAACAGAGCGCCATTCAGGTTTGTTCTTACACACCTCACTCGCTTCTGTACTTTATTATTATAGTCTGATCAATAGGGCCCCCTATTGAGATATTTATACTTCTAAAGGCGTGAAAGTATGATATCACCCGTATAATATATATATATATATATATATATATTAATACAATCGTTTTTGTTTTCAATACATACATATATGTATAATTATGTTTTAGTATAATAAATAAATAATGTAAGGTTTTGAAATAAATATGCTATAGTTTTTTTCCTGAATATAATTGAGTTAATGAACTGCAACAACCCTTTTTTTGGTATCAACACTAACATAAAAATAAGACACCTTAAAACGTAACTGTTTTTTTTTTAAAGTGTTTATGGCTCGGCAACTAGGCCTTTGAGCCAGGCGCAATTATATTGTAGGCTACAATAAACGCCGTATAACGGAGTTCTTGTGAAAACTCGAAAGGCCACATTTGACTATACAGTTGACATTTCTCACAAAAACACATAATTACTACTCAAAAACTATCAATATCCTACAACTATTGTTCATTTTAGAGTGATTTTACACATTTTTAGAAAATAAAACTGCACACCACAATGTCCCGTTTCAGTTCCCGCCAAAAACTCAAAACGTAACTGTTTTTGGTACTTCGTCATAGATTAATACGACATAACAGAATTAATAAAAATTTCATGTTTTTCGTTGTTTGGAGAAAAATAGTAATTGTAATATGTTTTATACCATTAAATAATGCACCAGTAAAAAATATGAATATTATTAACTAAATAAATAAATTGTTACTGACTTTCCGTCTTGTAGATTTCATTCAATATTACGTTCTATAGACATTCTTAAGTGTAAAATCTGGCTTTCTTTATTATTATAGTCTGATCAATAGGGCCCCCTATATTTATACTTCTAAAGGCGTGAAAGTGTCTACCTTTTAATTTTTGAATTCTGAAGTACCTAGTAGAGTTTCAAAAATACTGTCAATGAGAACTAGTTTAAGCAAGATCTTTTAAATAGTTTTGAGATGATATCTTATGGTGTATTTTCTATTTAATGTTTTTTTACAGTCCCGTAACCAAATGACAAAAAAGTGGACGTTTCACATGTCTAAGGAACCCTTTATAGTTTTTGGCCCGCCAGACACTTAGGTACCAACTCTTTGTAATTTTTCCCAGAGTAGATGGATAAGATAGCTACGTAACTAAGCACCTATATAACTTTTAATCAAGAAAGAAAAAGCGTTTCATTAACCATTATAACGTTAACAGCTATAACGCTATAATAACATTTTAGCTACATTCGAATAGCTACATCTTAATTTACTAGCACAAGTTGCAATATGGCGGACTTTTTCAATAAAACGGCGCGCCATCTGGTGGGACACTTAGGCTTGCGGCGTGAAAGGGACGGCTATATACCAGTTCTCACTTATAAGACAAAGATGGACATAAAATAGGGTCCAGAAAGGAAATTAATATATCCTTCAGCGTTTAGTAAGTTGCTTTATTATATTATTGATGTCCGTAGAAATTTCTTTGTTAATATTGTTTTTGTATTGCTGTTATTGGGAAGAATATTGGGAAGTTAGTAATTAAGTCGTAATGAATTTGTTAGTCTGTAATAAGTACGATTCTTTTCGAAAGATATTAAGTTGGGATTACATATTATTTGCAATACCTACTTACCTCATCTACATTGAACGAATGCGTTTCAAAGATGGAAAGAATCTAGAGTATCAACAAATTTCCACACTAATAGTCCGTCTGCTTTCTATGGCACCAAAGATATCCCACCCAATCTGTCGTCATTGTCGTGGCACAATCTATTCGGCTTCAGAACGACACATATCCTGTCGGTAACAGAAGAACAAATGAAGTTATACTAACGCAGTATGACGCAGTATTCTACCGGCTCTGTAATGAACTGAAATATCAACTTTATTCTCTCATTGAAAGCAATAAGGGACTACAGCCGCTATCTCCAGCAGGAATAGAAGCAGCCAAAGACGTTCTTAAAATACACACATCCAATATTTTTTAATCACTTATGTGCATGCATGCATTGTTTTGGATTTTGTGGTAAAATACGGTTTTTTACTGTTACATCAGTAATTTTCACGTTTCGAAACGTTAACCCGAACAAACAGACCCAACGTTTCTCAAGAACGTTTCTCGAGGGCGCCGTGGGTATTTCGAATAAGCTCTTAGCTGAGGTTTCCCCACAGCACTACCATATGGGCTTTTAAGTGTTGTAAAATTCCATGGAGACCGCCAGCTTATTGTGAAATCTCTGCCGTTCCAGACGTGATACATAGGCGATAGTAACTGCCTTCTATCAGATGGGCCCTGTCGGCCTCTCTGCTGTACTCTAACTATTAAAATACCAACAATATCTAAGGATTATCAAAGTACTTACATTAACTTATAAAATATTAAAGAAGACCGTATAGTACTTAACCGAACTTGGGTTAAAACCTCGTAAAAACGAAATCACGAGTAATAAAAAGTTATCGGTTAGAGAGCGCGGGAAGAGTCGTTCGATTTTCAAATATCATCGCAATATGGCGCCCGATGACATGTTAATATGGAAGCCGGCCGATATACATAATTTTATTGAGGGAGTACGATTTTTGTACGATTTTCGCTTTACTATTCCTTTATTTTGTGACCAGATTTTTTATTACAAGCTAGAGCTGAATTGATATACAGCGGCATAGGCGAAATCTTCCGTTTTCCAACATAAAACGCTATATTCATTTCTGTATAGGCACTTAATGTTTTTAATTCATTCAATCATTTCTATTCCATGAATAAAAGCTACGAAGAAAAATTAACAAGCCTTATGGTTGGCATGTACTCAAATCCATTAAATAAATATTCAGGTGATAAACACACATATTTTATATCTTCAATCTACGCAAGTTCCGCCTGTGCTAGGGTAATGTAACGAACAACTCTTAGGCCGATTCTGGACGATTCTAGACAGCTAGACCACAATAAATTACAAAAAGTTCCTTTATATCTGCGTTCCACTGAGCTGGGGTAGGCAAAGACTTATGACTATTCAACCACATAAACCGTCCTTTCTAATATTTTACAATATTAAATTAGCTTGGTTTTAGTACAGCCACTGTTCACGTAGGTTTCTTACAAATAGCAAAACGAGATCCTCTCAAATCCTAAATATAACAAAAATCAGCATATTACGGCAGTAATCCAAACCGCAATGCGATTGGATCGTTTAAATTCAGAACGCGTCTGCGGTTGTGTTAACCGTCTGCGAGTTTATGTTTCAGTGTAGCGCTTTTATGTATGTTACTTAACAGCTATAATGTTTTAGTGCGTGCCTGTAATTTTATAGTTTGAAAAGTTTAGGCATTATAGTTGCATACCTACCTTTCCCATACAAAATATGCCAGTAACAAAATCGTTACGTACTTAATTATATTTGTTTATGCACTTAACGACCAGCTAGGTTGCCTCTATGTTTTGGTCCACCCAGTGCACTGATATGATTTGACCACAGCATTCTATAGTGGCATTCAGAATGGGATGCATTCTGAAAATTTTGCAAAAATGTCTGTGGCATATAAAGACGCCTGTCTTATCTGCCTAGACGGATGAGACTAATTCATACGCGTTTCGTTTTTGTCAAAATGGCAACACACTCTAAAACAAAAGAAATATGGTAAAAATGAAATGAACAAATCTAAGCTAGGCATTTTGTTTTGGGATTTCTTGCCACTTCGGTTTTCACCACATGGTTAATATCCTCTAGGGAAATTCGAGCTATATTCGAATTTAGCGTTTAGTACGGCTAATGAGCCAAATTATTAGAAGTTAAACTTTTGTAAAAAAACTATGGGTGATGTGATATTAGTACATGTAGTATCACGTTCCCTTAGCAGAATTTTGCTTGAAAAATACTTTAGAATTTGAAATGTGTCAATGTCAATATAATAAAGCATGTCATTTATCTTGTTTAACAATTATAGTTACAACACTACGGCACTAGTGTTGTCGCGGAAAACATAATAATGTCATTTGCATATGAGTGTTAAACCGCAAAGCCGCTGTGTTGAATCCAATTCGCTCATTGTTCTGTTAATTGTTGTTTAAACACCTCTCATATTCAGGGTATATAAATAAATAATATTATTATATAACCTTTATTGTTACACAATATAAAATGATGATGATTAGAGGTCTATCTTGCATAATGAAACATTATGACGATGCAGCGCGACATAGATGCTTTCTAGGCACCTTGCGCATACAAGACGGCCCTTAGGCTGAATTTTGTTTGTGCCTGTAACCCTAATATTTAAAAAAATCATTCTCAAATAAATAGCGCCACGGGCTTTTTACATTATATTATTTAAAACGTATTTTTACATCGAATTAGTAAAAATTTAAAATATTTATTAATTTATTTTTATTTTTGATATAGTTTTGATTGATATAGTTTAGAAATAAGTTTTAAATAAAAACAACATGAAATAAGAAATAAGCAATAACTTTATAAACTAATACCATAAAAGGAAATTCTACCCATAGTCGCTCAAGACTATAAGTAGAATACTGAGCCTAGATCACTGTCTTCTAAGGGTAAGGTGCCCAGAAGCTGGCTACGTTTCCTCGCTGGATCGCCATACTGATCCGTTGTGCGAGGTAAGCACTAGCTAGCCCTCTGATCGCCTGAAGAGTCAATGAGTCGTTTTGATAGTTTAGTTTTAAATAAATAAACACCAAAAAAAAGACAAGACATTGTGAATTTGAAATGAAATTTGAAGAAAAAATTTAGAAGCTATATAAACGTAGCTTTCAAAAATAATTCCTAATTCTTCTTTTATTTTAAATTATCCTTTTATTACTATGTAATATAAATTTAAAGAAATTTACCTTTTTAATAAAGCGAGAGAAAATGACTCGTGGCGCTGTGTAGTGTTGTAGGATTTAGAATATCTTTAGAGCTTCATTTTATACTAAGCCAATCATTTTTATATTTATTATTTTGTATTGTTCTTCCACACCATCGCACAGGGCTTTTTTTTAGAAAATGAATTTCCATTTTTACTAATAACGGTTTCGCATCATATCAATTATTTTCACACTTGGCTCGCGTGAAAGTGCCTCGTGACCACCCACCCGCCTCGGGCTATAACATAACACCTCGTTAACCACTTATAACAGGTTAATCAAATAGCGATATCCGTTGTTTGGTGACAATATCAGTATTTAAGAAAGTGTTCTTTAGCAAGAGTTTTTGGCGGGAACTGAAAGATGTTGTACTGTGCAGTTTTATTTTCTAAAAATGTGTAAAATTACTCTAAAATGAACAATAGTTGTAGGATATTGATAGTTTTTGAGTAGTAATTATGTGTTTTGTGAGAAATGTGAACTGTAAAGTCAAACGTGGCCTTTTGAGTTGTCACAAGAACTCCGTTGAATGGCACTAGCTGATAACCTACAGTTCAGCTGTGCTACACATAGGTTTAAGAAAATGAAGAAACTACATTGAATCTAAGATCTGGCTTAAAGGCCTAGCTGCCAAGCCATAAACTTAAGTAAAATAAAAATGTTCTTTAGCAAAGTAAACTATAGACAGAACAGGTTTTGGGGGAAGTTAAAGTGTAATATTTTCTTTGGTCAGAATTATTAAAAAAAAAATGTATTTAAATGAATTGTTTTCTCTTATTTTTCTCATTATTGTTAAAGAGTGTATTTGTCTTAAATTAAACATATCTTTCTATACTTGTAGGATATTCATTATGTAACAATAATAACAATTGAGTGTAAAAGTCGGAGTAGCGTAATGGCTAGCGCACGCGTACCTACCTTAAAGGGCGCGGGTTCTTAGACAGTTTTTCGACCTAATGTGCATATTGCATAACAACCCACAGCCAGGTGGTAGGGCACTTGCCCGACTGGATGGCTACCACCCCTGGTCTAAAGTATGTCGCCATAACAACCTTCGAGTTGTGTTCCGGCATTAGTGACCAAGTTCCAGTTTCCCTTAAGAGAGCAGCAGCGCATTTGTAGTACCTTTGGTGTTGCAAATGTCCATAGGCGATGGTAACCGCTTTCCATCAAGTGGGCCATTTGCCTGTCCGCTGATCTCCTGCAATAAAAAAAAAAAAAAAAAAAAATTGTACAATTACCGCGTGCTAACAATGGCGAAGGAAAACATTGTGATGAAACCTGCACATCGAGGTAACCGATGTGTCAAACCTGCCAAGTCGCCTCGGACAATCGTGGCGGACATACTTTTCGTTCCCCCTATGGTGGGAGGCCCGAGCCCAGCAGTGGGAATTTATGGGCTGTTATTATGTTTTATTATGTAATAATAATTGTGAGTATTAAATACTCAACTGTTACATGAAATATACCTTTTCGAGCTTCCACAAAGAACTCTCTCGTTTGGCCCTAGGCAAGGATTTACGATTTGGTTGAGGCTTCTGTTTCTTTTCTACATGGTGTTTATTTGCTTAAAGTCTATTATAAAAATAGAATATTTATGAATAAATAGCAGAGGCTGTGTACACAACTCGTGCAGTTATATTTATTAAAGAAGAAAAATAATCAAAACTGGCCAAGTGCGAATCAATTCGCGCACAGTGAATGGTTTCGTAAAATACCATAGACATGAATTGACCCAAGATTTATTTATATTGTTGCGTTATTATATAGTTGCGTTTTCGCCAAATTAATTACGGAACCCTAAAACGCACTAATTCATTTCGATCCAGGCACAGTCGGGTTCCGTAGCGACGACGAGCGAAGATCGTTTCCGCCAATTGGCGACGGAATCCCAAAAGATTCACGCTAAAAACTCACATTCGCACTCAAATATTATTTGGTGCTATTATACCACCCATTCAAGAACAGATTAACAATATTTTGCCCTTATTTTGTTTGCGGATCTACTTTTTATTGTCAGCCTTTTATAATCTATTGTTGGTTAAAGTAAAAGATTTCGCGGTTAAATAAAGCGTTTTGTTATCACAAGTGTTTTTGATCTTTTTTCAAAAAGCAATCGTGCCTACTTAGTTCATGTTTGAAAAAATATAATATGATAATGAGGTTTGTTCTGTTTTTAGGGTTCCGACATCTTAATGTATAATCCGAAGGATTTCGTAGAAAAAATACTAAAAATATCAAGGTATTTACAATTTATTGCAGAATTTTCCACTCAATAGTTCAAACGTTAGAAGGTCTCACTCTCACAATATTGTTACAAGTTTAGCGGGACTCGAATTTAAAGGCCGTTAGAATTACTATAGAGTTTATTAGATCTATACAAACACGTATAACACAGGTACAACTATAACCGAACACAACAAATCCAAACATAATGCAAAAGGTCGTAATTCAATAAAACGCACAAAGTCCGTTACTATTAGATTCCCGAATGTACACACGTTACGCCCGTATCGTAGTCGTCGCTTCTGCCCCCCTCTCTCCATCTGGCCGTCGTTTTATACTTCACAAATGCAAAAGAATCCGCAACACCTGGCTAATGATGCTACTGAGCGAGTACAATAGGACAATAGACTGTTCTCCATAATAACTATAAACGTATACCAATAAATAAGTGAACAAAAGAAGACGATCATAAATAATTAAATAAAATTATAAATAAATAAAATAAAAGGATTACAATTAGTTCAAATGCCGACATGTAATAAAATGTGCTTCTACAGATCTGTTCAAGGAATTTGATTATGTCGGAGGGGCTAAGTTGTAACAATATCTTACCACCTATTGACTGTTATACATAGACAAACGAGCAGACGCATATTATGTTATTTTAATAAGGGTTCCGTGTTCGTCAAAATGGATATGAAACCATAAATACGTCTAGAATTAAAAATTGAAACTAAATCCGTTGAGTAGTGTTTTAAACATGTTTTCGATACAATGCATTTTTGTAAACATGTACGGGCAAACTAAAAGATTATTGATACAATAATAAACTTATAAACATACTCTTAAAAATCTCCTTAAGCGATTAGGGAGGTCCATCCCTCTCGAGTAAGGGATGAGAGGCGTCGTTGCGGAAAAGTTTCACCCCCTAACGATTAAAAACGTATGGCAAAAGGGGCTGATATAATTATTTATTAATTTAAATTAAATACGCACATTCAGAGCTTTTTAGACACTTTTTGTGTGGAGCGTATTAAAATATAACAGCAGAGTAGAGCAAGACAATAATATATTTTTGCACCTATAACAGACAGTAGAATATACATAATTATTTGAATATTTATAATAAGTATTATAAAATTCAAAAAGCAATTGGAATAGACTATATGAGCGACGGAGAACACGATAAAAAATTTTTTTTACATTTCTTGTCTGTCAATTTGCCTGCTGGTTCGGGAATCGCGTAAAAACTACTAAGCCGACTTCGATGCGGTTTTCGCTGATCAACAGCTAATTCTTAGACTTAAACTCTGCATTATGTTTAATCCTGGGTATCCCGTGGGAATTTTTCTGGGAGTGATTTAAAATAGCCAAATTAAAAAAAAAAACGAATTCTAATGTGATTTTTTTACTGATCGATAGCAAATTTAATGCCATAAAATGTGTGATATTTTTTATCCCGGGAATCCCACAGGAATTATCCCGGGAGCAGTTACTAGTTGTTTGGGTACGTAAAAATTAGCTCACCTCGACACAGTTTTTAGTAAAACATTAGCTGCGGTAGGTACTTTGTATACGGGAATTCCGCGTGAATTTCAAGTCAAGCGTGGATGAAGTCGCGGGCATATCCTAGTATGTAGTAGTAATATTTTTAAGCTGCCAGGTATTCTCAGTGTATCACGTATGTAGGTCGAAGGTTTTTGTTTTTAATAAATATAAAAGTTAAAGTACTTATACAATGAAAAAGTTTTTGCTAATAATTACTATTAGTTGAGAGCGACCGCTTACGATTTCGTCTGCGTTTGTTCTGAAAATTCGCAAATACTGACATCACCATTTTACGTCTTCTGTCCTTCTTTGGGTTCTTTGGGTTGCGCACCTGGCGATGACGTGTGTTATTTGCCTCCTCATACGGCCCGCCCACATTGTGCACCACCGGACACAGTCACATGGTCTATAGCGGCGATGTTTCTACTCGACACTGTGGCTAATCTAAACTGTATCCTCTATAATCCTACTAAAAGATAAGCATATAAAAAATAAAGTTCCAACACACTAAGAAGCCGTCCCAAATCCCGGCCAGAAAGCATGTACCACTTAGGCAGTTTTCTGACCTAATTGTGCATAGGTATTGTTACAATTACCACGTGCTAAAGGTGAAGGGAAATATCACGATGAAACCTGCTTATCAAATAAGCGATTTCACATACCCGTCAATCCGTCTTGGATATTTTTTGCATGGCGGGTATATCTACTCTCTGTTTCCCTGCAAATGGGAGGCCAGAGCTCAACAGTGGAAAGTTTATAGGCTGTTATTATTATTTTATTGTCATAACAAGACAATTTTAGAAGCGTCCCGCTTTTGCCAAACTGATTACGAAATCCTAAAGAAATAAAATAGACGTGCATTATGACCAATTAATTACATTATAAATTGTTAATAAGTAAATCATCCTTTAAGCTCTTTGAGCACGGCCGCTGATAATGATAATAATAATTAATTTAATACCTTCCTAAAATACTATAAGCGTCGAATCCGAGTCACCCCTCTTTCGGGCACCCCCTACCCCCGACACCCCAAGACGTCCCGATGCTGTCAAAGCCACGCCGCCTCTAATATATCGTGCCTTTGTAAACCGATTAATCATTTTAACATGGAGTTTGTTTTTGACTGTACGCGTGTATAATTTAAATTGGTAGGTTATAACGTATTAAATACACTCCCGGTGTGGTGTAAGTCTGACGAGGAAAATATTTTTCATCTACTCACTAACTCACTCGATCCAACAAAAACCCACTCACCATGGAACTTCAGATTTGTGTTCCACAAATACTTTCCCACTTTCTGGAGTAACGAGTGTTTAAGTGATGGAAATATACATTAGGAAAAACAACCTAGTAAAAAATTAACTTTGAAAAGTTCCTATTCCACAAGACTAGTTAGCTCCACAGGTCAATCGGGCTTATTGTCTTTATAATATTGAAAACTATTTATTTAGATGAAAAGAAATTTATAATATACATATTATCCGTGCAGGTAGGAAGAAAATATATAATGTCCTTCTGCCGGGCGATCTGTCGTAAGAGGCGACAAAACAGGAGGTAGGGCAGTTGCCCGTCTGGATAACTTTCACCCCTGGTCTGGAGTATGCCGCCATAACAACCTTGAATTGTGTTCCGGCATTAGTGGCCAGGTGCCAGTCTGTCAAAGCAGCAACGCCGTTAGCGTTACAAATGTCCATAAACGATGGAAGCCGCTTTCCATCAGGTGGACCGTCTGCCTGTCTGCTGAACTCATATATCATTATTATATTATAATAATATCAGCCCATTAATGTCCCACTGCTGGGCTCGGGCCTCCCATTATAGGGGGAACAGACAGTATACCCGCCACGTATATATCATATATCATTATTAGATATAAATTATATCATTATGGACACAAGAGGAAACGCTTGAAATAGAGAGCATGCTCCATACGCTTGGAGGAAGGTCGCCAGTATATGGCAAAGAGTAATAGAGCAGAGATGTATGTAACATTTACTACCTTCTTTTTCTGAATCTGTCTTTTTTCCACAAAAAATATAAACATCTATATATAGCGTAGTAACTGAGTGCGACGTTATCGTCACAGTTGAATGGAACATTGACGTTTTGTGTATTAGCCGGTTCCTATATCCGGCCATATGTTGTACTTGTACTTACTTATATATAGATTTTTATCGACTTATGTGTTTAGTTAAATACCCACAATGTCTTAAAATACATATCAAATATAGTTTTATTTGTTACAGAATATCGTCAACCAATGATTGGTAATCCTTGGCCAATCGCTAAACCGATAGCGAGTAGACCTATTCCAGTACAACATCAGCACCTTCAACATCTACTGGCGCACTGTCATCATCCGTATTTAGGTAAGTTGCACTATATAATGTATAACCACACCACATATAGGATAACACATAAGCGTTTTACGTTTAATATCTAGTAACGAATAGTATTTATTAATTAAACAACAGTTATATAGTATCATGGAAAAGAATACTATAAGAATACTAGTATTCTTTTTCCACGATAATATCTATAATAAACTACACATAGTGAATAAACAGACCATTCACTGTTTTAGATAGCATCGGACAGGCTGGTATCACTTTATTTTTGTGCATATTTGAATGTCGCTATTTTGGCGCGGAAGGCGATAGTCCTGATGAATTAAAATGTTTTTCCGTTACTAGTACTCATGTTAGTTCCAGAAATGGACATAAGCGACACTTAAAATCGACAGGAAACATGTTTGTCATATTTTATTTATATGCCACAGTCAGTGTACGTGAAGTGGTAATAATAGAGATGACATAGACCAGTATATTATAATACCTATTGGAACTTATTGCAGTGATATAATACACAGCAACGTTTCCTTGTGACTTCACCCGGGTAAACATGTGACCTTTATCCTGTTTATTTTTCCCAAGATGAGAAATATGTCTATGGCTATAGTCATCTGCGGTAAATATAAAGTCCCAAATTTGACATAAAATATTTAACCTCCAAGGCTACGAAGAACAGATAAACAAATAAATATAATAATCTATATATATATATATATATAATTGTAATCCACGTATATAGTGACTCATCATCTCGGGAACTATAATGCCTATAGACTTGAAATTTGGCATGGACCTTCCTTTCGCCAAGTAGAGGTCAGCTAAGAACGGATTTTACGGCACGAGAAGCGGGCGGGTATCAGCTAGTAATATAATATAAAGTATGCGGAGAAAAAATATGAACTCTCAGCTGACAGTTATTCGTTCATCGTATGTGAAGAACAGGCAAAGATCATAGACCCTATAATCTCGTTAGATATAAATATTATAATAATTAGTATCAACTCGACATCTGTCAATTAACATTAACCTTAGCTTCTCGCCAAAACGTAGTCTAAGATCTTTGTGTTGGCACGACTGTTGGTTGGAACATTTATGTGTATAAAGACTTTTAAAATACGAGCTTTAACTTCACGATGTAACTTCGTTGGTTCATAAAAAAATAAAATAAACAAAACCCATAGACCTCACAGTTAGTCCTGTGTAAAAATATTTGTAACAACTGTTTTATTGTTATTTTATTCGTTTAATAATGGAGCATCGAATACACGCCCAATTTAGCTACCAAAGCTGAATATAAAGACTCTTTTGTTAGCTTAATCTCCAACATAAACACTTTTTATTATCTGTACAGCACACAGACAATAAAATGTATCTTTTTAACGACCAATGTTGTTTTTCGGGATCGAATCTCGTAATCTCTTTAGGGTTTTTTAATTTGTTTCATAAGGTTTGACCACAAATTGAAAAAAAATCGAAATGTGTGGTGGGACACATAGTAGAAGTGAAACTCCAACGGACAAGTGGAAAAACAGGTTTTCAAATTGGACAAGTACTTACATTAACAATCTGCCCGTAAAATTTCAAGTTAAAACTTTGTTGTGATTCGTTTTTCCACTTGTCCGTTGAAGGTTCACTTCTAATATGTGTCCCAGCACACATTTAAATTTTTCGCAGGATTACTGCAAATTATGATTTGGTTAGATTAGGTACATTTTAATGAATGTATTTTTTATTTAAACATATTTTATTTTATCAAACAAAAAAACTGAATTCGATCTGGAACCAAAAAACGCATCCATAGTACTCTAAAGTTATGCCGCCTCTCACCACGTCTAGTCTAAATTTATGCCTCTCCTCCACGCGGCCGTAACTCTTTTTCGTGACAGAAAAATCCTAAGACCCCGTGTAAATAGAAGTTTCACTTAAAAAAATAGCTGTTTAATATTTCATAGTTTTTATGTGTATACAATTTATACATAACGCATCTTTAAAAACAAATTGTGACTGAATAATAATATGTAGGAACATAAAATTCCTACTAAATTTCATCTATATGAACCCTGTAGTTTCAGAATGCAACAAAGGAAAAGAATGACGGAGAGACAAACAGACGGATATGACGATTCCATAATGGTTCTAATTGTTGCCGAAATGGTAACGAAGCTAAAATAATCGTTTCAAGGTCCAATTCAGCCATTCATCATTCATAGCAACTAGTAGATACATTCTTGAACATAACCTTCTCCAAGTTTGCGCTACAATACGTTCCGCTGCGCTCTTCTTTGTTTTTGTTCACGGTGGGGGAACGCGTTTACACGTCCCCTCGGGTCTCGGGAAAGCAATGCCGATTGGTATGAGGATCTCCCAGGGGCCGGCTCTGCAGACTCCTTCCCTGAGGATGGAGTTGTGCAATACCGACCGCCAGACTACCCATTAAACCTGGTGCCACGGAATGCACCATAGGCATTTCCCACTGACATCTCGACGCAAGCCCTAAAATGGGGTGCTCCAAGGTCTTTTTTTTATTCTTTTTTTATTGCAGGAGAACAGCAGACAAGCAGACGGCCCACTTGATGGAAAGCGGTTACCATCGCCTATGGACATTTCCAACACCAAAGTTGCTACAAATGCGCTGCTGCTCTTTTAAGGGAGACTGGAACCTGGTCACTAATGCCGGAACACAACTTAAGGTTGTTATAGCGACATACTTTAGATCAGGGTTGGTAGCCATCCGGTCGGGCGGTTCCTGCACGGATAAAAAGTCACACGGGTCTAAGGCACACGGCGTCATAGGTGTGGCTCACCGGGGAGGTCGTCCGATCTCGACCTGGCTCCACTATCGCGGAGAGCAAGTGAACATAGCGACGCCTCCAACCTCCCGTTCGCCGCCTGGTACAGGGGTTCACTAACCCATCTTCCTCCAGCCTTCCGCTTTCCTTATCGAGCCTCATTCAAGGACGTGAAAAGAATAAAAACTAAACATCTGAGCAACATAAGAAATACGAAAAAAAACACAACCAATATTGCCATCAAAAAACCTAATAAAACTACCATAATCATATTAGCACTATTTAATAAGCAATTTATTTCACAAAAAGTGCACAATAAGTTAGCACAATGCACAATGGTAAAGCAAATAATATAATACAAAAAAATATAATACATCAAAGTCTATTGACAGCCGCACAAAAGACTTCGTTGCAAAAAGGGCAAGAATTACCCAAAAAGGGCATAAAAATTGGCAAAATGAACAAAAATCAATATTCCGGATGTACCTATAAAAATGAGTGTTCTTAATATAAATAAAAAAAACAAGTTTATGGCCGAAACTTGAAGAGTGAATTTGCTGTACAGTTTCATTTCCAAAAATTGTTTGATATTGGTTAAAGTAAATAATAGTTATAGAATATTTATAATTTTTAACGAACTTGTATTGAATTATTTAGGGAATGTGCTTTTTTGACCTGCCAGAAGTACTCTTGGATATTCATTGACTTAACACTACTCGTTAGATAGAAAATTTGTGCAAAACCTTAATTAAAAGATGCAATCAAAGTCACATATTATTAAAGTTGAGATTTTTAATCGACTTGAAAAAAGGAGGAGGGTCTCAATTCGTTGTGTATTTTTTTTATATGTATGTTCGGTAACTTTGTTGTTTCTGAACCGATTTTGATGATTCCTGTTACGCTCGATTCAGCAAAGCTTCAAAATGTACATTTTATTATATAAAACCCTTGAAATCAGGCTGAAATGTGAATTTTATGCGATTTTTTAGCCCTAAGTTTTTTGTTTCTAAACCGATTTTGGTCATTTTTTTGCATTCGATTTATTATAGTTTCAGAATGATTTCATAAATTTTTTATTGGTATTAGATTTTGAGATCGGAACAAATAGCAATAAATCCACAAAATCAAGTAGAAAACGTTGTAGTGATTGACGTCTGTACCTTTTTTGTTTCTGAATCAATTTTGATGACTTCTTATCTTCATAATAGTCTTGTATAAATTTCATTGTTATCGGACTTTGGGTTTCGAAGATGTAGCAAAAAAATCGTTAAAATCGGGAAAAAATGTATAATTTTTGAAATATGTATATCATTCATATCTTTTTGTTTCAGAACTGATTTTGATTATTTTTTGCATTGGATTTCATATAGCTTCAGAATAGTACCGTTCAAAATTCATTTTTTTTTATTTATTGCATGAGTTCAGCAGACAGGCAGACAGCCCACTTGATGAAAAGCGGTTACTATCGCCTATGGACATTTGCCACACCAAAGGTACTACAAATGCGCTGCTGCTCTCTTAAGGGAGACTGGAACCTGGTCACTAATGCCGGAACACAACTCAAGGTTGTTATGGCGACATACATTAGACCAGGGGTGGTCGCCATCCAGTCGGGCAAATGTCCTACCACCTGGCTTTGGGTTGTTTAGTCGCCTCTTACGACAGACCGCCCGGCCGCAGGAAATTGTATTCTTTCTCCGTTCCTGCACGGATAAATTTATTGCTATTAGACCATGGGTTCGGAAGATATAACAGATTACTCAAAATCAAATAGAAAATGTATTGAAAAATAATATTGTTAGGTTTATGACAATCTTATTAACGAGTAGACACCTAATTAAGATCAATAACGTGTTGTACTAGACTCGATTATGAATGCTAGGAAAGTGTACAATGGAAATCCATAACGATAAACAGCACGATCGCGTAAATTAATTTTGAGATCCGTCGTATTTAGAAAACGTAAAAAAATGCTGCTTGGTGACACTAGACGATGGGCGTAATCATTTAATTAAATCATTGTCGTCAAGCACTTACACCAATCCAACTTTTAAAACAATGGACAAAAATGAGTTAGTTTTCTGTAAACCAAAATACACGAGCCGCGCTGCGGGAGCGGCTGGCGAGTGCCAGAACCAACTGATATACATTTATTAACTGCCCCGCATGTCCTAGCGATACTTCATTAATTTTAATTTGACGGCACTTATTAGTTTCTTAAATGCATATACATAATTTACCTTCTAGCTGCGCCCAACAACGTTTTCTAAATACGCTTCCGTTTCATCAGCTATCGTTTTGACATTCCAGAAGCTACCTTATTAGGGATACCATACATGTATCTTGAAAGTGTAAAATAAAAAAATTCTAACAAAAAAGAAACCGACTTTAAGAGTGTTGAAAATTTTTATTAAGATTTTGATTCAAAAATATAATTCTTTGTTTTTATTTTAAATCTTGATAATTTACTATTTTAAAATAAAATAAAATTATAAACTAAACTATCTTAAAAATACTATTATATAGGTATCTAATTATAAATATACTAAATTATAAATAAATTAAACTATACAATAAATTAAACTATATATACAAACTAAAATTAAAGTATAAAATCTAGTTCTAGACCGCTGTCAGGCGGAAACGCGCCCAAAAGACTGGCCACATTAAAAACAGTTTACATATTATTCACTTTTAACCAATATTACCTACGCATTTTTTAAAATATAACTCCTAGAGGCTGATATATATTTTTTTTTTCAGTAAGACCAGCACAAGCCCACACCCAAGTTTTTCCATTACCTGGAGGTTTTCCATGGGCACATAGTTCGAGAGGTCAGTATTGTATTACCATTATCTCGATATGTCCAATCGAGTACTGTATGTATATCACAATTATTTTTCCCAGAAACTACTAAAACTATATGGATGAGACAGAAAAATGTAGTGTACACCTACGGTGCTAAAAGTTTAGTAAAACCTCGAAACAATAAAACATTAGAAGCTTCGTCGCGATACATGTAGTTGATTATGTACATAGTTGGTTGGAGTATCGTTAGTCAGATCTTAAAAAACAAAAAGTATTTATACGACGAATTGAAAACCGTCCCTTTTTTTAAAGTCGATTAAAATCTTGACGACATTCTTTAATGAATTTTTTGTACAAATCATACTTTTTTATACATAGGTAATATTAATAGGTAGGTAATAATAACAAATATTCCTTAACATATAGAATATTTGTTTGCTTGGAAAGTCGTAAAAATTATGTGTCAATATTTGAATTATTTATGAAGTGAATAATTCTAAAATACTTTGTGGTATTTAAACATCAAGAATATTTTTAATAAAAATTGGTTTCAACAATGCCTTTGGATAAGGTAAACTCGAAGTTTAGGGTATTTTTAATACTTTCTTTATGGTTCCATAGTCTTCCTTATGGTTCCGTAGTCAAACTCCAAAGATATTATTAGATAATTGTCACCTCTACAGTACCAGTCATAGTCCGTAAACTGCTGCCATAGAAGACGACCGCACCGAATAGGTATAATGTGATCGCCACCAAACTTTTTCATAAATCAATAATCATACATATAAATTACTGTGGTAAACCTTGTATTAGTATAAACTACATTAAAAAAAAATACGAATAAGAAATGTATTAAGTAAAGATATGTTGCTGGAGAGTTTGTTGCGCTGCTTCTTCTCCTTTAACAATATAGAAAATTGCTTTGGAAGCGGTGGTAGACTCATGACTTTCAATAAGTAATCCGTAAAAATCCATTTTGAAATAATTACATTCATTTTCAATAGATGATAATTTTCTTCTTCCATTTTTTTTTATTTTTTATTGCAGAAGTTCAGCAAACAGGCAGACGGCCCACTTGATGGAAAGCGGTTACCATCGCCTATGGACATTTGTAACACTAAAGGTGCTACATATGCGCTGTTGCTCTCTTAAGGGAGACTGGAACCTGGTCACTAATGCCGAAACACAATACAAGGTTGTTATGGCGGCATACTCTAGACCAGGGGTGGTCGGCATCCAGTCGAGCAAGTACCCTACCACCTGGCTGTGGGTTGTTTTATCGCCTCTTACGACAGGCCGCCTGGCCGCAGGAAATTGTATTCTTTCTCCGTTCCTGCACGGATGTAAATTCCATGCGGTTGCCACATTTATATTGTAATCTTTTTGCCAAATGACATGAATAATGGACTTTGATCACCTCCACAGAACCTTTTGTTATAAGTGGCACAGACAAGCACATGGCCACTTTTTAATTTTAATTTTTTTCAGGAAAGCCCCGACGCGGCATGATGAGGCGAGCCGTCTTCTCCGACCTTCAACGCAAGGGCCTGGAGAAAAGGTTTCAGGTTCAGAAGTACATATCCAAACCCGATAGGAAGAAACTGGCAGAAAAATTAGGACTGAAAGATAGTCAGGTAAATTATGTGTATTTTTTTAAAGACACTTGTTTTATATATGGGAAAGAAATACTTTTTTTTAAACACATTGCAAATGTATTTTTTATTTTTCTATTTTTGAGTTATAATCAACAATGTGAAAATTTACCAGTTGCAAAATTCAAAAATAGTATTCCCACTCGATGTATACATTGAACAAAAAACAAGAGTTAGGTCATATTTAGATGAAAATAAAATTTATTTTTAAAATTAGACTGAATAATCTTCCATGTGCGATTTTGCCTCATACACGGCCTCTTGGTTATTTATTTAATCTATAGTTGGCCGGTTCCTATATTTTACTATAAATTCCTTGCCTTACTATCTGTGAAATTTTAACATTATTTGTATGGAACTTATGTCATATTGTAACCGATAGTAAGGCAAATGAACGATCGGTAAGATATAGCAACAGGCCATAAGTCCAAAAGTCAGCAACATGATAAGTCAGGCTTTATAATCCTGACTCAAAGTCAAAGTAACCGTGAAAATTCCCTTACGCTCTGAGTAAAAGTTAACGCATGCGTTTAACAAGTTACCGATTGACTTGGGGTGAACATTAACACAGATATAAGTCCAGTATTGACTGGGCTTTTATTTTTGTTAATAACTATAGTAAAAATATAATAATATAAAAATAATATATTTTATAAAAAAATAAATTATATAATAAAATAATTATTCTACTTATAATCTCGAGGGACTATGGATAGAATACAATACATATAAGTTACGTTTTCTTTTATTGTATTATATTATTTATAATTTTCTTCATATAATAATAATAAAAACATTCAATAAATGACCTCGTTAAACAACAACTATTATATTTATTTATTTTTAAATGAATTATAATATAATAAAACAAACTATTCCAAATAAATAAATTTAAGAAGTTCTATATGCTACATATCTAGATGGCGCCATAGTTGTACTTTGGTTTTTTGGCTAGTTATTATTTAAAATATATTGGATCAAACAGTCAACATTTTTTTTTAATTTGGTCTAGAACAGTGCTTTTCAATCTTTTTGAATACGCGACCCCTTTACAGGTTCAAAAACTTTGACGACCCCTTGGGATATAGACAGATAAAAAGTTAGTAATTTAAAAGATAACTTTTATGTTTTTCTCTATTTTGTTACCTATATTCATTATTAGGACCTACAAAATAATTAATTTTTAATTTAACAATAGAAAATATTAATATTATACATATAAATGTTGACTACACAAAGACATTGCATTAATGTACTATCAGCAATGATGAGAATTATATGACCGAAGCGAATCCTACTGTAGCTCGCCACACAGACTCTAAGGAGACCTAGCGCGGGAAGCAGAGTTTCCTTTGGGACGCCATTTGTACTGTTCTCTGTATTTTAGTCATTTTATATGTACCCTGTACTACTTACCTACATGTTAATAAATTTCATTTCATTTCACGAAAACTCATATCTATCATATCTATCTATCTGTCTACATAAAGCTGCTGAGCTTAAAAAGTACCTAAGTATGAGGTATAACTTTAAATTGCCTTTTCTCTTTTGACGGTGACCCTCCGAGCTAGTCTCTGCGACCCCCCTAGGGGTCGCGACCCACAGATTGAAAAACACTGGTCTAAAACAACAAGTTAGGATCGTGCCATTCATTTCAGGGAAATGGCGGGATATACGCCACGCTATTCCAAGGCGGACTGGATTTACATGTCGATTATCTCAATGTGTATGATTTATAATGATGTTGTACTTTACATTAATAACGAGACAATTGTGAAAACAAGCCAATCTGATTAGGGAAACTGCCTAATCAATATACCCATGTTCGTATATGGGTAAACATGACAATGGTGGATGCGATGTAGCTATAATAGATATAGCCTGTATTTTTCTTAGAACACCCTGATTTAGATATGATATCCCTGTACACCACATAGTGTACTAACCGATTAATCTGCTATAAATTTTAAGGCTGGTGTGTATGTCTATTTAAGCGACGCCCAATGGTTAAAACAAAATAATCGCTGTTTAGCCACATACTTTTAGCGATTATTTTATTTTAACCATCGGTTATGCACTTGTTATGTAATATCTATGCACATCAGCCTAATAACAACAAAAATAATTTTGAACATAAAGTAATTCACAAACGTTTGTCACAGGTCAGTCGTCCCGGGCTAAGGGGAGACGTAACACAGGGTGTTACAAAAAATTGCTACCCCTTAGGGCATAATAGGTGGGGACTGTCAAACGCAGCCGTGGGCGTTACATCCCTTCGCCCCCGCGCTCGGTTCTCGCTTTAAAACAATTACTCGCCGTTTGAATTTCGAATTTAGAACTGTAACGGTGCGCCCCGATTGGCGGTAGGTTTCGGCATTTTTCGGAAAGAAACGACAGGTACCTTGAAAATAATAACTTTTTAATGAAGTGATTAATTTAATTGATTCGCAGTAAAATTTAATATACTTCGATTTGTTTTATATGGTGTCTAGATACTTATTTACAGAAAATATTTAATATATTCAAGTTATCGCTTAGATTGAATTGAATTAGAATTAGATAGTGTTTATTCATCTATCCATAGGTACTAATAAGTAACTAGTCTGGCCATAAATACTGTTACATAAAAACTTTTATTTTTTTCAACTTTTTAATTATTTTGAATTTGGAACACGTATATTATTTTAAAAACTTCTTTCGGTTTTGCGCCATTTCACATATTTTTTTTGTGTTCATTATCAAATTACGGTATGGAATGGGGTGTTAAAGAAAATAGGATTGCAGTGATCGCTTTACACAAAGTGGGTATAGAGCCGTCGGTCATATTCCAGACACTTCAAAAGCTTGGTATCAGCCGTATGTTCGTATATCGTACTATCAACAGATACAGCAACACTCCGCCTGTCGAAGACCAGAAAAGATCGGGGCGGCCGCGTGCTGTTAGAACTACAAAGGCTGTTAATGCTGTTAAATCCAGAATTCGTCGAAACCCCATTAGGAAGCAAAAAATCTTATCACGAGTAATGAAGATTCCCGCTTGGACTCTGTCGCGTATTATAAAACAAGACCTGAAGCTCGGTGCTTATCGTCGATATACAGGACATGCCCTAAATCAATCTTTACAATTAAAGAGAGTGGATCGATCAAAACGCCTTCTGTCGCGATACGCAGGTGAAAGGCACAGAAATATCCTCTTTACCGATGAAAAAATTTTTACGATTGAAGAACACTACAATAAGCAAAATTATAAAGTTTACGCTCACAGTCCTAAAGAAGCTGATCAAGTGGTCGGAAAGGTACAACGTGGTCATCATCCTGCGTCAGTGATGGTTTGGTGGGGCGTGTCTTATCAAGGAATCACAAAACTACATTTTTGTGAGAAAGGCGTGAAAACTTCAGCCAAAGTGTATTAAGATACAGTTTTGGATCATGTTGTGAAACCTCTCAGTAATACACTGTTTAAAAATATACCGTGGAATTTCCAGCAGGACTCTGCACCTGGTCACAAGACACGAACTACTCAAGCCTGGCTTGAAACCAACGTTCCGGACTTTATAAGAGCTGAAGACTGACCCTCATCTAGCCCAGACCTCAACCCTTTAGACTTCAAATTATGGTCAGTTTTAGAGGACATGGCCTGCTCTAAACGACACGGCGACATTGAGTCTCTTAAAAAATCTTTGGAGCAAGCAGTGGCGAAATTTCCCTTGGAAACAGTGCGTAAATCCATAGATTCATGGCCAAACAGATTAAAGGCCTGTATAAAAGCCAAAGGTGGCCATTTCGAATAGAATATTTTTTTATTTTTTGCTGAGATTAATAAATATGTAGGTATAAATTTTAATAATATTACATTACTTCATTTAAAAAAAAGCATTTTCATTTGTAACAGAACTTTGGCTGGACTAGGTACATATAATTTTTTGTATGTAAGCATGTTTAAACGAAATGAACTAAAAATCAATTTGTAGCGTCTATTGTTTAGTTCTATTCTGATGTATTTTTATAACAACGGTTTGTTATAAAAATACATCAGAATAGAACTAAACAATACAATACTTTATTTGCCGTTATAAAATGTATAACTATCTAGTCTACATACTGTTACATAAAACACTTTCCTTTTTTTATTGTTTCGAATTTGGAACACGTTACAAATCTCCTGCAATTTCGCCCCATTCATTTTTGTCATGTTTAATTATCACGTAACAATATGGAATGTGTTAAAGCAAATAGGATTGAAGTGATTGCCTTTAACGGTCATATTCAAAACATTGAAGACACTTCAAAGTCCGTATATATGGCTGATAGCAAGCTTTTGAATATCGTATCTACTATATATAATATAGATATACCAACATTTCCTTTGTCGAAGACCATAAAAGATAGGGACGGCTACGTGCTGTCAAAACTACAAAGGCTGATGTTATACATATAATAAGGCTCTAATGGTGCTAAAGCCAGAATTTGCTGAAACTATTATAAAAACATAAACTTTTATCTCGAGTAATGAAGATTTCCACTAGGATTATGTATACTACTAAATTGGGTAAGTTACGATAATATCAGGGACAACAACGAACACAGTAGACGCTCCTATACTTATACTCAAAACGAAGTAAATCACGAAAGTTCTTTTATGAAATTTACTCTGTCTGGAATACCACCCCAAACCTCTAACTTAAAACTGGCCAACACTTAAACCGCTAAACGACAGACAGATGTCAAGACATGAAGACAAGAGAAGAAATAAAACTACAAAATATCAGCCATTAAGTTCCTTCCAAAAACTTCCGATAAGTACCTACGTAAAGCCAATACATTTTTTTTAACAAAATAAATATTCTTTTTGCTTTTTAGTTGCGCAAATACTTCAATAGCTTTAGAAATAATATATTAAGCACCTGTAGAAATTGTACAATTGGCACGCGTATACAAATTTGCCATCAATTCGGCGTATATGCTCTTCAACAAGGGTTGCTCTCGATTTCCTTGCGATCCACAAATCAGATCCTGTCTTGGTGACTAAGGGTGACCATCTCGGGAGTTATATCTTTTATAACTATTTGAAAATCGGTCCACAATTGACCAAGAAATCGCCTAACATGCGTATAAAAAATTAAACGCCTGTAGAAAATGTAATACCTTCACGCATATACAAGCTTTTTCCAAGAATGTAGGCGCTCGGCGTTCTTTAATCAGGGTTACTAACTCTCGATTTCCCTGGAATCCACTCACCAAATCCTGACCTGGTGACCATGGGACCACCTCGGGAGTATAAACTTACAAATAAAGAAAAAATTGAAAATCGGTTCACAAATGACGGGGATATCGTGTTACGAAGAAGTTGCTTAACCACTTTCGTAAGTTTCTCAAATTCCTTCGAATCCACTCCTCAGATCATAACATGATGACAATATGACCATTTCGGGAGTATAACCGTTCGATTAAAAGAAAAATTTGAAAATCGGTTTACAATCGACGGAGAACTCGAAGAACGAAGATACAAAAAACCATACAGACGAATTGAGAACCTTTTTAAAGTCGGTTAAAAATTGAAGTGCTTCTTTGTTATTGCAAAATAAAGTTAAAACTGCTTTTATATGTTTATCAGATGTAAACATAAATTACCGTTTTTTATATTTTTGTCTATCAGTCTGTCTGAACTAACTGGC
This sequence comes from Dendrolimus kikuchii, assembly GCA_019925095.2. NCBI lineage: Eukaryota > Metazoa > Arthropoda > Insecta > Lepidoptera > Lasiocampidae > Dendrolimus > Dendrolimus kikuchii. Next base: position 6,855,996 of record CM034388.1, on the reverse strand, counting down.
TTCACTCGAACAGGCTGCTAAACTTTTCAACGGATTTTAAGTATAATAGGAATTAAAAAAGCGATTTTATCTTAAACATTCATGTATATTTCATTACGATATTTTGCAGGATTCTATCGGCTTTCTATCTTATTATCCATTCATTTTTTACTTACTGGTTAAATTTAGCATACAAGTAATGTCATTTTTCTATTTATTGATGGTAGGTAATACACACATGTGAATAGTAAGATATAAAAACTGGCATTAGAAGATTCGAATATGATGGATGTCACGAACGAAGTGACAGGCAGAGCTAGTAAAATAATATAAAAGTAAGGTGGGGTGAAAAAACCGATTACTTCCGCAATTTTCCGGTAAACGTCGGTTCTCGCCGGACGGGCGAGGGGCCGCGATGGGTTTATAAAAACCGTTTTTACGGGTTTATTGTTACCGTTGCCGGGTTTATTAAAAAGTTGCCCAATGGCCGCAATCTCATCGTGTTTGCCTTTCGCTTTGTTATGGAATACTAATGTATTGCTTCGGATTTCTTTGTATTAATTTTTTCCTTCTTTTTTATTTGAAAACTTTAATATTCACCTACTTCACAAAGCAGGTAAGTATTAAAGTTTCTGAATAAAAGAAAATTGTGTGTGTGTGCAGTCCACACGCAGTAGACATGAAACTTCAGACAATATACTCACAGATACATACATACATAACTTCACGCCTGTTCCCTTGCGGGGTAGGCACGAACAACAGAGCGCCATTCAGGCTTATTCTTACGGATTACATATTAATGAAATGGAAAGTAAATTATTAAAACTAATTAATACATTTAAAGCATTATGCGGCTCAGGTTGGGGGGCCCATCCTTATATTTTACGACGTGTCTATATTGCTTTGATTCGCAGTAGGCTAGATTACGCAAGTTCTTTATACGGAAATAGTTGTCGTACAAATTTAAGCAAACTAGACCATATTCAAAACCAGCGTAGGCGGATTATTGGGAGATTTATTAAAAGCACAGCAATTCACGTAATGAAATGCGAACTTCAATACCTACAACATCGCAATGGCTGTACCATTGCGATGTTGTAGGTATTATCTTGCTGGAAAGTTTTGGTTAAAGAGTAAATCATTCTCAGCTAGTGAAATTATCCATATCCTAAGTAATTTAAGCACGCTTTGTCAGGGTTTTTATTGGAGCCATAAACATAAACCTTTAGTAGTTCTGATTCATGACTTACTAAAGAACCGGTCTATCCACACAAGCAAACAGTTAGAGATGTTTTCTTTGGATTCGTGGGTGAGCAGTGTGGATGTTGCTTCCATAATTGAACCAACTATAAAATCCGTTGGAAAACCGAAGTCATGCTATAACCCTTCTATTTTGAAACAAAAATGCACGGACTTTCTAAGTGCAATGTACGTAGACTTCTATCATATATACACAGATGAGTCAAAAGTTAAAAATCAATGCAGTGGTTTAGGCCTTTATGACCCGCAAACCAACAGCTCTTTAAAATTAAAAATTGAAGCTAATATTTCCATCATGCATATAGAATTATTAGCCATAGCGGAGGCGGTTTCTTAGATAAATTCTTGTGGTGCAGGCAAATATGCCATTTTTACCGATTCTAAAAGTGCTATCTTTCACCTGGCTCGATGCACCTCGACTTTTTGAGGACTACCGATGGCCTACAGCATTTTGAAATTCCTTCGGGAATTGTCAAGATCCAGTAAATTAATTAAAATTCAGTGGATCCCTTTACATATAGGTTTGCCAGGAAACGAGGCTGCTGATCGCCTCGCTAAGGAAGCTATTGATGATGGAGAACCCTTCCACTGTATGCCCTTATTTACTGATCTCCTGTACGTAGTCAAAAATAAATGCACAGAATTGTGGAAGGAACACTTTGATGAGAGATCTGTAACGAAGGGCATATGGTATAGGACTATTCAACCCAATCTAACACGCTCACCGTGGTTTGCGGGGTCATCCTTGTCTAGACCTAAAATAGTGACAGCTTTTCGACTTCACTCCGAACACATACCACTAAACGGGTTCGCATTTTTAATGAAAAGATCAGTAACACCCAATTGCATAGTGTCAGGTTACAGAAGACGTAAATCACATTTCGGTGGAGTGCGTACGTAACGAGACTGAAAGAAATTTGTTAGGACGTGACTTGCACGAATTTGGTGCGGGTAATAGTATCCTAGCATATCCCCTATCGGATGATGTCAGGATGCTATACAATCTAGTTAAAGTAGGTATTAAGCGGCGGTAAATTAAGTGTGTTTTTCCTATGAGGGTGACATGGTCAATACTGACCAGACCCTCTTATAAATAAAGAGAAAAAAAAAACCTTTAGCCTACATCCATCAACATATTATAATTCAAAATAAATTTCTAAGTATCACTTTCAAATTTTCACTGTTTTTAATCTAAAAAATATTATTATCAGTTTTATTTCGGTCCAAATTGGACTTATGTTTAATCATCAGTTTTATTGACTCCAATCTGTGTTGCACAATGTAAAACTCGTATCTCATTCTGTCGCAGGCTTAGTCCTATAGATTTATGTGTTCATCTCTTTTTAGTGTCGCTTTTTCGTTTCATTGAGTTTCAAATCACAACGATTCTAAAGAAGTATCATTTCAAAATTAGCGGATGGTGCTGTGAGCCTGAAGAAACAAGATTCATTCTTAGTTTCAGTTTCAAATAGTATGTAATACGTAAATATGTATTTAGATGGATTACTAACCTGCGTTCGCTAAGCGGCCTGAAGCGAACCATGACCATTGAAACGAGGGCATGTCATTGCGTTGGTGAAACATCTTAATATTGTTCATTAATAAGCGGGCGTTGAAATACATTACTTACTTTTTATTGCTATCTTACTTTTCTTAGACAATAGTGGGGTAAAATTGTAAATTACCAAAAATTAGGTGAACAAACATAAAATATGTACAGTCACGGAACGAAAATGTTTATCACTTTAAAGTCGACTTTTGCTTACACGTGTAGAAGAAACAATACTGCCAACATTTTAATAAATTTTACGTTTGTAATATATAGAAACGTGAGAAAAGAAAATTGCAATGATGACAATGATAGACACAATAATAAAACAAACAGGATGTAATCACTATGCCTAATATAAATATTAAAAGCAATAAACAGATTTTACATGTCTAAACAATCTTCTTAGACAAGATAAAAATCAAACAACTTTGATCTAAGTAATTTTAAACTTTATTGTCAAATCGTTAAATATAATTTTCTGTGGAAAAGTCTGTTCTGTGACTTAGTTTGGAAAGGTAAAATGTGCTCGTGGAACGTTGAATGAATCAAATTGAAAGCTGGCGAATATTTTCATACCACTACTGTACCTACCTATGTATCTATGGAATGGTATGTCCATAAAAAAATATTTTGCAATTTATAATAAATTAACGTGTTATGTTTGGACAGGTCACCAAAAATAATGTCTCTCAATAAATTGTCTAGTAAGTGGCGAGATATTCTCCTTTCATGATCAAACCTACACTGTTTGTGCTCCCTGCTCAAATTTTTTAATTAGAGGGGGGGGGGGGGAGTGATTAGTCCTAAAAATTCTAAATTTCTGAAAAAAAGCAAGTCGGTAGAACTTAAAACTATTTTCAATGACAATTGATTTGAGCGATATCCGTTGAGTAGTTTTTGAGGTAAAATATAATATGATATTATATTTCAGAGTTCATAACTATACTATACTCATAAAAAATAAAATAACTATTATGTTTAGACACCGTTACGATATCCCAACTCCGATCAAAAATTAGTCAATACACAGAATAGATGCGGGGAAGCCCATATAATAGATTCTAAAATATTCCCTTCTTGCATCCAGATTGTTCTGGGGTGGCAGTCGTTCAAATTAATCTCCCCGCGAGGGATTTCCCTAAAGGAGATAATTGCCGACGCTTATCGAATTAAGAGGCAAAGGTTTGTCTAAAAGGAGATATGACTTATTGTTAATTGATTGCTGTATTTGTTTGTTTGCGTTATAGGTGTTATTGTTTGGTGGTTGTTTAATTGGTAATTTGGTAACTTTAGTTGATGTAATTTTTATTAATTGACGTAGAAATCGAGTAACGAATATACAAAAAAAAGTACAGACGAATTTAAAAGCTCCTCCTTTTTTTTAATTTTTAATTTTTTATTGCAGGAGTTCAGCAGACAGGCAGACGGCCCACTTAATGGAAAGCGGTTACCATCGCCTATGGACATTTGCAACATCAAAGTTACTACAAATGCGCTGGTGCTCACTTAAAGGAGACTGGAACCTGGTCACTAATGCCGGAACACAACACAAGGTTGTTATGGCGGCATACTCTAGACCAGGGGTGGTCGCCATCCAGTCGGGCAAATACTCTACCACCTGGCTGTGGGTTGTTGTTTAGTCGCCTCTTACGACAGGCCGCCTCGCCGCAGGAAATTGTAATCTTTCTCCGTTCCTGCACGGATAAAACTCCTCCTTTTTGAAGTCGGTTAAAAATCGACATAGTGCTGGCGTATAACGCAAGTTAATACTTAGGATACATTTTATCCCGATATCTGACGATGTTTCCGGGGAATAGACAGATTAGTAAAATAGATAGCGCTACTATTGAAAGTAGGCTGGAGATTAGCACGGCAGATTTTAGAGGCGGCAAGTTTGAGGTCAATATTTTTTATGTTTTACAGCAATTAAAACATTTATATTTATACCTACATACCTAAATATTGTTAGATTTACAAAAACAATCGCTAACAGCTATAAGTATTTTGCCTGGCTACGAATCGAAACTATCAAATACCTAACTAATGCCGATATTTTTAGAAGAATGAAAATCTTAAAACCGTCATCTTTCTAGATTTCAGCTTTTTTTAAATATGGCACTGTACGATTAGTGTATGTAGCATAGCTAGTGTCAACTAACCATAAATATTAATGTTTTGGAATAATCCTCAAGCAAAAGCTTCAATCGAATCGTTCTTTAACTGACAGCAAGTTCTTACGGCAGCTCTAAAAAGCACGATTCACTATATAAGTATTATAACAGTAGAGATTTTCAACATAAATACATTCTTCTTCCTTAAAAATAATATTCTACAACTAAAACCACCGCTGGTCTAGAGCATGCCGCCGTAACAACCTTGAGTTGTGTTCCGGTATTAGTGGCCAGGTTCCAGTCCCATCTACGAGTCCGGCAGCACATTGGTAGCACCTTTATTGTTTCAAATGTTCATAGGCGACGGTAACCACTATTTGGGCCGTCAGCCTGTCTGCTGTACTCCAGCAATAAAAAAAAACTATTTTACACTTTTAACCAAAATTATAAGTAGTTACATTTTGTGTAATTAAAACTGCACAGTAAAATATCACCCGTCAAATTACCGCTAAAAAACTCTGTAAATATCTTATCTTACACTAGATACCTTTATGGTCCTACAGTTGTCGGTTGCTAATTCGCTATATAGGTTCATAATTTTCTAGGAGCATTATAAGGAAAAACAATATTGGGCAGGATATTTGTTACAAAATCTATAGATATTACATCCTAAAAATTACCATAGTAGATCTGCACCATAGACAAGCGTAACCTACAAATCTGAAAATCTATTATCTCAATATACAAAGCTTCCCGCACTCAATATCACCCCATAATCTTAACATAAAGAATAAAACCACCCTCAGAGCAAAAGAAAATCGCATTTAAATCGAACGCCAAACACATTCCGCCATCCTTTGCCAATAAAACAAGCAAATTGCTAACAATAAAACGAAAAATAAAAATATAACCCGCATAACGTCTTAAAGACGCGTTATAAAGCGAGACGAACATATTTTATTTCTTTATGTTAGAAAGGGATAAATATAACAAACAGTGACGCCTTTAACTGGTTCCCGATTGGTTAGATTCAAACAGTATAAAAGAATGAATAGACGAGATTGGTCGGTTCGAATTATTTCTTTTCTTTTAGTGTTGTTGCTTTTTACGGTTCTTGCTGACTTTTACGACGCTATCGTTGGCAGATTTTCGGTTTTTTGTTTCGGTATTTGATAAGGTGTTTTAATAATATATATATAGTTATATATATATTAATATAAAGTCTTCCATATTTTCAAATAAAGAGTCCCTGTGTGCTTTTGATACTATTATTTAAGCTCTACTATCTCAAGTTTTTTAGAATTTTCCACGTCATAGTTCAAAAGTACGTGCTAATTAATAAGAAAAGGTTTAATTAATTCAGTGTGTAAAGTGGCACGTGATATTATATATATATGTATATATATATATATATATATATATATATATATATATATATATATATATATAAATTGAGAGGAAGAAGATTAAGTTGGTATGGGCATATAATGAGGAGGGATGAAAGTCACGTGACAAAAAGAATGTTATACTACAAGATCGATGGGTACAAATTTAAAGGTAGACCAAAAAAAAAGATGGATGGATTGTGTGAAGGATGACATGATGATATGCGGTGTGACAGAAGAGGTATGTCAGAATAGAAGAGTGTGGAAGGAAAAGACATATTGTGCCGACCCCAAGTAATTGGGATATGGTGAAAGAAAAGAGAGATATATATATATATATATATATATATATATATATATATAAAGATGTAGAGACATGTAGATATTATGCCTAGGTAGTATTCCCCGTTTAAGATAACTTGGCCCGCAGGGTTACCAAATTATAAAAATTAACATCACACTATCGTGTTATAAAATAGGTTATAAATAAAGATTATTACAAAAAGTAAATTATTCTTCATTTTTGTCGAATTTTTGTAATAATTATCGCGAGTTTAGGTGTTTTTGACTCTAGCTTAAGATGTTAATATTTTTGATTGTTGGTAACTCTGCGCGTCAAGTTATCGTGAACGGGGTATACGTATATTTCATGTTTTGTAATTTTCATTATAGGTGTGTTGCTTGAAAAAAAAAACAATTATTATTAAGTATTATATTGTTTATGTTTCGGACAAGAACTTTATCAAACCTCTTTGGTATAATGAAGCATAATCTATTACAATATGTTTTTTTCATAACACAATCATATTAAGGATCGTGCAAACTCTCCCGCGGGTTCGCAATCTTACCTCGCCGCTTGCGTTTGACGTTAAATAATTGTTGGGTGCCGGCCGCGGGCAAAGATGTAACACGGCTTAGAAGGGGCAGTGAGATTTATTTTATAATATGATTATACAAGTGCTTTCGCTTATTTTAACTAAATTATCAAACTAAGAAACGAATTCACTTCAATATATTCTTTATTTTTTCATAATAATAAGTTATTTAAAAATCTTAGAAAACGTCACTAAAAACCTAAATTACAGCTGATGGAGCACTACAAGTTATTTTCCCTTGTTTTAATTTTCCTTATTTTATTTTATTTAATATAGATTTTTTTTAACAAAAACAAAACCGACTTCACACTAAAAACCAAAAAAATAATATATTTAACCGACTTCTTTCTACATCTTGAAGTCGGTGTTAGGTAAAACATAAAAATTACTATATTTTGTAAATTTGTTGTTGTTTTTTTATGTTTTACTTGGCACCGACTTCGAGGTGTTGTAGAAAGAAGTTGGTTAAGTATTTATTTTTTGGTTTTTAGTATGAAGTGTTTTTTTTTGTTATAATAAATTATACTGGCACGCGTATACAAATTTGCCTCTCACTCTTCGGTGTATATGCTCTTCAATAAGGGTTGCTCTCGATTTCCTTGCGATCCACAAATCAGATCCTGTCTTGGTGACTAAGGGTGACCATCTCGGGAGTTATAAAAAACAATTTGAAAATCGGTCCACCATGGCCAAGAAATCGCCTAACATGCGTATAAAAAATTAAACGCCTGTAGAAAATGTAATACCTTCACGCACATACAAGCTTTTTTTCTAAAAATATCGGCGCTCGGCGTTCTTTAATAAGAGTTACTTATTCTCGATTTCCCTGGAATCCACTAACCAAACCCTGTGTTGGTGACCATGGGTCTACCTCGGAAGTATACACTTACGAATAAAGAAAAATTTTAAAATCGGTTTACAATTGACGTAGATATCGCGTTACGAAGAAGTTGCTTAAAAATTTTCGTGAGTTTCTATAAATCCTTGAAATCCACTCATCAGATCCTGACATAACGACAATTGGACCAATTCGGGAGTATAACCTTTCGATTACAAGAAAAATTTTGAAAATCGGTTCACAATTGACGGAGAAATCAAGTAACATACATAAAAAAAATATACAGACGAATTGAGAACCTTCTCAGTTTTGAAGTAGACTAAAAACTACTAGAACGTTCAACTATGTTTTTATTACTTAAAGTATCATTTTTAAACTAAATAATTTATCATAAGATAGGTGCGAATCCTGGCCGGGAAGCACGTATCGTTAAGCAGTTTCTCTTACTCAATTACTTTTTGTTAAAATTGCCACGTGCCAACAACGAAGGAAAACATTATAAGGTGAAAGGTAAAGACCATTCACCTAAAATAATAGCGAGGTCCAAGGACAACAGTGGGCCGTATATGGGCTGTTGTTAATTATGCTCGAGACCTCTGGTGAACAATTGGGAACTAACTATGAAGGCAAAACATTAAAATATAGGGACTAATATACTTAGTATTTTCTTTTCATGATATAAACTATAACTCAAACGTAAATTGGTTAACTTGGTAACATATATCATGTATTAGGTACCGATATTTAATTAAATAACATACCTGTCTATATTTTAATTGGTCTACAAGAGGGGAAATGCGGGTTAGAATCACTTAACTCGTCACCTCCTCCCCCGCTCCACCGCAGGCATGACAATCGCACTGTCCCCTTATAAAACCGCTTGTTGAGAGATTAAGACATCATACATCTGTTTTCTTAATTTCCACTAGCCGAGACCCGAATCCAGTTTATTATTAAATTGTTTAAAGTTTTCAAATTGTAATTTGATTATACGTATGACTTATAATACGTGCCTAGCCATGCGATATATTTATGAGCTGATTAGTATAAGATCACTGATATTATTATGGCAGTTCCAATTATTCAAAACTTCAATATATTATGCATTTCCTAAACTTAGGTAGGTATTTTTAACATCTTTCTACGTAATCTACTGTCTGTAGTTTCTGGAAGGACTACATAATGTCTTAATCTATCTAATAACAACTCATTCGTCATTCACACAATCAGAACCATTTGGAGGGAACTTCCCATGAGGTTTTCCCTCTGTACTGCGACGCGGAGTTGTTTAAGAAAGAAGTTATTTATTGGAAGGATTTGGCAACTTGCTTACTTCCTGATGCAATCGCACTTATGCAACGGTGTATCTATTTATCTGTTTCTGGCAAAAAAAAAAAATATAAATTTAATACGACTATGACAACGATCCAAAACTAGACCTATAGTTACTGAAAACTGTTTAAATTTTGCTATATAATAAGCAATGATGAAAGTTTGTATGGTAGCCCATGCATTTCTCAAGTTTATACATATAAAAAATCATCATCTATAAAAAAATGCAATAGTAACTCGATCTGTCTGTTAAGCTTTCACGGAAAACAAGCTTCTATACAAAGTTTCATGCGTCTGAACCAGTTTTTGAAACACATTTTCCAGTCCGCCGGAGACACCTCGTTTACAGCTTGCTCGAACGCGGACAGCACATTTTCTGGCGAAGACAATTGTATCCCTTTGAGCTGATTTTTTATTTTCGGTTATAAAAAGAAGTCACATGGTGCTACGTTAGGGCTGTAAGGAAGGTGACCCAGGAGTTTGACCAAATTCAAAGTCAGTCAGTCAAATTAAAAAAACTCGCGATCAAAATCTTCCCCCCTCCCCCCCGCTTCTAGATCGCTTCACTTTTGTAGGAGTGGATTCGTTTTGAAACACCCAAACCGTCGACTGGCGCTTCGTTTCTGGATCGTATTCATAAATCCAGGACTCATCACCTTTAATGATGTCTTAAACACGCCGAGACGAGCCTGTTTCAAATTTATTTATCATATCACGCCAAAATTCCACCCGGTCCTGCTTCTGAACATCGGTGAGGTTGTGCTGCACCCAGTGTGAAATTATCCTCCTCACGCGAAGATGTATGTCCTTGTAGAATCTCGTGAAGGCTTCCCGATCTAATCTGCAGTACGTGCTGAATTTCTTGATACGTAACTCGCCTATTGTCTTGGACTACATTTTTCACTGCTAGCACATTTTCTTCGGTAACAGCCGGCAAAATTAGTCGACCGCGCTTGAATTCGTTGTACCAACAGTAAATGGTTGTCTTAGAAGGGCCTTCATCCTTGAATGCCATTTGAAGTCTATCGTACTATTCATCCGATTTCAGGCGACACTTGAAGTCATAAAAAATCATAGCGCAAAAATGTTCCCGGCGCAGATCCATTTTTCAATGAGACACAATAATTTAAATTAGCTCACAAACAATGTGCAGGGAAATTTTGAAATTGGAACGCAGGTACCTATTTTTAATTATATAATCATATTTTCAAAATGGATTATAATTGGCCAGTCTCACATACATAAAAACTATTTTCGCAATAGTTTCTAAGTCACCTGGTATATACTTTTCAACCCGGGAGATGAGATAGTTTGCGATATAAAATGAAGTGAATTTTCCGGGGGCAAATACATAAAAAAATATTAGAATGTAACCTGTATTAACGCCTGCTCTTTAAACGAGAGGTACACACCAGAGATTGATCCGCGGGGTAAACTCTAGTGATATAATAATGTAGATAGCTATGTCAGTTACCTTCGTTCTCTTACGGATGTCCTCATTTCTGATTTTATCCATAAGAGAAATACCTAACATAGCTCGCTCCATAGCCCGTTGAGCGACTTTGAATTTGTAGACCAGTCCCGCTGTCAGTGTCCATGTCTCGGCACCATATGTCATGATGGGTAGGACGCACTGCTCGAAGACTTTCGTCTTCAAGCATTGCGGAATGGTCGACGAGAAGACATGTCGAAGATTACCGAACGCTGCCCAACCTAACTGGATCCTCCTATTGGCTTCCCTCTCGAGACCGTGTTTGCCTACCTGGATCTTTTGTCCAAGGTATACATATTCCTGTACAACCTCAAGAGGGGAACCATCGACGTTTACCGGTCTCGGCATGACATGTTCGTTGAACATGACTTTCGTCTTGTCCAAATTCATGCCGAGACCGACCCGTCGGGAGGATTCATTCAGGCTGTTCAGCATGTCGGTAAGTCCCTCCAACGTCTCTGCAAAGACGACAATATCATCAGCGAAACGTAGGTGGGAGATGCGCTCGCCGTTGATGTTGATGCCCCGTTCATTCCATTCCAGAGTTTTGAAGACATCCTCCATCGCGTTGGTGAACAGTTTCGGGGATATGACATCCCCCTGTCTCACCCCGCGACGTAGAGGTATAGGCTTCGCCCTCCGGTCCTGGATCTGAACGGTCATCGTTGCGGCATCATACAGACATCTCAACACCTCGATGTATCGCCAATCGATACGGCATCTCTGCAGAGACTCTAGAACAGCCCAAGTTTCGATAGAGTCGAAGGCTTTTTCGTAGTCCACAAATGCCATACACAGCGGCTGATTATACTCCTCGGTCTTCTGTATAATCTGCCGAACAGTATGGATGTGGTCTACGGTGCTGTAGCCTTTTCGAAACCCAGCCTGTTCCGGTGGTTGGAACTCGTCAAGTCTTCTGGCGAGACGATTCGTGATGACCCTCGAAAACAACTTGTAGACGTGGCTCAAGAGTGAGATGGGTCTATAGTTCTTCAAGAGGGTCTTATCACCCTTCTTGAAGAACAAGACCACCGCACTCTTGGTCCACGCCCTTGGCACAGTGCCCCGGAGGATAACGGAATTAAAGAGCTCCGCTAAAGCCTTCAGGATTGGGATCCCTCCCGCTTTAAGGAGCTCAGTTGTAATACCGTCGTCCCCCGGAGCCCTGCCATTTTTAAGTTGCCCGAGTGCCGTCCTAATCTCGCCAATGTCGACCTCCGGGATATCTTCCGTATAGTGGCGCGTGAGTGGTGCACGTGGATCATTAGCGCCTTGAACCGAAGGTCTTTCCGCCCGCGAAGAATACAATCGCCCGTAGAACCGTTCCACCTCCGCTAGGATCTCAGAGTGAGACGTAAGCTCCCTGCCATCTGCTGTCCTCACTTTTGCAAGATGGCTTCTCCCCAATGGTTTTAAGAAAACTTTGGACCCCCTATTCTGCTCTATAGCAGCCTGAATGGCTCGCGTGTTTGAGCAGCGGAGGTCCCGTCTTACAAGTTTTCTTATCCGTTTAGAGAGAGCCCTATGTTCCGGTGAGGCAAAAAGAGTAGATGGCATCTCACGTCTCATCCTCATGAGATCCAAGGTTTCGGTGGAGAGTTCAGAGCGTTTGCTTCTTCGCATAGGTGGAAAGTGGCTTCGGCCCAGCTCTCGCATTGTTTTCACCACGTTGTCGGTTATCTCGTCAACATCGCCAGTGGTTTCCAGCGATTCGAACCGATTTTGCAGTTCCAGCTGGAACTGTTCGGACCCTAAGATAATCTGGGGCGGCGTAGGTCGGAGATTAGACTTTATCAGGCGGAGTCTTTCAGCTTTGAAGTCGATATTTAGAGTGCCTCGTATAAGTCGGTGGTCACTGCCGGTATTAAACCTGTTGACCACTGAGACATCTCTAAATATGTGCTTCTTGTCCGCCATGATAAAGTCTATCTCGTTCTTTGTCACAGTATCGGGGCTCTGCCAGGTCCACCTCCTTTGGAGCTTCTTCTTGTAGAACGAATTCATCAAGAAGAGCCCCTGCATTTCGAGGAAGTTGACCAGCATTTGCCCCCTGTGATTTCGGCGCCCCAAGCCATAAGGTCCGATTTTCGGTTCGTCGCATTCTTGTACTCCCACTTTGGCGTTGAAGTCCCCCATAACAACGTTGTAGTGTGCGGAGGTCGTCCCATGTATGGCTTTAGTGATATCCTCATACATGGCCTCAACCTCCTCGTCAGGGTGTGCCGAGGTCGGCGCATATACCTGTATCACCTTCAGGGAGTACCTGTTGGTGAGTTTTAGTACTAGGTACGCTACCCGGTTCGACACACTGCTGACTTCCACAACGTTGTTAACGAGGGACTTGTTGACAAGAAAACCGACACCACCCTGGGAGGCCTTATCACCTTCTCGGAAGTAGAGCAAGTGCCCGGACTCCAGGGTTATAGTATCCTCCCCCTCTCTTCGGACTTCAGATAACCCTAGAATGTGCCATTTGATATGACTTAACTCTACTTCCAATTCCGCGAGGTGATTATCCAGCCTGATCGTGCGTCCATTGTACGTTGCCAGTGTCAGTTGGTTACGTTGGCAGCCTCCCGTAACCCGGAGATTTCTAGCACCCTCCTCCCCGTAGTTACCCCGACCGCTGCCGTAGCCGGGACTAGCGGGGCCGCCGGGAACTAAGGGCCATGGTCTATGTTTGCGTTTCATGTTTGGGGGAAATGCCATAGTCACCACGCTTGGCATGCGGGTTGGTGACCGCAGTACCGGCTTACTCGCATCGGAGACGCTGCTGCCCGAGTCCGATCAAGGGATTTATGTAAGCCGGATTTCTGTTGATGGTTATACCGCCATCGATCGGTCGTCAGAGCCTCGTTAGTTGGCGGCAGGGAGTACCGCGGGCAGGTGAGGTTGACGTTTGGGTTGGGGTTCGTAGCTATAGGCAAAAAACGAATCTTTTTAAATCATCATGCCTAAACAACTGATAGTCTGTCCATCTATGAATGTCAAGGCTAATTATTTTATAAACTCATATTGAGTATTTGTCTGATTATGTACATCTCAGTAAATTTTCTCGGAAACTACGTAGGTATCTATATAGACGAAATTTGGCTGGTTGAAGTATTCTATAATGGTATACAATGGTGTCGACATTATACACAAAAAAATTAAGGACACTACCTTAGTATACATTTATTATATGTAACGGATTAATTGAGTGACTAAATATTCTTAATAAGTGCAAAACCAGGATATGTATAAAATATGCTCAACATCTTTTCAACTGTACCACTACCAGCACTTAGTGCCTGTAATAATTAATCGTTTTTTTATTTTTTATTGCCGGAGTTCAGCAGACAGGCAGACAGCCCACTTAATGGAAAGCGGTTACCATCGCCTATGGACATTTGCAACACCAAAGGTGCTACAAATGCGCTGCTGCTCTCTTAAGGGAGACTGGAACCTAGTCACTAATGCCGGAACACAACACAAGGTTATTATGGCAGCATACTTTAGACCAGGGGTGGTCGCCATCCAGTCGATCAAATACCCTACCACCTGGCTATGGGTTGTTTTGTCGCCTCTTACGACAGGCCGCAAGAAATTGTATTCTTTCTCCGTTCCTGCACGGATTTAATAAATAAATAATCAATCGAATATCCACATAAGTCGCTGAAGAAGTTAGATATAGTTATAGATACCATTTTAAGATTTTTATTTTTACGTCGCCATTTGTAACATATTCTTTTCATGCACTGATGCATAGTGACAAGTGAGTTCATACGTCTTTTTCTTTAATCTCTAGGTAACTCCAATACGTAGACTAGGTTTCTCTGTCTACGCTCTAATATATGCTTAAAACTAAACCCATGTCCTTTCACGTCTATCACAGACATTTAAGCAACTGTACCGTGGAGAGACCGTGACCCTTCCTTCGGCCTAGATTAGTAGTGTCGTGACAATATGCCGTCGCCAGCTGACGCGCGCCCTGCCGCCATCTTGCAGGACATAATAGTGATGAGAATTTAAATAATTATCGATAAAATGGAAGGAAAATACTAGCTACAAATGACAATTATATCATACTAAAACCGTAATTCTAAAAGCTCCTAAATTCCGAAAGAAATGATGTCACTAGATATATTTTTGCTTTCGCTTTTTCATTGTTATTAGTTAAAACATATTTTTATGCTAAACCAGTCACAAATTGAAGGTACTGGAAGTGTTTTAGTAGTAGTTAGGAGATAGATTGTTCCTTTTCAATCTTTGACTACTTGAGGTTTGCAAAGCCCTAGTAGCATACCTGTTGGCCAATACTCGCGTCTTAAACTCCCACTACAATAATTTATCTAAATTCCGTAATGGTAACATTTGTATATTTATTAACATTACTATTGGTTATTACATTAATATCTATTATATATGTATGTACTATTAACTGTATTTATATTTGTATAAGATTATATTGTTGTTATATGATATGTAATGGTGTAATGTCTGCCGTGACGATACCTTATGGGCTTATGAGAAGATCAGCGCTGTTCGATAGACAAGTTTTGTTTTTAAGTCTATTTTTGTTAATGTTTAATTTTATATTAAGTAGTTTAACTAAGCTAAATACAGTTATTTTCTATCTTTCTTTCAAAATAACGTGAATACGAATGTTAACTAGGAAAATGTTCGGCAGTTTTCGGTTTGGTTTAAATTACCAAGTGTTGACTGTGAAGGAAGACTTCATGATGTAATTTGAAACTCTCAACCCACCTTAGAGAAGTATGGCGAGTACATTGTCAGTTCTCATCCATGAGGAGTTCCGAGTTCAGCAGTGAGAAATTTATGAACTGACTATTAATCAGTTCTAATGAAGAATAATTTTAAAGGTCGTTCATACCATTAGGAGCCATCCATAAATAACGTCCGCCGTTAACGGGAGGAGGAGATCGTCAAAATGTGATATTGTGTGACAAGGTGTGGGAGGGGTCCTAAATTTCGTGACGTCACATTTTTAAAATTAATAAGCTTTAAAACACGAATTTTGAACTATTAACGAAAATCTTCAAAATATTTCCAACTTTATCTATATGAGCGTAGTGTTTCAATTATTAAGAAATCATTTAAATAGAAATAAAACTAATTACGGAACTGTTGTTTCAATTTAATAATTTCTTGATGTAAAAAAATAAAAATATGTGATGTCACTAGGGAGGGAAGAATATCACCAATGTGACCAGATGTGACAACGACGGGGAAGGGATCAAAAAATCATGAAATTTGTGTGACATAATTTGTGGATGGCCCCTTAAATATAAACCAAAAACCGTTAAAGGTTGTTTTATATCTACAAACATAAATTTCTAATATATGTATCTTTATACGACTTTGGTAGATACGTTACATTTCGACGGGTTATCGTTCTTAATAACTCTATAGCAACACATCTAATTAAGATTTCTATCCATTATCAGTGCGTAGAGTGGATTCTTAAAGTTAATAGATCATTAGCCTACCCGACGTTATGAACAACACTTCTAATAATACTTGTTTTCTTGCTCTCTACCGACAAAATTGTATCGATCATATTCCAACACTATAAAACGGACGCGCCCTGGCCTGGCGAAGAATTAATTACCTTTTGACATATTCGCTTCTATTGCAAATTATAGGGGAATAAAGTTATTAAACAGTTATGGATATTATTTTATTTAATAAGGGAATGGAACAAATTTTGCAGGAAGGTGTCTTCATATATTGCTAAGCCAGGAAAGATGAATGACAATCGGCCAGTAAGAAAATGGGTGATTTTCATACCTTCTGTTTCAAAGTCAACCACAATTTTTTATGTGGTAACTGCTTAACTACAACAGCTAATATTTCTAAGTGTGAACGTGAATGTTTGAATATAATATGTGCAGTCATCTATCAGAAATTTTAAACAATGTGTTATTAATATACTTTTAGAGCAATTCTTTCACGCCTTGTTCCATAAAAATCCATCCATAGATCATTTTGCGAATATTTTAAAAACAGAATGACAAATAGATCTCGCTGATTGGCCGGAACCAATCTGCTATTGATCGATTAACGTCGTTACATTCAAAAATCGAACGCCAAATGTCATTTATCAAATTAAATATCGAACTTTTTTGAAATTGGAATAATAGAACTTTTATTTTTTTGACGTGCGCAACGGTTGTTGGCGTTAATTGATATGTTCGATCATATGAGTTTGTATATTAGATACGCTTTTATTTATATTCATTCATATTAATATAAAAGTGAATTTTTCAGATTTTTAGGTAGGGTTTTTTGTATGTTTAATTGTTCCTTCAGTTAAACCGTGAAAATAAGGCCATCTGCCATCTTTACGTATCTTTTATTATAATATTTTTCGTAAATAAATAATCAGTAGACAATCACACACATTTTATATCCCAAGCTAAGTAAGTTACGCATGTGAAAGAATAATAAACAATGGACCAATCCGAGGTCTATCTAAGTCACGTAGACCATAGTAAATAACAAAAAAATATTTTTATACGAAACTTACCATGGCCAGAATCGAACGTAGGACCTTTACGTTTTAGCGCGATAGGCAGTTAACTACCATTACCATTGTAATATGCTACTGTTGTAATACACTTTTTATTGGATATCATACTCGATGATTATTTTATCTTTTTCCACTGTTCAATTAGTATTGAAATAGATTTAACACTATACTAAATACTATTTGCATAATTATAATTGGATATAAGACTAATATAGGTTAAATTTTTCGAGCGTACAAAGCGTAGGCATAGAGAATAAGTTTTTGTCAAAACCGTAGCGAAACCCTGAAGAGGAACTCTTATGTTATTACTTAGTTGTCTGTCTGTTTGCGTCACATGTTGTAATTTACCATATAAGTATTTACCTACTGCACATGCCTCCGATTGTCTGGTCACTGCAATCGTTTGGAAACTGAATTGTTTTAAGTAAAATAAATCGATAAATTTTCTTTTGTCCAAAGGTTAAAATCTGGTTTCAAAACCGCCGCATGAAATGGCGGAATTCAAAGGAGCGGGAACTACTCGCGTCTGGCGGATCAAGAGAGCAAACCCTACCCAACAAAAACAATCCACACCCAGACCTTTCAGACGCGGAAGCCGACAAGAAACTTTCTTTGTCTCCTCTCAACGAAGAGAATGAAGAAAAGAAGAACTTCCCGACAACGTCCAACTGTCAAGAATACAATTACGATAAAATGGCAGCCGCGTTTCCGCGGGAAAACTTCTCCAACATGGAGGATGATGATTTTGACAGCGATGGAAGTGTAACTGACGAAGAAATCAATGTAACATGATTACATGACTTGTTTTTGTCTGTAACGTGTAATTTTTATATAAAAGCCTGCCGTACTCAGAAAGACTACTTGATCATTAAATTTAAAACATTCTTTTCAAAATAAATTTTGATGATAAACATTTTTCGAAAATCCAAAAGGTTTATCCATCAGAACATAATTTTTCAGTAGAGCACTAAAATGATAAATAAAGCTTTCTAACATAACTTTTTGGTGCTTATACCTAACTATAGATAATAAATTATTCAAGTTCGGTTAAAGCAACAAATATCGACTGTTTGTGTAATTTGGTTACAAAGCCCTTATGAAAAGAAATGAAACCCTTTAAAACGGTTCATCAAAAATTCTCCATATCTCGAATACTACTCAACACAATATGTTTAAATTAATTTTCGCTGAATGTACCTATTTATTGTATTCTATACATTACCTCATTGATTCTATCTCGTTTTTTTTAGAATTTTCTACTTCATATTTACATAGTAGGTACACAAATTAGAGGCCGTGGGGACAATTTTTTACGGCTTTCGAATGTAATATCTCTTCACCTATTTACCTAATCATAAAAAACTAATATCTTCAGATTTTTCAAGATTCTCACTAATGATACCCGACTTGACTGTACATAAAAAAAAATGCAAGTCTCAGATGAGTGTATGGCGCCACTCCTATTTTTTAGTTGTTTCGCGGTTTTACTACACCATTGAGTAGTCTATTTAAATTTTGCCGCCCCTACCGACCAATACCGTAGTTCACAATCATACTAGTTACAATTTTTGTTAATGAAATTGTAATTCTATGATTTATGCACTATCTTCCTAATTATACGACGACATTTTAACCGTACATATCATAATTGCTGCGACTACGCAAATTGTTGAAAAATATGTCAATGGTGTGGACCTAATGAGATTTAGGTATATCAATATGAATATTTTAATTTTTGTAAGTCTTACAAATATTGGGGGCCAAGTTTACCGGCTACTCAGTATCTGGGAATACCGCGGGAATTTTCTCGGGAGCGTTTTGTAATTGGTCGGATGCATAAAAATCAGCTTATTCCTACACAGTTTTCACTAAAACGAGAGCTTAGATTCATTTTAAAATGCTGCGATACATTTTGTTTCGGGGATCCTCGGAGAATATCAAGTCAAGTGTGGACGAAGTCGTGGGCATATTCTAGTTATTAATATTTGATATTACAGATATTATTATTTTCAATTTATAACATTGCTACCCAAAAATTATTTGTAAAATTAATATGAACATTGTAAAAATCTTTTAGGTATAGTTAAGACTGTAATTTAATTTGTTCTGTTGTTGTATAGGTTTGTGTTCGATAGGCTATATTTTAATTACATATTACTAAAATGTAATATATAGATATAATTTATGATATTCTTAGCAATAAATAAATATAGAATAGATTCTACTGAAACTACAGACGAAGATTTCTAGTACCTATTGACAATCCTTTTTTTTTTTTTTTGGCCAGGGGAAATCCGTTTGAGGACTAAGCCGCGACAGGCACAGAAGCCTGGGGGGATGTTCGCGACCGGTGTGAGTGTGGGATTCGCCAGATCGGGGGTGGCACTAGCATGCCCGGTCAGAACCGGTGCCACGCTATTGCCACGCCCCAGTTAGGGATACCCACTAAAACCCCTGGGTGTTCCGTCCTGCGCCTTATGCCAGGGCTACGTGAATGCGGGATTCCCAACTCCGCGTGCCCTGGCAGGCGTGGGCCCCCCTCACTGGGCCTCTTCCTATGTCGGAGGACGTATCCCCCGGCTACTACCTATTGACAATCCTGAACCTACCTACTACTAACTAACCTAAATCCTACACCACTCGATAATGCCACACAAGTTAGAAATGCGCCATGACGAAATTTTTAAGGCGATTGTTTGGATTGTTCAGACATCTCTATGACTCTCGATTATCCCAGAAACAGAAAGTATGAGAGTAATATTGAAAGAAGAGTTATAGCAGGTCAGCTGTGCAATTTCAAAACCTAGCAACTGACATTGTTTTTTAATCAAATGATTGTTCATTTATTGTCTCGCTAGGCATTTAATGATACCCTATGCGTGCCAAGATATGTAATTATTATATCATAATAAGTTATCGCACCCAGTAAATTAAATAAATGGTTTTGAAATTCATGTCCCTTTTGTGCTGTGGTTAAAATTTCTTGGAATACACTTGCTAGGGTTTGAAATTGTACAGCTAAGGTAATAAATAGAGTGAAAGGCACTATATACTCTTTTATGGACAGCCGGAAAGTATCTATAAAGACAGCTATCTCTTAATCAAGCGTTGTTCGCAGGTGCCAACACTATATGGCAGTGAAAGTTGGGTACGGAAGAAAAATATGAAAATAGGATAAATGAAATTGAAATGGGAGCTTTGAGATAAGGAAGAATATCTTGGATTTAAAGAATAAAATTGACTGAAAACAATCTAGAAACATCACAATTGTTTATTATAGAGTATCGTTTTTAATCAAGTAGCGAGTCTGTTGAATGTAATGATGAATGAATGATGAGTATTGAGCTGTTTGCGATTCATTCGAGCAATCAGCAGACGGCCGCACGAGGAATTTCTCTTACTTTTGACGTTTTGTAATTGAAAACATCAAAAAGTAAACTAGAAAAAGTCAATCAAAAATTAAGTCTTAATAATTACTTTTTTTATACTTTTGACTTGGTCTAAAATATAATTTTAAAATAATAAAATGTCAAAAGCAAAACAAAAAAACTTGTGGCGCCATCTAGTCACGTAGGATTTAGGCAGTGCCCTAATACGTCTCTTACTAAACGATTGTCATTGTTAAAAATTCTTCTTGCATTGTCAATACCAGCGTAGGCGACTCGCTTGCAGTGCGTATGTAATAAAAATAACTAAATATGTAAATATATACTAATCAAGATGTAAGTGATCTCAGAATATTCTAGAAATTAAGTTAAATCAAGACTTTGTAATGTTAATGTCATGAATATTACCTATGTGCGGGAAAATAAAGAAATTTGAAAGCAATAACTTATTTATTTGAACCACTATGGCCTTGGACGTGCTGAATTTAGACTTTACATCCAAACTTTCTGAACCATATACGATATGAAATAAAATATACACGAACAATTCAATTAGGATAGAATTTCGTTGAAATCCGTTGAAAAGATTCGGAGACTAGTCGAGACAATTTTTCAGACAGCGACAGAAAAAAAAATCTAATAATGGTTATTTATTATCAGGCATCATATAAACAGCAGTTTATACTCAAATTTTGGCACAGAAACCAATTTGTATAATTATATATCAGAATGACATAAATTTAAATACATGGGTATTTTTTTTGTACAATAGAATAGTAAATAAATTGGCTAAGTTCTTAGTAGTCAACGGAAGGTGTCTGTAGAAGTGACAAACTAAAGCAGGGCTGAATTTACCTTAAGTGCCGCCCTGGGGCACCGTGAATAATACCGCCCTATTATGCACCGTAACTAGACTTCAAAAAGTAAATATCCAAAACAAAAACTTACCAATTTTGGAAAATCATTGATTATTATAGCAGAAAGTTGTTTTTTTTTCCTGACACTCCAAATTTTACCGCCCTCGAAAATTTTGCCGCCCTGGGCACTTGCCCCTAGTGTAGATGCATCACTGAACTAAAGCATAAAAAACGCTTAATTAAAAATACTCTATATATCGAAATCTATTCATAAGATTTATCATTCAAAATTCAAACCAATTATCATAGAAAGAATTTGTTAAGCTCGCCCTTCAGGATTTTTTCAAAATTTTCTACCTTAAGGAGAGAATTTTCACGTCATTGGTGACTATCTTGCCTCCTATTGATTTCGTAAAAAAATGGTTATACTTTTTCAAGATCTCACTCCTGACAATACGACTATAAATACATATTATACACACTAAATATGTGGAGTGTACTTGGGGAGGCCTACGTCCAGCAATGGATAGAGAGTTACGGAATAAAACAAAACACACTAAAAAAATTCTCCCCGTAGTTAAATCGGTTACCTATAAACTTTGTTTTTTCACGATTTCACTACATAAATTTACATCGCTATACAGATTACACCTTGCTGTTAAATTTCGTCCACATAAACGCAGTAGTTTTTGAGAGAAAAAAGTCTGTGACATTCATAAACGAATATACAGACGTACGGACATAAAGAAAACGTCCGTTTTGCTAAAATTGCTATGGAACCCCAAATGGTATTTTATAAAAAATAATGTCTTTTATTTAAGGTGGAGAGACATAATTCGGTTCTAAAATCGTAAAATATGTGTCACAATAGGTATGGCCAAGCAACCCTAAAGCGTAGAAAAAACACAACAAAATGCAGCGGGCGTTGAAATATCCAATATATTTGGATAAGGTGTGAACAGACGTCACGAGCACAAGTCTATTTATCGGGGACAGAACGGACATACGAAACCCTTATTTATTAACGAGGTGTTATTACAAAAAAGTATTGTTTTTAACCAAATAATAATGGTCCTACAAGAGTAGGAATCAGTTGCCATTAAAAGGTTATCACTTAACACTTTCTTTTAATATCCTACTAATATTATAAACGCGAAAGTTTGTGAGTATGGGTGTATGTATGTTACTCTTTCACGCAAAAACTACTGAATGGATTTTGATGAAACTTTACAATATAGCTTACACATCAGAATAACACATAGGCTATAATTTATAAAGATATAGTGTGGTTTTCCATCACCACGGGGGTGAAACCGCGGGGCGCAACTAGTTTACAATAAAATAAATATGGTTAAATAGAGTCAAATCAAACGAGATACTTTTTTAACCATCTTACGAAACGTCGCTAGATTTTACACGAACCTACAATGTTGTGACGTTATAGCTATTGCGAATCATAATAGTCAGTTTTTTTATTGCGAAGCTGGCAAGCAGGCAGCCGGCCCACCGGAACGTGATTACCGTCGCCTATAGACGTTTGCACCACCAGAGGCGAAGCCAACGCGTTGTCGATCTTTAGATAAAGGGGATGGGATAGGAAAGGAGGGCATCTGAACTAACACCATTAGCTCAAAGCTAACCCTTTTCAAGCGATATTTTGTGAGAGCGTGGTATTACAACGATCGAGCCGGCCCTAAGAGCCGTAATCGAGATAAAGTTTTCAGCAAGGCCCTACCACGTCAATTATAAATACGATAATAATAAGTTTCACGGCACATTTACATTATAATAATGATAAATAATGATTTATCATTGGAGTGGTTCGGGCATGTGGAAAGAATGCATGATGAAAGAATGACTAAACAGATATACAATGCAAAAGTGGATGGATGCAGAAGTCGTGGAAGGCCACGACACACCTTCCATGATCAAATTGATCGTGTACTAGTAGAAGGTGATGTCAGGAGCCTTAAGAACAGACGAGCGTGCATGACAAGAGTTATGAATGTCAAAGAAGCAAGTGGGGTGTGTAAGAATAAGCCTAAATGGCGCTCTGTTGTCCGTGCCTACCCCGCAAGGGAACTGGCGTGAAGTTATGTATGTATGTATAAATAATGATATATATAATATAATATAATAATGATGCGATATCAATTAGGTATTGTTTAAACAGTTAATTAAAAAAAACCGTGATATTATAAAAGTAAGCCGATAATATGATATTTGAGTGCCTTTTCATACTTCTTCCATGTTAATATGAAGGCAAGTAATTCCAAAAAAATGGGTCTTTAGTATTTCTCTTCCATTGTAGATAGATTGGGCTTTTTTACCTGGGGACAAACCACTGTGGGGGAAGCGCGTTTGGGCGTGTGGGTTTCGCCAAAGTCGGGTTGCTATTGCCACCCGTCGTTGAAGATACCCATTAAGTCCCCTGGCCTTCCTGAATACGACACATGTCCGGGCTGTGGGCTCGCTCGTCTTTTCACCTTCAGGTAGATTGGGGTAAAAGACAGTAAATATACAGTAATTAATATCAGAGTTACTGTTACTGATTCGATTTTACTACGCTACTGTTACTACCTCAGTTATTCTACTAAACTAAATCCATTTAACACCCCGATTTAGATCTGAACAAGCAATAAACATGATCAAAAGCCATCGGTTACCAGCGTGATAGTGACGCGCCGCGTGTGCTGCACGTGTCACAGCGACATCTGTTATTCATCGATCGACAACTTTTTGGAGGGGAACATTTTCGATTTTTGGTTTAATTTTTACACCACAGCGTTCCTCGTGGCTTGACACACGTGATACATCTCATTATGTTATTTATCTCCACACACGTAGTATCCATAGTAGTCTGTGATCTCCACGTAACATTAATTACACCTACTCTCTTAACTTGTGTCATAACATAACTAAAAGAACGCTCAATTAAAAACGTATTTCCTCAAAGCTTCTAAATCCTATATTATTAAAAGGTAGGTACTTTTTCTTTTTTCTTTATAGGTTTTTCTTCTTATGACATTTTATTTTTTAAAAAGCTTTTTTAATCAAATCAGTCAAAAATTGAAATTCTTATTTAAAATATTACTTATTATAAACCTCTAGTTAATTTTTTAATTGATTGGGTATAAGAAAATGTGTTTTACACACATAATAAATCACCAATAATGGGGTAGTTGACACATATCACAATATTTTTTTAAACAATATTAATATAAAATAGCGGGCTTTCAAATGCCAAATATAATGACAGAAATAATTTTAATTAATGTTTAAACTATAATTAACACGTTATTTATTTACTCAATATAGAAATGACGTCATAAATAGCAACAGTCGTACACTAGGTAGATTCGGCATTTTGTAGAATTATAAAATGTATCTGTTGATTTGACTGTCAATTACCCGAGACAAGAATAACATGTGGCGAAATCTAGCCACATCTAGGAGAATTTAAGAGTTCATTTTGAACTATCTAAGGTAGGTACGATAGTCATTCCTATCATTATTAATTCTTCCTTTATGTAATATATTAATGCTAGTATTAATTACACCTTTTAATTAATTTGTTTACCGTTAAACAACATCTCTGTTTCATACATTTCATAACACTTAAACCTCTCATTTATTTTAAACCACATTCTTCACGAACCTTCCAAAATCGTGGTATATTTATCAAGAAATAAATACACAAACTGTACGAAGCTCTCCGCAAAAGTAAAAATAATAATGTAGTTTAAAATGGCCGCCTCTTATTCATACACATCAAAGCAAAAGATAACGGGATTTCCTCTGTATATGACATCTGCACAATGAACCTATCTTCTTAACCCCTTTTCAAAGATTTTTGAGATATTTGTACATTATTCTTTTCCTTAAAAGTATATTTATTTCCTTTGCTAGGCGGCAATATGTTAAACATTAAAGTTATTTGTAGGTAAAAGAAAATTAGTTAAGTGTTATATTTAATTATTATTCAGCTTGCAATATTTGCGTTGAACAAACTAAGTCATCTGTGAAGGTTTATAATTAGCTGTTCTTTAACTATCTCTGTAACGCTAGTTTGTAAACTTTAGTTTGTAAGATCACAGCTGTTAACCTCCCAAATAAAATAAAATAAAGTAACGCCAGTTAAACCTTGCAAAATTACACACCATAAAAAGCTGTTAAATAACATTTGACTAAGCTACTACATTAAAAATAAGGACTGTCCATGGTCTACTTATTGTTTAAAAATAAAAACCAACTTATGGCCGGGTCCTATATTTATCTTTTTTCATTAATTTGCCTTACCATCGGTTGAATTTTAACTTTAAGAAGCTATTTATGAAGGTTATGTCAAATTTTAACCGACAGTAAGGTAAATGAACGGTCGGTAAGATATAGGCACCGGCCAGGCTTGTAATTAATGTACGACTATTATACATTTTACAAATCATACCCAGATAAACACACACACACACACACACATAGTTTCAATTCTATCAATAATTTCATAGAAGAGAGAGAAGCCACGCAAAATGTATTTCGATGTTAACACACCTGGAATATGCGTAATGAATAATGATGAGCACATAACTAGCATTTAAGATAGTGTGGTCTATTAACATAGGTGCCGGCAGCAGGCTGTAAGGGAATGCACTTGCGCCCGCCTGTCAAGAAATAAAAATAAATACCTATATTTTTTTAGTTAGACAGATAGATAACTCTTTATTGTACACCAATACAAACATGAACTTAAAGACTAAAATTATATCTAGTTATGTACAAAGAGCGGTCTTATCGCTAACAACCGATCTCTTCCAGACAACCCCAAGTTAGTTAGGTACTGTTAAATAAAAAGTGAAGGCATCTAGGTTTCTGTCCAAGGTTCATCACCTTTTACCTACGTTCAATGCTAGTGTCTGGGTGTTGGAATATATTAATTAGTACGGTATAATTTGTAGATGCAGATGTACCTCCCTGAAAGTAATCCTGGCGGCGCCCATGTTTATTAATTAATGTTTGAAAAATCTATAACAAAAAAGCCATTGAGATATAACATGTGGCTTAATGTATAATCCAAAGTTAGATCAGTAGTAGGAACTACGGCGTAGGTACACGAGATAGTTTAGTGCAGGACTTAAGAGCAACTAAACCACTTGAAAAGGGCTATTATAAAGATATTCATAACCAAAAGTTTTTATGCAAACTACTTAGTTCGGTTTGATTATTTTATAAACTAAAATTTGTTTTTTATCATATTATTATATTACATTATTTCTTTATTAGGATATAATGGAGATGCAGCTAACAGAATACAGACAAAATTAATATCATAATTATGACAATAATGTACTAAAAAATGTCAGTACACCATATCTCCATAAATTCTTAACATGTTTGTAGGTAACATAAAATGAAACTAAAAAATATATGTTAAAATTATACACTAAATTACTATTGAATATATTACAAACTGTGACAATTCCCACAAAACTAAATTTTCTATGCAGCAAAAACAGGCACTGCAACAATATAGAATTGGTTAATTCAATTTTGCTTGCATGCATTGAGATATAGACGTTTATATGATCTAAGCTTGCATGATACTCCAAATATCCCGTGTGTACTTCAAATATTCAAGTATCTCGTATTTTCTGTTTTAAAAAGTATATTATGTTTATTTCCGTTACCGCAATTACATACATATGGCAGTATCAAAATAAGTCTGTAATGTCGAATTTCATGGGGAACGGTTAATTTCCAAAACCAATAAGAAACAATATGGGTGGGGTATACACGGCACATTTATTTATTATGAACAATTTATTTATTTATTTTATAACCACCCAAAATTAATTTTATATCTCAAGTAATAAATAAACATGCCGTATATCTATACCGCTCCCAAAAATGTTATTGAAATGTATGAATCATTATTACTATTAATCTTATAATTGAATAAATACTGTTATTTCAATACACACAATGCTTGGCACAGCTCCTTTTTTAATTCTCCTAAAATCTTTTTTCGATATATAAATTTCTTTTTCATCGAAACGACTGGAACACACAAGCGACCTTTTGTTGGGATTCCAGTGGTGGTCATCTTGCGATTCCCGGATTACTTTTATCCAATAATTTGCTACAATTGGATCCGCAGGAAGTCTAAAACGTAATTAATATAAAACGGTTTAAGAAAACCGGACACACAAACATTACATGTATGTGTTTTCTATAATTTTTTTCAATTATTCATATTTCATATAAAAAAAATCGTAACAAAATTGCCCAAATTTTGGCAAATAACTCCCACTTCACTTCACCTGACGTCATTTATCAATTTGATAACCTTTGAAATATCGAAATTAAATTTCATGTTTTTATAAAGAAATCATGAGAAAAGTGTTAAACTTACCGATGAAATGAGATATCTATCATCCTTATCTTTTCCTCTTTTAAAATAACTGCGACACATTTTAATGACACAGGACGGCATGTTTTTTTTTTGCGAGAGCTCCAACCAGTAAAGAAGTCAAAATGACACTAAAGGGCGTGGGAGTGAGAAAAAGTGCACCAAAATTGGTGCACTGGCTTTTGGGCCGTTTTTGTGCAATTGATGCGTGATCTAGACGTTTATATGATCTAAGCAAAAAGCTGAGTAACTTTCAGTTAATGTCAATTTGTGTTTTTCTTAGTGGCCAGCAACAACTTTAACAGAAACTCTTGTTTATGTTAAAGATAATCGATTTACAGCTCCAATACAAACAAATTAAATTAGATAAATAGCCTAAAGCGATAAAATAAGTGCAATGGATGACAAATCTTGCTTGCAGCCGCGTGGCTGGCACGCGCCTCGTCATGTGGTGTGCGAGAGGGATGTACGATGAAAGGCCAGAAAGATTACACAAAATCATCTGAGAATAGAATAATAGGAGTTATATTAACAAGTTCATAGAGTTATGGACGTATGGGAAATTTTTTCTACTAGATTATCTGGGACAAATTACTATCTGCGACAAGTTAGTTATTTGTATGAACTTTTGTATTTCTGTAAATCGTTGTTTTTTCTGTTCATTAAAATGTTTTTATTCTATGAATGACAACCGTGAAATGAAAATGTAGCTCTACAAAGCTCTAGATCCTGTAAGATTGATTGTTAGTGAGTTTCTATTTTATCCATTAATTTTCTTTACTACTGATATGAAAGAATAATAAAGAATGATAATGTCCTAGTAAAAAACGTATCTTATAACACATGCTGCAACCGTAATTTGCCGAGCCTCTTGATACGTTCATATTGTTATAGAAAATCTTCAATCAACATCCAACGTTCTTATTCATATTCATTAGAGTAAGTTTGTAGGCTTAAATATTTAAAACCTAGCATATTAAGGGCCGTTGCATAACGATCGCCTTTAATAAAATTAGTTAACCATATTACACTGTCTAAATTCGTTTTACACAAAACGTATTGATAGTTCTTTAAATGTATTTAACGGCATATTTTGCGTTGTGCAAGACGCTAATTGTATTTAAGGGTGTTAAATACGTTTTGTTTTTCTTAAATAAATTTAAGCAACCTTATGCAAACAGCCCTTAATACATAAAATATTAGTGATAATTAGCTCTTTTTCAATTTGTATCTAATTAATATAAAAATTATATGCATTTATGAAATTTATCTACTTATATATAAATAAATGGTTTACATGCTGGTTTGGCCAGTGTTGTAACAATTATGGCTTTTATTTCGTATAGATTGGGAAATACTTTGGGTAATGCAATATGTTTAGTAAATTGATATCTGGTGCAAAGTGCTTTTGCAAATGTTTACTGCTGGGGTCATTCTGGATATATTTGATTACAAATCTCTCCCTAAACGATGTAAACATTGTATAGGTTCGGCCATTTTTAGGGTTCGCCTAAAGGTAAAAACGACCATGCCAGTCAGTCCATGCGTAATGATTGTTGCTTTATAGGCGACGAATGTCCAATATTTCTGTTTTTTGACAAATGAACCCTAAAGACAACGTTAAATCACAAATACCTCATATCTTGAGAAGTACTTACATGATCTTGTTTAAACAATTTTGCCTTATAATGGCCCTGCAGTTTTATTTACAAAAAATTTGTAGGTAATAGTTTTTAAAAGTGAATCATAGTTGTAGAATATTGAATAATTATAAAAAGGAAATATATCTTTTGAACCTCTCAACGGTTTAGTGAAATGTGACTGTTCAAGCTACCACAACAACCTGCTAGTTTGGCGTCAGCCAAAGACATACAATTCGACTGAGGTTTTCCCTAGACGGTTATTCTAAAACTTGAAAATTCATGAATACCTGATGCTGGCTAGTTACACAAAAAAGAGAATAAGAAAAGATTTGACACACAGACAGATAAATACTTTTGTTTCTTTTTTTTAAGTTTCCTAACAAGAACCGAACAATGTTTTTGAATTTTCTAAATAAATTCTCACGCCAACACTTGCGTAAGATTAAAAAAATATATAATACTTGATGATTCAAACATTCCATTATAGATTAAAAGAAGCCAAATCTCAAAGGCCACACGCAGTTTGCAAAATCCAAAAAAATAACGATTAAAACGGCTACATTCAAAACATGGTTCAATCTTCAAAACCCCTTCGAATTAAAAAAAAATTAAAGCTCGCGTGATCGCACCTTAAAAACGAAAAAGGCAAACAATAGATTTTGACAATTGACAAAAATGCCCACCCTAATTTGACATTAAAAAACGCGGGAATGCAATTGTCATTTGATTTATTGATGTTTTGCCAAAGAATGGTGTTTTATTAATGATGTTTGCACTATAAGATTTTTAGAGATCCATGCGTCAAATATGTATTTAATTTTTGTAGAGCGCAAAGCTCAATGTAAATAAGTATAAAAAGAATATCATTAGGTATTTTTATCCATGGAATTCAGTTGAGAAATTTATAAATGGTGGAGATCCATCGTCTCGGCCTACCTCAATGGGAAACAGGCGTGACAATACGTATGTAATTTAGAAAAACTACTGAGTATAAAAAATATATGAACTATTTCTTGCTCATCAATAATTGTATATTACACTTTTCATTATACTATACCAATAAGTAAAATTGATTACTTTTCATATAAAAAAAAACTCTATACCTGTGATTGGAAGGTTTGAGTCTATGTGGTTAGTAGTAATTTATCCACTGGAAACTATTCAACCTTTATCTTTACTAATTCGATTATCAAATACTACTTAAGTTCTCATAATGCACTGAGGTGCGATCAGCTTCCTTTAACCGAATTCGCTTAGAGAGCTCGGGGCTTGGTCTATCTATTTTGTTAGTCTGAAATTTAGAAGATATAAATGTAACGTCCACGTCACGCGCGTAAAGTTGCTACCACAACTACATTAAGATTACTTAGTATACGGAACCCATCACATTAAATAACAGCTCGATATTCACTAACGACATTAGCAGACCATAAATAACATAGATGCTTACGTATTTTCACGCTACAGTTGTTTTTAAAAGAGCCATTTTCAAAAACTAATGTTTACAAATTGTTACTTAGTTGAAAAACCGGTTTTTAATCGTCTAATTAATTTTTTAACAGACGTTAAAAAAAAATACGGTAACTTAAAAGAGATGTGCAGGATACTGCAACTATAAAATAAATTTGACTTTTCGTGTTACAAACAGAATTCAGTTTCTTAGCATTAATCAAAGATCTACAATTTGGTTAAAGCCAAAGTGCGGATTACATGAGTCCTGGTAAAAAAAAGGTGCATATTCGTTTAATAATTATTCTTAAGCTTGAATATTCATTAATGTTCAATTTTGATACTGCCAAGATCCACAAACTATGCAAAGATATGGTTAAAGATAAAATTCTCTGCTAAATGGGAAAGGGGATACAATAACATAAAATGAAACATAGTATCAAATATTAGCAAATTGCTATTTGTAATACAATACGAGTATATTGCAAATTTAAGCGAATTGTGGCACGGATTTGGGGACGTGTATTAAAAAAATCACTATTTTGAAATGAAACAATTTTAGACAGTGTAGAGATAAGTTTTCTTTATGCGTCATACGTTAAATGTACCTAAGATGTTACTTACTTAGCCAAGTATTTTATTATTATTAAGAATTTCCTTTAAGTGAATCAGGCAGGTTACATACAAGAGATCGTTTTGTGGCCGGTGTACACAGAATAGAAAGTAGATTTAAATTTTGACTTCCATGTATGTCCTTCAAAAAGTGTTCTCTAGTGGAACTTATTTTAAATAAAAACTTTCGAATTTAAATTTGTTTTACCAAGTTTATTATTACTCTCTTGTTGTGCATGTTTGTAATTTGTGTTTTGGTGAACAGTAAATGTTGATGTCTACCTATCAACTATCAGTCAAAAGTATTATAAAGATTTACTAAGATATCCAATTTTAATCGTTGGTATATAAAATTGAACCGAACTTTTGTTTACTTCCTTAAAAACCATAGATTTACTGACACCAACGCAATTTACTCACAGATACCATTAAATTAACTTTGGTCGGGCCGAAGGGCGTCTAACGGTCTATGGTCGCCGTAGATGTATTGCAGAAGGACTAGAAGGTGACGGCTCCAAGGCAACATAACGTAATTGGACACTCTCATCGATCAGCTGCCGATGCTTTCGGGCTGCCCACATCTTTCATTCATCCGTGCAGGAACGGAGAAAGAATACAATTTCCTGCGGCCGGGCGGCCTGTCGTAAGAGGCGACTTAACAACCCACAGCCAGGTGGTAGGGCATTTGCCCGATTGGATGGCTACCACCCCTGGTCTAAAGTATGTCGTCATAACAACCTTGAGTTGTGTTCCGGCATTAGTGACCAGGTCCCAGTCTCCCTTAAGAGAGCAGCAGCGCATTTGTAGCAACTTTGGTGTTGCAAATGTCCATAGGCGATGGTAACCGCTTTCCATCAAGTGGGTCGTCTGCCTGTCTGCTGATCTCCTGCAATAAAAAAAATCTCTCTCTTTCAGTGAGTCTTGCATTTTCAGTGAAAGGAATATCGCTGGAGAGGGCTAACGACCATCGGTGATAATGAAGGAGCATGCTGATAGAAAGTATCACGGTGTTTTTAATGGGTATATGACAGTTGACGTGACAACTGCACTACTTCACTGTCTGACCTTGAGCAGTGAGGTGTGTAGTATTTCTGTACATAAACCATTTCCAACTGAAAACTAAAAAAGAAACAATATTCCACGTCGGTTAAAAAATTAGAACTAAATCCGACCCAGTGCGGCAATCAATGCCATGTTTACACGCTCGCTACACGATGTACAGCCGACATCAGCGTAGTGTACACACCACTCCAACAGCACTATTGATGGCTTCACAACAGAGAAAGTTTGGATGTGGTAAAAACAATTACTTGTGGCTCTACATGATTTTCTGTATCTAGCCCGTGACAAATAGGTATTTATAAATATTCAGAGAGTTCTTGTGGCACGGCAGCTCAAAAAGGCACATTACACCAAAAACCTCATATTGAGTTAGACTAAATTTTTAGGCTTATTTAAGGTTCTTAAAAAACCCTTCAAATTAACTCTAACTCTATATGAACAAACCGTTAAGGTTTTCAATAAAAACAGAGATCTTGATTAAAAACAATTAGTATTCTGCATCGACTCTTCACTTTAAGACACTGAAAACAGTATTTTTTATGCTTTATAAACTAATACAATAAAAGAAAATTTAATTTATTTATATTGTAATCTACCCATCGTCCCTCAAGACTAAGTAGAATACTGAGTCTAGATCACCGTCTTCTATCGGTAGGTTGCCCAGAAGGCTGGCTACGTTTTCTCGCTAGATCACCATACTGATCCGTTCTCCAAGGTAGACACCAGCCCTCTGATCACCTGAAGAGTCAATGAGTAGTTTTGATAATTTTTTGTAGAGGCTCAGGCGTCAGGCCAAGCGTTTCAACAACAAACGGCCCAAACATATAACTCTCACTGTGGGTTTCATATATGCGCCGTTTGAGTAATTCAGCCATATCCGTCGCTGAATCGGCTGATCTAGACGTGTTTGGTAAATGGGCATTAAAGTAATTTTTACTTACAATACTTTGTTTCAAAATACTCCTCTCTTTCCCTGGAATCCCTGTTAGCGCAAATTTTGTCGTTTTTCAAATTCGAATTTCAAACGTCAACCGCCATGACACCTGCCCGTAGTCCGCGTTCAGTTTAGAAACTTTGTTCATGACAGTTTTTTTAATTGATCCATGCGTATATCCAACAAAGGTTTGTTTTATTTATACTTTAATTAAAGTTGTTTATTTAACTAACAATAATTTTAACACACTAACAGTTCGAGCTTTACCTGCGGCTAAGTTACCATACTTCAACGGCCTGTATCTCATGGAAAATTAATATTTTGAGTTTTTAACAATTCTCGTACAATCACCTAGTACTAAAACTACACGACTCGGTGGTGTCCGTTTTAGTATTTAATACATTATTTAGATACATACATACACATACATTATTTTTAATAAAACTGTTTTAACGGTTTATTACGCGTTTTTATTACGCTTACAAAGATGTCAAATGGTAATGAGTAATGTTAAAGTTTTTATTTAGCCTACCGCGAACTTGTTCGATTTAATTAGTTAGTTTTTTATGGTTATTATTTACTCTATGGGAGCCTAATCGAATTTACCACCGCTGCCCAACATATCGTAGCTTGGAGACAAAAAGCTGCAAAAAACTCTTCAGGGACATGCTTAGCTCTAATAATTTGATGTAATATCAAAATGGGTAGGAGATAAAATAAAAATATAAAATTGTCAATCAAATTGAGTTTATTTGACACATAAATGTAAAGTGTAGATACAATATAAGCAAAATTATATAGCACAGTTAATACAAGGAGAGACCCAAAGGAAACTGGTTGGTGGTAGTTTTAAATATTGTAATCCTATATTCAAAATAATAGAACGCTGCCTACCCTCTGTCAGACATGGGATAGTCCAGTGCAAGCCTGTTTTCGACCCGGGCCTCGGGCCTTGTCAATCATCCGGATGTAAGCCGGTTAATTGTTACCTCACTTGCAGAACCCGGATATATTCTCGCTATGAAATTCCTGTTTAGTATCACGTAGTCATTTTGGTAAAAACAAAACTTTTATAAAATTGTCATGTTCGTATTACCATGAAAGAAATTCATTTCCCATGGTATTGCTATGTCCATTTGTTTTTCGACCTATCTCACATTCAAGTTTCTGCAGTTAATTTCGAACTTTAAAGTGAAAACATTTAACTAAATTGTATCACCTAACCTCAAATCAAATAATGTCAAACTAAAACTAACTTAAAAAATATAATTAAATACTAAAAATAAATTAACTAATAAATATAAACTTAAAAATAAACTACAAGCTATACTATAAACTATATAAAAATTAAAACTAAATAAAAAACGAAAAAATGCCTAAAGATAAGTTATTGGTCCCAAACCACTGTAATTTGCCGGGAACGTTCCCAAAAGGCTGACGGCGTTACCATGTTATAACTAAATTATAGTTGGTTGAGCTTACAGATACATATTTTCAACATAGAACATATATAATATGCGGATGTCCACATCTGTGGATAGTTAGTGTTCTGTTCTAATACTGTTCATTATTTAATAATGAAATTGAAGACATAACTTATTAGAACTTCTAATTTATCAATAACACGAGTTAAAAATATTGTTAAAATGATACGATGTTGAAATGCAAATTTTAGTGGACGTTTCCTTTGACTCTTCGCTCGTTTGGTGGCGCCATCTGAAAGTGTAGAGATTTTTTACGGGTAATTTTTTACTGGGCAGTCGTCATTCCTATAGTATTCTTTTTCCACTTTCAACCAAGATTTATTTGAACAATTTCCATGAATTGTTTTTGAGATGTATTGAGAATACCGGCAATCGAAAAACAATAACAGGCCTTTGTCACCACTATGGAACTTTTGACACTTTGACACTTGAACCTGGAATTCAATACCGAAAATATCATGAACTCTAGAAATATTCTAGGGTAGAAGCGTTTCAGATTCTGGTAGACGTAAGACATAGCAAGTTTCTATTTGTCATATTCGTATTACAAACTTGCGTAAGTATCAACTTGCCTTATGCCTTAGGCCCTTTTGTAAGTGGTGCATGACATGTCCTAGAATACGATTGGAATTTCAAACTCACGTCATATGGGGTAATCCAAGTCGCCTTGAAAATTGACCCAACACATCTTTGGTTCTTATTTTGTCAACGAATAAATCTATGAAGA
This sequence comes from Dendrolimus kikuchii, assembly GCA_019925095.2. Taxonomy (NCBI): domain Eukaryota; kingdom Metazoa; phylum Arthropoda; class Insecta; order Lepidoptera; family Lasiocampidae; genus Dendrolimus; species Dendrolimus kikuchii. Next base: position 6,820,083 of record CM034388.1, on the reverse strand, counting down.
AACCGATCATAAATAACAGTAACCTCCAATAAATCAACATTTAAAACCAAATGACCCGTTAAATCCCTTCAAAATATTTATATAAAATATTTATCACAACGTGTTGTTTGTCAATAGTTTTGTTGCTATGATATACGATCCCACAGTTATTGGTATTATTGTATCGTAAACTATCTTTTAACCCTTGGTATTATTTGAAAAGTTGTACGCTATTTTGCCTGAATCTCAGAACATATGTACCTAGTACCTACCTACCTACCTACTAATTATAATAGCTTAGCATGTAGACATTTATTTATTTATTAGTGTATTTAAATCTTGCATTTACATTCAAAAAACGTAAGTTTTAAATATATATAACTACTTATACATATATTTTTTTTTCGTTAAACGTCGGAATAAAAAAAATCAAATAAATTACCGCGCTTAAAACCGTTAAAACGTATTTTTATAATACTTATAGATACATATTTCTATATAGTACAACGTTTTATTGTTACTATTAACACTGTTTTTCCTTAGAAGATCATTTTCGTACATTACAATTAATTGCGACGACGAATACAGAGGAGCGTGCATGACAAGAGTTATGAATGTCAAAGAAGCAAGTGAGGTGTGTAAGAATAAGCCTGAATGGCGCTCTGTTGTCCGTGCCTACCCAGCAAGGGAACTAGCTTAAAGTTATGTGTGTATGTATGTACAATGAATTGCACTATTTAAGGATGTTTAAATGTCTTAGACAATTTGAGCCACATATAAAGTTAGATATTACAGTAGAAAATGTTTTATATTAATCATCTAAACAACCAATTTAACTAAAATTTTATCCAGAAAGTAGGATATGTACGCGACTTCGTCTACGCTTAATTAGAAATTCGCGCCGGATCCCGGAACACAAACTACCGCAACATTTACAAAAGAACGTGATCTATCGTTTTATTAGGGAAAACTGTGTCGAAATAAGCTAATTTCAATGCACCCGAACAACTACAAACCGCTCCCAAGAAAATTCTCGCGGAATACCAAGATAAAAAATATCACATATTTTATTACATAAAATTTACTATCGATCAGTAAAAAAAATCACATTGGTATTCAATTTTTTTTTATCAGGCCATTAAAATATTTTATTTTAAATCATTCCCAGAAAAATTTCCGCTGCATTCTCAGGATAAAAAGTAGCGCAGATTTTAAATATGAGAATTTACTGTCGATCAGCGAAAACCGCATCGAAACGGTCCAGTAGTTATTACTACTGGACCGATTAATTACCAATCCACGTTAAAATGTGAATCTCAGACAAACAGACAAGGAAACTAAAAAAATTACATGATGTTCTCCGTCGTTTATATAGACTATTACAGTAGGTTTTTTTTATTCCTTCAATTTAGAGATACGGCATGTTTAGAATGTTATAATATTATAGATGTATTTTCTAAGAAAAAACAAGGTATACCTACCTATACACCTACGGAGTAAAACTTCTTGATGATATGCCATTTTTATGTTTTAAATAAACAGGTAGGAAATATTCAAAATAAACGAGGTCTAATAGTCAACGACGGAAACGTATTTTGTAATCTCTAAGGAACCCTTCATAGATCGTGGACTACCACGACGCACTTGGCCGTTTTTAATTAATTATTCAAAACGATCTTTCTTCGTGGCTAAATCGCGGGTCAAACCCTTTAAGTAACCTTAGATCATATAAACGTCAAGTAGCTCTATTTTACTTACATACAACCTTAATTAGGTTTTTATATATCGCGAGCGAAGCCGTGGCTAAAAGCTAATATATACAAACCTTCCTAGAAAAATGCGAAACGATGGTGAAAACTGCTTAAAAATCCTCTGCGTAGTTTAGGAGTTAACGGATGTACAGACACACGCGGAGAGCAATTTTGTTTTATACTTCGTAAAGAAGATACAGTATAGTTCTTTCACCTTCTCCCAATTACTTGGGGTCGGCACAATGTCTTTTCCTTGCATACTCCTCTATTCTGACATACGTCCTCTGTCACACCACAAATTATCATATCAGCCTTCACACAATCCATCCATCTCTTTTTAGGTCTACGTTTGCATTTATATCCATTAATCTTGCAGTTTAGCATTTTTCTTGTCACGTGACTTTCATCCCTCCTCATTACATGCCTATACCACCTTTCTTCTTCCTCTCAATTTTTCAATATAATAGTATATAAATATAGTAGTATTTAGCTTTATTCAACCTTTTATAGCAGTAACAATTAACTTACTCATGCAGTCGTGACGGTAAAATCTTGCAAGACTAGGTGGATCCCAGATAACTGTCCATTAGGAACGTCCCCAGAACGAAGGTGTTAGTGCGAATTTTTTTGTAAAAAAACAAATTTTTAGTAATTAAAAAATAATTAGATAAATTATGCAATATTTTAATGTAACGCCATAATTCCTGGAAAGATTTGCTTATAATATTCGCCATCTAGTATTCAAAAGATAAATCAATATAAACTTGTGATGCTTTCTCGTATTCAGTAGATACTAAGTCGTTTAGAGTTAACTAGTATTAGTATTTAACATTATAAAATATTAGTAGTATTTACAATAAATTTCGTTTATTCTTAGTACCTCATTTGTATCTATATTGAAAGACAAATGAACTGTCTACTTGCAGCATCACCAATTTACAATCCAATTCCAAGAAAGATTTTATATACACTTACTGCCATCTAGTATTGAAAAGAAATAACAAAAACTATGTAATTCATGAGTCTATCAAAATATGCTTTTTATTCATTACCCCTTGTAGAATTAAAAAGATCAATCAAATATAAACATTCAACCGCAAGATTGTAAGTTAACCAGCTTATAATGACTATATAATAGCCCAGTCAACAACGTAACTGAATGTTGGCACAGATCATTCTTGTCTCTCGCTTTTTTATTTTTATACCAAATCGTGCTGCTGCTACAACTGTAATTTGGAGTTAAAGATCTACAATTTAGCTAACACTGTCATAATGAATTTATAATGACCTGACTTTTACTTAAAGTTAAAGGTTATTTAAAATAAATGATTATGTATCTTCCACACTGGATACATTTAGTAATGTAAGAACTTCTTAACTATTGATAAACGTCATTTAAAACGTAATTTCGTCTATATTTTACTTTTGTTCCAAATGTAAGTGTTTGTGTGATTTTTATAAATAGTGTAAATAATTTAATTACTAAAGTACTGTTCTGTGCGGTACTTCCGGCTAACCAGTTTCCTTGTCACTTCCGTTGATAAAATCAAATTATGAGAACTGAGAACTGATTACTAAGAACTGATGTGAGCGACATTTCCGGTTAACTACCTTCATAAACTTGTCTTTTTTCGGTGTTTAGTATAAAATCTGGCGGGAGTGGCGCACACAAGTCAGTGTAATTTTTCCAGTCAAGTGTGAGTACGATTAGTTCTGTGTAAATCGGAAGAATAATACATTAAAGTGTATGGATTCAAATGCTGCTTCTCATTTCTGGACCTTTTAGTAATTATGCATATAGGGAGGCTCATCTATCGGTTGCTTTTTGAACTATCGATTATTTCGGCTTTGACAGCTCGAATGACTGTCAATGTGTCAAATATTCTCCACCTGGTGAATACTGCTGGTCACTAATGCCGGAACACAACTCAAGGTTGTTATATACTTTAGACTAGGGGTGGTAGCCATGCAGCCGGGCAAATGCCCTACCACCTGGTTCTTCACCTGGCATGACGGCGCCACGTGCCACACAGCCAACGTTACAGTGGAACTTTTGCGCGGTACGTTCGAAAATCGCATAAGCCGAAACTGTGATGTCAACTGGCCGCCTCGCACCTGCGATTTGACCCCGTTGGACTATTTTTTTGTGGGAAGCCGTCTACGATAAGTGTTACGCCAACCATCCAGAGACGATTGACGACCTAAAGCAGGAGATTGAAGTCGCCCTTGCAGCCATTGAGGGCCACACCATCGAAAATATAATGAAAAATTGGGTCGACAGAATGGGCTACTGCAAAGCCAGCCGGGGCAGCCATATGAATGAAGAGGTCTTCCACTATTAAACCGCAATGTTGGGGCTATTCAATTTAAAAAAAAATTGAAAAATATCCACCTGTCTTTTTTTATAGCAATTTTAAAATGCAACTTTTTCGTGGGCCACCCCTTATATGTACAAGTAAAAATACATGAGTTCACTTTGGTAAGCATCATTTAATTAAAAATAGAACATACAAAAAGTACTCATTAAAAAAATATCACTAAAACCTTAAAATTAAAAAAAGAATTTTACAAAAGAAACTGTGATGTACATTTTAGGTACTCCAAAATCTCGTGGTAACCTTATACAATATCTAACTCTAAGACTAAGCACATACGTGTGGCTGGTTTCTATATCTTACTATAAATTCAATTGCATTACACTTATTGCTATTTGATATAAACTTTATATGAGTAATGATAATATTTTTATTAATGGTAACGTAAAAAAATTGATAGTAAGATGCAGAGGCCCTTTAACAATGAAAGAAGTATATTAGGAATGACAATTCATGTACAGTACAAGCAAAAGTTAACTGTGTTCAGAGTGAATTTAGCTCCATAAGTTTCACCAGGTCCAGTAAGTTTGCGACATCTGACAGTAGTGCGAAATAGATGGCATGCTAGTCCAGAGAATGAGCGAAAGAGAGAGCAACAATCTCCTCTACTTAAATCTATAGAAACCGCTTTAAAATATTTACCAATATAGTTGTATATTCGTTATTTACTAAGGTCGTCTCTCACTGACTTCTATCACTATCACTAAATAGGCTGCTGTCACTTTATTTTTATGTCTGTTTGATTAGCGCCATAGTCGAGGGGCTGATTGCAGCAGTCCTAATGAACTAAAAAGCTACTTACATAAGTTGTTAGTTTTAATATTAGTTCCAGAAACTGTCACAAGTGGTCCTTCAAATAGGCACAAAAATATGCTTAACATTTATGGGCAGCAGCCAGTCCAGTGGTAATAATAGAGATCAGTCATCATGTTTTAAACAAGTAACAACGTTATTAAGTTGTTCTTATTTAATAAACAAAGATCACAACAATAGTACAATTAGAACCACTAAATTTCCCATCACAAGATTGATATTCCTAAAATTCTTCTTTCAGCCTCAGACAAGTAACTTTACGGGTACGTTCCTGTAGAGGCTCACAACGACAACGTTCACGACCGCAATTTCTCCCGTTCCACTTACTGTCGGATTTTACAATCATAAACTCTAGTGGAACGGATTATGAAGTGTTGATGTCATAAACGACGAAATACACAAATGTTATTGGTTGATTTGAAAATCGCGCCTTTTTCAATGTCAATCGATAGAGAGAATTAACTGTGGACAACGCCCACTTCGATCAACCTCTTGACATGGGTCGTTGTGAGCGTTGTTGGACCGAAAATGATGACGTCATTGGTGAAGTTTTCGCGACGACCATAACGACCGTCGTGGTTGCTATATGGAATGGCTGACCGAGCATTTTGGGCGTTGTGAGCTGCTAACTGAACGCGTCCTACAGCCTACATGACAAGTTATTAATTGACATGATTTTATCTCTTGACATTTATTTTATTCACACTCTCAGTGTACCGTGGGAACATTACAAACGTATAAAATACAAACACAAAGTACACACAGACTGGATAAAACTAACATATAATTATGTGATACCATAGAACAATATTACTTAGTAATGACAATCGCTCAGTAAAAAACTAATAAATAGCTCTGAAAAGATCCCTCATAAGCAGATGGCGACACATGTTATTCTTATAATGGAAAAACAATAGTAGGCATGACAATTGCCCAATTAAACATGTAACTCTAAAAAGCCCAAATCTTAGTTTTCCAGGGGGCGTCACTGGTCTTTCTCTTCTTGTATTTTGATGTAGAAAAGACTACTAGACTTTTGATCAACATTTTATTATTTAAAACATATTTTTAGATTCAGTTTTTAAACATTAAATTTTAGGGAGTACTAATTTTTTCAAACATTTCCAGTGCACGACAACCGTACTAACGACATCTGCGGGATAAAGTGGAAGCGTCATTAACGACATCTACTGTACAGGTTAATTAATAAAAAGTACTTATATAATATACCTATAGCAATATAAAATACTGATTGTCATTAATAAGGTTCTTCTTCCGTGATTACATTTAAAATTATTTTAAAACAGTTTGAATGCATGATTAAAATAGTCCTTACAACTTAATATTTAAAAAAATCAAAATTTCAGAAACCAATTTTATTCAGATTAAGTTTCATATATAAATCAAAATTACAAAAATATTTTATATATACAGGAACATATTATATATGAAAATAAATTAAATTTCTGTGAATAATTCATAATTTCATTAATGTTTGTGGTATACACATATTTCGTAACTAAATTCTGTCAATTTATATATTCAAAAATGTGATAATGTGCGAGTGAAATAATAAATATTAATATATAATAACAGCCCATAAACGTCCCACTGCTGGGCTCAGGCCTCCAACTATAACGGACAGCATTCCTGCCACACTTGTCCAAAGGAGATGGGCAAATTTGACACATTAGTATTCTCGATGTACAAGGTTTCATCACGATGTTTTCCTTCACTGTTGTTAGCACGAGGTAATTGTAACAATATGCACATTAGATCAGAAAACTGCCAAGTGGTTGCATGCGTTCCGCCCAGGATTCGAACCTGCGCACTTTAAGTTTGGGACGCGTGCGCTAGCCATTACGCTATCACAACTTACATAGCAGACTCCATTTAGATATGGCCTGACCAATTAACACTTTTTGAAAATGAATTATAAATATAAGATAATTTTAAATTCAAGTTCTCCCACCTAAAGCTTTTGGATTTACTTCACTTTTACTGTAAATATAATTTAGGTATTGGGGGCCATCCATATATAAGGTACACTATAGTGGGGGGGGGGAGTTATGTAGGTTACGGAGGGGGGCCGACGAAATGTGACAGTGTGTCTAGGGATGGGGGGGGGGGTCGTAAATTTTGTGACGTCACATTTCAAAATATAATATGTTTCAGCTAATTACGGAACTACTGTTTTAATTTAATAATTTATTTTGGTAAAATTGCAAAATATGTGATGTCACACTAGGGAGGTGGGTCTCGCGAATGTGACCAGGGCTGCGTTCCAGAAGGGACTCATAACGACCACGTTCACGACCGCAATTTTTCCATTTGCACTTGCTTGCGGACATTACAATAATAAAATCTAGTGGAATGGTTATGGGGCGTTGACCTCATAAACGACGAAATACACAAATGTCATTGGTGGATTTGAACATCGCGCCTTTTTCTATGTCAAGAGATAGAGTGAATTAACGCTCTGTGGTCAACACCCACGTCGGCCCACCTCTTGACATGGGTCCTTGTAAGCGCTGAGTGATATTGCGCTGGATCGGCTGGGCGTAATTATGTTCTAAATCTCAGCCTTTCCAACACATACAAAGCGCAGGGGCGTCAGGGAGGAGGGGGTTTTTAGTGGGTATTGGGGTTGCTCGCCCGTGCAGCAACGCTCGGAGTCTTCCACACTATTCTGTGACGTCGATCGCGGGCGGAGCGCTGCCAAGAGCATACTATTGCTGCAGTGTTATCGCCCCCGACCGACGCGTGTCGTTCCCCTAGCAACGACCCAGTTATTGTAATGTGTACATTGTTACAATTATATTGCGCTGGTGGTGACAACAACACAGCAACTTTATAATCTGTCTGTCTGTAATTTTTATTTATTGAGCTTTAAAACTTGATTTACTTGACCGAACAATCTGAGTTATTGAAATTTATGACTTGTTTTGTTTAGTTTTAAGAGAAGTTAGCTTTGCCATTTTAAAACCTAGCAAGTGCCAAGAAACTTCACAACACAGCACAAAAAAATGACATGTATTTTAATATTGTGCCATTTCAAAAATATTTATTAACATTACTGGAAGCAATAATATATTTTGATACACATGCTTTGGCAAACACATAACATTGGCAAAACCTTCTTATAATGTCATAGACAATAATCTATTGTATAGAGTATAAATCGACTTACTTCAGTAAAAAAAGTAGAACTGAAAGCACATTTTTTTTTCAAAGGGGTTTTCGAATACAATCAATGTACAATATGAACATTCATTTTAAAAAAACAATGTTAATTGCTAGGTTTCGCACTCGCACGGCTGAAGTATGTTTGAGTATTAGCACTCAATTTATTGAGCTGAAAACCTCAATTCGACAAACTGTTACACTTACTTTATTGAGTGTTAAGATTAATTTTATTAATTTTTAACATGCTCTGCTTTATGAGCCCTAAGACTGGATTTGTTGAGCATTAAGACTCAATTTATTGAGCTTTAAGACTTGATTGAGCCTTAAGAAGACTTCATTAAATCTTAAAATTCAAAAATATATTAAAGACTTAATTTATAATAAACCTAATTAAAATATTTCACAAGTATACAAATCTCAGGAACATTCTTCTTATAATTAAGAGAGCTTAAAAACACTTTTAATTCATATTCATTTCATAATTATCACATATTAGTTTTATTATAATATTGTACATAGTCTAGCCAATACAGTTACAAGGAGAATTTCATAACTAGGTAGGTGATAGTCAAATCAATTGAGACCTTTTTAAGTCATCTTAAGTCAATATTAGATGGTTCTCATTACTGTTTTTCAATTTGAATGAATCAAATCAACCAAATTGAACCATATAAAAAAAACTCTCAGGTCATTTAATGTTGTTGAATAGGGTTGTTGTTGTGTCTTTACACCTTTCCATCAAATTTTTATTATTTTTCGTTTGTTTATTCTGAAGTTTTTTTGTAGCTAAGTCCTTATGGATTGTATTTTAACACATAAAATAATCAGCATCCTAACATCAAAGCAAGTTCCAAAAATTATACTTCAAAGTGAAAAATATTACTTTGAGAGAATCTGACTATGTCACAATTTCCTAGTATTAATCAAATTAACGAATGACAAACTAGCACAAATTCAATTTTATTAATTTGGGAAATTTCCATATCACTATGCTTTTAGGCCCGGTTAAAACAAAAAATGGCCCATTAAAGCTATTTTTTTGTATTATTATGAAAGCTAGACCCGTGTGCAGTTTTTAAAGATACTCCGAAACTATGGGGTGGTTTTGTTTACCTTTTACTCGAGATTGAAAATTTGGGTCGGATTCACTCAAAGTAATTTTTTTCACTTTTGAAGTATAATTTTGGAAGTTGCATTGATGTTATTTTACATGTAAAAGTGCAATTGATAAGGACTTAACTACAAACAAAAACTTCACAATAAACATACGAAAAAATAAAATGTAAAATATTTTTAGCCCATGTGGTTGAAATTTTATTTTATTAACTAGGAAACCAAAAAAAAATAGTAAAACATACACAGGGTAATTTGGGTAGCCTTTTATGTAATTTTTCTTTTGAATATCTCTGTTCTCGCCACCCTGTATATGTATGCTGATATAAATCAGCACTACAAAACACAAAATCTAGATTTTTTTAAGAGCATAGGAACTTATGACATCATAATTATCTTTAAGGGGTCAAATAGTGCATGGATTATTATTTAATCAGTAATTAAATTTATATTATGATATTTTCAAAGTAAGATAATAGCAGGATATTTCAAACCTTAGTTTCTTATACAATGCTTTAGAATTTATTGTAAAATGTGTCAAGTACCCAATAATTTTATAATTGTGCATTGTAAAGGTACTATAGGTAGACTATTACAATATACTTCATCTTATATGCAAAAGAGCACAGCTCTGTACAAAAAATACAACTAATATTAAAATAAGAGCAGGAACGTCATCACTAACTGACTTATTATAATTGAAGAACTACAAAAGACAATTGCCCAGTAAACTCCAAATCCTACATGACTAAATTAGGTACATTACGAGTTTTTCCTCTTTTGCTTCATCCTCAGCCAATCGCAATCGACGGCTCGACAAAGACCTCCTCAAATTTGCATCACATATGCCAGTCCTCCGTTTTCTCCATCCAACGCTTAGCGGCGACCTTGCGTAGTCGTTGGTCCTTCGAGCCGGATCGCGTCGTTATACTAATGTTTAAGGCATTTTAATGTAATATTATTTAAACCGTATTCTTAACCTAAATCAATCAGAAACTTAAATCTGTACTAATGAAATAAAATTGTATGTCTGTGATTACAATATAAATGCAAAAGTCTAATTATAAGTGAAAACAACAACATTTAATCATAATTGACCGTTTTAGAATTTCTGTATCCAATATACTCTGAAATGGTTCAATGGGTTTATGATTTTTATTGAATAGATCGAAAATAAATACTTTTTAAATAACAAAACATTAGCTGAAAGTTTTACTGCCTGTATCAAAAAAGAGAAAAATGACTACTGACTTCCTCAACAATAGAAATGTAGTATTTAACGGTTTTTTCAGTTACTTTTTTACTGGAAAGTTGTCATTTATAGTCTTCATGGTTTGGAGTAAAATTATTGCATATGACTCACAACTTACCTTCTGTCCATTAAAAAAATATGGGTCATTTATAACACAATATTTCACAAAAACTCAATGTTATATCAAAACTATGTATGTATGACACTAACTTTCTCTTGACAAACATCTTTTCTTACACTCAAATTTTGAATTACTTCATCATTTGTAACAATTTCACCATTTGTAGCAATTTCATCATTACTTGTAACAACTTCATCATTATTTGTAACAACTTCATCACCATTTGTAACAATTTCACTATTTTTTATCTCTTCACCATGTTTAAAATGTAAATGCTTATCCATACTTGCTTTTTGGACACACCTGTAAGGACAATGTGGACATTTTGCAGATTTTTGCCTGGGTTTATAACTTTTTGGACTTTTATCCAATCTTTCACCATCTTTCTCATTCAGATGACGTTGTTTGTGCTTGGTTAAATTTGTCTTTTGCACACATTTATAACTACACATATCGCAGCTAAATGGTTTTTGATCTGTGTGTAAATACATATGTTTGACTAAATTTGGTTTTTGTACAGTTCTGTAATCACAAAATGTGCAAGCAAAAGGCTTGTATCCAGTATGAGTTCTTTCATGTACAACTAAGTTGTTCTTTTGCGCACACCTATATGGACAGTACTGACATTTAAAAGGTTTTTCTTTCATATGTACTAGTATATGTTTAGCCACATTATTTTTTTGACCAGACTTATAACTGCAAAAATTACAGGAGAATGGTTTAACGCCAGTGTGTTTTCGTTCATGTATTTTTAAGATCGCTGGCGACTGACATCTGTAAGCACATTGACTACACGCGTATTTACCAACTTTTTCGAAATTCTCACCATCCTCCATACAATTTTTCATATGTTGCTTCAAACTTCGTTTTGTTGTATACAATTCACTACATTTATAACAAAAATATTCACCCTTTATATTCAGAACATCATCTTTTTCTTCTAAATTTAAATCATTAAAATTATCTGTGGGTTTTAAATTCTCTTTAGGCGACTTATCCTCTTTCATTTCTTCTTTATGGTATGGACTACCATTTTCAAATTGCCTGTGTACAACCAAGTTCTGTGGGTTGTCTCTGGTTGCATAATTTTGTATATAGTTTTGTGGGCGTGTATACAGGTCTATTGGAGCTAATGGAGGTATATTCTGTATATGATTATTATATACATACATTTGGTTGTCATTATGTGTTGTCTGTGGTGGTTGTTCCTGATGAATGTTACCTAGAATAGTATAAATAAAATGAGGTAAGTGCTTGGCTGTATCACATAAAGAAGGGTACCATAGAGGCAACAAACATTTCATTTTTAACTATAACATAACATACTCATAGAAACATAAAAATGCATTTAATCAATAATACCCCTTATCTCAAAATCTAAACAAGGGATTCAAGGATTCTCGGAAATTCAATTGTTCTTGAATCTAAACTCATTTATTCTAACAAGCGACATAGCATAGATGTATATATATATATATATATATATATATATATATATATATATATATATATATGTGTGTGTGTGTGTGTGTGTGTGTGTGTGTGTGTGTGTGTGTGTGTGTGTGTGTGTGTGTGTGTGTGTGTGTGTGTGTGTGTGTGTGTGTGTGTGTGTGTATGTATGCTATGTCGCGGTTATATTAATTGGAAATTTACATTTACAAATATTTACATATTTATCATCAAGCTTTACAATCAATGAATTCCTTCAAGCTATAGAAGGTATTTATGAAGCTAATATCTCGCTACCTATTGACTTCATTAAAAATGTCAGGGATATTATTATGATTTTATCCAAGATCTCAGTAACAATATCTCGCATGAGTATGTACAGTGGCGGAATTAAAAACTATTTGACAATAAACATTGATATTACTTAGATGAAAGTTGGATTTTCTATTTGTAGGTGTTAATATTTATGTTAAGCGTATTGATTATATATATCCTCTTTGTTTCTTATTGTTAATCTGTGTCTGTCATTGCCAACACTACAATTTTCTTTTGTCATGTTTATAACAATACATACAAATACATAAAATTAAGTGTGTTTGTAAGGGCAGAATAACAGCATCTTAATAAATGCATATGAAATTGTATGCGATACGTATATTAAAAAACCATTTTTTTTTGTCTGTTGTGATGTTCCGGCTAATCTTTGAAACGGCTAGACCGATTTTTACGGAACTTTCACTGGCAAATAGCTGATGTTATAAGTAGTAATTTAGGCTACCCTTTTTTTAGGATTCCAAGAAAAAAAAATCATGCAGATAAAGTCACGGACACAGCTAATATTTTATAAAGGTAACATTTATTAAAATGTTGACAGTACTGTTCTTGTACACGTACAAGCCAAAGTCGACTTTAAGGTGACGAACATTTTAATTCCGTGAGTGTACACAGAGGACCAGTTCTTGGACCTTTAGTTATATGTATGGCAATCTCACCTAATCTTCATTTTTTCGCGATTTCAGTACATACACTCTACAGCGCTATACAGACTACATCTTCATGTCCAATTTCATTGATATAGACCAAATAGTTACTGATTAAACTGACTGACATACATAGAACGGATAAAATTATTGATTTCATAAAGATTACGTTTATGGCAAAATGCTTATGGAACCCCAAAAAATACTTTGCTACTATAGGTAACCATTTACAGAAATCTAAATTAAATATTAATGAATAATTCAAATATTTCGTGAAAGCAGTTTTATTTCAACTGCTCTTCAAATCAAGTCTATCATATGACCTTTTGCATAGGAGCAACATTAATATTTAACAAAATTCTAATCTTAAAATGTCACCGATTTATAATAAATACGAATAATTTTTTTGTATGTATCTTTTAAAGTAAATCAATATAACCTCGCATCGTTTACAAAAACAATATTCATCCGAAGTAAGATATTATAATTCAACAAAAAACAAAGTAAAAAGACGGTAACCTGACTATTACAAAAACTGTTGGGTAAAAAGCATTTTTGAATGTACTAAACGTCATAGACTGATGTGATCTGTATTATTATGATTATCGATCTGGAGTTTCGAAAGACCTTCTAAAGAACCAAACCGAATGGGAATAATGCGATCGCTCTTCGCTCTTTTAATAATTAATCATACAAATTCTTCATTAAACCTTGTATGACTTCAAAATACATTTAAAAATAAACCATGAATGTAACTAGTCTGGCCATAAATACTGTTACATAAGAACTTTTCTTTTTTTCAACTTTTTAATTATTTTGAATTTGGAACACGTATATTATTTTAAAAACTTCTTTCGATTTTGCGCCATTTCACATAGTTTTTGGCGGGAACTGAAAGGAGATGTTGTGCTGTGCAGTTTTATTCTCTAAAAATGTGTAAAATTACTCTAAAATGAACAATAGTTGTAGGATATTGATAGTTTTTGAGTGGTAATTATGTGTTTTGTGAGAAATACGAACTGTATAGTTAAATGTGGCTTTTTGAGTTGTCACAAGAACTCCGTTGAATGGCACTAGCTGATTACCTACAGTTCAGCTGTGCTACACATAGGCTTAAGAAAATGAAGAAACTATATTGTAAACTAAGATCTGGCTTAAAGACCTAGCTGCCAAGCCATAAACCGAAATAAATAAACCATTTCACATATTTTTTCGTGTTCATTATCAAATTACAATATGGGATGAGGTGTTAAAGAAAACAGGATTGCAGTGATCGCCTTGCACAAAGTGGGTATGGAGCCGTCGGTCATATTCCAGACACTTTAAAAGCTTGGTATTAGCCGTATGTTCGTATATCGTACTATCAACAGATACAACAACACTCCGTCTGTCGAAGACCAGAAAAGATCGGGGCGGCCGCGTGCTGTTAGAAGTACAAAGGCTGTTAATGTTGTTACAAGCTAGAATTCGTCGAAACCCCATTAGATGGCAAAAAATCTTATCGCGAGAAATGAAGATTGCCGCTAGGACTCTATCGCGTATTATAAAACAAGACCTGAAACTCGGTGCTTATCGTCGATATACAGGACATGATCTAAATCAAGTTTTACAATTAAAGAGAGTGGATCGATCAAAACGCCTTCTGACGCGATACGCAGGTGAAAGGCACAGAAATATCTTCTTTACCTATGAAAAATTTTCACGATTGAAGAACACTACAATAAGCAAAATGGTACACTCACAGTTCTAAAACTGCTCAAGTGGTCGGAAAGGTACAACGTGGTCATCATCCTGCATCAATGATGGTTTGGTGGGGCGTGTCTTATCAAGGAGTCACAAAACTACATTTTTGTGAAAAAGGAGTGAAAACTTCAGCCAAAGCGTATCAAGATACAGTCTTGGATTATGTTGTGAAACCTGGCAGCAATACACTTTTTAAAAATATACCGTGGACTTTCCAGCAGGATTCTGCACCTGATCACAAGGCACGAAGTACCCAAGCCTGGCTTGAAACCAACGTTCTGGACTTTATAAGAGCTAAAGACTGGCCCTCATCTCGCCCAGACCTCAACCCTTTAGACTTCAAATTATGGTCAGTTTTAGAGGACATGGCTTGCTCTAAACGACACGGCGACATTGAATCTCTTAAAAAATCTTTGGAGCAAGCAGTGCCGAAATTTCTCTTGGAAACAGTGGTAAATCCATAGATTCGTTGCCAAACAGATTAAAGGCCTGTATAAAAGTCAAACGTGGCCATTTCAAATACAATATTTTTTAAATTTTTGCTGAGACTAATAAATATGTAGGTATAAATTTTAATAATATTACATTACTTCATTTTAAAAATATACATTTTCATTTGTAACAGAACTTATGGCTGCACTAGGTATATATATTTTATGACATGAGTTCAGCAGACGGGCAGACGACCCATCTGATAGAAAGCGGTTACCATCACCTGTGGACATTTGCAACACCAAAGGTGCTACAAATGCACTGCTGCTCTCTTAGGGGAGACTGGAAGCTGGCCACTAATGCCGGAACACAATTTAAGGTTGTTATGGCGACATACTCTAGACCAGGGGTGTTAGCCATCCAGACGAGTACATACCTACCACCTGGCTTTGGGTTGTTTTATATACATAATAATTATGAAGTAAAGATAATTATGTTGATGGGGAAAATGTTGAGCCACTTTCTCCTTTAACAGAAACTAAAATTGCTTTAGAAACAGTGGTAGACTCTTGCCCTTCAATAAGTAATCTGTAAGATTCCATTTTAAAATAAATACTTTGATTTTCGTTTTCATATAGACTATAATAATTTCAACTTATAAGGGTCCCACTCATGGGTTTGAACCTACTCATTTATAGAGAAACAGACATACATATCATACTTATCTAAGGCAAATTTGAAACATGGATGAGCTCAATGTGCAGATTTCATTGTGATATTTACCTTGAATGTTATTGTAATGGTAATAATGAACATTGGGTCAGAAGAAGTACCTACAGTTTTCCGGTCAGTCTTTAACCCACTTCCTTTCAAATGCGAGTTCTTTAATTATTAACAATTATTAGAACAAAATAAACAATTTATTAGTATGTCTCTTACTAGCAAATATTATTAATATTGCTTGCATGCTCACATACTTAATTACTCTGTATGAACCAAATTCAATAAAATTAAATAAAAAGACAAAAATGTATGTGTGTATGTTGCTTATGGCTGCTATTGTGGTTCTAAGTGTGCATAAATTTTTAATTTATACTCACCATTTATGACATTGACATTGTTCAAACCATGGTTAACATTCTCATAAAAATATTCATCCTCTTGCTCGGATTTTATTTGAAATTGCATTGGCAATACATCGTGGCCACTATCGTCCAACGGTCTGTCATGTGTTAACATGTTTGATACCAATCTTTGGTCCATTCTGTCTATTCTAGGACCTATTGAAACTTCTATGCGTTGATTCAATGTTGGATGCTGATGGTCTAGTCTTGATAAATTTGTTTCCAAACGTTGACCCAAGCTATGGCCCAAACTGGCTTCTAATAATTGATTATCTGTCAAACCAACTAACCCACGCCTGTCTTCACTTATTAACTCATGTTCTAAATTCTGACGCCCCAAATGATGGCTTAGATCAATCTCATGGTTTAAATCGTGAGGTAAATCTCTTAAATTCATTGGTAAATCTCTCAAATTCTGGGGTAAATCTCTTAAACTCTGGGGTAAATCTCTCAAATTTTGGGGTAAGTCACTCAAACTCTTCTGCAAATCTTGCTCTGTTAAGTTTTGGCTTATCTGTGCGACACTTTGCAAATCCAATTCATTACCAAGAGACCGGACTAGCGAGATATCTAAGTTTCTGGGCAAATTTTGAGCTATAAGCTCTTCATGACGGAGGTTTTGCATATCATTCATATGCAAATCAATATCATTATTCAAATTTCTAGATAAATGTGTGGGTATATCATTGAAGTTTAACCCCCGTATGCTGTTACTTTTAAACATGAGTGTTGACATTTGTCGAGGTGATAATGGTAGTTGAAAATTATGAACCATTGTGGAACTTAGAGAAGTCTGCATTGCTTGATGAAGCTGCTCCATTGATATTGGAGTATGGTAGTCTTCGAGTTGTGATTTTTGAAGCTGAAAAATTAAGTTTTTGGTAGAAATTACGTTGTACCTAATTTAGGTTCTGATACCTGCATTATTTAAATTGGTTTAAGAAAGAAAAAACATTTTTTGCATTAATTCAAGCCCATTATTTTGTTACAATGTACAATTTTAATGGATTACAAAACCTTGTCATGACATCCATTTACATAGGAAAGTCTAAATAGAATTCCTTAAATTTACTAATGAAGTGGACAGGTTTGCCAAATAAATAATTGAAATCTCCCTTGTATTTATAAGGGAACTGTGAAAAAAACTAAGTTAATGGCCTAGACTTACTTAGACAATCTATCAGACCTACTTACTGACATGAAGTTTTAATAAATTCTAATTCCTACCAAAATGGTAAAAATACTATGGAAGTCTATATATATTTAATTTTGATTATACACAAATTCATTTAAAGAAAAGATAGCAAGGTCCCAATTGAATGCCAGTTGCATGACTGAACACTTACAAAACATTTTTGCATATGAATTAATTACTTAATGAAATCTCTTTATATATATTGTAGTTTTTTATGTTTGCTTATCAGCAAACTGTCGGGTGGTCAAACTGATAGAATGTGGCTATCATTTCACATGAACAACTGCAATATTAAGGGAGTCAATGCCTTGCCTACATCATCCATACTTTAAATGTCTATTTACACTGTTTTTGAAAAGCTGAATATTGGTAAATCCAGGGAACGAAGTTTTTTTCACAGCTTCTACATGTTTGACATGAAGGAGAGTCTAGTTTTTGGGTTATTTTTATAGATAGGAGGTGATTCCTTAAACTGAGCTTCTTTGGATCTAAGTATTTCACAATTATTTTCAATAACTGAGTCTATATAGATGAAGTTTCGCAATGTAGTTAGTAGCTATATAATGGGTAGCGAAAATTAAAAAAAACATAGATGTCATCATATATGTCTATACATATATGATAGCCAGTCCTAATTATTTGTTTTTTTCCAGTTTATGATATACATAAATATAAAAATTTCATTCCACAGCTCTCTGTGGAAAGTTTTTTTTTGGTGTATATATTGATAGATCCAAGCTTCTTAGCCGTAAGACCAAGATACATATATATAAAAATACTATTATTAAATTTAAAACTTAAATATAAATATAATATAAAACTGTTATATGCCCAATATTGATGTACAGATTAGGCTTGGACGGCCCAGATATTGCTGGAGTGACATAGTGAAGGCTGATCTGCACGAGCTTCATGCCTATAACTGGCAGGAGAAAGCACTGAACAGAAAGGAATGGAGTATTCTCATTTCGGAGGCCAGGACTCATTTTGGATCATTGAGCCACAGGAGGTAGTTAGTTAGTCATTTAGTGTTTTTAAGACAGTGAATCTGTATTTGAATATTAAAGTTTTAAACTGTGCCACCTAAGCAGTGTCAAAGAGATTAATATGCTGTGGTGGATGTGTGGAAAGTATTAGGAAGACTAAATTAGCACTAGCACCTCATATGTCGAGACTTTATATATTTTGATACAATTTTTTTTCTATTTTGTTTTTTTCTCTCCTTATTTCTTTTGGGACCTGTCCATTTGGGCAAATATCTTAGTGTATTTAATTAATTTTGTATCCTTAATATACTCATTTTAATAATCCCAACCACCAGACCAGTGCTGTTTCCCAATTCCCTAAAGTGAAATTGCAGAATTGTATAAGGAACTCCCATGTTTATAGCAGCCTTCACATTCAATATTAATGCAGAACCCGAACACTGATGAAAAGGAAATGAAAATAGAAAAAGCTTTAAAAACATCTACAATGTAAAGATAGGATGATGGATGAGTGCCAGTCACTTAAGCAAGACAGATGTGAAAAACAATTAATGTATTTCTTGTGAGGGTAAATTTTATAGTAACATAAAGAAACCATATTTCTAAATGTCTCTGTGTGTGTCGGTCATATAATGATAAATAAGAAGACTATTTTATCCAAATGGCTAATAGGGTTCTGTAACTACTAGCTAGAGAACCCTAAAAATGATGTATTTGACAATGTACCAGGCGGATTCTCACAGTAGTTAGATAAAATAAAAACTGTATGTAATAGAACCAATGTATAAAGGTAACTACACTATAAACATTGTTGAAAATGCGCGAAAATTTATACATTTCTTTTAAACTTACACTATCCATGTAAACCTTATAGTTGTCTTCATCAAAACCATTTTGGTCTTCTCTCTTCACAAAATCCATATTGAATCACAAATAAGTAAAATATTTAGACAAGAAACTTATTCACTATAAAAACGCAAGGTTTTTTCCATAGCGCACGGCCTAACCTAACAGGAAATAAAAACTTTAAATGTGAATTAACATGTACTTTTTCAATGTATGTATATACTTATTTAAAATTCTTAATGATCAAACTACATTGTTGTAGTATTTATCTATTTTAAACTAAATTTCTTCCATAAAAAAACGACTTCTTTATTACGAATTGACGTTGTGAAAAAAGAAAGGAAGCTAGGAATAGACTATGTAGAGTTCCGTCAACGAACATCTGTCAGGAAGGCACATATTAGATTTAAAATATCTGAAATAAACTGGATCAAGAATGATTGTCGATTAGTGTAGACTGCGCCTTATATAGCTGCTTTAAGGGAAGTTACTGATGAATACAAATAAGACTATTTTTCAACTATAGCTAACTTAGATAAGTATACATTTTGGTGTTAGGCTCAATAACAACGGCTATAAGAAAAACTATAACATGTTTATTTAAAAATTAATTCCAAGTAAGTGTTAGTGATACAATAAAGCAAAATAAAGCTCAATAAATTATGTTGGTTTTAAACCTTTTTAAATAACAAAAATCGGGTATATTGTTAATTTTTTATCTACCTGACAATACTGATTTTATGCCATAGACAAGAAAAACATCTTTTTAAAATAAACCAGGTTTCGTGTTAAAATTCAAAAGTCCTATTCCATCATTCATTTTCATTATTTGAATGATTTATTTACGATCTCAAGGTGTTTAAATTATAGAAAATCCAGAAATATATATGAAATAATTTTTAATTATCAGTATATTCCACTAACTGTTTGACCTAAGGTCAAGGCCAGTAATATATTACATAACCGAAAATTCTAGTACCTATAATACTTTTGCCGGCCGGTTTTTTGTCTCAAAGTCAAACTGTCAAAGCAATAATTGAAAATTTGAAATAATTGTTTATAATAATTTTTATGATTTACTCGAGATCAAAAATACTTTCAATATCTTTGCAATTGATACGTAAAAATCTATATTTGCAGGAAAGGTAAATAACTATGATGTACATTTATACATTTTATTATATCTTGTCTTAGGTTAAATAAAAATTTCCTAACCATTTTTAACCTCTTCGTAATAGTTTTTGGGAGAATCTTGATAATAATCTTATGGCTTACATTATATTCATTTTCTAAAACATTTATTATAAGGAAAACGGGCACTATTCAGGTAAGAAATTATCCTAACCACTATATCAAAATAAAACTAACTATCAAAGGAACAGGGCTGCCACTCATATAAGTGCCCCACGCTTATATGCTAAATGTTTAAAAAAAACACTAGATTCCGCTAGACTATCAGTTAATAATAGAATAGTATTTTATACCACACAAATTAAAAGATTCCATAGGCGTCAAGTATGTATGACCTTTTGCATTTAACTATGAAAGTCCAACAAAATTATACTGTGCTATTGCTACCATAAGAATGTACAGTTGTGACGTAGCATAATAGGGTAGCTGACAGTCAATTAGACACTTTTTAATATGCCACAAAATGCCAAAGCCCTCTGCATTTTCTATGAGAATAGCAAGTTGCGAAGTCAATGCTTAAATGACTTAAATAGCATATTATTGTATAAACAGATATTAACATTATTTTTATTATAATGTTTTAAAAGTAAGATAATATATTTATTATCCACAAGAGTTAACTTGAGACCTGAGCCGAATGTGCACTCCTCTCCCAACCCCCGCCTTCTTATCGCTTTTGCCATCGACGCGTCAGTACCGTTAACATTCTGACAATCGATGCACGCTTACATCATCCGAGCAAAGTTTCGGGTTAACTCTTGTAGGTATTTGCATACCAAATATAAAACCTAATGTACTTTTAAAACATAATGAAAATAATTTAAATATCTGTTTAAGCAACAAGTAATATGCTACTTGACTCATTCAAGCTATAAACTCGGAGCTATATTTAATTTATGTATTTAAATATTATATTAGCACCCACTTTTTGTATGTAAATAGTTTTAGAATATGTTATAACCAGTCTCATCAATCCAATTATGACCTTTTGGCTAAATGGTCAATTTAATGTAAAACATAAATATTTAAAAAGGCCTACCTTTTTGACTGAGAAATGTTTAGTAAAAATATTTATATTTGTAGGCTATAAGTTTTTCTGTTTTCTGTAATGGTGTACAATAAAGTGTTATCTATCAATTTAAAAATAGGAGCTAGGTTACTCTAAAATCTAATTTAAATACAACGGTATGGCTGATACATCTATAAAACATAATTTGTATGTAGTGTTAAGGTAACTTTCCTATGGAATATTATCTATACATATAATAAAACTGTGGAGGTCGAATTTCTGTACAATGAAAAAAAAAATGCTAAAAACCTAGTCAGGGGGATGTAAGAAGTGAAATAGAACTAATTTAGATTTTTTTTTGTTTCTCTGTTTCTCTGTCTGCTTGTACTGGCTAATCTCTAAAACGACTGGACCAATTTAAATTAAATTTTGTATGATGGTAGCTTATATCCCTGGTCAACATATAGGATACTTTGATCCCGAAAAATTAAAGAGTTCCCGTGGGATAGTTAAAAAACCGCATCGCGCGGAAGAAGTCGCGAACATCAGCTATTATAATATAATATTAGCCCATATATGTCCTACTGCTGGACTCAGGCCCCCCATTATAGGGGGAACGGACACTATACCCGCCACGCTTGTCCAAGGCTGCTTTGACACATTGTTCATCTCAATGTGCAGGTTGCATCACGATGTTTCCTTCAATGTTGTTAGCATGTGGTAATTGTAACAATATGCACATTAGATCAGAAAACTGACTAAGTGGTGGATGCATTCCAGCCAGGATCGAACCCGCGCCCTTTGAGTTTGGGACACGTGCGCTAGCCATTGCGCTACCACAACTTATCCTTAACCATTGAGATATATCATGTTGTTTGACATTGACGTTTATATTATCTAAGTCCTTAACTTACTTCCTATAAAATGAAATATTAATTTTTAATTTTATTTATATAAAAATACAGTGGATTTTACTTATAATGACCATGGTAGTAACTAGTAACGACCTTTTGGTTATAGTGTCGTAACACATCAGTCCCTAGAATTTACAGTAATACTGTAAAGAGAAATAATTTCGCTATAGCAACTTCGGATATAACGCCGTTTTCGGGTATAGCGACTGCTTTTTATGAAACAGTTGGAACAAATTCCCAGAAATCTCTTGCAAATATTGTGACCGAGTCTACACATAAGGACTAAATCAACAAAAAATACACCAAATTCCATTCACGAGTACGGGACTCGAATTAAAATGCCGTTGGAATTACTATAGAATTTATTAGAACTATACAAACACGTATAACACAGGTACAAATATAACCTGATGCAATATCCAAGTCCAAATGTAATGCACAATTCAATAACACCCGCAAAGTCCGTCACTAAAATGTACACACGTCTTGCCTCGCTTGTGTTATCGCTTTGACTGCCTCACCCCTCTGTTCGGGTATTGCTTTATGCTAAACTAACTAACTATCCCGCAAGGGAACTGGCGTGAAGTTATGTATGTATGTAAACTATCTAATACGTCTCGACCCAATACTCGACCGCATATCAATAATTTCTAAGAATCACACTTGGCTAATGATTATCATAAACATTACAATACACAATGGCATGTTTTTCTATAAAAATTTTTAACAAAAAGCAATCAGAAGAAGTCCAAATAACGAAAAAGGTGTTAAAATGTGTTTCTACATACGCAGGTGTGATTTTGTCTTTTTTCGGCATTCGGTCGTAACCGTATCATAAAATTTTCTTTTTTTTCTTTCTTTATATTTATATTCAAACTTATTGTAAGGTATAAAATAACGTAATTGGACTTAATGAAATTGGAGCTAGGGGTGTCCACTTAAAAATTAAATTAAACTACATCCATGTTTTTATTCAATGTAATTTTTCAATGTGTAGTTGTGGACTGGGAAATAGATTAAAGTTTTAATTCATGTATATACTAGTTTAACTCGCGGCTGCGCCGAGGGTCTACCTCTGTATTTGTGCGTGCCTCTTGTTTAATGGGCAGGCGTTAATACAGATTACATTGTACTAAATTTTTATGTTAATGCTATTTGCACCCGGAAGATTAATTTCATTTTATATCTAAAACTATCCCATCTCCCGGCATAAAAAGTATCATGTCCATTTATTTTATTAAAACTAAATTTAAACAAAATTACAACAAAACCGATTCAGTATTCCAAGTAGTTTTCCGTGAAAGCTTAACAGATAGACAATGAATTTTTATATCTATACAGTTGAGAAATTATTAGTCTCATCCAAACTTTCATCCTCTATTTCAAACCGTCCTAGTTTTACTTATCTATCCCCGTCTATGAAAACTAGGTACATAAATGACAAAATTAACAAAATTACCATAATTACCAAAATAACCAAAATTACCAAAATAACCAAAATTATGAAAATGGCAAATCACAAAAAAACCTATTCTACTTTCTGGGATAACCTTTACATAAATCTATCCCATTAACCGGGATGAAAAGTATCCCTTGTCCATCGCCGATATTAAAATTATATATATACCGAATTTCATGCATTAAAATACAAAACAAGTTTTGAACTTGGTAAAAATATATTGTTACGAGTTGCAGGACTCGAATTAAAATACCGTTAGAATTACTATAGAATTTATTAAAACTATACAAACACGTATAACACAGGTACAAATATAACAACACGCGCAAAGTCCGTCACTATATAGATTATCGAATTTAAACACTTCTTGCCTCGCTTGTGACTATCGCTACACTGCCGATCTCTCCATTGGAACATTGCTTTATACTGCACCGATACAATATGGCTGCCTGCCCGCGTAGATCGAATTTCTTAGAATCAGTTCGACACACCTGTCTAATGACTGCCATAAAAGATTACAATACGCAATGGGCTATTTTTTCCAATCACAATTTTTAAACACAAAGTATACAAAAGAAGACGGTCATAAAAGCGTTTCAATGTTATTAGCCGACGGGTAATAAATGTGCTTTGTTTACAAATATGCAGGTGGCCCGAATCGTAACAATATTATAAAAATAATAAACCTTATAATTATCCCTATACTCCTGATACTTTATATTGATCTCATTTTTGACTTAATAAAATTTGTTTTTGTCAACCCTAATAAAATCTTAATTGATACAGCCTTTGAAGGGCATTCCCCTCAATTATGGAATATCTATATAGGAGGAAAACGTATGGGAAATCTGTCGTCTTCGTTTTAAGGAAAAATTTACTCTTTGGATTTGATTATAAATGAATGAACTTTATAGTATCAATCAGTGTTTGCTTAGTGTTAGTAGTGTTTATACATTATTTTTCAAAAGACGTAAGTTTCTTGCCGTTTGTATATGTTAACATTTTACTAACATAATATATATGTGTATTGAAATCGCTTAAATAATTTTATCCAAGTAGTCCATAATATATGGTGCCGAGACATGGACATTGACATTGGGATTGGTTCACAAAATTAAAGTCATTCGTTGGGCTATAGCACGAGCTATATTGTGCGTGTCTCTTATGAATAGTATCAGAAACGAAGATATCCATAAGAGACCCAACATTACCTATATAACTCGCAAAAAATAGTGAGGAAAGGCAAATGGGCCGGTCACATTTGTCAATAAAGTAGATGACTCCTGGAGTGAAGATCGCGTGTAAGTAAACTTGTATGGGACGCGATCCGGCCCGAAGGATCGATGACCTTAACAAGGTCGCCGGTGAAAGCTGGAAGACTAAAGGGAAGTACCGGGATAACTGGCGCAAACTTGGGAATACTGACGTATAACAGTGGACAATGATTTGTTAATTAATTATTTAGAATATATCGCTCCTTTCGCGATACAATCGTGTATTTTATCCATACTGCATAAATGCTCAGTAATATAAGTACTAAAAAATAAACACTTTAATTTTTAACTATTTTGTTGCAGAGCCATGTCTAAGTCAGCGCTAGTGATCTTGGCCCAAGGAGCTGAGGAGATGGAGACGGTTATAACAGTAGATATGCTACGAAGGGGTGGTGTAAGTAGGCAATTTCTTTTTTTAAGTCGTCAAATAAATAAAAAGGACCCTTTAAGTCGTATATTAACTAAGAAAAAAATATTTCGGATAAACATTTGCAAACTTAAGTTTTCAAATGTTTGCATGCACTCAGCGCATGTTTCACAGTCAGGATCTGATAATACTCATAATAGTTTCTATTAAATACAATTCTTTTGTAGCGGCATTCTCTTTTTTGGGTTTCATTAGATAAGCTTGTTATTTCAATTTTGTGGTTATTGCATTGGCGCCCTTTTCGTCATAAGTCCGAGAATCCTAATGAACTTAAAAGTTACTGAGTGTATGATATGGTTACGAGTTGCAGTGAGGGGGGCCGACGCCTGCCAGGGCACGCGGAGTTGGGAATCCCGCATTCACGTAGCCCTGGCATAAGGCGCAGGACGGAACACCCAGGGGTTTTAGTGGGTATCCCTAACTGGGGCGTGGCAATAGCGTGGCACCGGTTCTGACCGGGCACGCTAGTGCCACCCCCGATCTGGCGAATCCCACACTCACACGGGTCGCGAACATCCCCCCAGGCTTCTGTGCCTGTCGCGGCTTAGTCCTCAAACGGATTTCCTCTGGCCAAAAAAAAAAAAAAAAATGGTTACGAGTCTTATTACGGATTCTAATCGGTTCCGCATAGATTTTATTAGGGTTATTAAAAGATCTTGCGGAATATTGTCCCATTCTTCTGAAAGTGCTGTTCTTAGTGCTGCCACTGTCGTGGGCAAAGGGTTTCTCGCATATACAGCTCTTTTTAAATTGTCCCAAACATGCTCAATGGGATTAAGATCCGGGCTGCGTGCTGGCCAATTCATTGTACGTATCCCAACCTCTTCGCAATATTGTCGAACTTGTGCAGCAGCGTGCGGCCGGGCATTATCCTGCATTAAAGTAAAATTTTCGCCTATGAATCCCATGTAAGGCACCACGTGATCTTCTAAGATCTCTGTTATGTAGCGATGTGCAGTCAAACCCCCTCTATTACCGTTTTGACGGACCATGTCTATGAACACAAGTTCTGTTCGCCCGTTCATCGATATGCCACCCCAGACCATACACGAACCGCCTCCAAAAGGAACACGCTCCTCAATGCAACTTTGAGCATATCGCTCCCCACGTCGACGATAGACTCTTCTGCGACCATCTGCACCATATAAACATGTCCTACACTCGTCCGTGAACAATACGGAGGTCCATTGCTCTTCTGTCCAATTCAGGTGATCACGCGCAAATCTTAAGCGAGCTTGTCTGTGAGCTACAGACAACTTTGGACCATTTGCTGGTCTAAAAGGGGTGATATCCGCTTCCTTTAACCTTCTTCTTATTGTTCGTGCACTCACGTTTACTCCACGCACTTCATTAAGCTCTGTTTTGATGTTAACAGACGTGAGGAAACGATTTCGCAGGGAAGTTGTAACAATAAATCGGTCATCACGACCGGTGGTTGCTCGAGTCCTGCCTGTACCACGTCTCCTTCTGTAAGAACCTGTCTCCACAAACCTTCTGTATATTCTAGAAACCGTAGACTGGAGAAAATCAAAAACTGAGCAAACTAGCAAGTTATTATTTTTATTATATCTTTTCAAAATAGTTTCCGTTCACATCAATACATCGCTGCATTCGATAGAACCACCGAGAAAAGCACTTTGCCCACTCGTCCTTAGGGGTCTCTTCGATGGCCTTCTGGAACGCAGCCACTGCTTCCTTGGCGTCCATAAAATGTTTTCCTCGAAGTTTTTCTTTTATTTTCGGGAATAAATAAAAATCGCAAGGTGCGAGGTCGGGGCTATATGGCGGGTGACCCAGCAATTCCACGTCTGACGACGCCAAATAGTCGATCGTTCGCCCGGCGGTGTGCGAGGAGGCGTTGTCGTGGTGAAGGAGGATCCTACTGCGAGGTCGTTTCTCTCGAACTTTTTCCAAGACAAGTGGCAAACATTTGTTAGTATACCACTCTGCAGTAACTGACTTTTGATCTTCTAAAACAATTGTCGCATAATGACCGGTCCTTCCGAAGAATGAGGCCACCATATTTTTTCCTACACTTCGACCTCTCTTCAATTTAGTTGGCAACTCCTCGGAAGGAAACACCCACTGAGCAGATTGTCTTTTGGTTTCCGGATCATAGCAATAAATCCAGCTTTCGTCACCCGTAAGTATGTCGAACACAGCTTTTGAGTCACCTCCGTTAAATCTTTGTATCATTTCACGGCACCAATCAACACGACGGAGTTTTTGGGCCTCAGTCAAATAATGAGGTATCCACCGGGCACAAAGCTTCCTAACGGCTAAATGTTTGTGGAGGATTTTGTGCACTTGAGTCATACCGATGCCTAAACTTGTCCGAATCTGCTGATAGGTTACTCTTGGATCAGTCTCTATCATACACCGCACAACACTGATGTTATCTTCAGTCGTCGCCGTAGAAGGCCGTCCCTCACGCAGAGCATCATTGAGATTGGTGCGACCACGTTTAAACTCATTAAACCAGTTATAAACAGTGGCCCGAGAAGGGGCTTCATCGTGAAAGGCCAATCGAAGTCTGTCATAACATTCTTGTTGACTTAAATGACATCGAAAGTCATAAAAAATCATAGTACGAAAATTTTCTCGCGTTAAATTCATACTGGCGTGACACAGACAAATTTCAATTTGCCGCCAAATCGTAAAACAAATGACAAATGAATGAAATTAGTACTCAATAATATTAGCAAAGAGTTCTATTTTCAAAATTTAAACTTATTTTTTTATTATATTCTTTAAAAGTGGCCCGTTCTAAAAACTATCAGTGTCGCCCTCGTGTTGATTTTTTTTTTGTGTGTGTTCAAGTGGGTCCCGGGATGGTTTAGATTCAAATTTGAACCAGGTAGATCGCGCTCCAATCGGGTTCCAGGATTTTACTTAAAATTATTTTTGTGTGTTCAAGTGGATCCCAGGATGGTTTAGATTGACGATTGGACCCGGTAGTTGGTGCCGCTGAACACCTTTTTAACGGTGGGAACGATTTGGATGAAATTTTTTGTGTTCTTTCAAGTAGATTCGAGAATGGTTTAGAGTAACAATTGGTCCCGGTTCATGGCGCTGCAATCGGTTTCTAGATTTTTATTTCTTCAAGGCAAGACAACGTCTGCCGGCTACGGCTAGTATTTTAATAACATTGTGTATATTTATACAGACAGTCAAACACAACAGTCTCAAATTGTGTCTATGATCAAAAGTGGCACTGAATAGAGATTATCACCAACGAATTTTAAAGTTTTCAACGACAACTGGTCGTAGAGGTTGTTATACATACTCGTATACTGTCACAAAATAACTGCGATGAATAAAATTGCAATCGAATTCCACAAATTTGGATAAATGCAGTCCATTAGCATAATAATATTTAGAGATGTGTTTTACAGTTTATTTGTTTTGCAATTTAAGGTAATCCTTCCGGGTGGTCTGGAAGGCTCTGATCGTCTCTCCAAATCTGAGGTAGTGGGAATGTTGCTTAAAGAGTACGAGAAGGCTGGAAAGATCGTCGCAGCTATATGTGCTGGTAAGTGTATATATCCCTATTAATATTATAAATGCGAAAGTAACTCTGTCTGTCTGTCTGTTCCGTTTTCACGGAAAAACTACTGGACCGATTTGGCTGAAACTCAGTATATATATATATATATATTTTCGATGCCTTTTTATCCCGAAAAATGGGATAGTTTCCGGGATAAAAATATATTTGTCTGTTTGTTTGTTATGCTTTTACGGAAAAACTACTGGACCGATTTGGCTGAAAATCGGTATATATGTAATTTTCATACCGAGGGTGGACAAGGGATTTTTTCATCCCGGATAATGGGATAGATTTATGTAAAGGTTATCCCAAAAGTGGGACAGGTTTTGGTTGGTTTTGTAATTTGCCATTTTCATCATTTTGGTTATTTTGTCCTTTTTGTCCGTTTTGCTCTTTCTGTCCTTTTTGCTCTTTTTGTCTTTTTGATCTTTTTGTCCATTTGGCTCTTTTGCTCTTTTTTGTCCCTTTTGTCCATTTTGCTCTTTTGGCTGTTTTTGCTCTTTTTTTGTCCTTTTTGTTCATTTAGCCCTTTTGGGTGTTCTTGCTCTTTTGCTTTTTTTGCTCTTTTGCTCTTTTTGCCTGTTTTACAATTTCGCTCTTTTTGCTGTTTTTGTCCTTTTAGCTCTTTTTATTTTTTTATTCGTTTTGCTGTTTTTGTCCCTTTTGTCATTTTTGTAGTTTTCATTGACGGGGATAGATAAATAAAACTAGGACTGTTTGTAATAGAGGATGAAAGTTTGGATGATACCAATCATTTCTCACGTTCATAGTTATAAAAATTCATATGCGATAGTAACTCGATATGTCTTTCTGTTAAGTTTTCGGAAAACACTGGGAATACTGGATCGTTTTTATTGTAATTTTGTTTAAATGTAGTTTTAATGCCGAAAATGGACATATTTTATATACTCACGCCAGGAGATCGGATAGTTTGCGATATAAAATTAAGTGAATTTTTCGGGTGCAAATGGCACTAACATAAAAATGTTGTACAATGTAATCTGTATTAACGCCTGCTCTTTAAACAAGAAGCAGGAACTAGAGGTTAACCCGCGGCGTAGCCGCGGGGTAAACTCTAGTATAAAATAAATATACTTAGTTGCTTATACAAATAGTTACTTAGTCTGAAAAAAATATGAATTGTTTTAATTCCAAAAATGCAATGATAATCTAGCTATATATATATTTGAAATCCACGTATATAGTGACTCATCACGACATCTCAGGAACTATAATACGTATAGACTATAAATTTGGCATGGACCTTGCTTTCGCCAAGTAAAGGTCAGCTAAGATCGGATTTTACGGCACGCGAAGCGGGCGGGTATCAGCTAGTCTTTATATATAAAGACTCAGCTTCCGTACGTTTGTGTGATGGACTTAGTTTTTAATTTTAATATACCTGTTTTTTTTTAAGGATCGCCAACAGTTTTTTACATTTGATCAGTTAATGGACTTATGACTAAGGTTTACAATGCGATGTAAAAACTAATTATAGGTGAACACAGCTTCCAGTGAAAGCCCTAAAAATGTTGTTTTATTTTATCTTCACAGCGCCTACAGCATTCGTGGCCCACGGTGTGGCGCAGGGCAAGCGCGTGACGTCATATCCCACTACCAAAGACACGATAGCGAAAGCCGCGGGCGGATACCAGTATGTGGAGGGGGAGAGGGTGGTCACCGATGGGAATATTGTTACCAGCAGGGTAAGTATATTACGCTCCATTTGCAGTAAAGAACTTGAAAGTTTAGATACATCCTACTTTAAACAGATGGCGTTGTGATTGTTAATGCCGGTGCCATACTATTTGTTGTTTTACGTTACCATTGGTATAACATTGATATTACTTTTATGGAGTTTATGTAAAATTTTAACCAGAAGTAAATAGACAATAAAGGACCCTGCATTATTTATTTAAATCTATATCCGAACTTAACCAAACCAGGCAGATCCGAAATAATGAGAAGTACAAAACTTTCAAGTTGCCATTATAAAGTCCCGAATCAAATGCCCATTTAATTTTACAATCCATTCATTTGTCTTACTTCTGGTTAACATGTGACGTAAACTATCAATTTTCTCTCAATGATAAGGACAAAGAAACCCGGCATAAATCATTCATTAATTATATTTACTGTTGTTTACAGGGCCCAGGTACTGCTTACTGGTTCGCTTTGAAACTCATCGAGTTGTTGACAGGCAAAGAGAAATCAGACCAAGTCGAGAAAGGAATGATCATTGCTGGATATTAGATTATTAGATTTTGTTGTTAAATAGCTTCAAACTACTCCAAAGTTAGCTGCATGTGGTACTGACGCAATCACTTGTCAGTGTCACGTCAGTCATGTGTCAGGGTCATAAGTCACGTGATACGTCATTTGACAATTACTTTCTATGTTCAAAATTCTATAGTCCAACCAACTTATTTAATGGCATTCCACATTCTCGCCAAAAAAGCTTGACAAACGTGAACGTGAAACCGATTTTTATATTCTTTTTCCGCGAGAAAAATTGTCGCATTGTTGTAAATTATAAAATTAGGGTTGCCAGGTTTTATACACAGCTAAAGCTAAGTAAACCTGCTAAGTTTGGGATGATCTAAGATGCTTTATTTTGAAACCGACTCTTATATAGCCCTATCACATGGAAAAATAATTTAACTAAGTTTCGTTTTTTAGTTTTTAAGACATAATCTTCCTTATATTTAGTTAATAAATCGTCTATTCAAAAAATTACTTTTATTTTTGAACATATTAGTATACAACACGGATGCGGACACATGTTACAATTAATTATTAAATTTGTATATATAAAAGAACAGGTGTCATTTTATCATTTAACTTTGAAAATTATTTTAATCATATTTAAAACAAGAATTCGATATTTCTTTTACTTGTACCTACTTATGACGTCATAATCGATGGAATCGACGTTCTGAAGTTTATAAAAAGTGTTTATGAGCCTTATTAGACTATCATAGAAATATGATAATAGACTTATGAATCATTTTTATATGAAAAACCTACGACAATATAACTACATGCGGTTCATATAGTCTATGATCATAGGATCAAGGGATCCTATATGACAGCTAGCGTACAAATATGATCATATCATCCGTCTGACCTCAAAAATGGCGTCAAAATGCAGGAATTTGGACTGGAATATCTTATATATTTTGTAAGACTTTTTATCTTCCAGTCTAAGTTCTTCGAGTAAGGGCTCTCTCTGATCGCCTTGCTACCCATGATCTAACCGAAATTCGGCTCTTTTTTACCATTTCTATCTTCTTTTTTAATACAATTAGTAAAAATGCACTCGTAGCAACGGAAAACACGGCTAAATCGTTGTCCATCTTGATAAAGTATGATGTTTCTATAATCGTAAGCGCAATATGATAAATATATGATAGTGTAATTATATGGCCGATTTTACAATAATCAGGTAAAACTTATCCACAAATAAATTATAACCTGACTGAAATTAAAAGAGAAATAATTCAACTGTTTTATTTGCAGAACTCATGTTTAATTTGTTCATGTTGTATTTTATCCTATGAAAAACTTTTTATGTGGTTATTGAAAAGTCGGCCCTTAGTTGATTTTGGTTGTCCGCTCCACTATTGTTTAGCTTAATCTCAAAGGTAGAAGTTATGACTTACGTCAAAATACAACAAGTAGTCATTTATTTATATTTATTTAGAAGCATTTAGTGGAAACTTGAACTTTAGGGTATATTCGATGGATGTCTTTGCCTGTTTTTATCAGTCTATGGCTAAGGATTTGCAAGATAATCGAAGTTGGCTCGAATTATGGCATCGATCTAGTTTTAGGCGATTGTTATTAGCCAGTACTTGAGATTTTTTAAACATGTTTTTTTCTCTTAAATGTACATAAAATCAGTCACAGCTTCAAGGCTGAGAATTCTGCTTGAAGATCCCTGGTCGTTGCTTGCCGGAAAATTGTTACGTAACTTAAATGTTCTTAAAAACTTACCAGTGGCAATAAACACGATACTATGCAAATCGATATTTGAAAAGGAATTACCTTACCTCATAAATGAACAGTAACTAAAATAAAACTTCATTTCTATAATTTATGAGTGATTTTTTATTTATTTACAAACTCATGACCCTAAAAAATAATTGAAACAGAAAGTGTATATAACATGTTGATTTCATTGTTTTCAAGTTAAAGAACTCGCGTATCTCACAGTATTGACATGGAAGAGTTCTATAATGACAATCAGCCAGTGAAAAACGTAACTCTGAACAGATCTTAAATTTTACATGATGGCACTACACATATCAATTTGTTATTTATTTAAATTTATATTATTTATAATTAATATACTATATAATATTTGTTAGAACAAATTAGTCATAAATTGAAATGAAACTTTAAAAACTTGCAATAGTTTACGTATCGGTTTAAAAATATGTTTTAAACAAGAAAGCGACAAAAGCGAAACAAGAAATACCTGTGGCTCCATCTAGTCAAACAGGGTTTAGAACCTGTTCAGAATTACTAATGGCCAATTTTCACTTTAGTATTCTTCGTCAATGGTATGGAACTAAGTGCTGACACTTTGACGGCTTCCCATGTCTTACACATAGGCTTGCAACGACACAATCCGCCCGCTTGTAATAATACTTATTTCGTCGGCATCAGTTCAGGACCTTGTAACTACAGTTTTTGGTGACAGTATTTTTTTATTCAAAATTGTAATATTATACAAGGTCCTGCACTGACGGCGACCATTTGGGGGTTTGACTGGCGCTATGAGAGCCCGAGGCTTATCACATCTACTGTGAACTTTAAGAATTTGATACAGGTCTTAATGTATCCAGAAAGCTGGCCTGTAGCTGTTGACGACAATGTAGCCGTCATTTCGGGAACGCCGACGACTTATGATCAATT
Source organism: Dendrolimus kikuchii (assembly GCA_019925095.2). Taxonomy (NCBI): domain Eukaryota; kingdom Metazoa; phylum Arthropoda; class Insecta; order Lepidoptera; family Lasiocampidae; genus Dendrolimus; species Dendrolimus kikuchii. Next base: position 6,785,997 of record CM034388.1, on the reverse strand, counting down.
TTTTACACTACATGTTTTTAAATAGCCATTGACACAAACGTATAAAAATAATATTAAAAAATAAATGCAAAATTAAAAACAGCACAATTTCAGAAATATAGCCTCAAGCAAACGCTAAGCAGTTGTTTTGTTATTAAACATTAATTATAACATCATATGAGATTCCAATAACATACAGTCTCGGAAATACTTTGAAAGCACAGTTTTTTCATTTTTTCACGACAGTCTTCAATATAATAAATTAATTGATAAAAACATTGCAAAAATAATCTTTAGTCTTATATTCTTTAAAATACAAAAATTATTTCTATTGAGAGTTATCCTATTTTTAATAGTCGCTAAAATTTTTGTCACAGTATAAATGTTAACAGTGGTTAAAAGTTCTAGACATAACATTAGTGTGAGAGTAGCCGAAAGTGACACTATCCAGTAGAAAATTTTAGAAACTGCTTACTGCATAACTAGTTCATACTTCCCGTCTGGGATACGAACCCACAGTATTGGAAAGAAATATAATTATCTTTGCTATTAAACTACCACGGCTTCAATAACATAGAATACTATTTTCATATTATTAATGTCGAGCAATCTATAAAACCTCGCAATGTCCACATAAGCACAGTCGACTTACGAACCAGGCATTTAAATAGTACCTAATATGTATGGAGAACATGCCACTATTGCATTAGGAAAACATTTAAAATAATAAAACTTCTTTTTTAATGTTCTATGACAAGAGTCTTTGTAAATAATGTCTAGATGCTTTATTATATGTGTTAAACGGGTGATAAGTGTGCGAGCAAGTACGCGTACTTATAGTTCGACGACTTTGTTAGCATACGATTTTGAGGGCGAAAAATGTTCTAGAACACCAATGGCCGGTTCCTACATCTTACTTTACTTGCCCTACCATCATTGTATGGAGCTTATGTCCAATTTTCTAGTTAGTTGAACATGATCATTTAGGAGTTGCCTCGTCCTTAGGTTTCCGGAACAAGAATACAGACCATCAAAATTTTTATTTGCTAGCTAAAATTTAGCTTCTTTTACCACCTGTTGCTTTTACTCTGACATTGGGGAAATCAATGCCAAAGGCGTTCGAGTCAGTACCAAGAAGAATAGAATCAAAACGGATAATAAGGCAAATGAAGGGTCGGGAAAATACTATGCTTACTTGCATGTTTATCACCCCCTTATACTGTGACTATGAATTAGCATTTACGTATAACTTAGAGGTATAGGTACTATAGTTTGTCAAAATTATGATAATTCTTTATTGTACACCAATACCATAACTTACAAGCTAACACTAGACTATGAATATGATATGTGTACAAAGGGCGATTTTATTCTAAAGAATAATTTATTCCAGATCAGACCACTTGTAGAATACTTCACAGCATTTTTCAAAAAAGTCATTTTTTCTGGATTTTATGGTCTGGTAACGAAGACCTTATAGATCAGAGTCAATGAAGTTGGGGACCATATTATTCTGAGTAATAAATAACACATATCTTCTTGAATAGTTATTTTTAATGAAAACTTTACTTTCCACTTACAAAAACGGAAATCATTTACGAGAGGGTTGATATTTTTTTAAAGATATGTGCATTGTTAATCAATTTATTTGATTCTTAACAAATGACAGCAAAACGCTAGTCTTGCTAATATTGTAATTGTGGACGATTATACAATCATTTTGATGACAGCGATCATCATAACTTTGACAAACTATAAAGTAAAAAAAATCTCAATAAACCTTTAAGGGATACCAGCCCTTTGTTAAAAAATTACCAATTATCAAGAAAATCGTAACCAGTCTTTGGTAATGCTGAGTCGGTGAGAGTCTCTGTCGATTGAAAATCTGTTCCCGAAGAGGCCTGACTTGATGACAGCAAGCCGCGGTTCTCTTCAGACAAGTCTGAAATTTGATTCAAAATTTATTTGCATAAACATGATCTCTACAATATTATGTTACGTTAAAAGTTGCAATAATATAATAATAGGTGTTAGTGTTAAGATCTGATACATTAATTGCAGATTTAACTAAATGGGTTGAATTCATCTGCGATAATGTTATAGATTTAGACTGTGTCCGAATACATCTCATTTAAAGCGTCAAAAAATAACGCCGTTAACGAATCTGCACATTACATACATTATCTGTCAATATTTAACGTCATTAACAATGTAACATTTCCAATAAGGACTAAAACTCAGCCGTATCTCAGTGAAACGGCCTATATTTGTAACATTATCGCAAATGAAACCACACCAAAACAAATATATACTTAATTCCCGCATACAAGTCATTGTTTGTAGACAACAACTCATTACAAAATCAAACAATGGCAGGCCACGTCATAGCTGGACTATTGTTTAGATAACCATTTTAGTAATAGGCCTACAACATCTATTTAATAACGTTATATATAAAAGGCATTGAGGTAATTTCGAACATGTTTTTTGATAAATTGATTCCTTACTACTTCTTTTTGATTATTAAAAAATATATATTCAAGTCTAATACTAGTACTAGCCTAATAACTCATATCAGTTTTAGTTTATCATACTCTAACTATTGTGATAAACTTTTTTTTTATCAAATGCCTTTAGGTGTTAAAACCTAATATTGTTTATAATGGTTAAGTGTAATTCCCAACTACCACGGGGTTACCTATAATATATTATAGGCAACACCGTGGTACAGATTTATTATAATAAATCTGTAAAGTGGTAGAACTTGTACAATAAATAAAATAAAAAAACTCCGGGACTAATTCCGACAACCAGATTCGAAAAATGTAATTCTTAAGATTCTTGTCTACATGTCTGTCAGTGATAACATCACGTGAAAACTATTGAATGGACTTAAATAAAGCTCGATACAAAGTTAGAAATCTTTAGCGACAGAAAAATTGTGTTTCATAAAAAAAAACCAAAGAGTATGTTATCGAATAAGCTACTAAGGCTAACAATATCAAAATCATATTGTGCAGGAATTTATGGACATACTAGCATTTTCCCGCGACTTTGTCCACGTTGGACAGATAACAAATATTACAGTTATATTTTGCGAAATATAAAATCAAACTTTATTTTTAACAGGGTGATGAGATTTTTTGGTGTGAAAATACATGAATCCCAGAAATACCCGTAAAAATTCGGGATAAATAATGTTACTAAAGGCATAAACTAAAATTATTTTACTAAAGCTTTTAACGATCAGTGAAAATTTCGCATTGGAATCAATTTTTTTTTCGACCTAGGCACTGAATCTATACCAAGAAATTTCCATAGGATTTTCGGAATATAAAGTACCGCAGATTTTAAGTCTGTGAATTTATTATCGGTCAACGAAAACAGTATCGAAGTCTGACCAGTAGTTTAACGTGAATCGCAAACAAACAGACAAAAGCAAAAAATGTAAGAAACAAAGACTACACTTTTATAGCATATTACTAGAATATGCCAGCAAATTCGTTCACGCTTGACTTGACATTCCCGCGGGATTCCCGTGAGATTCCCAGGACACAAAGTATCGCAGCACTTAAAAAATAATGTAAGCTATCGTTTTAGTGAAAACTGTGTCGGAATAAGCTAATTTTAATGCACCCAAACAACTTCAAACCGCTCCCGGGAAAATTTCCGCGGGATTCAAATCAAAAATCATTTATTGAGTAAAACATAATTCACAATTTTTGAAACTCATTGGTCCCCAAACTAGGTCGACCTGTATCTCGGAGACCTCCTTCCTAATTGGTACAATTCTGATTGTGAAATTAATTATTACAGTTACATTCATTTAAATAAAAAAAAAGAAATGTTTAAGTTCGTGCGTGTGAGTGTATGTGTAGATTTCCGGGATTTTTTTTTTATACATTTTATTACATATAATTTGCTATCACTCAGTGAAAAGATCACATTGGAATTCAATCATTTTTAATTTGGCCATTTTAAATAATTCGAAAAATTCCCACGGGATGACCAGGGTAAAAAGTGGCGCAGAGTTTAAGTTTAAGAATTTGCTTTCGATCAGCGAAAACTGCATCGAAATAGACCCAGTAGTTTCTATGTGAATCCCGAACAAACAGACAAGAAATAAAATAAAAATGCATAATGTTATCCATCATTTATATCATCTGTTCCAGATGTTTTTTTTAAATAGCTTCAATGTACAGACACGGCATGTTTAGATTTTTATAATATTATAGAAGAGAAGATAGATATTAAGCTTATAATTTTAGTTTGTCTTTATATCATTATAAATATGAAACTACATAAATATATATAAAATTACTCACCACTACTGCTTTTCACGATACTGCTCCTATACTCTTTGTCATTCTTAAAATTTGTCCTAAAGAAATTATCACTTGAAGCAACAATTTGATTCTGATTACCAATGACCAAACACTCCCGATCTTCGTCCTTGCTCTTGAAATTCCCCATCAATTTACTAAGAAAACCAGGGGAAGTTACACTATCCGAATTCTCCTTATACGTCGATCTTAACTCGTGATTTTTCAAGGCGTTCTTGAGTTCTGAAACTACCTTTGAATGGGACATAGCCAGCTCTGATAGTACGGGCTGCGGCGATGTGACTTGAACATTTTTGGACGTCCTATTTTCACTTAAAACACACAAATTCAGTTGGCTTTTCGTTTGATATAAGAAAGGTGCGGAGTGTTCGTCTTTATATGTGATATTTTCGTCGATGATAAGACGTTGGCCATGTTCTTTTCCGAAGAACGACATGAGGTCGTCTTTTCTCACAGGCGGATCATTGATGTCAAAATCTAACGTATCTAATAGAGCATATTTTAGAGCTATTTCTGGTTTGATTATCGATTCGTTGATTATTTCCGTCTGGAAAAGAAAGTTTAACATTAATTTATTGGGGTCTCATAGTTATTTTGGTGAGAAGGAAACCCTTACATGTTTATACAGTTGTAAGTCGTCATGTCAGTTCATTTGCATGTCTGTGTATGTATGTCGTAGTTCTTAATAAAATTATAGCTGAAAAATAATAAAAAATACGCTAAATATATAACAATTGCCAAAAAAATTATTACATCGGCAAATATCTGGGTCTTGCTAAATTTCAATCACATACACTAATTTACTACAAAGATGTTGGATACAGATTACACTTACATAATTCAATTTTTTTTTTAATCAAAATGGCTATTGTACCCTTAAATTTATTCTGGTCTGGGTGGAGCTACGATCACCATCTTCTTATGCTATCGATCACCATCTTCTTATGCTATCGTTCAGACTTAAAAATTTACTAAGTGTTTGCTTGAATATATAAAATTAAATAATCCACTACAATGCATTGCATAATGTCCTTATTTACATGCAAAAATTTCTAAAGTAAACGACCTGTTTATGCCAAACAGGTGGTGTGCAACTCAATGATATAATTTCCGAGTAGATTACATTAAATCAACATAATCAGCCATTTGTGTAACAATGTGCATGCAAATCAAACCAATTAGTATGGCCATGTAGTATTGTCACATCACAGTTCATTTACTATACAGTTAGCTAAGATTTAAGACTAGGAAAATAGATTTATTTGATGGGAAATTGAAGTGTAACCTTTTGCCTTGCTGTTTTATTAAAAAAAGTTGAAATTCATTCAAATTAATCAAATATGGTAATACTAATAACTTATTTAATTTGTTACCTTTAAGATTTCTTATATCCGAGACAGAATTTAGGGCTGATGTTTTCCATTTTGTAATAGAAAAATATAAGGCTTTTTTTTTTAATTGCAGGAGATCAGCAGACAGGCAGACGGCCCACTTGATGGAAAGCGGTTACCATTGCCTATGGACATTTGCAACACCAAAGGTGCTACAAATGCGTTGCTGCTCTCTTAAGGGAAACTGGAACCTGGTCACTAATGCCGGAACACAACTCAAGGTTGTTATGGCGACATACTTTAGACCGGGGGTGGTAGCCATCCAGTCGGGCAAATGCCCTACCACCTTCTCCAAACTCCATTGCATTGTCAGTGTTACCAATGTGAAGAGACGTAATATACTGGATTAAAAAAGAATGAAGTAAGTATAACCATACTTATTATGTAAGAAGTAACATAACATCATTATTATTATATACATCCTCTGAACTAACTATAAAAGAAATTTCGAGCTCAGTTTGAATTTACATACTACCCAGTAACAAAATTTTATTCTCACAAAAATTTTATCAGTGTTTCCCAAAAGTTCCTCAAACAAAATATTGTCACACAAGATTGCGTAAAAACTGGAAACCCTGTGAATCTACCCTTAATATAATCTTTGCTAGGAAATTTCTTGTTAATTAATGGATAAAACAGTTGCTTTTTGGGTCTGTCTGTTTATCAGCTAACTCCTAAACCACACAATGGATTTTAAAGTAATTTTCACCATCAGTTAGATTATTTATTAGTGAAGGTTTTTATAAGCATAAATAACCCATAATATTTTCTTAAATTTTTATGACCAGGATACATGATAAAACTACGTTTTAAATGTTTTAAGCACAGTAATTTATTTGATTTTTATTATTTTATTGAAAAGTGGCTGAAATGAAATGAATAATAAAAATCAAATAAATTACTGAGCTTAACCCTTTAGCTCACTATTAGCACATATGTGTCCGCGATGAGAGTGCAGATCGCGTTTGTGCACGTGATTGTTAATTGTGTTGTTGTCTCACTCTGTTTATATAGGAGTTGTATGATTTGTATGAAATGGGTATATTTTCTTGGTATATTACGAGATAGTGATAGTGTTAGTCTTGCGGCTTTTTGGTATATTGATAAGTATATAGATTGTCTTAAGGGTTAAAACCATTAATACATAGTTTTATTATAAATAACCCAATTAATTTTTTATGGAAGTAGAATATAACTATTTTCCAGGGTTTGATTTGTTTGATAAGATATGTTTTCATTGATTCTTACTTGAAGACTGTCATATTGAAGTTTTGTAGAATCATAAAAGTGAAAGCTTCCACTACAAAAACAATGTTTATGCACACTTGGCCATCAGTATGGAGTTATCGCCCTTTCCCTGAGCTGCTACACTACACAATGACAATGGCTCTCAAGACAATTCTTTTATACACTAGGGAATTATAATGGGTTAAACTTTAGCTTAGTGGTCACTGAATTTTAAGAAGTGGGGGGGAGGGGGCGGTTCAGGGAGGTGTGCGTCTTCTATCAGCAGTCCCCATGTCCAGGAGACATGTACTTCTTGAGATATATTTTGTGGTTTGTTCATTATATTGCAACAATGGTAACCTGTCTGTACTGGCTTTAGTTTAAAGTCTAACCTAACTTGACCTAAGCCACTAGTCAGGACTTTCGAGTAAAGCCCATGAACCAACTGACCATGCCATGGCAGTGGTCAGCAAGTGTCACAATCAATTTGTAACCATTGTCGCAATGCATGAGCAAAAACCTATTTTTGTATTTAAAAACCAATAAATTAATTAAAAACTTGCTTACTAAACTCAAAAGGAGTTTTAGTATTTATTTATTTTTAAGTATAAGTGTATTCCTAAACACAAATCACACTTTGTTATCAACAAAAGCGACATAACCTTGTTTATCTAATTTATTTTTGTTCTTCCCAATGCTCATTCAAAACTTGCTGGTCGACCTTAAAAAATGAATTTCTGCCCCAATTAACAGGTCTAGTAGCTATGTAAAAGGGGTATTTATACCCCTAAACTCAAATTACCCTTAATCTCATGCCCCTCTGTGTCAAAGCGTAGCCTTAGAATAAGTCTCGCCGTGATTTTAATATAGCAATGCAATATGGGTTTTAGTAGGTATTGCAAATGTAACCACAGTCGCAGACATTCCAACAGAAACCACTTACCATCAAGCGGGCCGTTAATATGACTGCTGATCTCTAGTAAGATAAAAACGTATGTGTTGATATGGAATAATATGCATAACGTTTTAAGGAAGTAAATTCAATTTACCTTTTCCTTCTCGGTAAGCGTCTCCCATATATTTTCGTAAGAATTTTTTGCTTCCAGAATATCTTCATGTATTTTTGCAGCCAAAGGGTTCATAGTACGAAAATATTCCTCCGCGATGGCGCTCAACGCCATTTTCGCGGTTTTTAAACAATTGTCGATAGTAATCACTATTTTACGATAATTTATAAATAAATAAGATTCTGCAACACAACCACGTCCATTGACTCTTGTAAAATAAATAAAGAGGCAAAGAGCATTAGAGCAAGAGAGAGACAGGGTCTCCAGGCTCCAGATTGAATTCACCAAAATCACCATATCGGGCAAAAATACCCGAAATGGAAAGGGTTTCTAAGTAAAAACAACTCCCGTGTCGTTTTCTACTTTTACTATGGGGATCGTTTTATTATCAAATAAAAATAATTCATCCAAATTTTTCGTTTTGTATTATAAGTATTATTCGTTTTTTTTTTTGAAAAACCAATTTTTCCGTTTGAATTTTTTTTTTCAATAGTAAAATTACAAATTAACTCATGGCGAATTTTTTACCAATACTTGGGAGCGAAAGGCATAAAACAAAAGTTTTGTTGCAATTCCCGGATGAAAAGTCGATTTTTAAAAATAAAATAAAACTAAAACATTTTTGAAGTGATAACTTCTTATGGGAGGGTAAACCGCTTCGTTAGGTAACGCGTTACGACGCCAGTCTGTCTGGCTTCCCTTTCTCTCTAGAGAGGCGGAGCCTGCCTACTTCTGCCGTATGCGTACGGTAGAAGTAGTCAGGCCCCTCCTCTCTCACCCTAACCCACAGCGCTAGCCGTATTTCGCAAAGTAATAACGTAAGCTTTTCTTAAGTTAAACAATTTCATTATTAAATATTTCAACTTAGATTAGTTTAAGTTATCACTTTTGTACGGCGTCCCGAGACGCACGCGTTTTTTTATTTTGAGTTTTTGAAAACTATCTATCACAATTTTTTTTAATGTGTTTTACAATCCTTTCTACTCATTTTTTTGAAGTGGTGGAACAGTATCAAATAAAATAAAAACTGTTTTTTTTTCATAACCTTGTGTTCTATAGAACTGATTATTCATTTGATTATTAACTCAAAACACATACCTTTTTAAAAAAACGTTAAAGTAATAACTTTCTTTACTTTTTTCAAAAAATAAAACATAAATTATATAATTTTTATGTATGGTTAAGAATAATTTTTTGGTGTTAATATATTAGATAGAAATTATTAATTCTAAAATCAATTCCCAATTCTGTAAATACACTGTGTAGCGCCTCAATATGAATGTACTACCATTAAAACTTTTATCTAACTAACTGCTGCGGCTCAGTGACCCAAAAAGAGTCCTGGCCTTGGAAACGAGATTACTTCACTCCTTTTTGTTCAGCGCCAATCGCGCCACACATATTGATTGCTATACATTGATTGCGCACTATGAGCTAAAGCCACCTCTGTAAAAGACCCTGCTCAAGTGGTGCAATTTTTCTTTGTATTATCTTTTTTTACAATATTTTATTGTTTTTATTTTTTAGTCAGAATTTAGATAACGTTAATTTATGAGAAGATGATGGTGAAGAAAATATCTTTCATGTCGTGACGAAACCTGCAAATTGAGATAACCCAGGTGTCAAACTCGCCAATTTACCTAGGATAAGCGTGGCGGATATACTGGTTGTTTCCCTATAATAAGGGAGGCCGAGACCCAAGCAGCAGTGAGATATTTATAGGCTGTTATTATTATAGGTGATATATAATAAGGGTCTATTAGTTGATAATCACGAAACCTAAGAAAAAGATAGCATAGCTTTTATTAATCAGCTATTTATATTCAGCAAGAAAAACACAATTACAGTGGCATGACATTTTTTTATTAATTTTGAAGGTAAATCAAGAAATTCTTATCCTCAAAAGTACCCCAACAGCAAAATATTTCCCAAAACAGGGACACGCCAATATGGACCTGTGAGAGACGGGGTTAACATTTTGACATATCGATGATTCATAAGATAGATTCTCAATTTAGCAACGAAATTATCAACATTAATTCGTATAATAAGTACAACTAAAGTTGATTTCGATTCAATATAGACAATACTGCAACTGGGTAAAAGGTGATATAAACAAAGTTCTTTATTTTATAATACTCTCAGTGTCTCTTTCTTTCATAACGTTCAAATCGACAATAGAAATTAAAACTCGATTTATTGGTTAAATTTATTTTATTAACTTTATATGATAAAAAAGGAAAACTATAAAAGCTGAAAGAGAAAATTAAGATTCTTCATTAACATTAATTAAACTAAATAATTAGAACAGAGAGTGAAACGAAACACCAAGTTTTTATGTTCGAAAATAAAGAAAGAATATGCTTTTTAAAATACTTTTTCACTTAAGACCTAAACAATTTATTGGAGGACCTGCAAGCCGCAGCAGACAGACAGCCGCGACTGATAAGTGTATAATCGTTTCGGACGTTGCTGCAGTATTGGCAGCTTTCACTCTTGTGGAACCACGCACTTTACCGCCTCAATAGGACTCTGCTGAGGAGAACTCAGCGGATCCTGGCGGGGAGGTCCATTCGAGTGTATCGTACGGTGACATGGACGACGACGACGTTCTTGGCGGGAGATTCGTCCTGGGAAATCCAGGCGATCTTGCTTGCTATAATAAGGTGCGACGGTTCCGATAAGATGCCAACTTTATGGGCCTGGTGTATTGCCGGGCAGAGATTGAGACGATCAGGACGCGGGAAACCGTGATCATGATCCAAACTTGGTAAAGAGATTTAGAATCTCCTGAGGCCCGCGTTGATACAGTGGAGGCGGTTCGTCTCTGCCTACTGCAATGGGTCGCGCGGAAACGCGGGACTCCGACCTTTAGGATGACGTAGATACTTATACCGGGCACGGGTGCTTCGATAAGTATCTGCATCAGATTGTGGGATGTCTGCCTTCTGCTCAATGCCACGGGTGCGGCGCGCTAGACAAGGCATTTCACACGCTGGTCGAATGCGCTGCATGGCAACCTCAGAGGTTCGTCGAGGCCACCGTAGGGCCGATTGATTCGCTGAGAGGACTGGTTGAGGCTATGCTTCACAGAGACGATCACTCGTCAGTGGTTTCTTTGTTTTGCGAGGCACTAATGTCCCGCAAGAAAGCCGCTGAGAGAGTAAGGAAGAGAGCTGCGGACGCGCTCCCCGGACACCGTCGTCAGATTGGCCTCCGGAGACAAAGGTATGCGCAAAATCTCCTCCCATGATTCCATTGCAGGGGTCCGTGCATCGTGGGGCTGTGACGTCCAACCTCTGTTGGTGAAGTGGGTTACTCTGCATCCCGGGGTGACTCGTGCTTGTTGCGCGGTTGAACAATGGGTGTAGCTTCGCTCGTCATCTCACGTTCTTTCTTACAAGAGTCGGGTATGGACGCAGGTTTAGGTTTAGCGGAGTAGTTGGTTCCGTCCAGTCTTCGCACACGCTGCGCGGCGCTTGTCGCGACGGTCCGGTCCCACCCCCCAGAGCCGAAAGGGACTCAGTATGGTACGAAATGTATTCTCCCTGCGCATTAAAAAAAAGGCCTATATTTTTACCGACCGGTCATTTATAATTTGTAAAGATTCATGAACCGACCATTAGACATTATTACGATCTGACCGACAGTTAATATAATGGAAATCCCAGAGGTGAAATTAAATTACTCATTTTTATCCATGATATCAGAATCCCATTTACCACAACTATAAATTACTATTTTTTGCTGAGGTTTATGGCTTAGCAGCTAGCTCTTTAGGCCAGATCTTAGATTACAATAGTTTCTTCATTTTCATAAGCCTATGTATAGCTCAGCTGAACTGTAGGTTATCAACTGATGCTATCCAACGGAGTTCTTGTGACAACTCGAAAAGGCCACATTTGACTATAAGGTTCACATTTCTCGCAAAACACATAATTACTACTCAAAAACACAACACTACTGCTACAACTACTGTCCATTTTAGAATAATTTTACACTTTTTTAGAAAATATTACTGCACAGCACAGAATCTCCTTTGAGTTCCCGCCAAAAAGTCGCAACAACTGTACCTATTCTGTAACAATGTTGTTATGATTATGCGCTATAATTTTTATGAAAGCTTAACGTTCTTCATTTTGATCACTTAAATTTTTTTATTTTGTTTATTTATATTAGATATTTAATAACATATAAGGCTATGGCAATATTGGCAATACACAATACAATAAAGATCTGTCATGTACACCGCTTGTTTTCTGAACTGTCAAATTTTGTTGGACCACACGGATATTTCTCGAAAAAAGTGAAATATTTTCAGTAACTGTAGATTTATAAGTTTTCGAGTGCTGCATCTTGACTTTTTTTATAGACTAAAAGTCCAAAATGGTAAAGTAATTGTTATTTTACTAAAAACCTATACGAAATTGCCGGAAATGGCGGCAACAAATTTAATTTTTAGGTTACCCTTGTTTAGCTTTATTGGCGTCAGATTTTTATTTTATCGTGTAATTTCTACTTTGTACTCTTTGAAGTAACATTTTTATAAATATTTGTTACTTTTTCTTAAAATTTATCGCTTGTAAGTATTGTAATTTCTACCAATTAAACCTCTATTTTAGACCCAAAAATGTAAGAAGGAATCGGTAAATAAGTGAATTAAACATGCAGTTTTTCCGTCTTAAATGTTAACTGTGTATAGTAGATAATATATTACAATTACTGCCAATCCCTGGATTACTTATAAATATGATCAGTCAACATTTTTTACCCCTAATTATTATGTGAGGTTTCACCCCCACAGTACCAATTCATCCCGCTCTAATGTTCAAATTGTAAGGGATGCGGTATAGATATATGGCACATTTATTTATTATTTGAGATATAAAATTAGCTTTGGGTGGTTTTAAAAAAATATAACCACGAAGGCCTTCACCGCCTTAGCCTTGTAACCCATATTGAAAAAGTTTGGATCTGTTCATAATGTATATATGTGCCGTATAGCTATACCCCACCCTATGATAAGAAAGTGTGATAAGGGAATGTTGTTGATTGAAAGAGGATGTAGTGACAAGAGTTAAAAAAGAATGTTAAGGTGATTTGGGCATATAGAGAGAATGAAAGAGAGAATAATCACAAAACAAGTATATGACAGCAATGTGGCCAGTACGGGTAAGCTGCGATATACTCACCATGCTCAAATTGAAGATATTTTGAAGAAATCTCAGGTAAAAAGGACTTTAAATAAATGTGTATCTATGAGGAGCTTAATGAAAGTTATTTGAAGTGAAAAGTGTTTGTCAGGTTTGTAGCAGGGGAAGATCCATCGTGTCTGCCTATCCCAATGGGTAAACAGGTGTGACAATATGTATGTATGCATGTATAAACCTATCTTACTTAGCTTACAGATATATAATGTATGTGTTCTTTTGTAGACTATTACTTTGTAAAACCTTAATATTTTCTTTTCAGTCACACACAATCTTGTTAGTCCAGCCAGGTCCTAGACCAGAGACCAGAACATACTCAGATTATGAAAGTGTGAATGATTGTATGGAGGGCGTCTGTAAAATCTATGAGGAACATCTAAAAAGAAGACATCCAAACACACCAACTATCACATATGATATATCTCAGTTGTTTGATTTTGTTGATCAGGTAAGAATAGATCTATTTTTTAATGTAGCACTTTGAAAATACCACATTATAATACAGTGTTATGTGAAAGACTTCAAAGTAAAAATCAAAATAGTTTTCATTGCTAATAACAAATTTGTACTATTAAGTTCCATGAGTACTAAATTAGCATGTCACATTGGTAATAGACCTTTATTGTTGTAAATATTCATAGGTCATGATAACCACTTTCCATCACAATGGGGCCGTCAGCCAGTCTGCTGTACTTCAGCAATAAGAAACAAGATAAAAATGTCTGATTCATAGGCCTCTTTCAGCTCCCTCTCGGTTCCTTACTACTCTTGACCATAAGAGACCTGAAACTTCCTTAATATCTTCATTCTCTCTTATATTCTGTGTTTTTAGTCTTATTTTTATCTAAAAAGAGTTTTTGGCGGGAACTGAAAGGGGTTGTTGTGCTGTGCAGTTTTATTTTCTACAAATGTGTAAAATTACTCAAAAATGAACAATAGTTGTAAGATTTCTGAATGACTTTTAAATTTAATTGATTTCTAAATGACGGGACAAACATCAAATGTTTGACAGGTAGGAATAGTTTCTAAGGGAAAGCGAAATTGATGTTTTTAGTATATTCCAAGCATTTGTTTTCATATTTACTCACCTTTTAAACCTTCCCTGGACTTCCACAAATAATTCAAAACCAAAAGTAGCCAAATCAGTCCAGACTTTCTCGAGTTTTAGCGAGACTAACGAACAGCAATTGATTTTTATATATATAAATTAATTTTAGATTCTAAAATTATGATAATTAATATAATAAATGAAGATATTAAGGAAGTTTCAGGTCTCTTATGGTCAAGAGTAGTAAGGGACCGAGAGGGAGCTGAAAGAGGACTATGTATCAGACATTTTTAATTTGTTTTGTATTGCTGAAGTACAGCGGACTGGCTGACAGCCCAATTGTGGTACAGCAAACATTTTATGAATATTTATGTCATTAATTATAACAACATAAATATTCATAAAATGTTTGCTGTACCAAAATGGATACCTACAAAACTTTAAAATGTTTTACTTCTAACTAAATATTAGCTAAGTATTTTTACTATATTAATTTTCAGCTAGCAGACCTAAGTTGTCTGGTCTACCAAAAGTCCACAAACACATATGCACCATACAATAAGGACTGGATCAAAGAAAAAATATATGTTTTACTTCGTCAAGCAGCAGGTCAAAGTGATTAAATTAAGTATATTATAGTTAGTCAGTAGATAAGTTATACTATAAAATATATGTCAGCTGATTTGCATCCTAAACTGAACCTACTTGAAAACTGAAAACTAATTGATTCTAAAGATTTTTTTTAAATTAAATTTATCATATAATGTATGGAAAAGTAAATTTACTTGGCACTTGACATGACATGTACAGTTACAGAACACATGGAGCATTGAGGAATTTTTAAGACTTGTGATTACATGGCCAACCCTATTTGTAATGTTTTTTGCGTGATATTAAGAAATTTGTAAAAAAAATATTATTGTACATTTAGTACCTTGGCAGTTGATATGGCACAGTAGGAAAAATAGTGAGATCTATGATTGAGATTGGCTATCATCAATTTATCAAAGTGTTCTTCCTACCAAGCACTGCACTGACAGTTTGATATTATTGTAAGACCGAGAAAATACTTCAAAATCAAAGATAGCCGGTCATAGCCATACATATCATTCTCTCCCAACACGCTATGCTAAGTGCCAAGTGCAGTATTAGAAGAAATCCAAGAATGTCAATCGCCAACTTAAAATGTTTGTCTGTAACAGTGCCTACTCTTGATTAGAGGGCACCATGAGTGAATAAAACATCTCATAGTTAAATCTTGATTATTTTAACAGTCAACATTGAATTTTAAAAAGATTTTTTCTTAAGAAATGTTGATTGTTTTTGATAATTTGATGCTATCTAAAATCAAAGCTAAAATCTAGTTTCTAAGTTGTCTAAATTGTTTATAATTCAATGTTGAGATATTTTGGTTTCTTAAAAACATAAATTAATTATGTATGTATGAGGAGTGAGTGTCATAGAAGCTAATGTGCTTAAGTTCATTTTTTTTTTTTTGTTATAAATATAACTGAATAAATAATATTGTTTTTAGTTATTCAAGGATTTACTTGCTCTTTAGTTTTTTGTAGTTTAGGTCATAGCACTTTTCTTATATATTTTTCTTCTAGTTCATAAATGTAATAGTTGGGTTTTGTGCTCTGGCTAAATTTCTAATGGCTATGCTATTACAACAGTTTAGTAAAAAAAATACCTGTAAATATTTTTTTGTTGTCATTTGCAAATCGCTTTGAATATTTTATATATCTTTTTTTTTTTTATTGCCGGAGATCAGCAGACAGGCAAATGGCCCATTTGATGGAAAGCGTTTACCATCGCCTATGGACATTTGCAACACCAAAGGTGCTACAAATGCACTGCTGCTCTCTTAAGGGAAACTGGAACCTGATCACTAATGCCGGAACACAACTCGAAGGTTGTTATGGCGACATACTTTAGACCAGGGGTGGTAGCCATCCAGTCGCGCAAATGCCCTACCACCTGGCTGTGGATTGTTAAGTCGCCTCTTACGACAGGCCGCCCGGTCGCAGGAAATTGTATTCTTTCTCCGTTCCTGCACGGATGAAATCTCAGGAGTAATGTCATTTAAATTACATAATTCCTCAGATGCCTTTTCCAATTATATTTTCCCGGTTTAATCACATTGGCTTTTAAGGGATTTCATATATCAAAAACGTTTTTTGTTATTATTGAAAAATGATTTCTGAATTTCATATATTTACATTGCTATGTCTTAAATACCTCTAAAATAATTTAATTTTGAAGATACTCTCAGAAAAGAAGATAAATAGATTTCACTCTGACTTTCGAGCACTTGTTTCCAAAGGCATAATATAGATAAGTTTCTATATATTACTATTCATTCCTTTACCTAAAAGCTGAATTACACTGTTTAATCGAATTTAATTAATTTGATTGAATGGTGCAAAATGAATGAAAACAATGACATGCAATTATTGAATGTTATGTTTACATGAATCACTGGTTGCTTCATTCACCTTGTATATATAATATTAACTTTTAACCATTGGTAGAAAATTGACATTACTCTTATGGGGTTTATGTCAAATTTTCACTGGTAGTAAAGCAAATGAATAGACATGGCGTGCATATGTCAGTGTTTCGTTAATTTAAAACTATCTTATAATAATAATAATATAATAATAACAGCCCATAAATGTCCCACTGCTGGGCTCGGGCCTCCCATTATAGGGGAACGAACAGTATATCCGCCACGCTTGTCCAAGGCGGCTTGGCAGGTTTGACACATCGGTTATTTCGATGTGCAGGTTGTATCACGATGTTTTCCTTCACCGTTATTAGCACGTGTTAATTGTAACAATATACAAATTAGATCAGAAAACTGTCTAAGTGGTGCATGCGTTCCGGCCAGGATCGAACCCGCGCCCTTTGAGTTTAGGACGCGTGCGCTAGCCATTACGCTACCACGACTTGTTATTCTTTTATTCTTCTAATGCTTTTGCAATTGTTATATTTATAAATAATGTATGTACAGGTTGGAGTCGGATATAACGCTAATATTAGACGGATCAATCAAATTGAAAGTGTACGACGACACTATTCAATGAATTTGAATGATTCAAGTTTTTATTATATGGATTGCTTAGGTTGAGTCATTCAAACAGAATGCTAGAAATGAATAATATGAATATTGGCTTAAAAGATAGATAACACTTTATTGCTCACCAAAATAAACAATAATAAAAACAGAAACATACAATACTTTCTTGGCTAAACAAGCTGACTTATGCCATTTTTCTATGACTATTATTTTATTTGCCTTATATTTATTAGTATTATATTATATATTTATTTAATGATTAAAATTTGACATAAACTCCATATAGGTACTGTCATAACAATAATGTAAATTTTTCTACCACTGGCTAAGATATTACTTTTATCTTTCAAGTACAATGAAGAGACTATTGAAAGCAATTGAAAGAAAAGATGTATGTCTAGTTGGTAGCAGGAGATCGATCGTATCTGTCTACCCCTAAGGGAAACAGGCGTCACGATATGTATGTAAACAATGTCAATTTTCTACCAATGGTAAGGTAAAAGAATAGTAAGATTAGAAACCCGCCTTTTAAAATGGTTGTATTAATTTAAATGCCTCTGTTAATTATATAACCGTCGTTAAAACACGAGAAAAACATTTCATTTTGTATTTTAGTTCTTAAGCTTCTGTGTAAGACGAGTACAAAAGTACCTTTTACTTTGTAAGAAACAATGAAATTTGGATAAAAGCATATGTGTTTTCTTTTACTGTTAATTAAGTTTGGTTAATTAAATGAGCCTAAGTTCCACCATTCCATGCCAGCACACTCCTTGGATCGGCGAGTTTCACATGTCTTAAATATCCACGTGCAGGGTTTCTTACATCGTTTGTCTTCGTTATCACTATCCGATGGCAAGGTGGATTCAGTTTCATAAATTGGTTGCTTCGATTTTCCAAGTTTCATCAAGATATTTAGTATATTCATTGTAAAGCACGTGGTAAATGTAAAAATAAGTACATTAGGTCAGGAAACCGTCGTTAGTTGTGTAAACTTGTTTGCCAGCATTCGTACCCACGTCATTTGAAATAAACGTAAGTGCCAATCCTCTAACCATTTCTTATATCAACTAAATTAAAAAATATTCAAAATTACCGATATGCTACTTTGGCCCATATTCGTAGGACCCGACATTATCTGACTATACATTCATTTGGCTTATTACCGGTTAAAATTTGACATAAAATTCATACGTAATGTAAATTTTCTACCAATGAATAAATGTCTTTCGAAACATTACTTGCATAAGTAATGGCAATTATCTAGCAATGGTAGGGTAAAGGGAAGGATAGTAAGAATAGAAATGCGCCCTATTATTATTTGTGACTTTAATTCCATCAACTGTTTTAAGTTATCGATCCATTATCAGACACTATGGTAATTACTCTGATAACGTTCGCTAATAAAACTACAAAAAGGAGGATAAAATAATTTTTATTAATAATAATCTAAACCGCTTCGTTATTTACATTACACAATTAAATACTATTAAAAAAAAAACTCAACAAAAATATGCTATTTAAGCACGGAAGAAGAATACTAAAGGACAATCGCGCAGTTACAAATGTAACTGAAAGTGCATATAATGCATAGAGGGCGACACGAATCCTCTTCTATTGCAATGGTAAAAATGTCATTTCACTTTTCAGAGTTACATTTTGAGAATTGCATAGCCCTTTTGAAGAAAAACAGAACCCCTATGAAATCTTCACATCAGCCTGTTTGTGTATGTCACCTTCATTTTTCTCAGAAACTACTACGTAGATGAAATTTGACAGAAAAGAGTAGTCCATTTAACGTTACAAAATAATGTACAAAAATTACGAAAAAAAAATAAGGACTAGTCTTCGTCGCCATACATGTAACTAACAGTTGTTTTTTCCCAGCGTAGTACATAGTTGTGTATCGTTAGTGAGATCTTGAAAAAAATGAAGTTTTCGCGACTGGTACACACAGTTAAAACTACAGTTTAAAATTGACCGAAACATCGAAATAAAAATCATATGCAGCGTCTGAAATCGTTAAAACGTAGTTTTAATGGTTTCAAACGCGGTTTTAAAATGTATTAATGATTTTTTTAAATTAAATCATTGATCGTGTACTAGCGGAGGGTGATGTCAGGAGCCTGAAGAACAGACGAGTGTGCATGACAAGAGTTATGAATGTCAAAGAAGCAAGTGAGGTGTGTAAGAATGGGCCTAAATGGCGCTCTGTTGTTCGTGCCTACCCCGCAAGGGAACTGGCGTGAAGTTATGTATGTATGTATGTATGTAAATCATTAATTAGACGAGATATGGTGTTTCAAAAATCGTAAAAATTGTGTCCCTCTTACTTATTTTTAAACTATGAGATAGGAAATTTTGAAAACATGGTAGAATTTGAATATATATGAATACCCTGAAGGCAAATTGTTAATAATAATGAAATATGTTATATCTCAATGCCGTTTACATAAGACAATGTTTTTACATATCTCACTTTTACGGGACCTTTGTTTGGGCACGGACTGCCACATTTACTCAATCTTTTACAGGGCGATTTTTATTAATGGTATACTTCTTCCATGATAATACACTTCTATTGAAAGAATAACTGAGGGCCTAAAGCGGCCGCTTTTGGTGAAACGCGTGCCTAAATATACTGGTAGACCTACGACAGCATAGAGTTACATTTAATTTTGATGCTTGTCATATTCTCAAAGCGTATCTGCTGAAAGCAGCCGCTTTAGGCCTCCTATTCTTTTGAGATTAAAACATTGATATAGTTATTTAAATCTTACAATCATATAATTAACCTTAAATACACAATTTTATTTACCAGCCAACTTATATCCCACTGTTGGGATACGATTATGAAATTCTAGAAACAATGAAGACTGGATTTCACATATGGATAGTTCCGATGTGTAAATTTTCTACCACAATACTTCACCTGTTCATAATTATAGCAATATATCAATTTTATTTTCTCTTTATCTGAATAAACTCTATCTCAAACATTAAAGAATATTGAGGAATGACAATCGCCTTTAAAAAATAAAACTAAAATGTTCCGGAATCTTGGGTTTACAGAGTGCGTCATTAGATTTTCATCCCTTACGTTTTGGGTTTAGAAAAACACTTGCTAGCCTTTTAATCATAAAAAAATACTTTCATACCATATCATTCCAAATTAAATTGATTGTCTTATATTTTTTTATGTTTGCTTGTCACATCAGCAACACCAAGGAGCCGGCCTATCAAGTTGAGACTAGATATCTGTTTACGCCCTTTTTAAAGAGCCCCATATTGTAGCGTTCTGGAAAAACCACAAGATAGTCTTACCCAACATCGATCATCAACATCTCTCGATTTACCTGTACAGTAGACCAATTTTAATAGTGAACTACAATGTACGTATCGTGTAAGCGTGACAGAGCTAAGAATGCGTAACAAGCAACACTTTTGGCTTTTGCGCTTGCGATTTATATGTCGGTAACCGATCTGCCTTGTCTGCGCAAACTAAAGCTGTCGACTTTTTGGAAATCGAAATTTGTGTAAAACTAATTTTTTTTAAATTGTTTAAATATAAAAGGCTAGCTTGTACTTAGGGCAACTCAACAGCGTTGCTATCCAACTTGGTAATGCGGCCAGCATTTCGGGAACGCTCGTCACTGAGAGCGATTTAGACTCAATTTTTATTTATAGTATTATACTAGCTGATGCCCGCGACTTCGTCCGCGTGGTGCGGTTTTTTAACTATCCCACGGGAACTTTTTCATTTTTTGGGATCAAAAGTATCCTATATGTTGACCAGGTATATAAGCTACCACCATACAAAATGTCATTTAAATCGGTCCAGTCGTTTCGGAGATTAGCCCGTACAAAAAGACAGACAAACAGCCAAACAGAGAATCAAAAAATTTGGGAAATATCTAAATTAGTTCTATTTCACTTCTTACATCCCCCTGACTCGGTTTTTAGCATTTTTTTAATTGTACAGAAATTCGACCTCCAAAGTTTTATTATATGTATAGATAACAGACTTGTCTATTTGTGTTGAAATCAACCTCTTTAGATAGTTTACTTTTTTATATGAAATTTTTCACACTTTAGTTTTTTCTTCTTCACTCTATTAAAGTTGTCCTTGCATTGAATCGTATCGTTGTGAAATATATATTAACATTTTAAGAAAATTAACGTTTTTTTTCTTGTCCAAGTTATGTTATACATACATGCTCTCCGTAATTTGTAAATACATCAGTTTTATTTCTAGTATAGTTTAGTTTTATTTTAGGTGATCGATACTTCTTTGGTATCTTTCTAAACATGTTATAGATTGAATTTTGACGTAAATATTTAAGTAATAATTAATATGTCGGTTGAAAGTCTAGCGGCGTTTTTCTATATCCTAAGCGCAGGAGAAGACCCGTGGCGCCCTCTGCAAAAAGGACCTTTTCAGTTACGTTTTGATAAGTGACTGTCATTTCTAGTATTCTTTTTATGTTATTATTACTATATAATTTCATATTCTACGAATTAACATCTAATTTTTATATTACAGTATTTTTAATCCCTATATTAATAATATTACAACACTAACAAATATGTAAATTTCTATAGGTATTTAAAACAAGGTGCACTACGCGATGTCACTATTATAGTGAAAATCTAAATAGGACTAATTTGGATCTGCACTCAAATTTTGGCATTTACTTTGAAATTAAAAACAAACTTTATTGATGAAAGAAGTATAACAAAATAGTTAAGAAACAGCGCTATAGAAATTAAGGCCAAACAAGACAGCATTCTCTATTACTACAGGATCAAAGGCCAAAGGTTTGAAAGATAACTGAATAAATAATAGTTGTCAGATAAACACATACGTTATATTATATTATATGTATATCTCCAAGCTAGACAAGTTACGCTTGTGTTATGGGTAATATACAACAGACACCCCGACTATAGTAATTAACGGAGTTCGTTTACGAAACGTGCCACGTTAGGAAACGAACCCGGGATCTCTGCGCCTCAGTAAGCTAGGCGGGCAAAGGCTTAGAGTACTCAACCACAGAGGGTGGTCACATGACTAAATGCTTAGAAATATTAAAACTATAATAGTGACATACGTGCGCTTTAATATTCTATATATTTTTATAATAAACCATTGACATGATTTACATTCAGAACATCTACGTCTTTAACTTTTTACATAAAGAGAAGTTCCTATTTACTAAAATTGTTTTACAGAAAAATATAGGCTGTAAACCTGAAGAGGGGTCCCTAGGTATACAATCAAACCATTTTCAATTAATTGGAATTATCTTAAACGCCGAGTATAAAGACGAAAAAATGAACTTAGTGCTTATCCCTGCACACATAATAGTGTTCAAATTCAATAGTGTATTGGAATAGTCGAGAAATCGACAATTTCAACGAGGCAATGTGGCCAATTTATGCGACATTCCGCCTGTAAAAACTATTTTTCTATAAATTGTTTTTGAATTTACTGGTCTGGTACCAAAAATCCTTAAGCCAAGTCTTATTTCATACACAACTTCATTTGTTAAATATCTTACCTTGGCCATATTCTAAATTAACGGTTGAGAACGAAGTTCTTATGGGGGAACTCGAAAATCACATTTCATTAGATAGTTGTTTTTTTCAACTTAAACACACACAGTGTAGTTTAGGTAGATTGTGTCCAATGCCGTCCGCACACCTCTTTACACCCCCAAAATATACGTCTCTCCTGGTCCACGGAATATTGAAGTTTTACATCGACTTATTTATTAAAAGAGCACAAGTGTACTTTTCGCGCAATATGCCTTTTATTAGCAGTTGTTCATTACTTACGAACATTTTAAGGAATTCTTTGCAATGCCGCCACATTTGTAACCGCGCGCAGGTGTTGTTGTTCTTTACAGCGTTACTAATGTAGTAGTTGTAGTATATATGGTGTGTAATATGTAATATAATTAAACAGTTCGCAAGCAACCACTGAGTGTTTATTACAGTAGTATAGTAGGCGATTCTTTTGAAATATTGTACTAATAAATAACGACGGCTTTAAGGGTGGGAGGCAATTGCGTAACAACCGCGAAGCGATGAATTACCATGGCTACGTTCCACAAGGGACTCATAACGACCACGTTCACGACCGCGATTTTT